>QVRM01003387.1:0-602841 GCA_003439945.1 Dermanyssus gallinae
GTCCATATTGGCAGCTTGTACAGACAATTATTCGATTCATGTTTTCAATTATTCAATTGTTTCATCAAGTATGAAAATATAGCACAATCGTGTCTATGTTTAAACACTCACTTTATATACAGCTTACTATTAGGTGAGTGTTCATAGATACGAATGTTAATAACAATAAATAAAACATGTCTATCGAGCGAAAAATCAATGGTGGTAGGTGTTTCATTATTCGTAAAAAACCTCCATTTAACGGCTTGAACTTAACCACGGCCTAACCGCGAAAGCAACACAATCCATAGCATTACTTCTTTATTTAAAAAAGAAACTGAAAGTCTGCATGATTGCCCAGTTCCTTGTTCCCAGCGTCGCAGCCAGTAAGTGCTTTTTGATGTTTCAAGTGCGCCATTCTGCGCTACTTATGTACTGGTCAATTGTTACGAAACGTCGCCATGTCACTGCCGGCAGTCATGACAGATCACCGAAAACGTCATGATGAATACCACATGAGTTGGGTGGTTGTTTAGGGGTTTTGAGGTTCGAGCAGCGTAAAGCAGGATGAAGCCTACACACACACTGAACAAACCTGCTATGTCGCACAACGCAAATGCATACAGTAGATAGACGGCCATCTCCGGCTCAACGTTCTGGCCAGCTGCGTGGTCAAGTATGATCATTTGGAAGTACATGCTGGAGTTGAACAAAGTCACGTAGGTCAGCGCAACCAAGTAAATGAGCGGACTTGGAGCCGTTTTCGCCGGTGACATCGTCGCCTGACCAGCCTGAAAAATGTGTCAAGAGAGAATAGTACGTTCTGTAGATGTTATGCCATTATTCACTACCTTTACTTCGAAATCAGTCGCTGACTACACTACTATATTTTTACGCGTTCAAGAAACGCTTCCTGTGTAACTGGTTCCCACTTGGAAGAAAGAAAGGATTTTTGCTGCATGCTATCGCATGTCGAAATATGTTTATTGTATGTACTTTTTTCAACACAAAAAAAAAATATATATATATATATATATAGCCAGCGGAGATAAGCCAGCGGGTGATTTTCTCAAACAGCGTCTGTCGCTGAATGTGCAACGGGCCAATGCGGCCTCGGTTCGAGGAACCCTCCAGACATGGCTGGTCCCTACACTAGACCCCCCGTAATGGTGCACACGTTCGCAGGGACCCAAATGTCACGGTTCGACCGTGAATGATTGATAGCATTGAATAAATATAATAAAAAGTATAGCACATAAGAACAATATATATATATATATATATATATATATATATATATATATATATATATATATATATATATATATATATATATATATATGCATTCAGCAAGCACTCGAAATGAAAAACATGTTTAGTTATCGGCTCTATTATTAATACGCCCATTACTAATTAGTACCTCGAGTGCTCAACAGCCAGTTTTCTAAGTGCTACAGAAGCTAAAAGATAATATAAAACTTTTGAAATGTGAGCAAGTTATCTCTAGAATGCTAATCTACTTCTTCACAGAAAGACAGACCAGTATGGAGTTTTATATGTACAGTTACGGTACAGTTTTTACAAACTCATTTTTCGCTAAACACTTTCTTTGCAGATTTAACGCAATGATGTATATATATATATATATATATATATATATATATATATATATATATATATATATATATATATATATATATATAAGGGTATTACAGAAGCCATCATATTCCGAAGAAATCCTTAGCGGCTGCGCTAGTGTGACATATGAAGGGACCACATCAAGGATAATTGTTTTTAGAATCATACGAAAGGAAACACGTTAGATGATAGAAGAATACGTCACGAACGCACACACAGAGATATAGGCACAAGTATGCACTTAAATGGCTGACGAAATTATGTGAAGAATCTGCTGCTTCGCCCAAACACAAGGGAGGTTACGTCGAGTGGCGCTTTCAGCTCATTTGTTTACCTTGGAGTACGTTCTAGGTTTTTCTAGGCACTATTTGGTTGTAGTTGGCAACTTACCTTACCTCTTGAAACTTTTCAAGTATTTTTCAGCTTACAGTTAATGGAAACTCCCCACTGCTTGTTTGTAATTAACTAATCCTACTAATGACAAAGATGAGGTATACTTGTTATTTTAAGAAATTAAAATGCTGTTCGACGCCACCTGTTCAAATGCAATATAAAGTATTATCAATACATGTAGCAAGGAAGATGTGTAGTGTTTACCATAAAACGTACGTCATTTTTTAATGTGTTCTATTAACACCCGGGCTAGGTAAGTGTGGTGTATGTCAGTTCTACAGTATAGGACGCTGCATTGTGCCTAAGGGAGGGGGGGGTTGTATTTTCAATATTGTATAATACCTACCTGGTGAGGAGAGCCTATCTCTGGCCCGATGTAAGCATCGTCGACTTCAAAGTCTTGCTCCGCGGTGTACGGAACTGAGACGCCGGGTGCGTATAGCGAGAGCGTTGTAGAGATCGCTGAAGAATCGTGTCGCAACCTCAACCGATGTCCGGAATTGAGAGATGTGCGACGACTGTGTGGAAAGCCGCCCGTCACTACTGTAGGACGACAATCCAAGAGAGGCGACAAAGGGGAGAATTTCATAAGCGACAATTTGGTGACTTTTTGTCGCGAGAAAATTAACGCCGTGTCGCGCCGCATGCGCTGGGTGTGTATTACAACTACGTAGCGGTGTGATATTTAGCACGACACGCAAAAAATGACATTTTTTATCTGCCCTACTACAGTCAATTAAGGCATTAATAAAGTATGACAACATGAATTCGTTCCTACATTAAGCTACGACTGACTGGTATATTGTTGTTTGTCTGGTATATTATTAAAATAGCTGCTGCTATTCAGCTATGTGTCACATATTCCACCACACTTGCTTATCTATCTGATGTCTCAGGATAAGCATACACGTGCGCCTGGATACGACGTCTGTATGACGGACGCAGTTAGAACAAAAAAAATATTTGACTAAAAATAGTATTTAAAATCAAACCCTAACAACTAGCGCGACAAAAAGCAATTGTAAAATGACAAATGCTAAAAGAGTGACGAAGAAAACAGTGTACGTTGTCACCTGATTCGAACAAATACAGGCCTTCCATTTACACATCGTGTAAGTCGCGCTCGTTCATTTATTCTGCTGTCGCACTATAGATGTGTCTCAATATTTCGATAAAGTTTTGGTTGATCTTTAACTCTAAAAAACGTTATTACATGTTCCTGCTGTTTTTACCGTTACATGGGTTTGAGTCATACACTTTGCTAAAGGCTAAGCTCAAGATTTTACAAGGGCTGTTTTAGGAACTAAACCACTGGAAGTTTAGTAGGCAATCTTATGTACTATGCATTATGCCACCGTTTACGAATCACCCTTTAGATCATGTCACCGACCGCAAGCCACCAGACTACGATCAGGCTTCGTGGACACTTAGAAGATCGATCGTCATTGAAATACTCATTAACAGAAAAATCAAAGAGACGGATTAGCGTATATGCTTATTCATTTATTAATCACGAATTGTTTTTATTGCCAATCATCCTAATATTCATCTTTTCACCGGGAGATGAAACTAGAATAATAGTAAATGCATCTTTAAACCTTTGAGGCTAGAATAGTTGAGGAGAGCTAAACGATAAAAGTCGCGTTAAATCACAACCATAAAAGATCGAAAGTAATATCTCATGCTTTGGACACACCGAATATTAATAGAGCACTGCCTGTGACGACTTCAGAAATTGAATTATCTCCAGTTAGGGCACGACGACCTTCGCGTACCCAGATAATAAAAAGATAATGAAATATACAAAATAAGTAGTGACTTAAGTGACCTTTCCGACCTGCAACTACTCCCGGGGTATGATTTAATAAAAACTTTAATTGCGTGCATAAGTGGAATGCAGCCAACTTTTGAGGAGATCCTATTAATATTTGGATGAACTCGTCGCGAGATTTTAACTGCCTGACAACTCGAAGTTATATACGCTTTAATCGACACCGAACCCCGAACATGACGTGATGACTCCAGCGATTGTCCATTCGCACATCAAGGCAACAATTAAGATTTGAGCTAACAAGCTATAATAGTAATTTGTTTTCTGCTTAAATCAAATTGACAGCGACGGACGGCTGAGCCATTAAAAAGGCTCGATATCACGTTTTCTACGGAGCTTTTTTATAGTTATTCATTGGATGGAATGGGAAGGAAGATTCCATCATAATTGGAATTAAGGTTTACGGCTAACTGATCTGAAGCACACAACGAGCCTTGTAGAACAGGTAAGTAGTAGCAAGTACTCACTTGTAAATATGCCGGTCATTCCGGTGAAGATTGATGTCGTGGACTTCACCGACCTGACAGAGTCGCCGCGCATCTTCTTTACTACAATAAATACCCACATCAAAAGTACGTTAAACATTATATATATATATATATATATATATATATATATATATATATATATATATATATATATAAAATACATATTACATATCATATTTATTCACCATAGTTGTTGGTAGTAGGATTGGATTGACACATATGGTTTGCTACGAAATTATAACAATATATCGTTCACACGCGCCTGTAACGAGTAAGAGTCTAATGCCGAACATATTAGAACATGCTATCGACAGATGTTGCACTCACCACAAAACTTACATATACAGTCGTTAATCTCATAGCATTCACCTTTGAGGCACATATAATGGTGATAACCGTGCCTTGTTACCCTGCACACTAATGGTCGGTTACTTTGGAAGGCACCTTTCCACTTCGCTGAACGAAAAACAGGCCCGTCTGTATAGTTACGCATAACAAAATGTACGTTTTGTTCGTTTATATATATATATATATATTTATATATATATATATATATATATTATATCGCCATTTTTGGTCCGCCTCGTCTAGGCTAGGCCGAGACCATTTCAGAAGTGTGCCCCGAACGGAGGCCGCCTTTCCACGTTGTATGTCGAGATCCAGACGTTGTTTAAAAAAGGACGACGATCTGTTATCACCGGTTGACTGATCTAACAAAGTGCCGACTTTGCGGATCAGCTGTCTGGTCCGAACACCAGGTCCACCCATGGTCTCAAACGCAAGTGGCCAGAATTCGTGGGGATACCCAATTGATGATCTTGCAATCGTTTTTGTTGGCGTATTCCCATTTATTCTTCCCAGAGGGTCTTCTGCGCAGAGTCTCTTTCACAGTAGAGAGAAGAGAAAAAAAATGCATAAAAGCAAGTCAACTAAATATAGTAGAAAGCTAGCTAGCTGTGTTGATCCCCGCAATTTTGTATGAGCAGTGCGTTGTCGTGGTGGTAAGCCGCCGCTAGTGTCCCCCTCTCCGGGAAGGGCCAGCTCACAATCACAGAGTTTCATACCTATCAGCGATCGCTTCTTCTTTTAGCCTTCTCCGTATTTGATAATAGTCAGAAGCTCATTTTTGGTAATCAACATCGCAACCGTTTCTTTTGTAGTCAAACGTTGGCGCTTTGCGGGACCCGCTGCAACGAGTAACCACTTTTCGCTGTGGGAGTATAAGCGCAGGCCATTAAAACATCTACAGATTTGATTACCTACCTGGTGTCCGTTTTGGGAAGTTGGGTAAATATGCTGTGATTTGGCCTGTGTTAAGTGTCGAGGCACCCAACGAGCATTTGTTTTTGTTACTGCTTAGATGTTCGTGTAGAATCTGACGCAGCGAAATAGCATCTAGGTGCTGTACCTCTTCTAGCGATGCATATATACTATTTGGATTTTTCTCGATTGCTGCTCTCGATGACCACTTTTTCAATCGTTGGTCGCTGTTTCTGGGACGTCTCTGGGTGGATTCATCCTAGAGATAAAGATCGTTTTTAATATGACACTGAAAACATCATAGCCTCCAAGCGAACGTGTTTACATACTCATAGCTAGCTAACGCACTGCATTAATTTCCAAGCTCGGAGTAGCACAGTTTTCAGGCCCAAATACCGCAAACCATGTCCAGCAACAATTTCTCACGCACGAATTCGGCAAATTTTGGATCATCGCCCCGGGGTGACTTTGAGTGCCGGCCCGATACGCTGATCGAGGCTTAGCTGCATATTCGTGGTAGCCGCCAGGCACTCAACGGGGCTTGTAAAAGATTCCTTAAAGGCGTAGAGGATTCAAGGCTTAACCTCTACGGTTCAAGTATGCAAAGAAATCCAGCAGCGACCCGACTAAATGTATTTAGTGTATTTAGTTCTGTATGACGCCCTTGGCGTCCCGCATTAAGTGCACAAGACAAGCCATGGTGAGCGTAGGCGGTCATCCTACCTACATACACAGTGACTGCCGTAAACTTTGCTTCGCCCGTTGCCGATGCTAGCTGCATGGAAAGCTCGGCCAGCGTGTCTTTATTCATCCTAGGAGCGTCAACCAGATACCTCGAGCGTCCTCGACCAGCGTTCTTGAGACTAAAATGTCCACAACTGAAGGGTTTTGATACCGCCAATGCTCGGACACCTTGAACTGGAATTTATTCCCAATGTGGACCCAGATTTTCTTAAAACATGCGTACGTTCCTATTCCGCTTGACACTGTACAGCAGAACGGGACGTATTACGTTTCCGTAAACGAAGTAGTTGAACTCAATTCGATGCATCTCGACATTTTCTCACCGCGCATTTTACAAGGGGCAGATTCAAAATTTACTGGCTGGCAAATTTTGTTCTAAAAAAAGTTACTAGGAATGATGTTTTTGTTTACCGTCGAATTAAGTTTCCCTACCACTGCCGTCTTATTAAGTTTTGCACCAGTTAGCAAGATCCTGTTCTGCTCATGCATCTGACAGTGCATATACTGCCGTTGATTCAACAGCAAGCGAATCAAGGGACGCGGAGACAGCGACGGACTTGGCAAATTCTTTGGAAGAGGCAAAATAATTCTAAGAAAGAGCTGCTACCTGTATTAGACGAGGACCGCATAGATTCGCTCCGAGACTGTCGCGTCGTTGTAGCGGTCAACGGGAGAGCACCAACATTTGAGCCTGCTTGTGTCCCGTTCATGCTGGCCATGTCAAAACCTTCGGTGTTGACGCTCGCGCGCTCTGCCTGAAGATTGCCTAAGATTATACCCATATCTCGAAACAAGCCAACAAAGAGTATATGCATAAGTATGTGTATTTGGCCAAATGATAAAAATACAGAGTCAAACTGTACTACAATATGTTGCACTTCGCTGGAGAGAGAGCGAGCGAGCGAGCGAGCGAGAGAGAGAAAGAGAGATGACTTTCGAACTGATGAGTTGCTTGAACAACCTTCTGGTTCAATCAAGTTGCCCATTAGTTCAGTTAAATTAGATTGAATGTGTAACTAAATCAAACCTAGTTTTAGTAATACTTAAGTTCCACAAGACAAACGCATTGGTATTGGAACTTCTTTAGTTACAGTTGGCATAGATATGTGGGTAACGTTATTAATGGTAACGAGCTTAGTTTGATGCTACTAACCATTGCTTTCATAGCGCTGCTGCTCAGGGCCGGGGATACGATCTCTGCAAGGAACCACTGATGGGTCGGCTACCACACTGACATCCAGGTCTTCGTCGAGTTCTTCTTTGACGGGATCAACAGTGTGGTGATGAACGGCCTCGTGAAATCTAACTGACACAAGCGCAGAATACATTGTGGATGTTTTTTTTTTAATCTGTCTAAGCCACAGCGCCTAAACCAATCAATAAAGCAATTTTGGTCAAATAAAATTATAGCAGTAGGCTCAACTAAACTTCGACTCAACTAAGCGAACTGAAAAATTGCGGGATGCTTTTTTCAGTCCGTATTCGAAAGTATGCTAAAATACAATAGTCAAGGTATTTTTACTGCTGCGTGGGGCGCCCGGCTCGGTATGGCTAAAACGTCATTGAAGTTACTGATGTACAACGTCCGTAGAAGGCGTTTCTAATATTTATGTATCTCTAGTTATTTTCTGAAATTTTAGCACACACTCCTTTATGCGATAATCAATGTGATTTTATTTGTTGTATATATTTCTATAAAGCGTGTTATTGGCTTAGGCTAGATAAACATGCTAAGTATATATATATATATATATATATATATACTTGGTATCGTATATCGTTTCACCCTAGTGCTGTGTGGGTGGGCAGACGTTTGACCTGCCATATCGAGTACATTTTTCACATTATCATATACTCTATTCGCCCCTCTCTTCTTATATATCCATACATTCAGTCTTCAGACATCGCCTCATGATCATCTTCCTTAGACCTTGCCTTTTGATATACCTAGTTGATATACCTATATAGTTCGTGATTTGGCGCCAAGGTGTACGGACGTGTGTGTACGGAGCTCCGACAGGTTACGCTTGCTTGTGTGAACGCAGGAGGGAAAACACAGAGAGTGGCATACCATGGTAATGCGTGAAGTTCAGTGATCATTTCGGTGTATTGTGTGTGGTAGTACGACAAGGGGGTAAGGAGACAGACCGCAGTAAAGTTTGGTTGAGTCCGTTACAGCGGAACGAAGCAAAACGAAACCACCCACGCAGCAGTCGAGAGTCTCCGAGCGGTCCGTTGAGCATACAGATTCAAATTCTAACGGCTGCTCAGGTTAAGTGAGTTAAGACAGTGTGTAGGTGTATTTAGGTGAGTGAACCAATTTCTATATGGCAAGTGATGCTGGATCATCGCCTGGTGGGATAGGGTCCGCGACACCCAGCCCAATGGATTCAACTATGAATCTCCCAGGCTACACGCGCAGCGGCGGCTTAAGATACGTGCCGGCCAGCTCATTGTCAGTATGCAATTGTGGAGGTGTATTAGAAAAAAGAAAGGTGGCTAAGCGCAGCCCTCCATATACAGGCTGCGCCGCCTGTGAGATGAATACACGAATGACAGCGGAAATGGAGTTGGCAAAGAAAAGCGCTAAGACATGGTGCGATACAGCACAAGCTATGCAGGATCGCTGGCAGAGCATTATTACAGATGTCCAGCAGAGGCTAACAAGAATGGAAGAGAGAGAGGCTCAAGTTGAGGAGAAGGAGAGGCGCGCAGTAATCATACAGCAGGAATTAGCCGCAATGATCGAAGAAATCAAGCAAAAGGTGAATGATAATAAAAAACAGCGGCATGGTGGCGATAACAACGAAATAGTTGATGAGCTAAGAGAAAGGCTAGCTGCTGTTGAGGAAGCAACGTCAACGGTAGCGGCAAATGTCGAAGATATGGAGAAATGGATCCGGGGAAAAAAGGAGGAAGACGAGAGGCGCGCTGTTGAAGAGGAGACAGTGGTGTTAGACTTAAGCCACAGTGACGAAAAGGAAGAAGAAAGACAAGACGAAGAGGAAGATGCGGCGGAGGCGAAAGGATGCAGGAGACGACAACAACAGAGCAGCCGAAACGAGATCGCCAGAGGAGAGGCGCGCCCACAAATGGAGAAGAGAGAGATCGAGTCTAGTCAGCGAGAGGAAGGAGAGAGGAGAGCAGTCGAAACACAGCAGCAGCAGCAGCAACAACGGCAGCAACCGCAACAGCGACATCAACCGCAACAACAACAAGAGCAGGAGTTAAATCGGATAAGTTTACTTGATCGACCAGAGGAGGCGGTAGTTAACAAATCAATAGGAAAGCGGGTGGTAGTTGCTGGAGATTCAAACGTAGGTAGAATAGAGAAACAGGTTAATCAGGTGGCTATTAATACAGGAGGGGTTTATTTTATCACTATGAGGGGCCGAGGAGTAAGGGATATTGTGGCAGCAACAAAGCAATATATTCAAATGTTCAATAATGTGGAACATAGGCTAGTGTTTCATGGGGGACTGGTAGATGTGTTTCAGGCTCGGGATATAGAAGGTGCTGTGAATGAGATAAGCACACACATACAAAACCTGATAGAATTTTGCAAACGGAGTAACGTAGTACTGACAGTGTGTTCGCTTCCAATGGTCGTGGATACTAAAGAAGGGCGGGACTATCGGGGTACGTGCAGGGCAGTCAATAGAAAAATAATGCAGTTGGTCAGAGCAGCGAATTACGAATACTTGTCTCTTGAATACATTCAAGACAATCCAAGGGCCATGGCCTTTGATGGAGTGCACTACGGGGAGGTAGGTGCGGTACTAGCGGCACGGCCAATTGGCAAAAGAGCGTGCGATTGGCACAAAGTCAGGCCTACTATAATTAAAGTAGTCAATGCCCAAGTAGAATATAGGGCAACAGAGCACGTTAGGGGGATGCAGACGTGGAATCAACAAAATCAGCGCGGCGCACCGGAAATGCGAGTCCCAAACACAAATTTTTGCAGCACGCGGTATGGGCATTTAAACGAGGGGCAAACGGTACGCTACAGACACACAGGATGGGACAACAGATACAGGGACATAAGAGAGATGAGGGGACAGCATGGATACAGGGAAGAGTGAGACAACAGGTACAGGGGGAAACGGGACAACGGGAGCTCTTTCTCGAGGGAGGGGGAACACATAGGAGCAGCGGCGATCAAGGGGGCATTGGAAGTGATCAGACGGCTGGCCATCAGTGGCATCGAGGGGAGGAGATGAAGGTTGGCCTAAGATGCAAAAGAGGAAGCAGGGCAAAAGGAAAGCCTAGGAGTAATGTTCCTTTTGAACGGGTTGCCATGCTAAATATGAGAGGGGGGAGGCGAAGAGGAAAGTGGGAAGAATTATATAAATTACTTACAATAAGGTCTGTGGATATCATGATAGTAACGGAAACGCATTTGCGGGAGATGGAAGTGCCGCCGGGTTTAAAGGGATATAATTGGTATGGTACAAATCGGAATACGGACAATGGAGAAAACAGGTTTGGGGGAGTTGGGATATTAACTAGGGATGCTATTTCGTGCGAAGAAGTTGTGAATGCCAAAATGAAGGATCTGGTGGTTATAGAGATACGCATGGAAGGGACAATCGGGGCCGTAATGGGGGTATACAGAGCGCCAAGCAACACGGAAGAAGAAGATGACCAGCTATTTGAAAGGGTATATAAAGTAATGGAGGAATATCAGGATAAAGGAGGGGTAATATGTTTGGGAGATTGGAATGCACATATCGAACAGCTAGATGGACGAGAAGATAGAGCGGGTAGAAGACTAATACAATTAGCAGAGTCGAGTGAGGCCCAAATTTTAAATTTGGACCCGCGGGTAGAAGGGAGATATACGTACACGCAGGGGGATAGAAAGTCATGCGTAGATTATGTACTGACGAAGGGTAAAATAGATAAATGGGTAGAAGAAATCAAGATAGACGAAGAGAAAACATACAATGTTGGAAGTGATCATAATTGGGTAGAAGTGAGTGGGAGGAAGAAGAAGCCAGGACGCGTAGTTGTACAAAAGAAATGTTTGGATAAACACGAATGGGCACAGAAAGTAGAATATATAAAACAGCTCTTAGTGGCAAATGGGGAAAGGCAGGTAGACGAGATGCATAGGAATATTAAGGAGGCATATGATCAGTGTTGTAAGATAGGGAGGGGAGTTCAAAAGGGAGGAGAACGAGGATGGTGGAGTGATGAAATAAATACGGCAATAATGGAAAGGAAAAGGTGGAGTAAGGAGCATAGAAAGGTAATGGGAAGGGACACAGACAAGGCAGAAAAGTATTGGGAAAATTACAAGAAAGCCAAGAATAAAGCTCAAATGTTAATACAGGATGCAATTAAAAACGCAGACGAGAGAGAATTTAACAGGATTTTAGGGGCCCCCAAGGGCCAGCGAGCCAAACAGTTTTGGGACTATGTCAGACAGGAAAAAACAAGGATGACAAATAACGTCCAGGACAGAACATACACAATAGATGAAATGGACACCGCGTTACAAGCACTATTTTTTACGACTAACGTGAGCAGTATAGAAAAGACAAGAACTAGCACAGAAATTACAACCACAGCAGACGAGATCGAAAGCGTGTTAAAGACAATGAATCCAAAAACGGCGTGTGGTCTTGACGGGATTTCGGTAGGAATTGTACAGGCTTTGGGAAAAGAGTACGTGCACTATCTAACGAAGCAACTTAATAATATATTTGGAGGGGGCAGAATCCCGGAGGGTTGGCGCAAGGGAAGAGTTTCTCTTATTCCCAAGGAGGGGGTAGATAATGACACTCTACAAAATAGGCGACCGATCACAATTACACCTATAGCGTATCGAATATTTATGCAAGTGTTTAAGAATAGGATGCAGAGTATTCTGGAGACAAATGAGAAAATAGGAGAATGGCAATGCGGATTTAGGAAAGGATATAGGCTAGACGATCACCTTTTCCTACTAAGTCAGGTTGTCGAAACATCGAGATTGCGGGGACAAGGGTGTGTGGCAGGATTTTTAGATCTTAAGAAAGCATATGATATGGTGGACAGAACAAAGTTGTATAAAATTATGCTAGAGGAGGGTTTGGAGAGAAGTTGGGTAGAGTTGCTGGAAGAAATTTACAGAAATAACACGGTAAGAATAATAATATCAGCCGAACAATCTAGAGAGTTCATAGTCGCTAAGAAGGTCAGGCAAGGCTGTCCGTTGTCATCGGTTATTTTTTTGATGTATATAGAGAGAATAGCGCGAAGGATTAATAAAACGGGTTTAGGGTGGCAGATAGGGGAAAAAGGTGTACATATTAAGACACCAGTGCTGCTGTTTGCTGATGATATGGTAGTGTTAGGGCGGGGCACTAGCGAGGTTCAACAAATGTTGAATGCATGTGGGGAAGCAGCGGAGGAACTAGACATGGTGTTTAATGAAAAAAAGAGCGCAATTTTAGTATTTAACGGAATTAGGGAGGAAAGAAAGCTTGTAGTACAGGGGAAGGAATTGGAGTATAAAAGTGAGTACAAGTATCTTGGGGTGACAATGACTACAGGGGGGAATTATCTAGAAAAAGAAGAGATATTACGGAGGAAGAAAGCTGAAAGAGGAAGAAATGCAGTAAGGTGTAAGGGCCTCTGGGGGTTTAACAAATATATAGTAACAAGGAATATATGGAAGGCCATGTATGTGCCAGGATTGACCTTTGCTAACTCCTCTCTGGTCCACAGCGCGGGGTTAGGAAAGAAGTTAGAAACAATACAAAGAGAAGTGATAAGATTTGCATTGGGTTGCCGTTTTAATTGCGCTAGGGAATTTCTTGAGGGCGAAGGAGGAATGTCAAAATTTATACAAAGGGAAGTACAAAGTAAGCTAAGATTTAGTGTTAGGATTAAAAGTGTCACAAATAAAAGATGGGTTAAACAGATGCAGCTGGTAAAGACGGCACTAAAGATGAAAACGAAGTGGGATCGCAGAGTAGAATTTGCAGCTAGGGAGATTGGGTACAATAGTTAGCAATGGGCCACAGCGGGAATATCGGAGAAGATGGTGAAATTGAGGGTGAACAAGTCATATACAGGCAAATGGAAATTGGCGATGGGTTCCAGATTGAGTTTGGCAAGTATATATGGAAAGGAAAAGACGGAAAGGGGCGGGGTAGAATGGGTATACGATAATTCAAGAGCGAGCGGGCTATTGGCAGATGCCAGGGCAGGGATGTTGGATACAAGGATACAAAGAGCTAAATATATGGAGGGACAAAGTACAGAATGTCGAGCATGTGGGCTAGGGAAGGAGTCAATTGAGCATATTGTTAAAGAATGTACAGCCCTAGGGGGAAGCAGAGATATAGAGCTGTCGGATGCCCTAGCTCTAGGACCAAACGTTAGAAAGGACCTTGTCGATATTACAAAGAAGAGGCTGTCCCAATGGAAAGCAAATACTCAGTAGGTATGGAAGTGTACATTGATTATTCAGATGCATAGGTAACATATATGCTGCCGCCCTAAGCGCCCCTGATAAAAAAGGGTGACATGTGTATTTAGGTATGCATGCCAAGCGAATAATAAATCAATCAATCATCATATATATATATATATATATATATATATATATACATTTATAGTTTATATGTGTGCCATTCAATGTATATATATATATATATATATATATATATATATATATATATATATATATATATAATATATATATATATATATATATATATATATATAACCTAATAATCATAATATATATATATATAACCTCGGAATACGAAACGAACGAAATAAAATGGGAGAATGGCGTGAGCGGCAAAAAGGGTGAAACGTGTGCCCGCACTGACCGGTATGTGAGTGCTGCGTGCTCATCCTCGCTGTAGGTGTCCGACGTGGACGAATGCTGTGAGACGGACCGCTTCCTGAAGGCTCCGTTCTTCACGAGCGGGTGGTCTGGATCGAAACGCTCCACCGTCAGACTGTGCCGAGGTGCTGCTAAAGCCACTCCCGCTCCCGTCTTTGTCGGCTTCGCTACGAAGTTCGCTGAAGGTGTTCTGCCTGTGGCCGCCACGCCCCTAGCCGTGCCCTCGGGCCCGGTCGCCCTACCAGACGATCCGCTGCGCGTGCCATTAGAAAGCATATATATATATATATCGCTCGTCATATACGCTAATTAAACAAGGACTGCTGCATGGGACCAGCCATGTGGGATGACGATAACAAAACTTGGAGCATGTAAAGGCGTATTGAAACTTTCGTAGGTCTCAGAGCATCACCGTGTATCACTGGCTAGTGTGTCCATGGAGATTTGACTCCGTACGCTGCGTTGCCCTCTACTAGTCTCAAGAAAGCATTATCAACCTTATTTCCGCAATGCCAAATCTCTCTCTGTGGTGGATACTATTGTTGTTGTTCATGTTACATGTTATCGTTACTACTGCTATTGGTGTTGTCGTAGTAGGCATACTTAATAGCACCGCAGTTCTTGGTAAGAGAAGCCAAGGTGCTACCCACTATTCGCGATTGTCCGCATTGGTCTACACGCGTGTACATGCATAACGATGAGTTGTACGCAAATATACACACACACACGCACACATACGCCTCTATTGATACGCTAGGCTTCGTCATTTCATTCAATCTCCGCCTCTTGCCCTCTATCGCTGTTTTTGTGTCTCTGTAACTTCGTCTATTTTGCACTCATCTATACGTGAAACGTGCCTTGCAGTAATCCAGGGCGGCATCCGGATGAATAAAGCAGCGGCTACGCCATTCGCCAACACAGCTCCCAACAGAGCCATGCCAGCCCGAAAGCCGTATGCCCCCATAGCAGCTTTGAGGAACGTGGGAAACAGCAACGAACCCAGAGCAGCGCCCGTGTATATGATGCCACTGGCAAACACCTGCGAGCAATAGCGACAACACCAAGGACAGCAAAAACTCAACGACCACAACAACAACGACAACAACCAACCAGTCGTCAGCAAAATTCTACAAATATTTTAGTATCTTTCTACAATTACGGTGCACATATGAATCAAATAACTCTACAATTACGGAGCTAACAGAGCAACACCTGCATCGATTGCAATCGGTGTGGCACAACGGTTTCCGGTGTACGCCCAACGAGGTGCTGCAGCCGCCCTCGTGAAGACCTTGTGGGCCCACTGAACCCAACCAACTAGGACTTGGCATTGGGCAGCCATTACGAGGTGTAATGCATGTTCACTAGAGCTAACTGTGTCCCTCTTTTGAAGGCAACCTATAGATTAGAGAATATCTATATAATCGTGCCACTACAACAGTTGGACAGTTTGTGTTTTTGTGGTGATCGCTGGTGATGACTACGGTCTGTACAGCGCTACGGCGAATCTAAAATATTCGTTGAATAGCGGGACATCGAACACTCAATAGCACGTTCAACTAAAAAGCAACTAAAGCTAACCATTGGCCTTTGGTACCTATTGGATCGGATGCATTCTGACGCTACAAGTGGCGCAATGCAGCAACAAACGAACGTAACATTAACATAACAGCAGCAGTTGATTTGCTACAGCGACCAGTTCGATTATTAGCACGTCTAATAATCGACCAGAAGCAGACGGCGAGACGAAGAGTGCAGACGCTCACAGAACTCAGTGAACTCTTATTACAGTATATCAGTATCACAGGTTTACGGTAAATAAGTCGTGTTTAGCGAATGTTTGCAATTAAATGTGATTACCTTTTTCTCTTTAAACCAAAGGTTTAGGCAGACTGCGACGGCCGGTACATTCAAACCCATTCCTAGACCTGAAGAGAAATGTTGTTTTTAACAATTCGCATAGCCAATTTGTTTCTTGATGTATATATATATATATATATATACGTTTTATTTCAAAATGTGACGTATTGACAGAACTGCACTTAGCGCGCTTTAGTTTTCGTTAAAACAAATAAATACAATTTAAAAGTGTAAAAATAACAAGCACTCACGGTGATAGCTTTACGCATTGAGTACAATGCAAATACCCTTCATATCCAAATGTGGAGTATTAAAATGTCGACAGAATGCAAGATATATATATATATTTAAATTTATGGGTCGAGCATGGCGCACTGCCATTAGAAGGTGATTTACCAGAGTTGCTCGACGCAATATATAAAGTACGAGAAGATATATATATATATATATATATATACTGCTTCTTTTGTCAATAAAGCACTAATTATCCACTGTTACGCGACCTTAATGAACACATTGTCGCGGAGTGCACTGGGGTTCGTAAATTGGCGTTGGATTTCTATCGCCCAGTGGTCAATAGCCGCTCAGCTCTTTTCATAACAAGTGTGGGTATGTTGTTATTAATAGCATCGACTTCTACGTACGACCCCATTTTGTCGCGCGGAGCATATAACACAAATTAGAGAGTCTAGACGTACGTATACGCAGTGTTATCGTTACGATGCATGTGTTAGGTTTATGAACTATCACTACATACCAGCCAGCCTAACTAGCCATGCAGCAAGGTAAATAGCAGCCGTAGTTGTGATCCTAGTAATAGTAAGAACACTAAGGACTAAGCATATGCATACGTAGGGCGTAAACCTACCATGGCACACTCCGCATAGAACAGTGAGCTTGGTGACGTTGTCAGCAAAGAAACAGCTCGCGACGGAAACGCACGACAAAACCGAGCCTACCAGAGCGACTTTGCGAGGCCCGAAATGACGCGTCAGATAGCCTGCACCTAAGCCTGCAGCACAATAGCTGTTGTTATGTATCTATTCTGAAAAAGAATGGTGGTGTTATAGTTGGCATAATAAGCAGGCAGGCGGCCTATTTTGGCCCAGCAGGGTGATTCAGTGCCAAAGCTGTTACCGAAGCGTCTACCGGCCTATGTAGGCTCAAATCCAGGACTGGCCAGGGTGTAATCGGCTTCGATTAAAATTGCCGACTATATCTGGTGTGATTGGTTATCATTATTAGTAATAAAAGGTCCATAAAAGCGCCATAGACATTGAAAGAGGTATGATATGTGGTGCTTCGCAAAAGAGTTTGAAATCCAAAGGCTATGTGAATAACATGTAGATTGACTAATATACGAACAGTGCCACTGTTTAACGATCTCGATCTACGTGACATATTTAAGTCCCATTTTTCCCAATGAAAAAATTGCATACGAACATGGCAATATTGATCGCTATAATGTTAAAAAAGAGTCAAAACCTTCACCCTGATAATGAAGTTAATGCCGTTTTATTTATGATATCTGAATTGAAGTGAATTCCTTATACTTTATATATTTTCTATATTCTATACATAATTTTACCTATCAGAGTAACGTTTTTACCGAACCACTGTGGCATAGCTATGTTGATCATGTTGGTGATAGTGCAACTGCTGTCCTCTCAATGGTATCTAGCTCCCTGGCAGGTAAAACTTGTATTGTTTTCCATTGCTCTCTGTGCAGGTTTCTCATTTAGTTATTATACCGGCTTTTTACATTAAATGGTCCTAAACGAAACTTCCCTTTTAGTTCAATAAGCACCATCATTCAAGAAGCAAGATGATTAAAATTGTGAAAATTGGTGATTTTTTTGGAAAATGTTTGGACACTGTTACAGGTTTGTTCCCCCTGTTGTTTGTAGCTACGTAATTTCTTATTGTTGTTGTTATTGTTATTCCTGTTGTTTCTCGTGTTGCTGTGATCATTGTCCACGTTAAAGCAATTTCCACGAAAGAAACCTACTAAACGAAGTCTGTGTCAAGCAAAGGGTAGCCATTTTTTTAAAGGGATTAATCCACATCAGCCACCGACCTGAAAGGTTTGAGGTTGCGCCTATCAGCGAGACTGGCCATGACGCTTCAGCCCGGCTCACCCCGTAGTGATCGATGATATTCAAATAGACAACGCTGCCTGCTCGTAGTAAGGCCAGCGTAAAGAGGTTCAGCATGGAGCATGCAACAGCTACCACCCAGCTCCACGCACAGTCCGGAGCGTTCATAGAAGCCGCTGGAAAGCCGGTAGTGAAGGATTTGCTGGGGCATTTCTTGGCCGTCGTCCGGCGCCATTCCCTGCAGGGCCGCCCACCGCCAGTGTCCGCAACGGTCAACGTTGCGTCATTCTTCGTCTTCTGTGTCGTTCCATTGACGCGCGGCACTTCGCCGCGAACACTTTCGGCTCTAGGCCGATGTACCACAGGTTCTTGGTCATCGCCACACTCTAGATGGTTGCTCGGTTTGTTGTCGCCTACCCGACCCAAGTCGGTGACATGACTTGTAGACATAATTCGCTCTAGTTCGAGACAGAGACGATGAGAACAACAAACCGAAGCACTGAACTGAAACAATGGAAGCGGCTAGTAACGTAAAGGCGTCTAGTAACGTAAACGTTTTCTCAACGTTTAACTCTCTACATGAGTCTACGCCGTAGGCGCGACGTAAGCACGGCAGTTACAGGCACGCAGAAGTCAACAGAGTTCGATTTCTTGCTGCTGCCGCTGCTGTTGCTGTTTCTTGAACAAAGTCAGCTTAGTGCAACATCACTGCGTACGGCGATTTGCCGCATGACGACAACAGATTCATCCACACAACAGCGCGTTCACGCTTGCAACAGCCGACATGGTTTGACGACGATCTCGTCGTGTCCTTCGATCGGCTCCTCAAGACATGGCTATGTCACAGTCCGCTTAGTCATCTTCTTGTCGCCGCACAACCTGCAGTATAATGCAGAATTGTACTCTTGCCTTGGTGCCAGCCGAAACCGTTCGGCTGCTAGCCTAGCAATGCCTAACTGCAGCTTAACTACATCACGACCGTGATCTCGGATGCTCTTAGATGCTCAACACGGTGTACTTTCGGGGGCAGAACATGCGAACAGCTACGTCGACCAGCCGGTTGACTGGCTGGCTGGCTGGCTGGTCGTCTCGCTTAGTTAAACACGTTAGGACGCAGATTGCAACTCTGTTTCTTTATTGTCAACGAGTTGATCGTAATCAATCGTTTTGCGCCTGGTGACCTGGCCGACCCGCCAATAGGGACATGCCAGTAGGGATGCCGGTAGACGGATGTTCGATGTGTTCATGAGCTGCGTCCGTCAAATGCAATCGAGAGTTTTTGGCCTATGTGGTACACGTGTTTGATGGCGTCGCGGAACATAGCGTGGCTGCTACTGCAAGATACCGTTTTCAAGTGGCCATTGACGATGGACGGTGGTACACCGTTGCCCGCCTCGAGGGCGCCTAGGGCAAGGTCGCGACCGACCTATAATAGGTGCAGCGCGGTCCCTTCCATGAAGGTCTGCTCGCATGCGCCGATTACGACACAGTAATATGATCGTGGTCTTCTTCTTCTTTTTTTTCTTCTTCTTGCTGCCTGCTTTGGAAGGCAATGTCCTGAACAAGGTCAATGAGGTTTTCTTTAGGCAAACGAGCATTACGTCAAAGGGAAAGCATCTGTACAGTTGCCGATTGACACAGCTACACAATGTAATCATATGCAAACATGCATAAACTGCCCAGCAAAAAACTTTCTTCTTGTAATAAAAAAAGTGCAATCGAATTTCATTCGTTATGAACATTTTGAGGCTTGGTGTTATATCGCTCTTGTATATATATATATATATAATATCGGCGCAGTGCCGTGTATGTATATATAACCGGCGCAGTGCCGTGTATGTATATATTAAACTTATAAAACTCAGATATTATAATGTTTGATTCCGACATTGTGTCTTATGCAGTGTAGCCTAGTAGTTTATAGAACAGTACGTTTATATACATATATTAAACGTAAGTTATATGTTTAATCAATGCGATCTTTAACATTGCATATTTCTTGCAGTATTTGTCGATTTAGCTGACAAGTGTAAACAAACTAAATGAATGTCGCGTCAATTATTCTCGCATTAGCGCTTTGTAATATATATATATATATATATATATATATATATATATATATATATATATACACAAAGAAGAAGATAAGAGGAGGAGATTGACGACAGAATGACTCTCAGCATGGTATGTTGGAAATGACGATACGTTAGCTAACAAAAGAAGTTATAATAATCATTTTAATAAAGTTCTCTGGATTAGACCAGACGTCAAACGGCCACAACACCGTTAGTCTAGTCCATATAAATACATGCAGCATGGGAGCGATCTCAAAATTTCAGCAAATTGCCTCAGCGCTTATATCTCTCCATGATATAGTTGTATGCAGTTAGGCCAAGAGACTACGCCAAGAGTACATCGTTCATAACTATATTGGTGGCTAGGATAGGGACTTGTGTCGTAAGGGGAAAAAAGGGAGGGTTTGCTGATACTTTTCAAAAGCAATTTCAGGCTCATTTCGGCCCACCGAAGTCTTCTGACGACAGCTGAGTCCATAACCATTGCGTTAGATCATTGGTCACGTCTTACAAAGTTACTGCCGTGTCCCGTTCACTCGATTGCCTACTTCCTTGGTGAGCTTGACGTCATCTTTGATGGCCACAAACGCATGTGGAACTCGAGTGTGTAGAGATCTACCCGTCCACCACATGAAAAACGACGACGCCCCACTTAGTAAATCCATCGCTGGATTCAGTTAGTTTCTGCAGCTTAATTTATAAACACATATTAATAATGCCACCGCTACCTCGCTCACATCTGCACCAATCTGAAAACTGATGCATCAGGCACTATTGAGCCAACCACGAGAAAGATACAACAATACGAGAAACAACGTACAACATCTATAGACCAAGCTGAAGCGCCGTCGACTTTATGATATGGTCGCTAAGGGCTAGGCACGCGCCGACAAATCTGGGAAATTGTACAGCGCGAACAACAGATTGACGAGGTGACCCCGATACCCAAGCTGGATATTGACGGCAAGGCTGACCACAGAGCCCGCAAATGTTTCACAAGTTTTTAAAACTCATTTTTACTAGCAGCGTCGTTTCATCCTTACCAAGTGACCCCATCAATAGGCGCATTATTAAACAAAAAATCTACTAGAGCGGTCGTCGACAACATAAAAAATAATTCAAGTGTTGCCTCTTCGAAGTGGTAATGGAGATCCATCCGCCGGTTACGAGGGCTTGAAATCTCAAGCTATTCACGGCGTCAAATTTTGCATAGCCGGTCCCCTGACACATATCATTAATTTGGTGCTTCTGGTGAAGAGGCACTATACCCTAGCCGCTTAGATGTTGCCAGAGTGGTACCGATCCACAAAGATGGTTGTATGGCGAACTCTAAACTATCGACCCAGTGAGTACTCTACTCATTTTATATAATATATTAGGCTTCCTAGTTTTATGGCGAAGCATCTCGAAAGCAACAACATGCACTCCGGCAAAGGATTTGAATTTCGCAAAAATCGGAGAACATGTGATGCCATTATGCAACTTGTACAGGGCGCACGTTTTGAACTAGACAAAAACTGTTTTCTGCAGCACGTTTTGTAGATTTCAGACGCGCCTTGACAGTGTTTGTACATATATATATATATATATATATATATATATATATATATATATATATACAGACCTTGACAGTGTTTGTACATATATATATATATATATATATATATACAGACCTATTCAAATTCAAGCTTTCTGGCTTTGACGAGTACATCGCTAAACTGCTATCGGCGTACTTCCTCGGGCGTCACCGGGGTGTTGCAATGCGTTCACCATCGGGCAATGCCTCTTACGAGGCGCAAAGATTCCAATAATTTCACGGTTTTAAAAAACGTATCTCTGAACATTGCATACATTTTAGTACTTTAATGTATATAAAAAGCTACTCTTGCAACGTAGGACCTTGACTTACAAGAGCGCTGCTCTGTTTCCTATAATGAATAATAATAACCATGATTTTTTAGCTGAGGCTCCCGTACAGCAGTGCGTAGATTTTGTAGCAATTAAGTTTTCTACAGACCATGGCGTTGACAAGTAAATCTTAGGTTCCTGGTAACCAAAATCATGGCTAATATAAACGAACAGATCACGTGCTAGGCTTACTTTTTGTGTGAGAGGAAAAATGCCTTAGCGCACGCCCGAAGCGGGTAGTGTGAGAGGTGATTCTGATGATGCTGGTATAATACCCACTAAAAACCTCTCACCTAAATGGCCTCAGGTAGAGGCAAGGAGCTGGAACCATTCCTTAATACTACTAACTACCTACCCAGTTCTCTCTTAGGGTTGCGTGAACAGAGCACACATCGCGGTCTGCCGCAAATCTTTTCGTTTAATGATGGTCGCGGCAAAATCTTTCATGATGTGCCAGCTGTGGGTGTCGAGTAAGGACCTGCGCCATTTGTTTACATATTACCGGCAGTTCCCTGTCTAAGAGCCGCGCCAGCTCTGCTTTTTCCTCGCATACTTCTAATGTGTGTTTGATGTCGTCCTTTTTTCTTGAGTCGCAGAGAATGCATACTGGCGACGGGGCACGTCCGAAACAATGCAGGTTTTCCGAAGTTACGGTGACCCGCCAGAAATTAAGTTAGAGGGTAGGACAATGATCCATCTCGCCTTTGAACCACTCCCTAACATCAAGGATAATGGAGCGGGTTTATAAACCCGGCTGGCCTGCCTAGATCTCCACCCATATATTGTTCCAAGCGTCTAGTGTCTGACGTCGTGCGTCCTCCTACGAGAAGGACTGTGCTCTCCAGAACCCGCAGATCCCATGGGATCTGCCGGGATAATGTTCGGACAGTATCGGTGGACGCAGTTTTGTTGGCTCGTGATTCTTGAGAGCCAACGGCCCCCGTGTTTTTATCCAGGAACCACCGGCACGTAACCCACGAAGCCATACGCTGCCACCGCGGAGCTGCGTACACAGCATAGCGCTGTCTACTACCGTCGCCAGGTGGAACCTCCAATCATCAGAGACACCCCGTGTGCGCGGAAGCAATCTTGAGATTTCTGTGCTTGCAGCAATCTTGAGAGTACTTGTAGCTGCCGTGTAGTGCATATGATATAGGTGCACATGAGGGGCGCCCGTCAGGCCGGTATCCAGGAGCATCCCCAAGTGTTTTGCTTCGCTGGAGAGGGCAATGTCGTGTCCTTTTAGGGTCAGGTTGAGTTGGGGGGGAGCGTTTCTGTCCGTTCAGAAATATGGCTACGGTTTGAGACTAGGCAAAGTCCATGCGGAGTGAGCCAGATGGAGATGTCTTGCAGGCGCCAATTGCTGTCCTCTCTAGCTCCCTGGCATCTCACGACGTAATCACAATAGCCAGATCATCTGCATAGGCTATGGACTTAACGTTAGGAGGATGAGGCAGACGTAGGACATCGTCGTAACGCAATCTTTCATAGAGTTCGGTCCAGCACGAAGTTCTAGGGGACCACTGCAACGACAGGGTGCGACTTGCCTAGATAGGCAATCGTACGTTGCAACAGGTAAGGTGCTCAAATCCTTCTAAGATAGGGCGATACATAATAAATACGTGCAAACGCGTCACTTATGGAGTTCCATGAGATGGAGTTAAAAGCGTTTTTGATGTCAAGTGAGATTGTTAGCCAGTGCAATCTCGTTTCTGAGCGAGTACTCCCCTGGGTTTCGGCTATGGTTAAACGTGCTAGGGTTACTGTCAGTAAAACAAATCCATCTATTATGCAGATTATTAATATGCAGTTAAAATCCGGAATTTCTATACTTTATAGGAAGAAAAACTTCAAAGTGTCTAAGACAAATGTTAATAAGTAGAGGGGCATGCGCACTGCACCAGATTTTGGTGCACCAGATAAGACAACAACGGGTTTACTCAATGTTTTATTTCAACCTTGTCATGCGAGTCCAGTGACGGGAACGTAATAGCGGTGGGTGCATTTCGACGCTATCGTGGGATCTTATCTTATTACGAGCGTCTAAAATGACGTTAACAAAGCGTTTAAAAATTCGTGGATGTCTATTTCAGAAAATACTAAAATTTACGAAATGGTAATGTACTTCCACAGGTGCGCTACTAGTATTCTCTCGAATATACAAGAGGGTACGGAGCATTATGACAGCGGACGATTACTATCAGCATCTTTCTTAGGGGTTTTTAACAAGCATAAGTAATGTGCCTGCCAGAGCAAACATAATTGACTTAGCGCTTGTTCTACGATATACATATATATATATATATATATATATATATATATATATATATATATATATATATATACATTACAAAGAAATGTTCATTCCGTATCTTCCGTGCAATTACTGATAAGATTTTACTATCTAGTTTTTAGGAAATGCTTTAAAATGAATGTGTACATTCACATGCACGCTCGTAAGTAACATTAAAAAGAGGAGACTAGGCTGTTTTTAATTGAACTGGAGGACTATGCTGCATGTTAGAAGCCCGGGACTCAAAGCGCGTCTCTATGATTTCATAAATGCGTCGGTTGCCGTTCTATATAGCTGTACTTTGACAATGCTCGGGTGTTTTTGAGTGTTTTTCCCTTATATTGGAATGTCGTTGCTTATCATAGGCAGCTGAGTACGAAGCAGGCCGCCCCGATGGTGTTCAGTTATGTTTGAAAGCGTGTGTTTGAGATCCACCATTAGATCCATTAGGTCCATACAGCACATTTAGCCGGTAAGTTACCGTCCTAGCCTTAGCATGTTTTTTTGGTATATCCTTGACGTGAGTAAGTATTTAAAGTGTAATTTAGCTGAAAATAGTGACTATTAGAGGTGGTGGTAGTCGATAGTCGCAAGCATAAGACTCTAGAATGTAGAGCACATTGGTCAAAGGTCATGTTTGGCTAATCTAGTTAATAATTGGGATCGGCAGCTAAAATAAGTTTTTTCATAGTGTAGAGATATTGGGTAATTCATTCCCTTCAGCTGTGCACAATAGAAAGATAATATAGATACATACGTGCCATTTTCTGGCGATAGGCCGTTTTAGTTATACATTTTGGTTATACTTTTGAAAAGGCAGATCGTTTTGTTTGATTTTTTTTAATTATCACATCACCTTTCGGTATTGTTGATTACATTACATTGCAGTCAGATATTTTCGAGATCGCAGACACTCAATCTGAGTGTATTTGTGCCCCGACAATCATAGTTTTCGAAGACATTTCTTTGAAGTCGTGCTATCTTATTTCTAGATAAAGCTAACTGGAATATTTTTAAATCGCCATGCCGTCGGTACGACGTCAATTGGTCTAAGGCAATATGTTTATTGTAGACGTTATTTATTTATCTTAAGACGTTTGTATAAACGACAATTAGAGTTGCGAGCTTTCCCTACGACATAATTTAAAACGTAGTGTTGTGAGGTTGCCATACGTACCCAAAATTGTGCTCCCAGAAATTTGTCCGGGCTGTGAATAACTTCTTCTTCTGTTCTCGCAGAGTCCGCTGTGGCTCTTCGAGATGAGGCTGTTTGGCTATATTCGGCAACGCTTACTACCGGCAGCCATCCCGATTTCTGGCCAGAAGTCCAGTCGTTATTCCACTTTGCCCGCATCCTCCATACATGCATCAAATATAATGAACGTCATTCGGTATAAAATACTTTCGGCGCTCTGACAGTTCAAGTCCCTTCGATTGTTTGCACGTGCTGCTTCTAGTGCCGAGGAAACATTTGCAAAAACAATCAGAGTCAACCCGAAAACGAAAGAAGGGGCAACGACCGTGGGACTCCGTACTAGTCGTCGCGGTTCGAGCAGACAAGTCCCGTGCCAGCAGGACTGCCAGGTCCTTAGCCGTCCACATCACTCTTTATTTACACAAGTGACGCGTGAACCGGAAATCCAATTGGCTATTCGGTAAAGTAAACAGCACCCCTCAACTATAAACGTAAAACATAAAGGCTCCACATTTTGATTGGGAATCGTTTTTCGTCGCGTCTTTACCTTGTCGGAACGTGAGCAAATGTTGGCGAACTGTAGCCGTTCCGAAAATTGCGCCATTGCCATTTACGAGTTCGAGGTTCAACGGCCACCTCTTTAGCCAAACAGCCGGCGATGCAGGTTAGCCAAGTAGTTAGCGTTCTGAATTGAACAGGTAAAGTCGAGTATGAGGCTTTGCCGATGTAATCAATTAGTCAATTACGTTACTCAATAACATAGTATCTAACGCTAACGTTAATTCGTACAGAGAGTTACTGTAACAACGCTGTGCTTGCGCTGTGTTGTTACACAAAACGTACGCTCCACGTGTTCATGGCAATATCGTTCTGATGAGTTCTGCTTTATTAACTCTATTTGTTTCTTTTTGTGATCTCGTGCAATTAGTAAAGCGGCGACAACAAATACTAACACTACAATCGCTAGCGTGTAGACCACTCTGTGAGACTTGTAAATGAACGCCCCAAAAAACGCCGAGAATTGCAAAACTGTTGTAGATAACGCACTCGATTGGGATAGGCGTTGCAACAATGGCTCATTAGCTCTGGAGTTTTGTTGTGGTTTCTGCCGCCGCTGCTGCTGTTGAAGTTGTGGTACTTGTTTTTGTTATTGTAGTAGTAGTAGTAGTAGTAGTAGTAGTTGTTGTTGTTATTGTTGTTGTTTTGGTTGTGATTGTTGTTTTAGTTGTTATTGTTGTTGTTTTGATGGTTATTGTTGTTTGAGTTGTTATTGTTGTTGTTTTGACTGTTATTGTTGTTGTTGTTTTGATTGTTATTGTTGTTGTTGTCTTGCTGCACTCGCTATTGCTGCTGTTATTGAGGTGGGGATGGGTCGGTCCGTCGGTTCAACCGCATCTTCCGGATCCGAAATCCAATTCACTTTGGTGGCTGTGGTTACATTCCACTAGCCGGAGGCTATGCGTAACTCTAACGGGTCTGGCGGGCGAGGTGGGGCCGAAGCACAAGCGGCCGACCGGCGTGTGTTTCGGCAGAGGCAGAAAACACCGGAACAGAGCCACAGAGTTGACTGGAGCATTGGTAAGTGTCGGACAAAGAACACTTCCTCTGATTGAACAGCATTGCGAGAATCGCAAAATCAGAACGACAGAGAGCAGCAAGAAGACCAAGCCAAGACGCCAACGCCACCCCAACGGCAACTGCGGCAATGCGAGGAACACGGCAAGAACGCTATGACGACAGACACATCAATGTAAAACAAGGCGGTGGTATTTCTACACCAACCGCGGATATCGCGCTCTCTAGCTTCCTCCTCTCTGCTGGAAGTTGCTTTTTACTTGTACGAAGCTAGCTAGCTAGATAGCTATTTACCACAGAGCAAGCACACCTGAGTGTAGATTATTACCTCTAAGAAACCACCACCACTGTTACTACCATTGTTACTACTACTACGACGAAGACGACGAGTACGACTTCTTCAACTACAACTTCGGTTGCCCTGTTACATGCAGCCGTTGCTGCTGCTGCTGCTGCGGCTAACCGACATTGGCGAACAAGCGTGCCTCCCTGCCTGCCTCCTGCCTGCCTGCGTTAAAGGTTTTGATCTAATCGACTCGGTCGAAGTCCGAAAGTCTTAGACGAACGAACGCTGCGCTTGGGCCGCCCGCTTGGTACCGTTCGAGCTGATACGTGCGAGGGCACACCGACGTTGTTTATTTATTTTCACTGGGCTAGCCAGCCAGTCACTAGGGCCACTGTGTTTGGGAAACTCTTTGCCCAACAAGAAACGGCGGAAATGAGAGTCTCCGCTGTTGTTCTCCCGCTTCTTCTCTCTCTCGCGTTTCTCTAGCGGACGCCTTGTAAAACAAACTGCAGACTGTCATAGAGACCAAGCGGTCAGAGACAAACCTCGTCAGGTAGAAGAACACTGGAAACTACCACCATTAGGTACTCAAGCGACGTGCCGATCAGATAACAGCATTCCGAGTTGTTGTTGTTGTTGTTTTGTTGGGTTCATTCGATTTCGCGACACGGCCCCGAGTAATTGGAGTGGGCGAACGGACGTCGAGCAAGTTTCACGATTTGTTGAACGCAATTCAATTCAATTCAACGTTTCGAGCTCTCGTCACAACAGTACCCATATGAACGATTTCCGTGGTGATTTTCTAAAAGTTCCTTCACCGCACTAATGGAACACCACCTGAATAATAAACATATATATATATATATATATATATATATATATATATATATGCACTTTAGGATCAAATTGAACCCTCACCTTCGAACGAAAATACTCACTTTGCAGGGAAACTATATGACAATAACAATAACGGCACGCCTAGCTTTGCTATACCTATGCCATATTTAATAGTTAAAGGTATCAAAAAGTAAAATAATCTTTGTACTCCTAACCTATGCCTACAAGCATTTCTAACAGTCTCTACAAAAGTCTAAGGCGTTGTTGGTCGAGATCCACTCAGCGGTATGTAACAGTTTACATTACACTGTACCTACCTGTATAACAGGTGTGCTGTAAGCTAACGACATGAAACTAGGTGCTCACAAAATCAGGCCGTGGCGATCAGTGGGACGACCTAGCCACAAGTCATCCATTTATCGTTGATAGCATCGTCAATCTTACATAACTTCTATACAGTATTAATCATCAACGATAGCCTTCGTGATATAACACCCAGTTATTCAAAAATCTCCCGCCAAATGACCATATTTCCTCTACCATTACGGTATAATGCTACGAGTAAATTTTGCAGATGAGCCCGTTAATGTAACATTAATAAGTATCAATGGAGAAAAGAGCTCAAGCAATACCAGATGCGGTTATGGAGCATGTCAATCACATGTTTGCTCGTCGTATCCAAAGATTTAAATCAAAAGAGTAAAACGACTACATAAACGGCTAGATTGTATTTCCTTGTATATATATATATATATATACCTACCCCTGATAGGGTGACATGTGTACTTAGGTATACATGCCAAGCGAATAATAAATATATAAATAAATTTATATATATATATATATATATATATATATACATGCATACATATACACTAGATGCATGCAGTATCCTATTTTCACGAAACACATAATGATTTTTAGGCAGAGATATGGCTATAAGCTTTCTCTATCATACTTGTAGCACTTGCCGAGCTCCCCACATATGGCGGTGGAGAACGGCGAAATAAGATAAGAATGAAAGGGGTACCGGCAAGCCAATGTTTGAAGTCAAAACTGATTGCTTCGCAATGGCTACTTTATCTTATTGTCAGTCGCATGAAGTAGGCGTTTTGAATCCTGGTGCTAATTTGGTTAATCTTGACTGCTCACAAAGTTCGCCATCAGAATATCAGTCCAAATCGTCCGCTTCACTTCCAGCAGACATCATAGTCCAAATCAGTAGCGAGCATGTCCACCTTTGTGTCCAAAAACCAAGCTTTGCGGAGCTCATTGGTTTTCTGTTTCCTTCTGAGAAAATGCGACAGAAGCGCATGAAATGCTGAGGGAAGCTTACAGATAGCGTGTCCTTAGTTGTACCCAGTGTTCCTAATGATTCAAAAACGGTAATTTTAGAATCCAGAACGAACCACGCAGAAGACCCCTCGAAAGTTTTTGAAGATCACGAACTGACAGCCTTGTTGGATGAGAATGTAAGCCAAACGCAACAACAACTCGCGAGTCCACTCAACACCTCCCAACAAAGCAGTTCCATGCGCCTGAAAGCCGTGAGCTGGCCGAACGGGAGCAAAAGCACCGGAAAACAACATGTGGGATTCTGCGCTTTAGACAAAAATAAATAATTTCTCCACTGAATCGTGACCAGAGATGAACAGTGAATCTATTTCGAGCACCATAGGCGTAAAACAGTTTGGACGAAACTCGGCATTCAAGTTCTGTCGACTGCGCGGCCAAATCGGTGCAGAAAAAGACAATGCTCCCTGTTTTTGGTGGGACTAGAAAGACGTGATTTACTATGAACTGCTGGAACCCGGTCAAACCGTTAGTGCGGCTTGTTACCAACAGCAAGTTATCGATCTAAGCAGAGTCCTGTTCGAAAAACGACAACACAGGACAATTCTGCTCCACGCAATTGCCTCGTCTCACTCATTGAGAGCGGTAACAGAAACCATAGACAGGCTCGTATGGGGCATACTTTCCCACGGGCCGTACTCACTATTCTTAGCTACACCCGATGGCCTTTGACGAAGATGTCGGAGTTTAACGCTCGATTGGTTTGTCACAGAAGATGAACATTTCTTCAAACAAGGAGTCCATAAGTTACCCAAAAGATAGGAGGCATGTATACCCAGCGATGAACGATACTTTAAATAAAACAGATTTTTTGTGTAATAAAAATATTTTTTGCTGAACAGATTTTGATTTCATAGTGATACACCTCTTACTCAAATAATGGCGTACAACATCTCACCATGAATGTTCCACGACAGAAACGTCGCATCTGTGCTAAGCTGAGTACTACCGCAGGAAATAAAACATTGGGGAAGTTTCTAAAGCAGAGGATCTTTTTTGGTCAAATGAGGTAACGCAGCGGCGATGGAAAGGTGGTTGACGAAATACGCAAATCGTGGACTGACCCTGGCCGATGGGCGACGCATAAATGATTTACGGACAGCGCTTACAATGGTAAAGGACAACGTAGTTAAATATATTTGCCAACGGGTTACGTCGGTCAACACATAGGTACTTATAGTCAGGTGTCCGAACTGGACTGGACTATATGCACACGTTTGGAATGAGGATAAGTCTAGTTAATAGCTAGCTGGTATTTTATTGCGCAATTACTGACGCAATGACACCTTTTAGTGGATAGAACGGTCTATCTTTTGCAGGTGCCTGATGTTCTACAACGAAGATGATGAGGATTATGACACGAGACAGTGCTTCAATGCGCACGTCATGGGAACAGGTGATTGCTTTTTGGCTGCTCGACTTAAGCGCTTCGGTAATTTGTAGATTCATTTTACTGAAGCAGCCATCTGTCCGACAGCGATACAAAGACATTCCCTGTTCTCATCACGGACCTGTAGTGAGGGCTTACAGAGAAGAGCTTACAGAGATAGGTTTCGGTGGGTATATTCACTAAAAGCGGCCCACACTAATAATCCTGCACAAGCAAGTATCAAAGAAGCTGTAGTAGAAAGTAGCAGTTTAGGGCTCTGATAAAGTACGCAGATTTGAGTTTCTTCTCGAAGAGTTTCTTTCACCTTTTGGTCTGCTATCATTTGCTCTCTGCCCCCCAACAGATGTGTAGTTTCCCGCTGGACGTATGTGGGGCCGTTTACCGACTATCATGACCTGACCTGTAGCAGAAATTGTAATCGACTACCACAACGCGATGAACAACGTCGACAACTAGTTTAAAAGTGGCATCATGCCCTGAAAATAACTGAACCAACTGTCAGCTGACTTAGCGATTCACGCAGACAGCTTCAAACGAAGTCTCTCGCTTCCGCAAATCCTTTGGACTAACTCTCAAAAAGCTGGGGCTAAAGTTTGAGGAAGCGCCAGAAATCTAACTCAGATCCGAACACCCTAAAAAAAAAAAAAAAAGAAAAAAAATATATATATATATATATATATTAATCGACGTTTCGGAAAACATTAGGAGTACTGCAGGTAATTACACATTTAAGATATACCCGTACTGCCCTGCTTAAAAAATAAATCGTAATTACTAGATCTCCACGATGCTGCAGACGAGTTTTAAGTCGCTTCTGTCAATGTGCCTTTGGTCTCAACGACGCTGAGAAGACCGCCGCACTAGCATAGGAGCCGCAAATAGGGTTTTCATTAACTTATGGTGTGTAATATCGCGCCCTCAGAGTGGGGCTGGCGAGTACTCATTTTAGCCGCCCCTTTGCCCTTAATGGCCCAGGGCTCGGAACATACATGTAGTCCTGCCCTTGTGACGCTAGTGCGAATACAGGCTAAACAGTGTTTTCGTTAGCGTGTGCCGACTTGCGGCTAGCCTACCTACCGGCTCACGTAATGCGACCCCCGAGCGGCAGGACGTGACGTTCCTAACGCTACTTTGTGAGACCGCAAATTTGCTCCAACACGAACAAACCGTTCTCACGATAGCATTGGTAAGAGACAACTTATATATATATATATATATATGCGTGACTGTATATACATACACGTACAATAGCGTCAAATAAAGACGGCGACCTGAAACTTTTCATTGAGACCGTGACACAGTCTATCATCAAATATTTCCCACTTAATGCACACTACTGGCTCATGGCAACCGTCATTATCTTATTGGTGGATGGATATTCGCTGACACCACGTACGGCAATGCTGGTACGCAGCGACACGTGCGATGCTAAATGATATTAAACAAACCTTGAAGAATCAGAAACAGACAGAGAGAGCGAGAGAGAGAGCGCGGCTGAGAGTTATTAAATCTTCTGCTGGAAGCACAAAGACGTCACTCTCTCTCTGTCCGCTCCAAACAGTTACGGGCAGCAATTTGCTTTCTTTGCGCGTGGCGCGTGTGTCTTCTTCTTTTTTAAATCTTCTCTCTTTTTCATCACTACAATTCTACATTTCTTGCCGTCGTCGTCGGCGTCGTCTTGTGTGCGATGGCTAACAAACTGTGCGGCATTGATTGAATCGTGTGGTGACGGCGGTGGCAACACTTGAGGAAAAGCCGCACCGCCTAATGTCGGTCCGGTTTCCCCAATGGAAACTTAGAAAAAGAGCGTGAGAAGGAAAAAGAGAGCCTTCTCGCCGCTCTTTCTCTCTGTCTTCTACAACACTCAGTCAGTTCCTCTACCTCTCCAGCCAGCACCCAACTAGCAGCAACAGCAGCAGCAGAAGAATCAGCAGCGGCAGCCGCACTCGTAGCCGCAACAAACTCCTGATGCTGGCGGCACTTCAAACGAAAATTGGCTTCCGCCGGGGTTTCAGCCCTCAAGTGGAAGCAGAAGTAACTTCGCGCTCAGAGACAGACCTCACTGCGAGGTCAACAAAGACCTCGGTGTTCTTCAAGGTTTTTTTGTTCGTCCGCTCCACCTCGGTCCCTCGCCCCATATCTCCCTCTCGGTGTCTCGCACTCTTTCTCTCTCTCATTCTACCTATCTATTTTCCCTCCCTTCTTCTTTCTGTCAGGGTTGTTTCCGTCGGCCCCCTTCTCTGGGCTCAAACATGTCTGGTAACTGTAGTAGTAGTTGTTGCCATTGCTGTTGTTGTTGTCGTCGTTGTCGCGGTAGCCTGTGAAGTCGCTCGCTTCTTTTCGATAAGAACGCGGCGCAGCGTCCACAACCCAGCGCCCGGAAACTGTGTGAGGGTTCGCATTGCCCTTGGGTGTGCGTGCGCCTCAAGTCCTTTCCTCCATGTGGCTAAGTCATAGCGCCGGTGTGTCCGTCTTCTTTCCTTCATTCGTTTTCGCTCTGTCTCTCTGATGTCCTCTGTCTCTCCGCATCATGCTCCGATCGCTCCTGTTTGCGCTTCATGACCGGCCTCACGGAGGGCGTCGGACGGCCGTCCTTAGCGCGCACTGGCGACGATAAAACGTCGGAAATTGGAAGGAACAAATTGTCGGCCCATCGACTTGCCCCCCCCCCCTCCCTTGGCTCACCCCACGTCCCCGCCGGTCGCGTCCTGTTCATCTTGTTCTTCCTGGCTCGTCTCCCCCGCTTTGTCATATTACCTCAATTGCTTTCCAGCCCCACTATATCATTCTCTCTCTCGCGCCCTGCTTATCTGTTCTTCACCACAAACACCGATATTGATGCATTGTATTTCCGACCTTTTCAGGTTTTCCGCTCGGAATACATATTGAATTAGCAAATATAAATATATATATATATATACATATATATATATATATATATATATATATATATATATATATATATATATATATATATATATATATATATATATATATATATATATATACATTTTTTTTTTGGAGGAGGATTTGGAGGAGGCACTAACGCATAGGGCAAGTAGATAGAGACACAGACCATATGCAGTGTGGGACTCACCCCCGACGGTTGGATATTATTCCGCCGAGATCATACCCACTAAACGCACCTCCCCCGTTAAACTTCACTCTCTGTCAGCCCGGCTCTCCTTTTAATAGTACTACAAGCCGACAGGAGGAGTGGTGAGTGTTCTTCGAATCAATTGGCCGAAGACCTCTCAAGGTTTGGCCCTATTGCCATAATACTGCATTCCTCTACCTGCGAAACGATTCCTCTAGAGGCACGGGCGTATTCTGTCCGTTCTGTTGCAATCTGTCTCTCCTGAGGCGCTCCAGGTTTTATATATATATATATATATATATATATATATATTTATATACATATGCCAGTTAGCTCATATCATAGACTAGGTGGTAAAACAGAGACAGGTGTCCCCTATCGAAAGTAAATTAAACAGCCAAAAACGCCAAGAAGTCGCCCAATGCCCAACTGGAGGCATTGGGCGGCGTGTACTCTATCACTGGGTCTCGCGTAACTCGGGAAACTAGATAAAGTGCATCGTTTCTGGTAGAAGCAGTATGTTGCGAACCTTACCAGACCTGATGGTATGCGCGACTGAGTTCCTTTCATTCGTGATTTTGTCCAGTGGCATTCGCCTGCGCCTCGCGACCGGAGGAGACACATAGATGCGCGAGTTCTTCTATCTATGAAGCAATGCGAAAAGAAGTCCCGTGGACGTTAAATATTGGCTGGGGTCAGCCCAGAAAGTATCCTAGCGCAATCTTAGCAGAAGGCGTAATTCTATTTTTTGTCTGTTCAGCTGCTGTAATGTCATATACGACTAGATCCCCATGGATTATCTCTATCTCATGAGGGCGACCTTTAGGTCAAAAGTCTTCCTACATCGTTCCGTGGTGTTAGAAAGACGAGCATCCACTGACTGGTATGCCAAATTAGCGGTGGCGAGCAGGTATGAACAGGTACGAATTGGGCTGAATGCATCAGAATGTACATTTTGAACATCGCGCTTATTCGTCTGCTGACTTTCAGCGGCATAGTTTATCATCATTCTCAATGATTATATATTCTAATCAGTATTCTATAATAATATAATCATAGTAGTCTAATTAACTATAATATAATTATTCCATAATAATATATATTATAATGATAGTTTATTCGAGTCAATATTCTATCGCTTCCAAAAAAAATGATCAACAACAGGGGTAAAGCTGGCGCACTAGCCCCCCACCACGCCGCCACAAAGAGTCTGTTATCGGCACCGTGTGGTCCATACCGCCCGCTACCAGAGGCGTCTGAAACAACATTACATACGTTGCGTTTTACTATTTTCAAGTTGCGCCGTGAGAAGAAGAACCCGTCGATTGATGTTTGGCTCGTTGTCCAATTGTTGGCCTACGGGACTGGCTGTGTCTTCATTGGGCGGCGCCTGCAGGACTTCACTACACCATTGTAGCTCAAACGCTCTAGTAGAGTGCACAACCCTATGGTCAGTGATGCTCCTCGAGTCGAAGCGTCCATCCGCTTGCACGAAAAGGACCAATTCTAACCTTAGTACTTTGGATGGCAAGTCCCTTGCCGCCAGTTTTCGGAGACAGGCCCGCACTTGGATTTCGGAACTGCTACAGTGACCTGCGTGGCTATGATGATATTCACCAACGTCATGGCTACCTTCACCGCCACCGCATCTATTAGAATATCAAGAGGTCCGAGACGCGATTGTCTTCTTCTCTAGCAAGGTCCTATATAACGTATGTGTTCTTCTCCTCTGTGTTAGGGCCAGAATGAGGGGACATCATGTCGAGCAACACCAGGGAACCCATCACAGACCATGTGCCGTTCTCCGCCAATTTGCGCTTCGCGTGGGTCACCCGCCCATGTTTCAGTTTGGTCTTGGTCTACTGACGGTTGTATCAGCGGGATTGTAAGGTAACCTTAAACCTACCTGTAGATTGACAAGGTTGCCTCCAGTTAACTGGCGTCACGATGAGTCATCAGCACTTTGCCTCGAAGAGATTAGCATCATTGTTGGTATAGACATGAGTTTAGACCACAATCCAAGGTTCTTTTTCTGATTAAAATAGGAAGTGCCGTTGGGAATGCTGCAAAGTATGAGCCTATGGCACATCTCCTACCAATCTAAGATGTTTACAGTTGACTCAATTCTCACTGTGGAAAAGCGTTTTTCTTTTATGCAAAGTCAGGTGTAAGGCTCTGTGGGCAACTGGTGGGCATCTGGGACTCACCCGGAATGCGTGTCCTATGTATGAGAGGTACCTACGCACTCAGTGTGTGTATATACGCGCTTCGTGCACACGCAAGAAGTTTTTCGTAGTTCTTAAATGATTGTTTTCTTATTTCACCTAGATTATTTATATATATATATATATATATATATATATATATATATATATATATATATATATATATTACAATTATGTTTATTTCACTCAAATTGAGTATTATATATATATATATATATATATTCAGGGAGAGATAAAGACAAAACGGGGTCTTTCGTGGTTGGCTAGACACTAGGTCTCCCATCAAACTAACAACAATCGAGCACAACGTATTTCGCTGCGTTCTAGATATTCGCTGCTAGATATCGCTGCGGCCGACTTTGAGAACTAGAAGGAAATATCCACTAACGCACATTTTCTTTCCTCGTCCTCCGCTACTGGCTTGCTTGCTTTTCTTTTCTCTTTTTCCGTCATCTCTCTAGCGCACGCAGCCGCGCGGGCCTCTGAAATGACTCCCCAGTCAGCTGTAAACTGTTTTTGCCGCCATCTCTGTGGTAATGGCGGCAGCTCTGTTGACGATGACTACGACCCCCTGCAATGCCATGCTCCTCGTCGCTGTTGTTGTTGTTGTTGCTGTTATTGTTGTTGTTGTTCATGTTGTTGTTGCTGTTATTGTTGTTGTCGATGCTGCTGCTGCTCTTGTTGGTGTAGTCGTCGTCATTGCCACCCCCATTAAAACTACTTTGCGAATGAAGAGGCCCTTGTAGAGTTCGTTGTCCGGTTTCCCGGGCGCTGCCTTCGGCGTGCTACCACCCAACCTCCTAGTAGGCTCGGACGAGTCCCCAGTCAGCTTGATCTGGAATCTCCCACCGCTGCTCTCCGAGCTGTACCTACGGCTTTATCCTCGGGCTATTTATTCAGCGAAGAAGTGTTTGGCACGAAGCTCGAGGCTCGAAGTCAGCGAGTCGACAATTGCGTCGACAACCTACACGCTATGTCTAGTACTACGACTTTGTCGACGCTACGTTACGGGTCTAATACGACGCTTTACGGTTAAATATACACAGTGAATAACGCTCACCTGCCAACCGCCTGCAGTCGGTAGACCTCTACCAGCTCTTACACCTATCTACGTGAACAAACACAGGCTTTAAGCCTCAACAGGCTCACTACTGCAGTTAGAATGGTAAAATGTGAATCTAGCAAAAAAAGAAAAGAAATGTTTGACGAGATCTGAAGCACTATTGGCCCTAGACACAGTAATTATGTATTATGTACGGTTGACGGTGGCGTGGAAGAAGAATGACACTATGAGAACGACTAGACAGGCCAGATAAATCTCGCAACAGCAATATGGACTATGGTGAAAAGGGCGGCGGGGTTGGTAAACTCGACCCTGCCTTAAGTAGTCAAGCGGAAGAACTATATTAGTTAGGTGCTGCTTGGAGCGCCCGGCTTACGACTATCACTACCGTCCCTACAGCCAAGTGATCACATTCTGAGGAATCAATCACAATAGTCCGCCAAACATCCACGGATCGTGGACACAACGTGTTGCCGCCGACTGAGCATTCATATGACCCCCACTAGCTACAAAACGAATTTAGTTTTAATCTAAAGCCAGCGTTTTGTATAGACAAACGGGGAGTATATATAATATATATATATATATATATATATATATATATATATATATATATATATATATATATATATATATATATATATATATATATATATACAGGGTATTACAGGAATATTTGATCAACGATATATGGAATTGTAGAGCTCGTTAAGGCAAATATTTTTTCCAATGGAACATGGTCTCTAAGAGGCCCTGTTTCGGAATGAGAGTTAAATTACAACAATTTGTGACATTGGTGTTTTTGCCCGACATAGGAGCATAGAATGTGCTGTTGCGAGACAACCAGGTTTCCTAGACAGAAGCTAAACACACCGCCGTGTTCGTGAGAAAATTCTGCTTATTTCGAAGAACTCATAAGGCCGGTCAGAAGATGCTACATGGTCGCTTAGAAGAGAATTCTCTAAAATGAAGTTATTTTATTAACCTTCACGCCCAATACCTCAAATCATGACCTCACGACCACTTACAGCGCTCTAAAGTAACATATCATCAGGCAAATGCGCATTTCATGACGATCATTTTGGTACTAAATTTATGGCAATGCGAGCTGTGGTTGTAATCGGAGTAATTACGATTTTTTGGTGGGATGTCCAGTTTAGGTGCATGTAAAATGACCGTGTGGCGACGTTCACTACCGCCGGCGTGTCGCGCGACAGCCGCAGCGCGTCATTTTACATGCACTTAATCTGGACATCCCACCAAAAAATCGTAATTACTCCGCAACCACAACTCGCATTGCCATAAGTTTGGTACCAAAATGATCGTCGTTAGCTTCTGTCTAGGAAACCTGGTTGTCTCGCAACAGCACATTCTATGCTCCTATGTCGGGCAAAAACACCAATGTCACAAATTGTAGTAATTTAACTCTTATTCCGAAACAGGGCCTCTTAGAGACCATGTTCCATTGGAAAAAATATTTGCCTTAACGAGCTCTACAATTCCATATATCGTTGATCAAATATTCCTGTAATACCCTGTATATATATACATTCGATAACATGTTTACTACCATTTTGTGTTCAACACTAAGACAACGATTGTATTTGACGATAGACGACAGATGCACTTGCATCTGCTAACTGCAACCACAATCACAATGTCGAATAAATCGCCTTCGGCAAAGTTCGCGTTCATGTAACGGCAATGCCACGGAAGAAATCTACGAGTGGAAATCTCAAGTTCCAATATTTGTCCAAAGAAATCATTGCTGTTTTGTTTCTGGAATTCTTAAATGTTGGATCCATATTTACTCTAGGCACTCAACACACCTCCAACAGAGACGCGTCGTTCGTATCTAGTAGAATTTCGCTTCGCTCTCGTGATCATTTACCAATGCATAGGCTAACTAAAACAGCAAAGCCTCTTGCTGCGTAGCGAGTTCTCCCGCTGCTGTATGGATCGCCCGCAGACGTACAGCATGACTCAAAGAGCAACTCGGCAAACCTGGAGATAGGCTTTACCGAAGCCAGTGTGCACTCTAATTAATCACTCTAAGTGTGTGTAATTACGAATTGCAATCGCGCACACATGCACAGGGATACGCACAATGAAATTGGCTTGGGCCGAAGCTGCGGGTTCACCCAAGGAAAACTCTATGTCACGCAATCAGGCCTAATTGAAGAGAGATTTGGAAAGGCCGGAAGAGCAACCTAAACACAAAGGCCGCTCTGCATCTACGTGCGGGTTGGCTTCACAGATCATACAAAAGTCATGCACATTTTTTTTTCAGTTCATTGTTGTCGAGAAAAATCAAATTCAAGCCATGGCATTTATCATGCGTCCCTGTGTCATAAGTGGCCGGTCTAATAGAGAAGGTCCGGTGTCAGGCGCCCGACCCGGCGGAAAACGGTTGCCGGTTGAAACGGCCAAGTTACCAATACTAATGCTATATTCTCTGCTTTATAACAGCACACGTACGAATCTACGAATTACGCCTGTGTCCCCGACGCAAACATAATAAAGACAATTGTGGTCTGTCCGGCGTCTATCTTAGTTGGCTTCTCTTCTACTCTGAAGGCAAAACCTTTAAATAAGTGCACATATATTTCGCAAGGGCAACGCTGCACACGCGCTCTAGAGATTAATGTCGAAAGCATAATAGCGAGATGGTTTTAAATAATCCATAACGACATATTCTGGTGGTTTGTTGTTTACAACAAACCACCACACTATATCGAAAACAGAAACAACAGCGACAACAGAATCGGAATCTGAGCTCAATCCTAACGTTTCCTCCTCACACAGGCAATACAGGAACTCACAAAAATATCTTCGTATTATGTGTATTGGCAACGTAACATAATATGTGACGATTAAAGCAAACGAAATAAGGTCTGCTAATGTTCGGATTGTCGAGCCCGGTGGCGTGGTGGGTGAACTTGCGAGCGCCTCGCGACCGGAAGGAGCACATAGGTGCAGCACGGGTTCGTGCCTCACCGTTGCACCTCTGTATTTATTAAGGGTCTGTCTTACGAAGCAATATAAAAGCAGTCCCGTAGACGTCAATTGTTTAAAAATCGTATTAGTACGAAGCATGGCCATAGATATTGCTCTAGAAGCAGTGCATGAAGAAGGATTTACTCTAGTAATAGGCGAACGCCCTATTTAAATACTACAAACAAGTGTGTTCGTTTACTCGTGTTGCCGTAGATGAGTGGATACTATTCGCTGGTTGACGGTCAGCCCGAAAGATAACTATTGTTCGGACTAGTAAACGTACACATACAACAATAAGCAATAACTCCAATATAATAAAAACGGGTTTTTGTTGTTTTGTTTTAGAGAACTAAATAATGCAATTAAATGTCCATTAGGAATAGCTGTAGCAAGCAATTGTCGAGTTGTTAGCCTGTATGTTGTGGCCGAACATGTAATGGCTAGGAGCCACTGCAACCTAAGAAAAATTGACCAGTGTTTTTACATCGTTGGCACGGAAAGATTGCGCATTAGCTACCCAGAAGTGTGATAACACACTTTGGTGACGCACTTGAATTCTGTACTTGGTCATTCCAAGTTGCACAAGGATTTGTTGTTAAAAATTTGCCTACTAGTGCTACATTCTCCGGACAAACCGGAGCCGTTTCACAAAATGGACAAAACAAGTGATACTCTAAAAATACCCCTGTAAAACTCTGTATAGGCAAATTCTAGAAAATATATTTTCTCTTACCCTCCAAAAATACTTGCCTGCCTGGACCCGGTTCCGAGTTCAAACACACACACACATACCAAAGAGAGCCCGACCGCGGTTGAACAAATATGTTGTTTAAAAATGAAGTGCATTTTTCGTCAAGAGAAGAGTGCATATACCACCGACTCAAGCTATAAACCTGTGACAATATAAAAGTGAAATGTTAGCGTGATACTATGATAGAGATAAAAAGAAGAAGAACGTTTAGTTAAACGACTGTGTGTAATACAGTATAAATAAAGTTGTCTGCGTAAATGCACTTGAAAACATCTGCGTTTGCAAGTCGCCGAAAGCATGTTCTTGTGCTTTCCGACTAACAAATAAAAAAAAACAAGAATGTTTAGAACGACAACCATACATTTATATATATTTATATATAAATATGTATATGAACTTTGTACGAAAACGTTATTTGGATATAGGGTATGCGGGTATCATAACACGCCCTGCTTCACGAATTTGAAGGTGCTAATCTTTATTCCAAGCAAACTTTGTAAGCTGCAAAGCCCGTTGTGGTTGCTGTCGTTGTTGTTAACATGCTACCTTTTGAGGTACGGCAAGGAGGCGATTACGCCGGTTCTTACAGCTATTAGCATGCTGCTAATTCCTGAACAGTCGGGCTGAACACCGAGCTCGCACGTTGCCAGGATTTTTGCTGTTATCGTCGGTGTCGCTGTAAATTGTCGTGTCAGCCTTCCATCGTTCGATCTCGAAGCGAATACCTCGAGCGTGGCTGAGACGTCAAACGATGATGGGTCGCAGCGATGAACTGTCGTTGCACACGATCAGCTACAACTACAGTAATAAAAGCAACAACAACAACAACAAAAACAAACCCAACAACGACGACAACGACAAGGACGATAACAACAACATCAACAACAGCAACAACAACAACAACAACAACAACAACAACAACAACAACAACAACAACAACGACGACGATAACAACAACAACAACGACGACGACGATAACAACAACAGCAATGGCAAGCGCTACTACGTCTTCTACTTCTAGTACAAATACTGCCACAACCCCTGCTACCAGCACTACAAGAATGTCTGTCCTCCGGTTTGCACCTGCTGTCGAACCACCCCGTTCGCCGGCTAATCGCCGGGGGGGGGGGAGCGGTTGCCGCGCGCACACGACAACAACGACGACGACGATCTCGTGCTTCGGGGGTGGTCATCGCTGGCATCGCGTCATTGCTATCCATCGTCCTCAACGTCGTCACCCCCGCAGCCTCCAGCAGCAGCAGCAGCACGGGCGCCAATAGCGGCGGTGACGGCGGGGGCGCCAGTGAAAGCGGCAGCACAGTCAACGTCCAAGAAACTCCGACTGGACACAACTGGCTAATACCCGGCAATTTTCGGATCAGCTTGAACAGAGTTCGCAACTTTCGAAACGAAACGGCCATAAATCTCCGGACGGATGGACGGGCGGGCGGCCGAACGCACTTTTGAAGCAATTATGAGTACAGAATCACACGCGCTCGCACCGAGCCGTGAGCCTTGAGCGTCGTTGTTGTTGTTGCTGCTGTTGCTGTTGTTGTTGCTGTTGTTGTTGTTGTTGTTGCTGTCGTTCCTGTTATTGTCTCTACCCAGAGCCGCAGCAAAATATCCACACACAACAGCCAAGCAACCGGACTAGCAATAGAAGCCGCAACGACAACAACAAAACATCCATAGTTGTATGTCGGTACGGACAGAAAATTTAATTGGGCTTGCGGGCCCAGAGCCGCGCTCATTTGCCGGTCGAGGTTCTGCAAGTTCCCGATAGAGGCCCGTTTCCTGCCTATGAAAGTGTGCGCGTAACGTCTTCGATTCCCCGTCGGTGATGGTTTGCCAAACGAAAGGCTCCACGTCCCCAGCGGCTTTGGCAGGGTGCCGCAACAGCGGCGATAATCCTGCCGCATCGACACGAAATGCAAAAGTACTCAAAAATCTTGCTATTCAACGCAAGCTCTCGACCTGGGTAGACGGAACAAGATGAAGCAGGGGGGCAACCAAACGAATGGTCACAGCTGAGCTTCTTCATTGTGTGAGTTCTGCACTCGAATCAAACTCGAGTTGCTTTGCTTCTCTTTTGCCGGCAAACACGTTAACGATTATTTGAAAACATTTAACGTATAATAATAATAATAATAATAATAATAATAATAATAATAATAATAATATATTATTATTATTATTATTATTATTATTATTATTATTATTATTATTATTATATAAACAATATCGTAGATATTATATAATTAATATATTAGTAATTGTGGTACATGTACACAATGATAATAATAAACACTTGTTTCCAAAAATTATTATTATTATTAACACATGTTCTTGTTTGGGAGATTTGTGCAACACAACACCATGTGCATACGCAAGTTAATCAATGTATGGTTACATAGCAGCAACGCAAGAATGATGAATCACCAAAAAGGAACACTACCTATTTTTCCAACTATTCACGACAAGTTCATACCACCAAATGTGTAATGTAACAGCAATAAATAATAAACCCATATCGGCCTCATACGACCAACGCGACATTCATATAAAGCATCTCTTGGTCACCCCTTAAGTGACGGTTTTGGCCGTTATATCTATCTTAAGGAACCTAGGGACCACAAGCCATTTGAAGTCCTGAAGCACCAGACAAGCTGCCAACCACTGCTATGTAGAACCCCAACGAAGAGGATTATGCCGTTCTTTTCCCATTCTGGCACCGCGGGACGCCAGTGCCGGTAAAGCGTCAGTTCTCAGAAACTAGCCATAAGGGGAAATTTGTCGAGCTTATTTATGTTGTCGGTTGTTCCCCCTTTATGTAGTTTACGTACACAGCATGTTTCCGTCATCGTACTAGTAGACAGATATGTATGGGGAATGGTTACCGTTTGTTTGCGATAGCAGCCTCGAATAACTACAAACGTAAATATGTTTGTACAGTCATACTTAATATGACCGACTTGGATTTCACTAACTCGTTGCCGCCATAGTTTTTTTGTGCAGCCCCTTGACGATTAGTATAATACACATCCACGTTGGCGCTTCCAACTCGATTTTATAAGGCGTCAGCATAGTAAACTACGAAATTGACACTTGATACTATCATTTCGAGCGTTTCGTTCAACATGCCGACATGTTTAGGGAAAAGTTCAAGCTAGCCACCCAACCACGATAGCGTGCAGAACTCATAGAGATAACCTACAGAGGCTTTATATTGTAACAATACGTCGTTGGTGAAACCGCAACCCTAATTCAGCAATTTGGCGTACGTGAGCTTTATATAATTTAGAGTAGCCGAAAAAACTTTTTTTTACATGGACGGAGGATAGATATACCTGTCTGTCTACCTCTGCCAGTCTGTACCATGGTAAATGTCATTATACGTAGTTGCTTACTGACTAACGACGCGCACATAGGCATACTCCTAATAAACGCGGGCCAAATTTATGTCGTATTTGTTCATAGGAGAATATACTAACGAAAACAGTCGTTTCAATGCCAAAATGTATCCGTTATCAGCGGCTGTAATCAAACGCGTAAGGTGCCACCCTTATTCCTCCTATTAAAGCCTTGCACATTAAGTCGATCCGTAATGACTGTTTCTATCATGGAGACCGTCACAATTTCAGTTGGCAGGATCTGCCTTTAAAGGATTTTTGCTTTTGCTGTGGTCGTTAATGATGATAAGAATGATGATAATGATAAAATTTCAAACTAGTTCTACTACTTGTTACTGCATTTAATGCTCGAAAATTCCTTAACGGCGAGGACGGACCAGTTCGGGCGGTAAGCGTCACGCAACTAAAAAATGGTCTACTAATAACATAAGATCAAGAATATTTTTACAGCTGGAAACGGATACTTAGAAAGTATTCTACCAGCGTTCGTCCGACGTTGCGTTGTCGAGATATAATGGTCTCTGCAAAGCACCACCTCTACGCGCTACCCGGATGGACGCCGACGGTTAGCTGTCACCATTATGCCAATGGCCGATCATATGCGCGGGGGGGGGTTTTCGACTGATGACCGACCCACGCAGTGAAGTATGTTCCATTGCAGCGCGGATCGGTTCAACAGATGAAGACTGGGGCGACCTCAACATGCCTCTTTCTCTCTCTCCCCCCCCCTTCTCTCTCCCCTCTCTCTCTTGCTTGCTCGGTCGCTTCCTCGTCTATATATCGCTCTCTCTCTTTCCCTCTCTGGTCAGGCAAATCGTGTGTATGTGTGAGTGTGTGTGCTCACCGACCAGCCTAATGTATACGGTGTTAACTAAAATCATGTCAAAATGTCTCCTACTTAATAATACGATGTGTAATGGCGAAGTCATGTCCAACCTATCGCACGCTATCGCGTTTCAAGCAGCAAGAAAGCAGCAAGCGGGTTCGCTCGCCCACATTCGATCGTGCCTTGACGAACTGCTCTACGAGTAGGTGGCGATGTATCCGGCATATCCAGCAACGGAGACAGGGCGTGATAGAACAGGGGCGGTGGATGTGGCGCAGTGAACCCAACTTTTTGCGGATAGACCTATTTGGTGAAAGTGGCAGTGGGTGTAGTATTTTGCGTAATAGCCACCATTGCGTCATATATATATATATATATATATATATATATAGATAGATATATATATTGTCGACGGGACGAAGTCAAAGTAACGGTGGGTGACTCTGACGAAATGAGTCGGGCTTTATCCAGACGCGGCACATACTCTTCCGAACAGATCCTTCCTAAGATTTGCAGGCATTTTGGTTAAAATCATTTTATATTATACATATAAGGGTGTGCCTGAAGGTTTCGGCTAGGGCGCAGTGCCGCCAAAATTGCTTTTCATCATTGGGAACTCAATGAGTTGGTTTGGCTGCAAAAGCCTTCAACTTATGAAACCTGACCAATTCAACTATCCTGTTTTGCACACGAGTGTACAGCAGCCCAGACAAACGGAGAAGAGTCGTTGAAGGCAAGTAGCGTGCCTTTGTCAGCGTTGCCCTAAAAAAGCAGTACGAAGCAATGGTTATTTGCATGCCATTCGCTCACTACCGTCTTATTTTGTATTTCAAAATGCACAACCAACGGTGAAGGAACAGCCAGCCGGCAACGTGAAAGTGTTCACGTTACTTTTCTAGCACTGAACGTAAAAGATTGTTTACTCTGCAGATTTTAAAATACCACCCAAGAACCCGTCGAACTCCGTTGACGCTACCTCAGGTGTACCTCGTGCTGCAGCAGAACACCAATGATGGCTGATGAAACTTGCCAGAAACTTAACAGCTTAACAGTTGTTTCCAAAGAAGACTATGTACATAAGGAGACAAGGTGAGATGTAAGTTGTTCCGCCTGTATGAAGTATGTAAACAGGTTTTATGTCAGTCACCGAAGAACGAGTTTAGCTGCTGGCAGGAAGCGAGTTTGATCCAAAATCGATCTAAAACCAACTACCAGATGCAGAGATCAGCACCAATGTACCACCAGCCACCAACTACAGAGAAACCCAACGTTTCTATGAATATACATGTGAAAGCTATGTACGTTAATGAAAACACACCGTTGTTAAGTCACAGCAAAAACAGCACAATTAGACACCGTTAACGACGTTCATAATGCGTGAACTATGCGTGATAATATGATCGATAATCCTACTATACACTGCAAACATCTGTGCGAGTCACCAGAGTACGCCGCGGCTGACGGCAAAAACCGCTGACACTGGGATCTGCCCCGAGCATGCGAGAAGTGATGTGATGTGACATCGCTTAAAATCTCTAAAACGTTCGTCACCTAGTTGCCCCAATATAGGTTCAAGGTGGTCGCAAAGGAATTCCTCGTTCAGAGCAAAGTTCATTCAGCTTTCTGGTAGCTAGGGGACAGACTTTTGAATCGTATAATACATTAGGGTTTTACAAAATAACGTGTGCGTCCGATCTACTGAACATGGTCAATCGGCTTACAACTGCTTAGGTGCAAATCCATGACTTCCACGGTTTGGCATCCCAGCCACGGTCGGGCTCTTTCCGGTACGTATATGTTTGAGATTCCCCACAACAGTAAGTTCGTAGGCAAGCACTTCAGAGAGTCAGATGATTTTTTGGTCAGTTTTGCTTTATAGGATTTTTCAGGCTATTTTTTGTTGTTAACCAGGGTCTAACTGGTCTCACCGCCTTTTTGGCCCTCTACGGAAACCTCGGCTTTGTTCGAAAATGTTGCACTGTTGTGGTTAACAAGAAATCCTTGTGACAACAACCATGACCAAAAACAGAATTCAAGTGCACCATCGAAGTGCTTATGTAACGCATTAGAGAATACGATGCATACAAGCCAGTAGGTGCAAACTAATAATGATCAGTTACGTTTTATTTTGTAGGATTTGTTTGGTTGTTGTCAGGATTGTAGAAGACACTGACTCCAGAAGGCGCATTCTTATATAGACCAGAAGACGCACCCAATACAAGAAAGAATCGTGGACAAAGTATATTTTGGCGTAATTTAAAGTTGCTTAATTCCACGGGTTGAAGTATATGCTCTTAAATTGAGAATGTGTAATAGGGATGATCCTTGACTCAAACATACTAAGTGGCGGGTTTGATCCCAGACAGATGCCGACGGCCTTTTTTCTGGCTTAGCCCAGTAATTTCTAGCACAGAAGCCAGCCGTGATTCAAACGTTGTTTTCGATATCTGCCTAAACTATTGCACGTATACGCGTAAAACCTCTATAGTTACGAAGGTAAAACAGCTGCGTTTAAAAAACAATGGAGAACAATCTAGTCAGCTAAAGTTTTATTTAGCCAAAAATATCAGTTTGTTTATACATTATTATTCGTACTCCGTACGCGCCCGCATATCCAACCTCCAATGAAATATCGATTTGCTAAAGCTATTTGGCGGTGCACCGTTGAAGCGGTGCATCTCAATGGCCGCCGCGCTCGAGGTAATTCTTCTCTGTCTGTCTGTGTGTCTATCATTTCCAGCCACGTATGCCACGTCAAGTGTTTCCGGTATGGGAACTACCTCCATAGCCTACATAGGCCATAGTTGAGGGTAAGTGGAAGTCGACTTACTGCGCAGGCATGTTTTGGAAAAACGATATGTCGATACGGACTCCAGGAACGGGCATCCTTGCTTGTTTCGACCGATATGTGGCGCTGAGGGACGAGTTGCCTACTCCAGGGCCGGCCTACACCGTTCTACTAGACTCTAAGCACCTCTTGCCTACAAACAAGCAAGCAAGCAAGTAACCAACCGCCCTACCTTGCGACGCGTCCACAGAACAACGTTACGGTAAACGGAAGCTGAACTCGTTGAACACGAAACTGTACTGTAACGCGTCTCTCTCTCCCTAGCGTCCTCTCCCTAGCTATTTCTAACTGTATGTCTCCCTCTCGCTCTCTCTATTCCTTTTGCTCGGTTCCCTTTTGGCTCGGGTCATCTCGCTCACGTGATACGCAAATGTGACGACCAAACAGCAACCGTAACGGCGTAGCACGAAACGGTTATTGAACGGAGTTTAGTTACCGTTAGTTTAGTTACAGTTTATGTTCTAGCAACTGCAAGTCGGCATTAAGAATTCTTACAATAAATTATGCCGCTATCGCATACTGTGTCCATCTATATAGCAAGTCGTACGCTGGTAACGAAAGCTACAACGGTAATCTTCCGACGTGAAATCTTCAACTTAGGATAAACTTCTTCATACCTGTATTGACAACAAGTGATAGAGTGGGTAACCTGGGTAACCAATATACGCATCTGAAATTAACGAGTTTGCTTAGGAAAGTAATAATAATAATGATAATAATAATAATAATGATAATAATAATAATATTAATAATAATAATAATAATAATAATAATAATAATAATAATAATAATAATAATAATAATAAGTCACACAGAATACACGTTTTTACTTGTTGCTCGCTAGATATCACGTTGTCCGCTACAGTTCCCTAGGTCTTGAAGACTTATAACAAAATCGTCATTATATATAACTTTGGATACTTCAGCGAACGTTCCACCGGGCAAAAAAGTAAGAGCAGAGGCCGCCGATGTGTCTGGCAGCTCGCTGCGTGGTGTTTATCGCACGTTTGCGAGCAGAACCGGCAACAACACTGATAGTTAGTTAGTCACTTGAGGAGTCCTTGGGTCGAACGCATCACGTGACCATCACGTGGTAGCCATGCATAATGTACCTTTTGATATAAGTACACGTGCTCACTACTGCATGACATTCCATCCCAAAGCTCTCTCTGGCGAGGTACACATCTAACTGCGCTATCTCTGCCGAGGCCTTGGTCACTTTTCCCTGCCACTCCAACAAAAGTTGCTGAAGTGGTCGGCATAACATGTAACCTAAGCCTGAGCAAGGTTGTAATAGTTAAATACCAAAGGTCCGCGTAGGGCTTAAATGAGAAGTATGTGTGACACCTGATTACAAGAACAGTCTGCTTCTTCAAAAGATCTAATCCTGCTAGTTTCTTTTTATAGCTTTTGTTCAATACATGCTCGAGCATTATATATCTATTATACACCCAACTATGATATGAATGTAAACGCTTGCATAATATATATATCTCCATACGTAGACCGATAAAAAGAAAAAAATGTTGGTGGCGTTTTTTAACTGTTTGTAGGGCACACTCATTAAGTTATTTAAAAAAGATGGTTTATGTCCTGTTCGTTATCTGAATGTTGCGCACTTCGTGTGGTAAAGCTGGTTAATATCGATTGAACTGGCATTAACCACGTTTCAATATATTCAGTTTTTCCATACTTTATTGTTTCATACTCTTTCTGCTGAGTATAAGCGCAATAATAGTGCACTAGGATGACCGTAGTTGAGTTTCTGCTAATATGGCTCAACCTAATGCGCATACAACGAGATGAACCGAACAAATATTCACCCTGTCGTTCCGTCGGTCCAAAACCAATACCTTATACTTACCAATACGAAACCAAACCAAGAAATGTAGATTGATTTACCTAGATTTCTACATACAAAAACATCAACAATAAACGGAACCGTCGATGGAAAAGATTAGTGATTGGTCATGCTTGTAATTCTACACGAACAACGAAAGCCTTGTTGGGCTTACTCGCGGGGCCAGCCAGTTTTAGACTCAAACACCCGAATTACTCGTTGCATATCACAACTATTCGTATAATGAAATCGGTAGATCGTTGTTGAAGATAATTGGCCGTTTTGGCAGAGGCGTTCCCTACTTTAAGGAACGAAAAAACTCAGACAGCGATTACTACCGTAATCTTGTTCCCACACAGGAAACGTCCTGATAGTTTTTGACGCGTTGATATGCAGTCACCGCTTAGATAAATGCTATTACTTATATGTTTTTGGCGGCTGAATCTTCTTCCCATGCTAGTAGGTTCCTTAGTAAGACGACATTTGCGCTTCCACATTCAAGTTGCAGTGATCATATATATATATAATCCGCAGCACGCAAGGCCGAACGTCTAAAGACCAACAAATACGCCCAGCTCACCGAGTTCATTTTTGTGCCACTAGTATTGGAGACACTAGGGGGACCTGGCCCTGAGGCATGGTCACTTTTACAGAAGATTGGCAAACGAATTGAATTCACGACGGGGGACAAAAGAGCTTTCGACTTTCTACTCCAGCGGCTATCTCTGGCGGTTCAGCGCGGCAATGCGGCAGCAATTATGGGTACAATGAGGATAAGCTCGATTGGTAGCACCCCTCACAAGCCCAAGAGTAGTTAGATATTCATATTCCACTGTAACTTCAAAATGAAATAAAACCATATTATATATATATATATATATATATATATATATATATATATATATATATATATATTTTTTTTTTTTTTAATAATTTTATTTTGAAATACTGGAAAAACCAATGCTATCGGCGAAATTGCTATATATGGGTATAATGACAACTATACTAAAAGATAGGAAGAAAGGCTACTCCCATGAAACTGCGCGCGGGTGACTCGAGTGCCAAATGACTACGGAGGAAAGTCGCAGAGTCGGAAAGGCAGCAACTTGCACGTCGACTCAAGCTGGAGTTAAATTTCGAATCGTCGTTTGTCTGGCGCTTCTCGTCGAGTTGCTGCGCTCCGGCCCATTCAGCTACTGGTTTTGCAGCTGGTTTAATCGTCTTTGTCGTTGCTGTCGAGGTCGTCGGCGACCTCCGATGGTGGGGTCGCGATGATGCGCTACCAATATATGAGTTTGTGAATTGCTATGTGGATGTGTGTGTTGGGAGTTTTGTCTGTCTGCGCATGCAAACCAGCCGACTCTCCGTGGTGGCCGCAGCAATAGCACACAGCCGTATAATTCCAAGTGATTTCGGGTCCGTTTGTCGGAAATCGGATCTCTGCTTTGGTGACTAACTTTTCTCCGCGGCTCGCTAAGAGAATGGGGAGCGCGTCGAATTTCCCCTTTATCCTTGTCACTCCCATCCTTTCCCATCCCACTCCCAACAAACACTTCTTCTAAGAATATATGTATATATATATATTCGGTGATCTCACTCGTGGCATGAATGTTCGATCCTGCCACATTGCATACTAATTTCGGAGCATTCTGTTCTAGAAGAAAAATACATATAGGTAGCAGTTGATATAAAGAAAAACATTTTACAAAAATATATGCATAGTGTGTCTATTCAAATTGAAAACTGGCTCGATATAATACATTCATAAGAATAACATATTACTTTTCTTTTTACTCTGCACTATACAAATTCGTGTTTTTGCACGGTATCTGAAAAAAACTGGTGGAAGCTTACATTTAGAATCGTTTTTCGCACGCAGGATGCCTTACAAAATATGCACAACCAACACGACTTTCCAAGATTTTATTTCACGAGTTCCATTAAATGTTAATGTCAAAAACAGAAATGGCTCTCATAATGGTCTGCAAGGACTAAGTCGAGAAAATATTATGCAATAGTCATTTTTTACCTTCCACAATGGAACAGTGCCGACTATAACCGTATATTCGCACGATGACTATACACGTATAGTTTATTTTTAGGGAGAATTTTCAGTCTCACCAGAATTATCATAAATGTTTGGCAAAAGGAATTGACTATTTAATTGATTAGTTAATTATCAAGGTATTTAATGCACTAATCAACTAAATAGTGTCCTAACAGTTTCCAACCGAGGTGTGTTGCCACTGCTAGTGACCTGGTTTCAAGTATTGTCTTCAATGTCAATAGTGTGAAAACAATTTGGTCTCTAAAAAGCTATTGCCAGGAACATTAAACATCGTGCAATAACTCTTAATCATCTAAACACGTTCCCCACAAATAGATCACAACAGAAACATCTTTTTGCAAGGAACAGCAAAATATCTTTGCAACTAGTATTTATTTTCGTTACGTACTCGTGTATAATGTGCGTATCTCTCTACTGAAATCTATGGGCTTTCCATTCTTGTCATTGCTAATACATCTCTACTCTGACACATTAAAACTGAAAAACATAAAGAACTTTTAAGACTGCCTGGATTCGAACCTTTTGCTATCTATATAATACCACACAAATCATAGCCAAGTGTCAGTGGTACCAAACATAACAATAATGAGTTAGATTCATTCATCCATCCACACATGTCGGAGTAGGTCGCTACCACACCGGCTCCCCGAAAAAAGTGAAAAATCAAGTTTCTTGACACCTTAAGTGACACAAATCACCTACAAAAATGGTGCTTAAGTGCGAGTTGTGCTGCGAGAAAAGCTCCACCGACAATATGCTCATGGTTTGCAAGGTATGTAAGACCACTGTACATCCAACGTGCTGGGGCCTGCCTACAGAGACCAAACCACGAGGGAAGTGGCTCTGCGAAGTATGCGAGGGCACCGCACAATCACCATCTCAACAATCCACTACCGCGGCACTAGCATCCATCCACAATCAACTGTCGGAGATAAAAAACGCCGTTGCAACTGTTCCCAAAATGCACGATGATATTGCAGAAATTACAACAAAAATGGCAGAAATGACTGCTAAAGTGAAACAAATTGACACCATTCAAGAAGACTTGCAGAAACTAACAGAGCGGCTTGACAAAGTGGAAAGCAGCCAAACAATGGAAAGCGCTGACGGCCAGCGGCTTTTGAAACTCGAACAGTCACAGTTACTGCGGGATGTTGTTATACACAACATCCCTGGTCCCGCCAAGGAGTCGTCCGCCACGACTGCTAGCCTAATCAAACAGCTGATCAGTGCTGCTGGTGTTGACAACGTTTCGTTAGTGAAAGCGAGGAGGAGAAGCTACGTAAAAGCCAACAGCGCTATAGTAGCCACACTCGACACTGAATAAAATGCCCGCAAATTCATAAACCGTATTGGAGACAGGGCCAGACCACTTACCCTTAGCGGGGTCTACCAAACCGCACCAGGAACCTCAAACAACAACAATGAATCCACCGGCGGCAGTTGTAGCAGCGGAACAGCTCAAACCACCATCACAGCCAGCTCTAACATCGCCCTGCAACTATACCAACTAAAAGTGGCATGCAATAAACTGAAGAGCAAATATAACATACACACCAGAACAAACATACACAACTGCTCTATCTATATTAAACACGAGTCTGGAGAGGAGACGCAGATCAAATCACTGGCTGGATTACAAGAATACACAAATGATTTAGAAAAAAAACGGGAAAACACAACCGCAGAGAAAAACGGAGAAAAAAGACCACTTGAAACCACACCTACAAAATATTCAGACCCCAAGAGATTGAATGCTGAGAAGACAAACTAAGCACCACGACAGACTATTACAGAGACTGTAAAATCTATGCAATACATGTCTCCTTTTTTTCTCAACCAAGTGTATTCACGTTCCGACAACTTGATATAACCACATATTTCGGGGAAATAGCACATGCATGGAAGAAAACGTTTCATGTCAACAATATCCATTTAATAATAGTGTAGGTATAAATAAGGAAGCCAGTAAATCATTTAGAGTTTATTTATTGAATATCAGAAGTATTTCAGCAAATCTCGACCTCCTCCTGGGAATGTTGTCAACGAAAACAGCACACGATGCACTGGTCCTCACGGAGACCTGGGGGAGAGAAGACTCCCTAAACAGCATACATATAGATGGTTACAAGAGCTTTTTTTCACCTGAGAGCAAAAGCAGAGCAGGAGGAGTCGCATTATTTATAAACGACAAATACGATACGACACAGGTAGCAGTACAAATGCAAAACGCAGATATATGCTCTGTAAAAATAACAATAACAGACACAACATTACTACTAATAGGCATCTACAGGTCACCCAACAAAAGCTTTTCTTCGCCAGAACTGTTCATTCAAGAACTACAAATGATGTGCAAATCAGACAATTCACAAAACACAATAATTCTTACAGATTCAAACATTGATGTTAGCAAATCATCAGAAATCAGCACGACGTACATGGACACCCTGTCAGAAGAAGGTTTTATACTACAAAAAACAGACCACACAAGAGTTACGGCAGATAGCGCCACTACAATCGATCATGTACTGACAAAAACGAGATCAATCGATGTTGCTCATATCGAGTTACAAAGTACCAGAGGCGTGTCTGATCACCGTGCTATTCTGCTAACGCTAGACATAACATCAACCACATTTAAACAACAAAAAAACCGGACACCACCCAAATCCATAAACAGCAAGAAATTTGCGAATGAAGTGCGGAAAATCAAGTGGATCGATTTATTAGGTCATGAAGAGAACCCAGAAGCAATATGTAAGATCATCCAGGCCGCACTACAAACATGCCAGCAAAAAGCCACATACTATACAAAAGAAGGTCATACACGCGCAAAAAAGACCATCCTCAAGCCGTGGATAACATCGAGCATACTAAAAAAAATGAGAGAAAGAGACAGCCTTTTCGAAAGAACTAAAATAAACCCAGGCCTAAAACAGGAACACTGCCGGCTTAGAAACCAAATTAAGTTACAACTAAGACACGCAAAGGATGCCTACTTCAAGGCAAAGTTTGTCGGGGACAAGAAAAAAGACTGGCGAGTTATCAACGAATACATAAGGGGCCACCGTCGCGCCGACAAACTTGACCCAAACACACTGTCGGTATGTGAAAGCCTACCGTCAATGAAAGCGAAAGTAGAAAAAGTCAACTTGCACTTTGCTACAGTCGGTGAGCGTCTGAGTTTGTCAACCGGACAAACATCAGCCAACAACAGCCTGCCTACATACACCTTCAGCGAGCCATTGCGCTCTTTTGCACCGGCAACCAAGGAAGAAGTACATGGGGAAATACAACACCTAAAAATTAATAAGGCACCAGGATACGACCACGTAACAAACAACATCATTAAACAGCAAAACGAGACATTCACATATATCGTCTTGAAACTAACAAACGCTATATTCTCACAAGGGCAATTTCCAATGGCCTTAAAGCGATCGGAATTGGTGCTCGTACACAAACAAGGTAACAAACAAGATATCGACAACTTTAGACCCATATATCTATTAAGCACTATTGGTAAGTTAATTGAGAAACTAATAGCCAAGCGGATAAAACAGCACCTGCATGAAAACAACATATTACACAAAAATCAGTTTGGCTTTAGAACTGGCAAGAGTACACAATCAGCACTAATAGCAATACAAGAAATGATAGCCTCGGAAGTGGACAAAGGAAACCGACCCGTGGCAGTATTTCTCGATCTCTCACGTGCATTTGATACCTTACCGCACAACCGTCTCCTAAAAAAGATGTCAAATATGGGAATCACTTCGCGAGCATTAAACGTAATCGCCACGTATCTTCACTGCAGGAAACAAACTTATTCATATAATAGTGATTCTTCAGAGATAGATCTAAGACCCTTCGGGGTCCCCCAGGGAAGCGTGATCGGGCCACTGCTATACATACTGTACTGTAATGATATTTTCCACTTACACGACGGATCAACCAAATATATGTTCGCAGACGATACTGCACTCGTATATAGACAAAACCTTTATCACGACCGACACCACGTTGAACAAGGGCTGAGGCAGGTAGGAAACTGGATGAAAACAAACGGGCTTGTAATAAACCACAACAAGACAAAATTTATGCACTTTAATTTAAAATGTCGCCGCAACCTGACTGTACCTGACAAAATCCAACTACACAATCACATACCAAACACAACATGCAACTGCCCATTTATACAAAAAACAGACACAATTAAATATCTTGGAGTGATAATAAGCAGTAATTTAACATGGAACTCACACGTAGACCACACCGCCCGCAAAATCCGAAAAGGCATTGCAGTCCTCAGTCAAATACGTTCGTCTGCTACGACTAAATTCAAACTAGAATTATATAAAGCACTTATTGAAGCTTATTTTAGATACGCAATCGTCGTGTTTGGTGGAACCTTCCCTACTATACTGAAACCGCTGATGATCTTGCAAAAAAAAGCCGTGCGACTAATCGCCGGTGTTAGCGCCATAACTAGTGCAGCTCCCCTGATGCAAACACTCAAAATAATTCCTTTTCGTCAGCTCTACGCCGAATCCGTACTTATTTTCTTCCTTCTTAAAGAAACAGAAACCGGGTGTGAAATTCAAAATAGAAATAGACCTACACACAGCTATTCAACGAGAAGACGGCAAAATGACAAAATTAACATAGAATACACACGAACGGAAACAGTGCGCCGAACAGCAATTCACCACTTCATAAAACTATTAAACACCTGCCCCACAAACATCCGTGAACCACCAAATGAACGCCACCGACTGTTAAAACTCGCCATACGAAAGCACATCGCAACGCTAAGTGACACTGACATAATTTCTCTCCTCGAATAGAAACTCCTGGCGACCACGCCGCTGCCAAGACAACGATGGTGCTGCTGCTGCCGTGTGGGGATGATCAGCGGGAGGCATGAATGAATGTGTGTGTGAACAGAAAGAGATACCCAAACTGCCTATGCACGTGGCCCACGTGTGCAGAAGCATGTGTACGCTTCTAAACATGCACTAAACTGACTAGATGAAGTATTGCTAAGCTCGGCTGACAAAATGAAAATAGATGTTGTTAGTTAGCACATTGCAAAGTGTCATATGATTATGAAGAGCAAATGTTGCACATTTGAAAAAAACGTATCATTACGCAGTAGATATATAAAATAAGTACAAAAATGTTTTCTTATTTATTTATTATTGGGGTTAGCATAATATGAGACTTCTAATAATTTAAATTATGTGTCACTATTTTGGCTTCCTTAGGTATATTTAGGTATAATTAGGTAGAAACATGCAAGATACGTGTGTCTACACACAATATTTCCTTCCTTTGACAATGATGCTTGGATGTATCAGTGCAAAACCGTACACGGGCATTAGCCTTACGGAAAAACAAATGAAGTTATGGTCATCGCACATGTTATTAATAAAACGCACTTATATTTAAAAAAAAAAAAAAAAAAGATAGCATTGGTAGAAATCAGAGTTTTATTTAAATATACATAGTACTAATTGGAAAACGCATAACGTCGTAATGGAGACACTATTTGGCCTTTGCAGACAGCCTTCCTAGAGCATCTCGAAAGCGATGTGGCTATCTATATATGTGTCCCTATCGGCCGAATATGATAGGTGGAGAACTAACATGTTGCGGGTCCAGTAAATACCACAATTAACGAATAAAGTTATGAGCTGGCTTTATTGTACAATATGTATTTTCAGTATATTTAATGGCACACGCTATATGTGTGATTACATCAGTTCGTACACTTAATTGTGTATATGTGTGTGCGCGTCCGTATTTAGAGCGTATACGTATGCAGAACGTAATAAAAGTGTCCAAGGTAAAACTGCATACTCTATAGGTGGAGAGTCTGCGCTAAAGTTTACTACGACAGACGTATTTGAACAGGTGCAACAGCGACATGTTTAGCAACAGACACTTACAAAGTCGATAAGCCAAGAATAGAAAGAATAGACACCGACAATGGTTTGTTTTGTGAATCGCCTCTCTTATCGTCGTATAAATAGCAGCGAAATCACCTTTCCACCGACCGAGTATGTCCACAATAACATAAAAATAGTTATTTCACATATACAGGGTGTCTCAGGACAGTTTGAAGATCGATAATAGAGAATTGTAGAGCTCGTTAAAGAAAATACTATTTTCCCAATGGAGCATGGGCCACGTCGCAGGAGGCCCCCTATCGTGATTCGGAATGGAGGTACCACACTATGTGTGGTACCTCCATTCCGAATCTCGATAGGGGGGAGAGTGGGGGAGCCGCTGGCCTGTATATTCGAGCTGGCGGGCACTTCCGCAAGAGTTCCGCGCGTAGCTACGCGGGCGGCGGAAGTGTAAGTATCTCTCTCTTTTGCTGCATGCCCTCAATCTCGACATGGCCGCCGAAAAATATGAAGTACTCTGCAACCACGGCTCGCATTATCATAGATTTGGTACCAAAATGATGAAATGTGCATTTCACAATTTTTCTCATATTTTCCGCATTTTTTCGAATGTGTTAGTTTTGAGCTCTGTGAACGGAGCTTGTAGGTTTATGATGTGAGGTACATAGCGTTAAGGCAAATATAGAACTTAATTTTTCTTCTAAATTTTTTTGAAGCGATTTTTTTTTCTAAACGGTTATGTCGCATTTTCAAACTGTCCTGGGATACCCTGAATATATATATATATATATATATATATATCTTCCAAGCATTTTCGAGACTATGCAGGAAATTGTAAAGCTCGCTAAAAGCACATATATTTTTGCCAATAAAACATAGTCCTGGAGAATTCTTGTTTTGGAGTGAGAGTAAAATTGCTAAAATTCGTGACACTGGTTCTGCTTTCTCTGAGAGACACACAACACCGGCTAGAAGATGCGGCATGATTGTTTAGAAGAGAATTCGCCAAGATTCGCTCTATTATTAGATTTCACGTTCGATACTTTGAAATCTGTTCCAGCTTTCTTCGAGGACGATCATACTGGTACGAAATCTATGGCGATCCGATTCGTGGTTGCCGAGTAATTAAGCGTAGATCTATGGAGTAGGTCATTTATGCTTGTAATCGATCTCGAAATGCCTGCCGAAAAACATTAGTTACACTGCAACCACTGGCATCGCAATAGTGTTGGTATCAAATCGGATCTTATAGCCATAGTTTTGGTACCAAAATTATTGCCATGAAATGCACATTTACGCAGTTCAATGCGTTAGTTTTGGGCGCTGTGAATAGTCGTAGGATTATTTTGATGCATTGGGCATGAAAGCTAGCATTAGAGCTTCAATTTGTGCGAGTTCTCTTCTAAACCACCATGTCGCATCTTATTTTTCAAAGGAAGCAGAATTTTATCACAAACACGACAGTGTGTGTGTTTTGTTTTTCTATAAGAGGACTACTGTTTCGCAACTACATATGTTGTACTTCTATGTCGGGCAATAACAGTGTCACGAAGTTTAGTAATTTCACTTTTACTCCAAAGCAAGACTTCTGAGAGACCGTGTTCCATTGGAAACACTATTTGCTTTAACGAACTCTACTATATCCTACATGGTACACTCGAAAATGCTTTGAAAGATCTTGTGTATAGAAATCTATATATTTACATATATTTTTTTTAACCTGGATAAAATGTGGGACTTAACATTCTGGTCCCTGCGAACGTGTACACCACTACGGGGGTTTAGTATAGGGACCAACACTTTTTCGGGCTGACCCTAAGCCAACATTTAACGTCTACGGGACTGCTTTTGCATTGCTTCGTAAGACGCACCCCATAAATACAAATGTGCAATGATGGGGCTCGAACCCGTGCATCTATCTGTCTCCCCCGGTCGCGAGGCGCACGCGAATGCACCACGCCACTGGGCTTGACCAGTATGGGGACCAGCCATATGGAGGGTTCCTCGGACCGAGGTCGCATTGCCCCATTGCACATCCAGCGACAGAATATATATACCTATATAGTATATGCATATGTATATACATATATTATGTAGTTTGTGTGTGCATATATATATATATATATATATATATATTTATGCGGGCCGATCGAAAACATGTTTACATATATATATATATATATATATATACCAGGTCCGGGGAGTAGGGAGGTTGCAGAAATCAATTTTTTCGCCGTGTATTGTACGCCGGTGCGTTGTTGTGATGGGGGATCTAAAAGTTGTTTGCCCAACAGTTCATGTTTGCATCGGACGTGGAATTTTCTTACAATTTCGCGGTAAATTCCCTTATCGACCCTAAAAAACCCCAAGCATTATACTTCTCTCCGCACGTTGTGTTGGTTAAATTAAGTGAAATTGGCAATTTGTCTGAATTTCTTTGATCGACTCTCTTCTTAAAAGCACCTAGATAGGAGGATTGGGCTTTAGTCTTGATGTCGTTAATATGTACCCACTACTCTATGAAGCAATTCAGGGTCCTCTGCTACCACCCGAAGGTTCAATTTAGACATTTTCTGACAAGCGTTCATTTACTAGAATTTTAAAAAAATTGAAAGATACCTCGCTGCCAGTCTTTTGACGCATAAAATATCCGTCAAGACTGTTAAAACGGATCCATAAGATATCTGATATTCCTCAGCTATTCCCCTGATGGTAATTCAGAGATTATTGAGAACAATACCACGAACTTATCAAAATTTTCTTCTATTATTAACGTCGAAGGTCTTTCCAAACGGGGGTCAACTCTTGGTCTATTCATGTACATTGCAAAATTCACCGTACCACATATGCACAGTTTTCGGGACACTGTTTGATCAAGTTAAGCAGTTCATAATATTGTTACCATTTTAAACCATATTTTTTTGTATTCATCACGGAATTTGGTATAGACTCGTTGCTTCTCAATTGTCGGCTCCTTAAACGTAGCTGAACCTCATTTTTTCACTTACTTAAACCAAACTTAAACAATAAACGCCGCCACCAATTTGCCTGGACATTTGGCCTGTGTATTACTGATAAACAGCGCTTCTAAACAAAACAAACTTGAAGAACCTGGTGATTTCCGGCGGTAAAACTAAAAGTTCAAGAATTTTCTGATCCGCCCTCATATATATACATATATATATTAATTAAGGAAAACTCAATAAAAAGTTCAAGAATTTTCTGATCCGCCCTCATATATATATACATATATATTAATTAGGAAAACTCAATAAAAAGTTCAAGAATTTTCTGATCCGCCCTCATATATATATATATATATTAATTGGGAAAACTCAATGGTGAGTATTACGCCTGGAATGTAAGACTTAGAGTCGATTGGTACCGAGCGTATTGTATCAGTTCTATTTTCGGTCCATGTCAAGTTCGAGCTGTTGCTGCAGATCGCTGCACCGCTGTTGTTGAGATCCGCCAGCACCGTTGTTATTGTCGGGCGCCAGCGGGTAGAGGACGGCCGTAGGAGGCATGCCTTCCCAGTTGCCTGGGAAGCGGTCGCCATTCGACCGGTTGCACTGCATTGACAATGGCATTCGGCTGTAGAATTCGTCCAGAAGACGGACATTGTACGGGCTCCATTCGATCGACTGGTAGTTTTTGCTGATCGGCGCCCGGGACGATGTTCGCTCATGATGGGCCCTGCTAACATTAACACCGCCAGAGCAACACGCGCGTAGAAAGAAACGGAACATCAACACGGCAGTGCGGAATGTAGAACAGAGAAAGTGCGCGTGAGAAAGAGCAATGGATATATATAAATGACATTTGTGAAATGCGGCAACAAAATCCAAACTACATCTAAAAATGTATGTAAGTGATAATAACTAAAGCGTAAATAAAACTGATCAAAATTACGTTTATTTCACTTATATTTAGTATGCATATAACATTGACACTTATACATTTGTCAGCTGCTCTCGGCATGTTATTCGCGAGAGGCAGTGCAGTGATCTGTTCGCAAGGACCAGGCAGGCAGACGTATGGTACTTCGTACGCGCCTGAGAGCACAGTCGACAGACGCACTCCGTGGAAGTTCCTATTCGAACAGACCAGCTGATGATAGCCATGGACGGTGTATCTGGTCCTTGTCTCAAGGGGGCTGGATATATATATATATATATATATCTGGTATAGACGTGACGATAATAACGTGCAAAATCAGACCAGAGACGAGAAGCTCTAAAAATATCCAGATCTCCAACCTCTCGTCGTACTTGTTCAGCTTTATTTTCCCATTGCGAGATGAAGCTTTTGATCGGTACTAGACGCAGCGTCTTTAACCTCGATGGAATTATCTCAACAACCGGTAGTCAGCCTGACCGGCTCCTTATCCTCATTGACAGGCAAAGTACATTGTGAAACATCTTTCAAGCAAGCAAAAGTTTGCCCGAGTGAGGTGCCCCCATACTCTGTCAAGACCATACATCAGCCTTGAAACAATCTTGAGGTGGAAGAGTGCCACGTTGTCGACCTCTCCATAAAGAGACTAGGGTGAACTAGAATAAATGCAACTAAGTAGCGACTGACAACTGTATACCTCTCGGCCGCTATATATATATATATATATATATATATATATATATATATATATACAGACTAGAGCGTACTTTAAAAATCACGAAAACATGAAAATCGCAGCGCAAAATTATTTAGTAGGAAAATGCCATTGCAGTACAGGGCACAATGGTGAAGTGGTTTCAACCAGCGTTTTAGCACACTATGTAGTACCTGCCAGTATGGGTGTCTTAGTTAGGCGAGGAAGAAAGGAAACATACATTCATCCTAACAGTTATCAGCAATAAAAAAGATGCAAATAATCATTATTATAATTATAATATAGACTTTTAATTACATCTACTTACAGCATGTCCGTCTAAATATACACACACATGTAGATATATATATATATATATATATATAGACACAGAGACCGAAGTCCAGCGACTTACGTGTGTAAGTAGTCGAAGTAGGTTGCCAGAGTAAATGAGTCGATTGAGCTCTTGCACACTTCAAGGTCGGTCTTGGGGTAGTAGTGCATGTAAGTGACGCACATCTCTTCGCGTATGCCGAAACCACCGAGAGTCACCTGACGGCGATCGGCCGTGTTGTAGCGACACGTGATCGTCACTGCGTCACCCTGAAATTGCGTTTTCCATATTTTAGGTCTTCTCTTCTTAGGAGTAGGGAGTCTTGTTGAATTCATATCGTATTATATGGCGATACCCCCAATCGCGGTCCCATTTGAGACTTCCCGAAGAAGAGCCAATTCAGAACAAATAACGCACCTTTGTGTGTGGAGACATACATACGTACCCTAAATAAACATCGGATCACTAATATAGTGTCATATGCTCAATACGAGACTATCCATCCAGAAGACCTCCTACAAGCTCATCTATATATAATACAATAAATCGAAAAAAATCGAAGAAAATACATTATCGTGGGCAGATGATAAACTCCAGGTAGGGTTAGTTAAGTTACGAGCAACTTTTCTTTCTCTCGCTCTATCTCTGTCGCTTGGTGATAATGGGGGGGTTGAATGGTAATACACCATTTTTTTATAACTGTGCTCCCCGTTTTTTCCGATCATGATCGATTATAATTCACTCCTGCATTCATCTTCTTTAATTTGAAAACCATGAAAATCACTTTAAGAGTGGCCGGTCCAGGTCGTGAACCCACGACCTCCCGAAGACAAGGCAATGGCTTTGCCACTAAGTCACCTCGCTCGGTTTCTTGGGTCATGTCTTGTTTTTTTCTGTTGCTTACGGGCAAAACGTTGACAGGACGAGCAAGCCGCCGAATTTCCTGAAAGTGCGTCGAGAAGTGGTTGTCACGACCGATTTCACCCAGCAGTCTGCCGCCTCGCGAATGCTCGACCCACACGGCAACGCCGGCCAAATGCGTGTGCAGCTGAGCCGCTACCACGTTGATGCCATGTGGCGAGAGACCCTGCAAACAGTGGTTATCGTGAACAGGCGCTTCTATGGCAATCTTGATCATGATGACCTCGTCAGGACCATGACGGCTGACGAGCTTGGCCCCTGCCCCTCGATTCTAAATTAAGTATTGTGCATTCACTTGTACTGCTCATTACTCGTAGCAGTTGAGATAGTACAATGGTTATGTCAATTTTCATGGAATTTTAATTTGCAGTCAACCTGCATATATATATATATATATATATATATATTCACAATACTATTATGTATATATACCTCAACAATCATGAATTAATAACTCCACTCCACCACGTACGCCCAGTGCATAGACTTACCGCCCGGGTGCACTCAGATATGCAATATCCTTTCAAGTCAAACGCTTCTTGTCCCGGCGGGATGGCCATCTTGTCTGTGTACTCCAACCCGACTTCCAGAATCCCTATGTCGTACTTTCGTAGTTTGTCCGTATAGTGTAGCTGAATACCGGAGCTATCCACCACATCTGTTGCCACAAGCAACATGACAAAGAGAAACTGCGCTATTAGAGTTTTTAGGTTGATACTTCATAGCCGTCATTCGATACTGCCGGCCAGCTTATAAAAAAAGTCTATTAAGAAGCAGCTTACGAGAAGAAAAGCCTACACATTGATTGGGACCTTGCTTAGTAATATGCCTACAAAACAAGTCATATATATATATATATATATATATATACATATATATATTATCCTGCCAGTCGCTTCATGCATTCTTTGCACTCCCAATACAGGTTTGATCATTTAAACTTGCCTAAGCAAACGTAGCTGTCCTAGCAACAAAGTATTGCAGCATTAGCCGATATTTGTTGACAGTTAGCCATAATGTATTAATTTATTTATCTTAATAATGAATATATATATTCAACTTGATATTTATATTAATGCAGTGAATGTATATACCATATATAAAGGGAAATGAGACAATATGTATGTAGTCCGAATATGAAATCCGACTTACCGGAGCGCAGGTCCGGATTGTTGAAGTGTATCTCGATCATAACGTATGAGGAGAAATTGTGGCCTCCCACAGGCAAGCCTGCTTCTTTTGGATAGCGAAGCGACTAAAATATTCCATATACAACGAAAACCGTCGTATGTATTAGCTTAAATTGTTCCGAAATAGTGGTGCAAAGTTAGTTCTTATATAGGTGAAAGTTATGTAAATGTTTTATGGACCCGAGCATTCAGCCAAAACCAGTGAATACGCAGCGGTTACTTCCAAGGTAACGCAGAGCCCTTCCGTAAGCCTTAATTTTTAACACTAATCAAATAAAGTCCCAAGCAAGGACGAAGGCCAGCACGAAAATCCGTTGTACGAATTTAAACGATTTTTAAATTTAATTTTAATTACTCGAAAATGTGTAGAAAAATGTCCGCACCCAGTTTCTCACTTAAACAAACAAAATAAAGGAAGCGACGAAACAAGCTAAATAAGATAGAAACATGGAATAATTTACAAACACCATTTTACAAGAGTCTATCTGTCATCCCCTAAAAAGGACAGTTGATTGACAGTGTGGTATACAAAAATTCGGCAAAAGCAGGATTGTAACACCAATGCTCTGAAGAATTTGTAGAGATGCAATCATTTCGGGCTCTTATAAAACAAATACAGAAATCAATTGTTTCCATGGCAACGATTACATAAAGGAAAATAAAACATGAATATGGATTTCCGGTGAGTTTAGTCAAGTCTAGGCAGGAAGGTTATTAAAAATGTAATAGAAAGGAGGTGCAATTTTTGTCCCTGGTATGGCTGAATAATATAAAAACATGTATGGAAAATAATATCTTGATAGTTCGCAATCGTGTCCAGACGATTCCTTTCAAGGTGAAGGGTACATTAAAAATAGTATTAGAAAAACTACCAGCTATTATTAAAATAGGGGTTTGGGATATCGAAAAGGAACTGAAATTGAGATTGGTCTAAAATACATTCAATTTACTGTCCGAAGTGTCCATCATCCTTAAGCTGCCTATGAGTATAAAGCACGGGATATGCGGTCTGTAACGCGCAAGAAAACGGAACCCACGTGAAGGTGCCAACTTACCGGAGCTCCCATTGCCCAGGCGGCGACGACTCGCTTGCACTTCTCGAGGATGGCGGGCTTGTGCGGGCTCTGACAGTCGTCGTTGTAATCCGGCAGCACCTCGTGCATTCCGACCTCGCAGTGAAAGAGCTCCATGTGATGGACAACGCCCTCATTGCCGGGCGTGATGATGGCCTCGTACTGAACAACGTGCTGTTTACGCCGAAACTCGGGAGGAAATCGGAACATGCGACACCAATAGGTTGTCTCGCGAGCAGGAACCATCGCCTGCGTGTCAGACCACACCAGATGATGGTTATGGTTCTTCTGTCGGCCAGTGGGCAGCACTGCCGCAGCGTTCTTAAGCCTATCTTTCAATCTGTTCACTATCCTTTCATTCACTTTAGAGACCTCGGAGTTGCATGGTAAGCAACGAGCGCCATTCTACCTAGATCTAACAACGCTCGTCCGTTAGAGTAGAGGCGTAATATGTGTTGCAGCGAGCATTTGGACTTCCAACGTACGCATCGAGCACCTCTGTGGTCGAATTGTAAGCGGACACTGAATGACAACCTCACGTTAGGTTTTCAGTGAATGCTTGCTGACCTCAACGCAGAGGTACTCCAGTCCGGCCGAGAATTTAGAGAGGAGAGTCAAAACGTATAATATGTAATTTTCAAACTACACCGAAGACCCAGCCTTCCAGTTAGAGTAATGAAAAAGAGTAAGACATTAGAACCGCACAGCAATGAACGGAATAACGTGGCAGCGATGAACATAATAATGGTGCCACCGTTGCATATATGTTTGTATACAGCTATACGCACTAAACTGCTTCAGTATTAATGAATTAAAGGGGGGCTCGCCCCCGTCTTGTCTTTTACCGCTCATCTTTGGGGCAAGGATGTTTGCATTAAAAAAAAAAGATGGCTCATTACGTCCGATCGCTTGTTCCTCAGTCGTTCGCAGACTGGCGGCCAAAATCGGCTGCTACGATAATAGGGAAGCTATTTCAGCAACTCTTGGCCAACACCAGCTAGGATTCGCTACCCCGGGGGGTACAGAGGTAGTAGTCCACTGTGCTCGTGCATTTTTGCAATCGCGCAAATTGCCAACGGTGATGGTTAAGCTGGACTTCCGAAACGCCTTCAATAGCGTCCGGAGGGATCATTTGCTTCGAGCCGTCAAGTCGTGGGCACCGTTACTGTTTCACCATACGAACCTGGCCTATGGTTTAGAACCATCCCACCTGGTAATGCCCCACAACGCTATGCTATCGCAGACAGGTCTTCAGCAGGGTGATCCCCTGGGTCCTCCACTTTTTTGTTTGTGTATTAAGGAATTGGTGGATTCACTGCAGTCCCCCCTTAATGCCTGGTACTTAGATGACGGGATTCTGGGCGGGGACCTCCCGACCGTACTTGACGACATACGGAAAGTTATTGAATTTAGTGCTATTAGCGGTCTGACATTGAACCCGGTTAAATGTGAAGTATATGTCACAGCTCACAACGAAGTTGAGCCGTTAGATTTAACTAACCTTTTTGACTTACTTCCGGGCTGTCGTGTAGTGGACAAGGTTAATCTGGAGCTGCTAGGTGTCCCCTTATTGCCAGAAGGCATTGCAAAGGCATTAGACAGTCGAAGGGACAAACTTGACTTTGCGGCAAGCAGACTACCCCAATTGGGGGCCCACTGCGGCTTATTCCTTCTTAGATCTTGTTTTTCAGCCACGAGGTTAACACACCTGCTTAGAGGATGCAACCTGTTTTTATCACAAGAGCTCTTACAGCCTTTTAATGGACTTAGCTTAGACATTTTAGAGATCATACTAAATCTTAAGCTGACCGCTGCGGCAAGGGAACAGGTAATGCTCCCGGTTTCTTTAGGCGGCCTAGGTGTGCCGGACGCGGTCATGACGGCAGGACCTGCAATCGTATCGTCATTGACCCAGGCCGCGGACAGGGTTAAGGCATTATTGGACAGTGATGGGTGGGACGCCTATAACGGTGAACTTCAAAGACTGACCGACGAATTGTCGTTGTTATTTGATTCTCCTCCCGACGATAGGGCTAACCAGGGCAATTGGACAACCCCGCTACAAGAAAAGCGACTAGCAAACTTGATTAATAGAGCACCGTCTGTTGCCGATAAAGCCAGGCTTCGAGCTGTTAGTAGTCAAGGGGCTGGGGCTTGGCTACACGCCTTACCATGTCCGCGAATTGGGACTCTGTTGGACGACGAGACCACGCGCATAAGCGCAGGGCTACGGCTTGGTGTTGACCTAGTCGTGCCCCACCGATGTCGTTGTGGTGATTTTGTGGACGCGTTGGCCCATCATGGCCTATCATGCGCGTTAAGTGCAGGCCGACGAGCACGTCACTCCGCTCTAAATGACACCTTTAGTCGCGCACTTCGATCTGCCGGCTTCCCATGTGTTTTAGAGCCCCCGGGTCTATCGAGGGATGACGGAAAAAGACCTGACGGCCTGACTTTGACGCCCTTTGAGCGTGGCCGCATGCTTGTTTGGGACGCAACTGTAACCGACTCATTAGCCCCTTCGATGGTCGGTGTAGGTGCGGACCGAGCAGGTCATGCTTCCAGGTTAGCTGAGGCTAACAAATGCAGGAAATATTCTAGTGTGGATTATCCGCACGAATTTTGTCCGTTGGCGTTCGAGACGATGGGAACTGCAGGCCCCCTTACGCTCAAACTGATTCAACGCGTAGGCAGAAGCCTTAATCTTTCAACAGGAGACTCGAGAGCATCCGAATTCTTGCGTCAGAGGCTGTCGCTTGACATCCAACGAGGAAATGCAGCGTCTGTTCGGGGCACATTGCTGAACTGGGCTAACCCTGGGTTAGAGAACCCGTAATCACACGTTCGCACGGAGACAATTGTCCACTCCAAAGTGCTAACATAACGAACTTATATAAATAATAAAATCTGTTAATGAATTAAAGGTGCAGTTTAGGCACAAAGAACCACTATTGTATACATGTATGCACAGAAATAAAAGAATTACTTTAAACATTGCGACATGTGACATCTGACTTATACAGTGTACTGTATTGTTGAGATAAATTAGATCAACGGCTGCGAGTTTATAGTAAAAAACTGACAATATATATATATATATATATATATATATATATATATATATATATATATATATATATACATATATATATAAAGAGAGAGAGAGAGAGAAAGAGAGAGATAGATAGAGATAGAGAGCGAGAGAGAGAGAGAGAGGGGGAGAGTGATTTTAACAATTAATTAGCAGGAGTGGAAATTACAAGTACAGTTAAAATTAATTACTTATTGAGGCTCTGTTGAAAATGAGAGTCCATGGAAAGGTAGGAAACGCTTGCTTTCTATGAAAGGCTTTTAGGAGTACGCTTGTTGACTTCAGTAATTTGATCCAGAGAATGTTCTTGAAATGACTAACACTTGCCATCATTGAGCTAGTTTCGAAAGGTGAAGTTTCTTCGCGATCATGTACATGTTTTACATAGCACGTTTGCCAGAACGTGGCGTTTCTCAAGCTCATTAACCTCAACCGCATGTGCATACCTTGTCGATGGTGAACGCTAGCGTTTTTATATCGTCCGTAAGATCTTCGTCGTTGGTTATTGTCTTCAGAATGGTGGTGCGTTGGAAGCCCTTGTGGGGCGCCCGAGTAATTCTCAGCCCGTCAGCTCTTTTGAGTGGGCCAGGTCCCGAGGCGTAGACAACATGCACAGTTCCCTCCTCGATTACGTAGTCACGAGGATCGCATGTGTCGAAGCTACGAGAAAAAAGAAACCTACAACAAAAATCGATGCCATTAGAATATCCGAAGGATAAACTAGATGTAAATAAATTGTAAATTATTATTGTCGTAATGGTAAATGTAAGTTTTGTATGGTAACAAAGCCCACTCTCGATCTGGGCTAAGGCAAAGACCGACAGATGTTAAATATACATATATATGTATATATATATATATATATATATATATATATATATATATATATATATATATATATATTTTGTAGGGCTAATGCTCGTGTACGTTTTTTCATGTCATGAAGGATTTTGAATCCATTCCGGCATTTACCTTGTCTAAAGTGGAAACCATGCAAACCAATTTAAGAGTGGCCGATTTTGGTCTCGAACCTATATAACTTTGACTCTATAGAGGTGGACTTGCGACCAGACGACATTGCTGTTTACCATCTATAGTATCGTTATTACAGCCTAGTCAGGACTGAAGTGGCATAAAGACCATCCACCAGGTCGACCACATGCATCAAGTGATTTGCCTTATACCTATAACTCTAAATAATTTGTGACACTAAGCACGTTACCTTAGCGCAGTGCCTTTACGCCTGAGCGAATCCAGTCGGCAATGCTGCGGCTCTTCGACGTATAGAAAGCCCTCCGAATTTGTATGACCATCCTGAGCAAAGGCAGAGCAAAAGGAACGCATCATTAACATCCAATACGCTTTTGTCTCATTCGTCTCTGTAATAGTATACATTCAGCTGCAAAACCAGGTATCTATTCCTCAAATTTATATTCAAGCGTCTCGTATAAACGGCCGGAAAGTATAACTTATCTCCTAAGGCGCACGGGACGTAAAGGCATTACCTTTGATGTATTTTAAACATACATAACAACGAACTTCTGCTAAAGAGGATCTCTGTATGAAACATGAACGGACCCAATTAGCAGGGCCGCTACCTGAGACGTGTTAAAAAGCATTGCGTGGATCACCTGATTGATTAATAGCATTTGACACGTCGAAATAAATACACTTAATGTGTCGTTTGGATACATTCTTATTATGAATCACTGTATATGGTTTCATGTTTGTTTATCCAATGGACAAATTTTAGACAGAAGGTATTAGTAAAGACTTCGTTATATAGATTTACTTCTATGTAACACACAATCTGTCTCAGTCAAATGTCCTACTTTTAATAGGTGGTTACCTTGTAAATCAAAAGCTTGCACATGTGCGTATTATATTCGTTATATCTAGTATGAAATATTATCAGCAAAGAAAATATTCTGAGTTGTCCGAGAACAATTACTTTTCCTTGGAGACACCTGTTAGCGAATGTATCAATGAATTCTTGCAAAGGATCGTTGGACGCACAGGGGACACCACGGCGCAGTTTTCTTCATATATATGTATATATATATATATATATATATATATATATATATACATACATAGTACAATTATTCTATTAATATAGTTTTACAGAAGTCTACAAATCGATTCAAAATAAGTATGTATAATCACCCCGTTCCGTCCTGGCAATACTTTGATTGCCATCAAGAAGACGATACATTTCTGTCGAAACAAAGAAAACTAAGCCTCGTGTACAGCTATGTTTGCTAAGACGAGCTGACATACTCGTAACTAATTTCCTGGCAAGGTTAAAAACGCACACACTCTTCATGATCAGACAGAAAATCAAGTAGGTTCTGAACAAGGCAGCTCCGTAATGATCGGTCGCCTCTACATTAGTCGTTTAGTATCTCACGTGCATACGCGTATCGAAAACTTTAAATATTGTGACGACTATTAAATAATCGTGTCGTCTCTCCGCTTCTGTCATTCTTTTGTCAACTTAAACTCGTACACTCGATTATTATGCGGTCATTGCATGCCTACGATGGCTCAAGAAACTAAAGTTCGCGTTGAAAACTTACCCCTGATTTATAAAATGCCGCTCATTGACCTTCTGCGTTACGGGAATTCAATACGGGGATGTAGGTAGTAGAGAAATAGCGTAACTTTGCGGTGCGAGGTTATTCAAAATAGTTTTTCAGAGCAGCTAGCTGTTGGGAAACGTAAGAGAGCTTTTATTACGTATGCGTTTGACAAATACCACCATCTTCTCCTAAACTAAATGTATTCAGCACACATTGCGTTCTTCCCTCTCAAGTGGTTCAAGCTCTTATTTAGCCTGACCTCTTAACCGAGCCATGGTTTCGTCTATACTTACTGGTCGTCTGGGGCTCGCTTCTCTGCGAGATCTGATCGCTTACAGCTAAGAAGTTTTCTATCGAAGTAAAATGCCACAAACAACTCATGGTTGTGCTTGTGTAGGCATGTATTTATACTGTTTAAAATTGTGAGCAAGCTGCCGATAATTGATATTAAACGTTGCAATGTACTCGTATTATTACATATTTACCTATTATCTCTACAAAAACGTAAGCTTTGTAAAATTGCACACAAAGCACCACAACCAAATTCAATGAATCTCTTTACAGGGTTCAATCTTTAGGATGCTTCTCAGCGGCTCACTTTGGTTCTATACATTACAGTTAAGGTTAAAATTTGCCGACACGCATATCACATACAAACCACAAAGCCTGGCGTGGCAATGCCGTTTGCCATGTTGCGCAAAAAATAAGTGATGACGATTTTATTAAGCGAATTTGCTAGCGCATTATCAGAGCCACTTGTAATCCGCGGAGTCTAGTTTTAGCCGGATAATGCCTCGCATTGGTCACTCAGAGGGAAACTGATGCAGCAGTAATGGACGTAATGTACGATGCCGCTACATTTGTCTTTGGCCTGTAATGTACAGGAACTAAACAAAAAGATCCGTTTGAATCTGAAAAAAAATCGTATACCACTTCGCGTTACTACTTCGAGTAGTAAACGAGTGTGCGTAATAAATAAGCAGATGGTAAAGACTCCTCGAAAAGTCGACCTTGACATGGTCCTACGTCTTTCGCGAGCGGAATGTTTACCGAGAACACAAGCTATCCGCGGACAGTCCGTGGCATCGGGCGGAAAAGTCAAGAGAAAGTCGAGCGAGGGCTTCTGCTAGAGGAAATCGGTAGGGAGATAGAACAAAGATAGAAAATAGATAGATGAGGGGAGTGCGAGACGACGAAGGAGCGGAAGAATGACGGGGCCGAGCTGAGCAGCGACATGCAGTCGGTCAAGAAGGAATTTAATAATGGTTCTGCTACCGGCCGATCGTAGGCGACTTGGCAGGCCTCACAATGGTTGAGGCCATACATCCCCCTCTCTCTCTCTCTCTCTCTATATATATATATATATAGAGCTAACTGACTCAAGGTTTTCATGGTCTTCATGGCCACCTCGATGGCCTGCCCTTCGGCGCCTGTTTGGAGGGCGCCCCGCACGTCCCAACAGACGGAGATGTGGGACGGTGTCAGGCCGACCAGAAACACGGCAAGGAGAAGGTGGAGAAAAGAGAGGAAAGGGCACACATTCACACCTACAACAATAATGAGGTGAAAGTGCCAGCCAGGTAGTCTCCCCCCCCCCGGCGATGCAGGGGCACGGGGGCGACAACGGGGATGAATCGGGTAGGAGGACGACGACAATGATGATGATGACGATGATGTTCTTGACGATCATGATCATGACAAGACGGACGGAGTTGACTCGCCGCACGGATGGTGTCGCTGGGTTGATTATGCGTTTCGTACGTAGACGCGGCCATAGACTGGCCGAACTCGAGGCAGCGGTCCCAACGAGGGTGTAAGTCAATGAATGTGTGTGTCGGCGCGTGGGTAAGTGAGTGAGTGCATCTATGGGTCGACGGAGAAGGGGGAAGAAAACCGAATGGGTCGGTGGTACGCTTCCTTGCCTGTTGGCGTTCTGCCAGCTTTGCAGCGAACTGCATTGCGTAGATGTCTGCTCCGACATCTCTCTTTCTCTCGCTCAGTCGTTTTATTCTTTCCAATTTTTCTTTCTTTCTCTCTCCTTCTCTTTCTCTTATTCTGCCCCCTCCAACTCTATACCTGCCTGAGAGTGTTATGATCACGTTCAGGATTAAAGTGAGTCCTTCCCGAGCAAGTTTGAGGGGGACATGATAAGTCAAGAGTCTGAGCCAGAAAGGGAGAAAGGGAAAAGAGAGAATCTTCCACTAACGCGACCCATCTCTCATCTAATCTACCGCTGAATCATTGGGCTGATCATGATTATTGTCGCTCTGATTAAAATATATGTGATGGCCTCGGCGACCGCTGGGAGCGGTAGTAATGAAGATGATGATATTGATAGTGGTAATGACTCTAGTACTAGCCTTCTTATCCTGCTCTCTGTACGGTGCCATCCTATGCCCAGCACGGTTTTTCCTTCTCGTATTCGAGCCCTAATCGACATAAGTTTAGGTAGTTATCAACAAAACTGCGCAAAAAGGCTTCTATACAGAGAGAAAGAGAGGGGGAGAGAGGTGTATACTTATATAGCCGCTTCTTCACCTAACTACTATATATATATATATATGGAATCGTGGCACAAGTTTTGGAATCGTTCTGATCGCGTTTGTTAACATGCGAGCGTCTTGAATGCTATAGACAAGTAGTGAGCGGGGTAGTGCGCAATTTGAATAAGCGAAATAGGTTTTGCATTAGGCATACAATCAATCGCCGCGCCATTCCACATACTCGATATTTGCCGCACAAATTCCGGATTTTTAGCTTATGATCTACAGGATCTGTTGGAATGTGAGTGTCGCTATAAACAGAAAATGCAAAGTTGAAAATCTTCATTGGACTATCTTGGCTCAACGATTGGGCAGACCGAAGATTACTATACGTTGAGGTATCTGCAGAAATATTGCAAGTATATTTAGTGGCGTGGTAGATTTAAACTGTTAACGAAATCACAGGAAATATCAAACAAAAATAATGAATAAAAATGTTCTTAGACATTTTATTATTGTACTTGCTCGTCACAAAAAAAATTCTAAGGAGAACGGATTACAGACTCATAATGCGAGATCAATTTTTTATAGGTGCATTTACAACGGTCGACTACCATCAGCGTGGAGACAGTGCGTTATGGCACTTATTCCAAAGGGCAAGGGACCTCGGACCGAGCCTTCTTCTTGGCGGGGCATTGCCAAGAAAAGCTGCGCTTACAAACTGCTTGCAAGCCTCCTAGCCGCTCGTCTAACGTCGTTCGTCAAATACAAAAAGGCATTACCAGACGAACAACATGGCTTTCGTGCGCAGAGGTCAACACTAACTGCATGTGCAATCCCCCTTGCAGATATAGAGCAAACCCTGTCACGAAAGGGACTGTTTTTATACAGCGTATTTGTGGATTTCCGAGCCGCGTTTGATTCAGGCTCAAGAACTCGAGTCCTGCTTAAACTCGCCGCTACAATCCAATCAGATCATCTTGGACGACGGTGTAGCGGAGCACCCAAGCATAGAACAAACGACAGGCTTTGCCCAAGGCGATAATCTTAGCCCTTTGCTTTTTTGTTTACTGGTAGCCGATTTACCAACACGTTTACAGACCCGACAACCAGCTGTCAAGATAATTATGTATGCCGACGATCTAGTACTCTACAGTAGCAGCAGATACCATCTGCAACAGACGCTGGCCACTTTGTCAGCATACGTGAACGTAGTAGGCCTTGAAATCAATATGCAGAAGACAGAAGCTATGAAGTTCAGGCACGCGGGCAGGCTGGCCGTGACCGATACACTTAGGTTAAATGGGCAAGACCTGAACTATGTAAATAAGTTCACATATCTCAGTATCACAGTGACCCCCTCAGCCAAGTGATATCGATCGTACTATTGTATATTTTACCCAATCTGGTGTGTAAATAAATCATGTGATAATGCGAGATCAGGACTGTAAAGAAAGAGTACAAATATTCCTTAAAAACAAGTACCGTGTCTCTAAACCTAATAAGGTGACTTATCTATTATTACTAATTCAATAGATAAGCAACACAAGTAAATAAGCGGATAAAAAAAGCAGTGTTCTCCCATCAGGGGCCCTAAGAGTATTTTTAACAAATTTGATTAATTGCACAGCGATGTCGTCTATACCATTTGATAGAGATATTTTTGATACCGCCATACCTCCAACATGACATGTGCTCTCCCTATGCTGACCCCAGAAAAGTGTGCCTAAATTGAATTTAAAAATATTTTCATCAAAATATAATATAACACGAATTACTATTTTGTATATTTTAGCAGTTGCACCTCTTCTACTGGCCAATTATGAACATATCTGAACAAGGGTTTTACTGACCCGTCCCCATTGCTGGCACTGTTTAACAGAAGTACTAGTTTGGTTTTCGGCAAAGAGCTACTGGTGGAAGATTTGCTTTGAAATCCCACCAAAATAAGGAACTATATTTTCAAGTGGTGTTTACTTTTAGCAGTTGTTTCGGGCATTTTTCTCTGATTCCGTGGCCACTGTGCGTAACCTTACGGCAAACGGCCCACGTTCGATCCGCGTTTATCATCTGCCTCTAGAAAAGGTGCTACTTGTTCCCTTTGAGCAACAAACTGCATGGGTGCTTGTTTGGATTTCTGCACGACGGGAACCACACATCTACATTCTTCTCCCATATGACACACTGACAGTTTCCTAAATGAATCGAACTGTCAGGTGCAGATTTGCGTCCGTCAACATTGTAATTTGGTCTATGCACGTTGAAGGGCAAGCCGACCGGTCCATGCCTTTAACGCAAACATCTAAACTACAAAAACGAAATAACCCATTGGCAAACTACGCATTTATTTGCGACATTTAGACCGCCAGTTGCGCAAAATTTGCTACGGTTAGCAAATCGTGCGCAATCGTGTGAAACTAAGTCAATATAAAGGCAGTAAGGCAACATTACAATATTGCTGCTGACAAAAAACTTTAAGGCCACATCGGAAACCACCAGAGGACAGCCATTATCCCTGAAATGCCGACTTTGCTTATTTGTACGCGGTCAAGCCTGCACGAGCGGGCGACCAGCGCCGACTTTCTAGTCGACTCAATATAAGCCTACACCTGCTTCCGGGCAAATCGTACGTTACCACCGCGACGGCAAATAAATGTCTAAGGGCACAATTGTTTTAATTTATTCCTTTTAGGTTATTACACAATGGGCTACTGCAGCTGTTCCCTGTCGGCGTTCGTCCCGGAGCGCCTTTTTGACACAAAAACATACGGCGGACTAACTCAAGTCAGCAGCACATTGGTTATTGAACTGTGGTCATGGGGTTCACACTATCTCTAGTTAGAGAAACTCACAACTGTCTCAATATATCTAGACTAAGCATGCTCGGGCGTGCTTGCAACGCGGCAAGTCATAGATGCGCGGCGACATATAAGACAAGTATAAGACATATAAGACATATAAGACATATAAGACATGTAAGACAAGTATAAGGAGGCATGTAAATGAATGAGCCAGTTGTCGTTGGCAAGAATTAGGCAGGGGATATTGCCTACATCCCAGTAAAGAGAGACCTAAGCCATGCGTACTGTTTCGTTTTAATGCGCTATTAGCGTCGTTTCCGTATAACGAACCCGAACGGCAAATTGCAGAAACGTGTTAACGAACTCCAACAACCATAAGCAACGTACGACGTTTTTGACAACCAATCGACCTCCACTTTGGACCGGCTTTGGTCTTCCTGGTGTTTATCTCAAGTCCTTTCGAGACAAGGAACGCCACTACCATAGAGGTAATGCCCTTGACGACAAAATCCAAGTCGCGATGTACGATTACGATATCGTCTGCATATATAACCACCACGGCTATTGGGTGATTCTGCTGGACGTGGCCAATAAGGACAGCAAGAAGAAGATAAGCGAGATGCAACTTAGCTTGTTCCCTTGCGGAGTTCCTACATTTTGCTTAATCTCTGATGCACCACGCTCACCGTCTATCAATAAAGTGCTTTTATCTATTTCACTCAGGAGAATGCCACTCATGTCTACCCGTTAGAATGATTCAACTAACATATGACCAAGGGCTTTGCCAAAGGCCTTGACGCGCCCTTGTTAGGAAAGAAAGTCTGGCCAATTTTAGGCATCTGCCCCCTTCTTTATATTCACTTTAACGAATTCACTTTAACGAAATCACAAATAGGTTCCGTCAAGAGAAAGAGCCTGTTTCCAGTGCCCATAGTAGACCTGATCGGGCCCTGAGCTCTCTCTTGCAAAAAACTGTCACCCAGAAAGGCAGATTCATATTGTGCTGCTCTAGTGAAAGCGGGTACTGTATAATAGGAGACACGGCCGCAGCGCCACGACTGAATAAAATGCTAGCAAGGCAACCTTCTATCTGTCCGTCGTTAAGCGAGTTCACCTCTCATCAGGTGTTACGATATAAGCTGAGCGTTCTCGTTCTGCCCTTTCGAGCAGCCGTCGCGCCTCGGTGTTTGCTTGTTCCCGTTTATGTTTATAACAGAGTTTTATATAAGACTTTCTATAGTCAAAGTGGTCCCGCCTGGCTTGCATTTATAATGGTTTTCCACTTCACTGGACTTTTCATCGTCCTCTCGTCCAGTTGGTCACAGGTGGTATCGATACTAAGGCTTACCTTAAGACCGCCTACCGTTCTATGCAAAAGAGATAGATCAATCCGGCGCGTAGTGCCAGTCTTGCCAAATACCGGGAACATCGACAACAACCAACACTGGCTGGTGTTTTCGGTCCGCCTTCTCGATAGCTTGTATTCGAAGTTTTGCTTGTTCTTTTGTCTCGTCGTTAATTGAACCACAACAAAATCGTCGTCTACATTCTACTTCGATTGTAGAGCAGCTCTTTCTGCTATTGGTTTTGTTGCTAGCGTACCCGGCAACGCAGCTGTGCAATCTGTTGGTTTCTCCAGCAGGCTCTCTCGCCTTTGCCTTTCCTGTTTCTTCCGCGTTCCGCCGTTTTGCTCCGCACTAATTTTGTCTCCTAGCATGAAGTACAAGCCCGTGTATTTTTGAGGGATGCGGCAAACTGTTCCTGTCGGATTGCCTTGATTTAGACAACGCGCTCCTGCAATTCCGAGTATGCTAAACACAGTTACACAAAGTTCCACTGTAGTTGACTGTGTCGGCCGCTTAACGTCCCCTGGCTTAGTTTCTAGGGGTCACAGACTCCACATGCAACGAAATGCGCATCCCGCTGAGGAACACGGGATTTAGACAACCCCCGTAAAACACTTTTGCGGCCGCACACAGTAGTTGATAAACCGCCTTTAGAGGAAGTGAACGCTTCGAACGTCCGAACATCACGTCACAGTATGCGCGTCTTTACTAAGCCATCTAGCATTAAAACTGCTGCTGGTCTGTGGTTTCTGTCAAATGTATCAACAATGTCTCCATACACATTCGAATCGCAGCCTCATAACACCACCATTCTCAACGGCTAAACCGGGACACGACTCATCATCAAATGTATTCTACATACTTGCAGAACTACACACGCAGAGGTCGTTTACGTCATATGTTATCTAAACACTCCGCGGACTTACCCTATCTCGCCCCAGCGAAAGGCCAGCGGCGCCTGATGCTCTTCAGTGTTTACAGAAGCTCCTATGCCCATGAGAATCATTGCCGGATTGTCACCTTTGCGCTAGTAGTTCTGCACATGCTAGCGCCTCGATCTCGGCGTACATTTTTTTCAGCAATTCAAAAAAGCAAAATAGTCCATTGTCTTCCTCCATAATAGCTCGGTTGTCGATATTCCCAGATAGAGTCAACTCGCCTCAAAGCTCGGTTGCCGATATTCCCAGATGGAGTCAACTCGCCTCATTTTATTTGGGGCCAGACCCTTCGCTTTTGAAACGAGGGATGACTCCGTCCGGCCCATTGTGCTTACATGGAGGATCTCCGCGAAGATAGTCTGTAAGGAAAGCCTGCGTTCAACACCCACGAAGATGTTACGTCTTAAAAATAAACCATAAATAAGCTCCAGATCTGACTCACCATATAGGGCTGTCATCTAAGAAGTACTCCCACCTCCTCTTCGAAGGTGAGAGCATCCTATAGGCCGCCAGTAGCCAGTAAGCAGACTCTTTGGGGGCTGCTCCCTATTGCTTGGGAATCGAAAGTAAGTTGACACACACAGATACGTGTGCTACCTGGTTTAGTGTCTTCTCGAAGGAGACCTAAGGGCTGCCGTTAATAACGTGGAGTGCATATTTTCGCGCAGCCAATGGTCTGGAACAGAATCCCCGCAAATGCAAAGTATTCGTCCCTGGGACGCTTACAGCTCACCTTAGTGAAATATGGAAAAAATGCATGGGTGGTTTGGTACCGTAATCGACTCTGATTCCTACCTATTGCCGGCCACGGTGCATCCCCATCCTGCATACGCGCCCACGGAACAGAATACGATACGGTAATTCCTCGAAGTAGCACTTACAGCATCGTGCCGCTAAGATTTAAGACGCTGAGTAGCCTGAACCCACTTACAGCACAACCTCTTTTTATAGTATCGGAGACGGCTGTCGGCTGCAAAAGGGAAGAGTTCAAAAGAGAGCTTGTTTTTCCGGCGGCTAACCATCGACACTCGACAAGGAACGCAAGAAAATGAACAATAACATGAGTTGCAACAGACGTGCGACTAAACCTCCTTTAGGGAACGACCCCCAGGCCGTCCTAGTCAAACCGGTGTGAAGACCTGACTGCCTGGAAGGCGTAACTCACGTAGATATCCGCGTCACTCCGCCAATAAAAACGTTGGTCGACCTCCCGAATAAAAACGTTGGTCACTTACGTCGAAATGATGCTGTCCGCGGCGATCCATCCACAGGACACAGAGATCGGCGCCGCTCAAGTTGCCGCGATCCGAGAAGCCGAACGCGAACCAGCTGTTCGGATGCAACTGCAACTTCAGCTCAAACGTGACAACCTTCGCCGGATAGTCAACCTGCCAGAACAGTTGGAAATGGCCAAATGAGTCGAGCTGCAGCGACGACACCGGACTGCTGCCGTCGCCTCCGCCACCCCCAACGGAAGCGACGCTTGCCGGCGGCGGCAATGACGACGCCGCGGCCGCCGCCGCCATTGATGACATCGACGACTCAGACGAAACCGTTGGATGAGAGGCAAACCCCGCCCTCATTGGTCGATACTCACTCGGCGAGAAATCTGCAAAAGAAACCGAGTTAGGTGTGACTGAGCAAACGGAGAGCAGAGGTACTCTACAGTTCCTCTAGGCCAGGGAATCTCGTTGACCAAGCACAACGGGTGGTTGTTGTTATTGGTGCCGTCTTTTAGTTTTGTTTATGGTTGTTGTTGTTGTTATTGTTATTGTTGTTGTTGTTGTTGTTGTTGTTGTTATTGTTGTTGTTGTTGTTGTTGTTGTTGTTGTTGTTGTTGTTGTTGTTGTTGTTGTTGTTGTTGTTGTTGTTGTTGTTGTTGTTGTTGTTGTTGTTGTTGTTGTTGTTGTTGTTGTTGTTGTTGTTGTTGTTGTTGTTGTTGTTATTGTTGTTGTTGTTGTTGTTGTTGTTGTTGTTGTTGTTGTTGTTGTTGTTGTTATTGTTGTTGTTGTCTATTGTGCGAACCAAATATAACGATGATTTTAGTGACGATGATCAGTGCCTTCTCTAGTAACTGTTGCCGTTAACTATACCCGTTACTACTGCAAACAGGATAATCTAGATTTTTACATTTTTTAAGTTGCTTTTAAATTTAGACCATCCTCCGGTCCCTACGGGCTTGGAACTTAACCTGAGGTATATCTTCAATGAACCGAGGGCCGGACATGTTGAGATATTTAGGGTTTCCCCAACAGTCATTGCCGAGGCCGCTGACTCTCGGCGGTATGGTTTATCAGCTATTCTCAATGAGCATCGCTCAAAGAAAATTCGATCAACAACAGGGATCGAACCGGCGACACCCCGGTAGATGACAACCATGACTAGAGCACTAGTCCCCCACTAGACCACGCCGCCACATAAACAGGAGGATCTACAGTGGAGTTAATGAAGCACGGCCAATGGCCCACGTACAGTAAAACTATGGTCAAGAGTCTTCATTTGTGGGAAACTATTTAACCCTGAGAGATGCCTACCCTACTGGTTATCCTAGGTGTGACTACTATTAGTAACTACGTGTTTAAAAGCGTAATTGGAAAATGCGGTACACACACCGAATCGCCCCATAAACAAGTTTAGCAACCAGGAGTGGTTGGCACTCGAACCGAATGACTTTAAATCTTTGCTACATTTTGAACACATGAATGTGAAAACGAGATCCATTCACGGCTTGGCATCTAGCTTGGTGTATGCAAACCTTCGACGCAGGCATGATCATCCACCGTTCCATCCTGCGGGAGCAGCACATCCATAGACCGTAATGTGAGCAAGCCAACTGCCTATGCCTATTTTTTTTAAATGAGAAATACCGAAAAAAATACTGCATCGGCAATGCGTTTTTTGTGATGAAATATATCGCGGCATGTTTACGACAATTTGTCACTATTGACTGACCGATTGGTCTTCAAGTAACACCCGTTCTAATCGTCAAAAAGCAGTTTTCGCCCTGGCTATGACAATGAAGCATCGAGGAAAGCATCACTATGCCCTTCGTCATTCATGGGCTCGGTAGCCATGCGTCTCAATATGTGTGCCTATCGGTCTGGCTGGCTATCATTAAGTTATAAGGGGTGGCACCGACGTTGGCGCCAATACGTCGTTACAAAATATATCTACTATTAGGCGATTGTCACAGTATCCATGTATCGCTTATCCGTTAAAGTTACCGACTGTTAGTTTTATTATTTTTACGGCTTTTCTTAGCTCGAGTCTTGTATTAAAATAAATTAAATGCTCTAAAAACACCCTCCGCTGTGTTCGAGATGACAAGCAACACTAGCGTATTATCATGCATTTATTACAACATAAATTGACATCAGCTGGCGACCTTCTTATTTTGCATAGCAGATTTCTAGCAATTAGAAGGCTTCATGCAAGATGGTTAATGTAACGCATAGCCCTGGTAGTTAACAAGATCTCGTTTGACACCAAGGCATTAGACTCCAGAAAAAGCATTCACAGAAAGAAGAAAAACGTAAAATTCGCGATCCAAAACTGTGCAGAGGGACCAGCTGTTTGTTCTGATAAATTGAAACGAGGTGTTTCATCTAAACAACTCGACTAATAACCTACTTATCCAACAAGGTTGGCCCACTAATTTTTAGTGTCAAAGAAATCGCAGATTTGTGTGCTGAATAACCTGGCACAGGTATCACCACTAAAAGTGCATGACCAACCAGTGACTGTTTCCACACTGAGATATGCGTATTTATGAGTAAATAGGTATTATATGGAATAATTATGCGTATCACTCTTGGTAGCACTATTACTATCACGACTTGTTAATTCAACGTACATTCATTAAGCCTAAGAGTGTTGTTACTAATGTATTTTTCGTCGTCGAACATTACTGTTTGTTCAAAAAAATTGAAAAAGTACGGTAGCACTAATGACATTTTCTTCTCTCAACGTTGAATACTATTCCATCCCATGACTATCATTTACAAAAACGCAACTTAAATGTTCTACTAAAGTTCAGGCGAATAAGCTTGCGAATCTTGCACTTCTTTCATACCAGACCAGATTACTTAAGATTTCAATATTCTGTCGTTAGTCAATAGTCTGTCTGCGCTCAGTTAATCAATTCGTCTGTTTGCATAGTCGAGTGCCACATAAAAACTCAACTCACTACACCTACTATTTTGTTGTTAAGCTTGCGCCTCTATAGAACAATTAAGCCACGTTATGAGAAAGCATAATGCATACACCTCTTTCCTTGAGAGATACGATGAAATTTATGTCCGTCATCGACCGTGTCGCTGTTCATCTTCTTACGTGTGTTATACTGTTTATGTGATAACAATGGTGCCTTTATGCTATGTTAGAACAATTTGCATTAGAACTCGGTTGCTTTTCTTCGTAATGTAATAGTCATACTAAAGTTACTATATATATATATATATATATATATATATATATATATATAAAACAATCATTTATTACTCATGCTGGACTCCACGGGACTGCTTTTCGCATTGCTTCATAGGCGGACTCCCATAAAGACAAATGTGCAACGCGGGGGCTCGAACCGGCGCACCTATGTATCTCCTCCGATCGCGAGGCGCAGGTCGCAATACACCACGCCACCGGGACAGTTACTACTACTACTACTACTACTACTACTACTACAGTTACTACTACTACAGTTACTACTACTACTATTACTGCTGGAACTAAGGCGCAATAAGTTCAGCCCTGCAATAAAGCTGTTACAACTTACCCTGGGCATGGACCCAAAGGCCGCCGACAAGCGGCACAACTAGCGGTAACATTAGCAGCATCATCATCATCATCGACGGTAGTTCGGCGAGATTCGGCACCATCCAACAATCGCAGCGGCAGTAGAACGTAACAACGGCAAAAAACACGGAAGAACGACCTCGTAGACGTCAAACTCACAGCAGTACCCGGGCAGAGGTCTTCGCGGGCTCTTCGCCAGACACAGCGTAGGCCGACTTCACAGAGACGGCGAAGTTCTGCTCCGGCGCTCCCCGATCGGCGCTCTTCCCAGCGGGCGGCCTTCCTCCCTTTCTCCCAGACACGGCAAGGTAAGGCAAACCGCCTTTTGCAAGGCCCCTTCCCTCTCCCTCTCCATGCCTCAGTCATGTTCGTCGGCCCATCCTCGACTATGCCGTGGCCTAGAGGCCTCACTGCAGGCGGCTGCGGGCTGTGGAATTGCTGGCCGGCCAGCCAACCGAACATGCACATAGCATCACCAGCGAGAGCAGCAATGCACCGAGAAAGAATTGTCTGTCCTTCATCGCCGTCGTCGCTTCCTTCACGCCAACCTGCCACGGTCGTCAGGGGGGTAGGCGTCAGGGGGGGGGGGGTAAAGCGTCCGAAGGTTGGGGGTTGGTTAGGGCCCTAAAAGACGAAGGGACCAGGTGGAAAAATGAGTGCCGGTATGCCGTGCTTGCCGCCGCTCAACCTTTCCACCACGTTCCAAAGTTTGGCTGTCGGCAAATTCTACCATAGCAGGTGTGATAAGTTAAGACGGATAGTAATAATGGCCATGATGATATAGAAGAGAAGAACGACAGCTGCGCCGAGCGACAGGCAAGGCTATGAGAACAGCACGCCAACGCCATACATCCATCTGCATTCTCCGGGTCTTCTGCATTTGGTCTTTACCTACATAATCATTTATTCGCTTTTTCCTTTCGCGCTCTCTTTCTCTCTCGGTCTGTATAACTATTATCGTTTATTTTGTGTGCTATTCATAGTTGTGCTATCAGTATACAGTTATAAGGTTTGAACGTGTTGCCTCTCCTACCACTGCGAGAAACAGCAGAGCTTGTAGAACGCTTCCAGAGCTTCTTGGACAGCTCAGTGGATGTCGACCGCAAATATCGTAATCCTAATTTCGGCATGCTGCGAAAGGAAAGGGTTTGCACATTGAAGCTCCTTCACTGATTACGGCAGCCACGTGAAAAGTGATTAGGTCTAGCATGGTTTCTATATGTAGAGGTGGCAGGGCTTCTAGCCAACCTCCACTAAAAGCATCCCGAGAGGCAAACCGCCTTTTCACGGCGCGTGTATAATGAGTCTCGTCTAGCTCTCACTAGCTTTCTGTTACCATTTCTGTCTGAGTTTGTGCTGATGTAGGTGGCCGTTCGGTGGCGGCATGGCCTAAGGGACTAGTGCGCTAGTCATGGTTGTCGTCGAGCCCGGTGGCGTGGTGGCATGCGTCTGCGCTTTGCAACCGGAGGAGACACATAGGTGCGCGGGTTCGAGCCCCACCGTTGCACCGATTTGAATTTATGGGGGTCCGTCTATGAAGCAATGTGAAAAACAGTTCCGTAGACGTTAAATCTTGGCTGAGGGTCAGTCCGGAAATTTTACTTAGTCATGGTTGTCATCTACAGGGGTGTCGCTGCTTCGATCCCTGTTGTTGATCGAATTCTCTTTGAGCGGTGCTCATTGAGAATAGATGGCAAACTATACCGCTGAGAGTCGGCGGCCATGTTGCCACAAGGGCTGTCGTGGAAACCCTAGATATCTCAATATGCCCGGCCATTGGTGTCTTAAAGATGTGCCTCAGGATGAATTCCAAGCCCGAAGGGGACGGAGATGGTTCAGAATTACAAACAACCTACTTATAAATGTTTTAATTCTAAGTGGCCGTTTAAAAGGTCCAGGGTCTAGTTTAATGCTGAAATTGCAATCTGTTTTCATTTCATATTTGTGAAGTAGATGTTTACACGTCGCAGCTACCAACGATTCTGATTGAGAACCAAACTTGCTTAAAGAAGCAGCGTGACGTACTGGAGCCAGAAGTATTGTACTTTTTATGTCGAGACCATTATCTTTAATAGATAAACTTGCCCTCTTCCATATCTCGACGCTCTAATTTGATATTCAGCACCTCGCTCGTGATCTCTCTGGTAAAAGTATCATATGTACGCAGAGGTCTGTCTATGCAGTACAAAAAGAATGGCTGTAACAGCGAACGGGAAGGCGGCCCTTTCACTCGAGAAAATGGCCACCGATTGGCACAACGGCACTCAAAAATCAGCCAGGCCAACCAAGTGAGCCGAATTTCGGCGTGAGTTCCTGGCACGACTGGCCAGGTTCCTGGCGATGGCAAAAAACGGCCACAATCGCCGGTAAGAAGCCAAAACGACTATGCCGAGACTATAAAACACCTGGACGTGTAGAACCTTTATTCTTTCGTAGAGCAGTAAGGTTTGCTACGCAGAAGATCGAAAGTCTGAACGGCAGTGGCGCACCGTTTAGTGTGCTCTCCATAAAAACTCTGAGCTCTCCTAACGGTTTTGTTGAAAATTAAATCGTTCGGCCTAGCATATATTTCTGGTGCCGTGTCCTAAAGCGAAAGCAAACGATCTTACTGAATTCAATAGCAAGAGGTCCCGAGGTTTTGCCTCGAGGTGAGCCATGATGTGGGTACTTGTTTTAAGCTGCTACATATGTTACGTGAGAGTAAAGCGCCGCTGCAGCTGCTAGCCAGATGTTGGCTTGACTACTTACAAAGAGCTATACTAGGACCACAAGCGTGAATACGCTAGACGACAGGAAATTCGACTACTTGAAAGAATATAACGGAAGCCCTCAGCCTACGTTGTGCCACTTCACTTCATTGGTTTTCTACAAAACTGTGAGGCGATATGCCTGGCTCCAATGATTGAGTCCCCGCTCACATTGGAGCAGGATCTATGAATCTGACTATTGAGGTAGAACAACATATGTCAGGTTCTGCGCTCAGTTCCAACAGAATAGAGTGCGAGCCAGACCACTATTATGAGCACTGGGTACAGCCTGAGCCACTCTTATTTTTTCTTTTCATTTTATGGGTTACATTCGACAGGAGTTCTAGAAGGCCATAGTTGTGATGTACGCAGATAACATAGTAGGCGCTCATCGCCTAGGTGCCCTCAAACGCATCATTCCTATGGCAGAGGTGTTCCTTGTCTCAAGAGGCTGGTAATAAAAGGCCAAGGCTGTGAAACTCAGAAGAGAAGGCCGATTGGCTGCCAAGGACGTTACACATTAGGGCGGCCAACCGTCGGAATTCATCAACCCCTTCCGGTATCTGGGGTTTCAACTCTAAATATACAGGGACGATCTTCATTGGGCACAGCTCTAATTTTTCTTTATGGATATCTAGGCGACGTCCGGCGACTGCCCGTCTCGACAGCAGTTGCACTCTTCCACCTCAAGATTGTTCCAAGGCTGATGTATGGTCATGACAGAGTATGGGCACACCCTACTCGGGCAAACTTTAATTTTCTTGAAAGGTATTTCACATTGTACATAAAGCGAACAGATTGCTTGTCAATGCGCGTAAAGAATCGCTTTGTGATAGCCACGGTGCTCTCAGATAAGTGCGAAGTATCATGCGTTGGCCTGCCTGGCTCTTGCGAAAACATCACTGCACTGCCTCTCTCTGCAATATGTTAGATGCATACTGAAGATGAGTGAAATAAGTATGATGCTTCATAGATGAAAAATACCAGGAGGTCTGACACAGACACATGTTCACTTATTGTAGGCTCATTCATTTCTTCTATACTCTCTCTGCTAATATTCTCAAACAGAGAATGTCTGCGCTTAAGCTTCACTCTCAGAAGAACTCAGCGCACGTATCGCGGCTCGTAGGCCGCCCTCCACCAGCTTGCGCTTAGCGAAGCCTACACGGTGGCTTTCATTGCTTTGGTTTTCCGTGTATTGTTGCATACGCATCATATGTGAGGTACCCCTTGAGGTTAGCCCCGTGTAGGCTTTATAACGTCGAATTAACTGATATGGCGTCGAGTCAACAGTTAACATTTTGTGTCTCGGGGACAAAGGTTAGTGTTGGCATTGACAAGTGCTTAATCCATGATGTAACGTCTTTCTTTCGATTGAACTCGCCACGTGCTCTCGCAAACGCCAATGAGGTGCATCGGGTTGCATGCCCTTCCAAGCGCTCCACTGAGCACCCTCTTGGACAACGAAACGACCCTAATAGAAGCAGGGTTTTGACTCGACGGGCACTCGTTTCTCCCCATCAATGTAAATTTGGTCAATCCGTTAACAAATTAGCCCATGACGGTCATGCCGGTATTAACGACCCCAGAGGCCGAGCGCTTCGGTTTTGTGGACTTTCCTGCATTTTAAAGCCCCAGGATCTCTCCACTGACGATAGTAGGCGTCCAGAAGTGATGACATGATAGATGGGAGTTGCAGGAGGGTACCGTTGCTTAGTGCAAAATTGTGTGACAAGTCACGTAGACGATCCGTTTCTAAAGGAGGGGGAAGGACTTTGGTGTTTGAGCCCCCAAACACAGACATCAGAAACGCCAGATTTAGACTCTAAAAAACTGAGGCGCTTATCGACGACTGGAATATTTTTTAGCTCACGAATATATTCTATGAACATACATAATTGTTGCTGCGTGCTAAATGACAAATTCTTCTAACTAATTTCTGCTTAATATTAATAACACTACCAGCAACAACAACAACAACAACAACTGTAATTTTTTTCCTAAAACCTGCATCCATTCCTGGGGAACCGACTGTCGGCTTCCTAATCATTAGTTGGAATGTTGTTAAATGACGTCAATAGCTTGAACATCATCTAAAGTGCTTTCCGTATTGCAATGCAAGTTTTTTTAAAGATCTTTTGTAAGGCCAATGCCCGTGAACGGTTTTTTCATGTCATGGCTAATTTTTTAACTACTCCGGCATTTACCTTGTCTAAATTAGAAACCATGCAAACCAATTTAAGAGTGACCGGTCTGGGTCTTGAACCCAGTCCTCCCGAATGCAAGGCAAAAGCTTTGTCACTAAGCCATCTAGCTCGCACTTTATTTAACGGCAAATGAGAACAACGAGTAAGGCCGTAGTGGTAAATATACAAACCATTATTTTGGATGGATATATTTATCATTCGCTTGACACGTTTGCCTAAATACATACGTCACCCTTTTATATGAAAGGCGCTTAGAGCGGCAGGATGGGCGGGCATGTTGAGATTCTAGGGATTCCTTAACAGTCATTGTGGCAGCACGGCTGCTGACTCTCAGCGACATATTGTCTATTCTCAATGACCACGCCCAACAAAAATTTTATTAATAACAGGAATCGAACCGGCGACCTCTAGGCTACGCCGCCACATATGGCATAAATAGGCGCTTCAGGTGACCAGTGTGGCGGCATGGCTTGAGTAGCTAGTACGTAATAATGCATATACAAGGCGTCGAAAAGAAGATGACACACTTTAGTGGCTCACTTTAATCTATACTGGGTCATTCCATGCTAGCACAAAAGTTTCTTGCAGAAAAAAAACCCGCATATAATCACAACATTTTTCGACGCTAGAAAAGTTCCTAGAACAAATAGCGAACTAAATAGCGTAAAATGTCTCATATAGGCAAAATCGAACAAACATCTTCTCTCGTGCTCTAAAGTATTATGATTGTCTAAGCTGTAATTTTAAGGAGCCGCACAAATACACTGAGAATATTCCACCACGGTTCGTCGTAAAATGATTTATTTAGTCTAAGAGAACTGCGTGACTCCAGAAAAAATGCATAATATTTCCTCTAATTCTGTGTATAGAATGTAGCGTACCGTTCAGTGGTGTGTATGGAATCTAGCGCACCGTTCAATTCCGGACCAGCTGGAAAGGGGTGCCAACGAAGTAGTGGCCGATGTCTCGGACTGAATGCAGGCAGTGGGCCTCGCCGTGACCTTGTCGAGTATGAGGCGATTGGTAGGACGAATTTGCTTTTCACCTTTACATACACAAATGTCCAGGTGATCAGCATCGTACCTACAGTCATGTGCTTCGGAGTTATTCCTTACCGGGGTATCTGAGGTATCTCGCACTTGATCAAGGCGACCGACAAAGCCCTGAAGCCAGTCAATGACTTTGCGCGACTCATTTCCAACGCCTAATAGCGCCGACACTTAAGACTGCGCCAAATGTATTGCAAAATACGGGTTTTAGAAATATTTTTTAAGGCCGCTTCCCACAGCTGGCGATAGAAATCGCCTGCGCCGGGTACAGAAGATGCGAACCGTCTGGTGGTGGTCATTGCTTATGGTGGAAACGGTGTGCAGACAGAGACGAATTGCCGCATGGAAGAGAATCCCACGTGCAAGAAGTATAAAGATCAGCTAAACCACCCGGGAGCATCAGTTATATTTTATACTACCCAGATCGTAACATAAACAAGGACTTTGAATCGTCTGTGTCGGATCGGAAAGATGGTGTACACGCTTTCATGATTCGCTTTGATGGTCTAGGTGCGTTCACCACAGCAATAGACATTTGACAACCCCAGAGCACACCATACTACGCCATTCACACAATTTTAAGTGCCAGAACCCCAGTTTTAGAGTACTAGGCGCCACTAAACCGCGCAAGTTGGCTTAGTGGCAAAAGCCTTCGCCTTGCATTCGGGAGGTCTGGGTTCGAGACCCAGACCGGCCACTCCTAAATTGGTTTTCATGGTTTCCAATTTAAACAAGGTGAATGCCGGAGTGGATTAAAAATCGACCATGATCGAAAAAAAGGGGAGCACAGATGTCTCAATAAAAAGAGATGGTGCATTATTATCCACCCCCCCCCCCCCGCCTATTGGAAAAACTTTGGCAACTAGTTTTTTGTGTGGCGCCCGCGAGAGCGAACCGATTTTTTTAGTTTATATAATATATATACCACAACCCGCGACCGAAGAAAGTAAGATAGGAAATAAATATGTATGTAGGATACTTCAATGCCAAAGTAGCGTAGAGACAATCTTCTAACAACAGTCGAAATGAACAAATAACGGTGAACACGTTACGCCGATAGACGTTGCCGTCATAACGTCATTGTATATTGCATTGAGATACGCAAAGGAGTCCATGCAATTTTGTAAAGCATTTACGTTTCTATAAATGAGACAAGCTGGAGGACATAGCAAGTTAAAAATATTTAACACTCACCTATTTTATTATGCATACTATCATAGTCTTACTTTATTACGTACACTGTCACAGTCTTAGTTTATTACGTACACCACCATAGTCAGAGGTTTCAGAGGTCTTGCGAGAAGATCTATGATTGGAAGAAAATGTATCCCAGACCTCAACTCTGGGCTTATGTGTGTCCTATGCAATTGTTGGCATGTACCACAGTGGACACATGACTAACAACTGCCTACACTGTTATTTCCACCTTCGAAGGCACTATATTGAAGACAGTGTTGGTACCGACAACTCAGATAACACCTAATTATCGCCAAACTTAAGTTATTTTTCTACCTTATTCGACAGGCCAAACTTGTCGGCAGTGATTGTATCGAAGCGTTTTTAGTATTGAGTAATTTTATATATATATATATATATATATATATATATATATATATATGCTCTTCGTAATACGAAACGCTCGCAATCTGCAAGTTTAGACAGAGAAGTGCGTAGTAGAGTCGGCGGAACGTAACACAAAACTGGAACGAAGTGACTACTTCTGATGGGCAACGGTCGTCTTGTGTGGATTTCAGATTCATTAGAGGCACAAAAAAAACGCGGATCGTATCCGATATAATGAGAACAATGTGATTTACTAGACATGTAGGCAGCGAGAAACCTAACTAAATTAACGTTTAATATTCTTTTCGCGAGTCCGCACGTTCCTAAAACAACCGCGTGCGAGAGGGGTGCACCGTTGTTTTGCCGGGGACTTGCAACCAGTGTTAAGCTGCTGTGAGCGGAAGTATCCAAAGTTGTACGACGCTGAAAAGCTAGTTCGCCGTTTCCTATTTGTGAGCTGGTAATCTTCTGCTGATTCCTTGCTCGTGTTGTTGTTGTAGTTGTTGTTGCTGTTGATGAGTGCTGATGATGACGATGGGGTGGGCCTCTCTTATTGTTCTACCTAATGGAGCTGCTCTTCCTGTCCGGTCTACCCGATTAGACCGTTTTTGCAACTGGGCCAATTCTGATCCCTGGTCGTCAGAACTCCATCGGTACTACGCACTGCCTTCCCCTAGGACATGGACAAATCGCTGGCGTTTCGATGCCATCACTTCTAATCCCCTTGCGCCTTGCATTATTCATGGTGGTCCGGATCTCGTCGTTGCTGCCGGCCTGTCGTCCATGCCAGGGAAGGAACACTTACTTGGCCTTCTGCAGCACCACATGCAAAAGCAGCAACGTCGGCAAAGCGCCTACCGGCCTCAAACTCAGTATCGCGTTCCCCTCTTTGCCTTCCCTCTATCTCTATCTCCCTCGGTTTTCCTTTCTCTATGTGCCCTGCATCATCTAGGTAGCTGTTGTTAGCTGCGTGCGTACGCACGCGTGTTGTTGCAACCCGCAGGTTCGGTGCAAATACAGTGCAGTGCAGAGGCAGAATTGGCCTAAGCCCGACTCACTATGTCTCTGCTTCATTGGCCTGCATGAAACGGACAAGAAGGGGGGCGTATTGTATAGCTAGGTCTCCTGTCGCCTGTCTCTGCTCCGCTAGCCTCGCTTTTCGTTTCCTTTTTGTCCTGGTTGAACCTCCTGACATGAACCTCATGGCGACAGCGGAATGATGTTTATACAGGCTCAGTCAGGGTTGTCGTTATCGCTGTTTTGATGATGACAGTAGCCAGGGAAGCGAAGTAAAGTGCAAAACATTTCGGTTGGTTTTCAAATAAACGTGCCGCATCACAAGCGTGGCCAGTCCAATTAAAAAAAAATAGCCAGAGAAGCGGTAGTAGAAGTGGGTGGAGGTAGAAAAAATAAAGTAAAAAGGTAATGGTTGTAGTAGTAGTAGTAGTAGTAATAATAGTAATAGTCGAGCCGGTATCAGCACTAAACCATTATACTAGACTCACGGCGTCTACTGGCGAACGTCCACGTTGGCCCGCACTGCCAGCAAGCTGATGTGCGGACGACAAAAACAGAGACAGGAGCAGAAGGTGTAGAAGCGTTAGCTGCGTGTAGAAGAAGCTTCATATCCTCTTTCTCGACCTCCTACATAGGCCATAGACACGCGCGGATAACCAAGTCCTAAAATGAGACCCGCCAACCTTAATGAGAAATTGGGAGCAGCGGAACAAAGGCCATCATCATATGGCAATCAGGATGATAATGATCTCTAATGGCAGCGATGATGGTGGTGGTGGTAGTGGTGGCGCTAGCAAACTTTGGTGGTAATAATGATGACACTGCCAACTGTGCGAAAGGCCGAATAAACACGGAGGATCCCTTGTGGCTGGCTGCCGTCCGTCAGCACCCAGCAACAGGTCCCGTCAGCCCTAACCGGTCCCGTCGGCTGAACCTACTCGCTCATGTGCAGGGTTATACAACAATACCTGGCGCGAGTTGAATGCCTTAACGAAATTGCCAAATCCCCCAGTGCTGCCGCTGCTGCCGCGTACCACGTCAGCCTGACTAACCGGCGCCTCGACTAACCACGCAAACAAGGAGTAGATAGAGGAGCTCGTCTCTAAACGCATATATATAAACATCGGCTTAACCAGACAAACAAATCGATTCGATTATAGAAGCAAATAGATCGTTTTTCTATGGCTAACTTCTCTATACTTTTTATTATATAATATTTATTTTATAGTAGATTATAATATATATATATATATATATATATAAATATATATACACATATATATATATATATATATATATATATATATATATATATATATATATATTAGTCTCTATCATTTTTATTGTTATATATTTATTATATAATATTTATTTTATTGTAAATGGACTTCAAGCAGCTGATCGAAGCAGTCCAACTACATATTTATAGTAGAATCTATCTATCTTGATTGAATTTAATGAGGACTTAGGTACAATTCCTATGCCACACAAGTCAGGCAAATACTCTCTTAGGCCGCGAACGCCTATAAACGTTATCAATGCCATTTGCACCACTCTTCCTGCAAGCACGAAGCAGTAGGTGAATCGTCTTCGTTTCATCTCTAACGAGAAAATACTCACCGAAAATGCAAAAATCCATCGCAGGTACGACTACTGGCTTGGTCACGATCCAGGCAAAGCTCCATTGTCGAACAAGCAAATTCTCGGCCAGGGTTTACGTTCTGATTGTGGTGCCCACTGAAGGAGACGCGTACTGCCGAACTTTTGGAGATATAGAATAGAATTTTGATTTACCGAACAAAAGGTGGAAGGAGGCTGGAAGGCAGTGAAACACGCGAAGCCGCCTCTTTGCGCGATTCCCTGGCTGCACGCCAGGCGAACATATGATTGATTATTTCATATATGCGGTATCGCTTCAGTCAATGAGATATGCACGTATGCACTACCTCACTCAATAGCCCAATGCTCTCTCAATTAGAAAATGCCATTGTTCCAGAATATTCCATTTTTTATATACAACGTGGTAAACGTTGTATTTGACTCTTCAAACCTTAGGCGTTTCCTCATCCCAAATAGCTTTGCAGCGGAACAGATGGTAATCTAAAGGAACAAGGCCGGAACTCTTAGGTGGGTACGGTAGAATATCACCAGATAAATCAGGCCACTTGCGACATGTCAACACACGTGTATGCAGTCAGGCAGTATCATGATGAAATACGAAGCATCTACGATTATACAGTAATTTTCGACAATCAATTTCTTGTTTTACAGGAGCTCATAGTGCACTACGTCTTTTAAACTCAAGAGACACACAGCATTGTCTACTCCTGAATGTCTGCTGTTGCAACGGTGATGGGCCTAGTTTCTGGTTTTCGCCACAATTCTACGCAATATTTTTGCCTCGCCAGTCTAAATTGACGCTTTTTTAGGCAATAGACGAAACCATTACAAAAATGTTTACTTGCATGTTCGTCAAGCCGTCGTGAAACCGTTAATACATGAAGCGTCTTAGGGACCACTACAGGTCTTTCAGCAAGAAGACACTCTAGTTCCTGTCAGCCGTTTAATATAGAAGTTGCTATTTGAGCATATGAGCATGTTTTAGGGCAAGGACATATCTCCCCATGGCCTCGAAAAACTGGCAAACAGTACCAACCCCCCCCCCCCGGGGGGGGGAGTCCCACGCTGCCCACGCGCTCCTCCACATCAGCGCTGGGTGTGCATAAAGCATTTTCCCAAACCCTACGCATAAAACAATTATAGCCAAGAACATATGGCTACCGAGCATGTTTTGAATCCGTTGGACTGCTATATGCTTATCGGGCGTGAGTGAGCGAGAGTCTAACAAGTATCGACATACTGATGTGGACTCGCTCACTGCCGCTACTAAAAGAGCGTTCAGAAATTTAGATTGGGACATTTGGAACGGGGGTTATATTGAATAAGATTGATCGTCGGGAGTTCCCCTGTCGACTTACGCAAAACATTTCATCTAAATACAATACAATACAAAGTCTCCTTTATTGAAAAAGGGGTGTTGGTATCACAGTGTAGTCTTTACACACATGGGCGCGTCGCGAAACTCTCCATGCGAACGCATTATTCACCACATCGACATTAGCAACTTCCGGTGGAGCAATTGACACCACACTACGAAGATTATTTGGACGTACTGTAAAAAAGGTACTAAAATTATTACTACGGACTAGTTGTTTAAAAAGTCTGAGGTCAACTTGCATCTGGTACTCGCTCACATTTGGGAGTACGAGACTCTCACGTCTTACACTGCAGCGCCACGCGACTCGTTGAACAAATTTATCCTGCACTCGCTGAAGCAGTTCTACATCTTTTTTATAGAAAGGTGTCCATACGTGTGAGCAGTATGTCCACTTTGGGACGACAAGCGTATTATAGAGTTTTATGTACATTGCAGGGTCTTGCACAATAAACGCTCTGAGAATGAGATTGCACAGACGAGAGGCAGATTTTACAACTTCGGCAATATGAGTTGTATACTTCATATGACAATCAAATGTAACACCTAGGTCTTTGTGTTGACACTTCGGGTATACTATGGCCGTTCATAAAATATGCAGTATTATCTTTTATTGTTTTCAGTACGGCACATTTTGAAGTTGATATTTCCATTCTATTCAAATGGGTCCAAAGTAACACAGAATCAATTGCTTTCTGCAACTCGGCTTTGTCTTTTTCGCCTTTGACTTCGACGTATATCTTTAAGTCGTCAGCATAGAGCTTGTAAATTACGTCGAGTTTGCCAAGGACAAGTTTGAGGTCTTGGGCAAACATTGAATACAAGAGCGGCCCTAGGCAGGAGCCTTGCGGGACTCCAGAAGGGCATGGAGCAGCACCAGACGTAGCACTTCTTACCCTGACCTTAAAACTCCTGTCAGTAAGATAGGCTTGACACCATTTTAGAATCCTAGGTCCGATGCCTAGCAATTCCATCTTTGCTAATAAAATTTGGTGATCAACCCGGTCGAAAGCACGCGAAAAGTCAAAATAAACAATATGGAGCGGGGATCCGTGATTTCGCGCCAGGGCCCAGTCATGGGAGACCTCCAATAATTGGGTTGCCGTCGATCGTCCCTTAGTGAATCCGTGTTGCTGATTATCTAAAAGTTGGTTGGAGGATAAGAAATTATAGATACAATCAACAACTATTTTCTCCATGATTAAGCAGGGAATAACACACTGAGCAATAGGCCGGTAGTTTTCAGCGGTTGCTCTAGAGCCCTTTTTGTGTACAGGTGTGACAATGGATTCACGGAAGATGGTGGGAACTTCGCCATCTTCGAAGGAACGAGAGAAAATTAATGACAGTGGCTCCGCTAGAAACTCGGACAGTTCTTTGAATACAATGGGTGGTAACTTGTCGGGCGTATAGGTGCTTTTGCGTTGCAGATTTCGAAGTTTTTGAAGCACAGTAAAGGGATGGAATTCAATGTCGTTGAGTATCTGGGCCGTTTGCTTGATTCCGCCGGCGGAGACGTTCTGAGGCTCTATGTATACACTTTTGAAGTAGCTCAGCAGAACCTCAGCTTTGTGTCCATCTTCGACTGCGGTGCCTTGTTCGTGTATAAGCGGTGCTACCCCGGTCTGTAGTTTAAGACGTCGGCCTGCATATCGGAAGAAGTCCTTAGCGTCGCGGATATCCAGATTAGCTTCCTCCAAGCGCCGACAACGCAATGCTGTGCGCGCCAAGCTACGCGAGAGGCGTGTATGACTTCGAGAGAAAGGTACACTATTATTCAGTTTTTGAGCAGCCCTGTCTATAAAATCATGTAGTGGGGATGTTCGTTGAACCATCTTTGGAGTATATCCTTTCACAAGGTCGGATATGATAGTTAGGAAAGAGCAGTACTGGGCTTCCACTGATTGGCATTGCGCAAAGAGGTGACGCCAATTGATGACTGCCAGGGTCGCAGCCATCGCATTATAGTCAGCTTTAAAGAAGTTCAGCGATGGACCTACAATACGCTCTTGTCTTTTTGCAGCAATTTTGAAGGATACGGCAAGATGATCCGATTTTACTGGAGATTCACCCACAGTAATATCAGTGATTAAATCTTCATTATCAGTAAGTAGCAAATCCAGAATATTCTGCCCCCGTGTGGGAACCGTGACAAGTTGCACAAGTCCGGCAGAGCAACAGAATGAGCTGAAGATGTGTTCCTTAGTTTCTGAGGAGAAGTTAAGGCCTCCTGTGGTCCAATCTATTCCAGGTTGATTGTAGTCGCCGGTCAAAATGACGGGCCAGCTAACTTGAACTAAGTCATCTAAAGCGTCGCATAATGTGCGCATTCGTTGCGCTAGCTCGGCGGAAGAACCGGTTGGAGAAAAATAAGCACATATTACCCGATGGCACTGATCGGTTCCGCGTAGCACGTCGATGGCGACAACTTCAGCACAAGTATCGCCGATGTCGATGTCGCAACACCCCAGCTCAGGTTTGCAAAGTATGCATACTCCGCCTCCACAGCGCCCGATACGGTCCTTACGAAATACAGAGTAGCGGCCTCCCAGTGACAGCTCTGCCGATGATATGTTTTCTGCAGACGCCCAGGTTTCAGATATGCATATAATGTCCGGAGAGTGCAATAGGCAGTACTGGAGCAGCGAATCACAGGCAAACAGTTTTGTTATACGAGCGGCGTTAAACGTAGTGCAAGAAACAAAACTAGACGTTAATAGTCCAGAGGTTGGATCAAAGCCGAGAAAGTCGTGGCAATTGAGGTTGACGGGTTGTCAGGCTTCAGCGGGAAATGTCTCTATCACATTGACATTGCCCTTGTCACGGTAGTCCATCACGAGTGTTCCCGTGTGCCACAAAGTCTCTCTAAACATATTTGCCGCGTCTACCTCAGAGACGTCAACAATAAATGACGAGTAAGAGGCAAACCTAGGTTTGATCTTACGTACTCTAAGAGCCGTTACTCCATTCTTTTTGAGATGCCCGTGTACTCTTGATGCTGAAACATTAGAGTCAAGTTTCGAGACGAACACCATGCTGGTCCGTATGTCGGCCCTTGCAACGGGCAATAGTATATCTGGCCTGGATTGAGAACCCGGAGAGCACGATCCCTGGGACTGCTGACTTTTCAGTTCAGAGTCCGCAACGGGATTCTGAGAAGTACTGCCGACGTTTAGTACGCGGCGCGTATCTCTACGACCACTACGCTCGTTAGCCGTGGCTCGAAAGGTTCCAACATTTCTATTTGGTTGAGCGTTGGTTTTCCGGGGATAGCGTTGTACTTCACGCTCTTTTTTATTTGTAAATGAAACCCTGGAGTTGGAGCGCACCCTGGGAGTTTGGGATCGGCCAGAGTTGTCTCGCTTGGCCTGTCTTCCGCGATTGTTTGACAGGTCAGAGACGACAGCTGTTAAATGCAACAGCTCTTTCTCGAGCTTATTGTTCGTACACTGGTACGATTTGACCAACGTGCGCAGTGCACGTACTTCTTTCACAAGTGTGCGCAAGAGCAATTTGTCGTCCACCGCACTTCCATGTGCGTCACCGTCGCCAAGAGACATGCTGTCAACACTGCCCGCATCGTCATCGGCGGGCGGCTTACAGTTGTGGCATCTAAACTCAGCGAAGCTATCAGTACAATTAACGACATCGTGAGTGGTAACTTGGGTGCATTGAATATGGACTTGAAGTTCACACTGAGTGCAGCGAATTGTGTTTCTTGTGCCAACACGGAGGTCACAGTTCGGACACTTTCTGGGCTCATGAGTAGCTCTCTTCGAAGAACTGATGATGTTATCTTGTGATAGAGCTCGCTTCTGTCGCCTCTGGCCCATCTTCTTGGTGAGTTCACTAGACAAGTATCTGTCAAGTAGTTACTAGTCACTCAATGAATCGAACAGCAAGTTTACAGCACAAACAAGGCACAAAAACGCACTCCACAAAGAGAAAGTTCGGGAGCGAGGTAGAAACGCGTCTAGTGTTTACATGATCAGCTGACCAATGATAAATATCTGTTTTCATTTAGATACAGGCTCAAAATGAGTGCGATAGAGTACACGCGAATTTAAGCGATAGACTATTATATATAACATATAATAAAATCGCCTCTATTATCACATAAAAGAGGTGCGTGCTACAAGTTGTCATGGTCATATATGTCTTGTTTCCAGCAGGCGTACTCCTGCAAAAACAACGTGACTAATCACCGAATAGGCAATTATATACACACGTAGTTAGAAATGTAGTTAGAAATCTAATTAGACTGGATTACTATTAAGGAGATGCATTGCATACATACGGATCTGTGAATAAAGTCTTTTTATGAAAAACACTCACTGTTCTTCGGTATTCTAGGAGAAGCTATGAACTATGATAATTGCACTACTCGAAAAAAAAGGCCAGCCAGCGGGAAACCGTGTTGAGTGGGTTTGATAATACTACGCTAATAGCTGGAAAATGCCAGTAGTGCAGGCGTGTCACGCATTCCGACATCCTCACAGAAAAAGGTATCCATAGTACAAGAACGCATCGTATAGAAATTAAAGCCAGCAAAACGAGACACAAGAGCTGCGCAAGTCGTGACGATATTCTATTTGCCATATTAAACGGTTTACTATCAAGGTTCCAACGGCCTCGACGATGGCGCGGCAGCCGGTTGTCGAAATTGATCGAAACATTCAGTGAGCTAGTAACGACAGCGTTGTAAAGACCAGCATTCACCTCAGTCATAAATCAGCCCAAGTTCATTCAGTTTAGTCAGGGCATCTCTATAATTGACTAGACATGTTTGGAATTCTACACCACGACTGCTAAACAATGATTTAATGCTTAGCAAGCTTTTGTGTCAGAGGGAAGACCGAGAGCTTTAACAAGGTTTTTTGTTATCTTGGATTCATTTGTTGGATCTTTAAGGTGGACTGCAAGTGCAGAGAGATAGATAGCCTCACCAGCTTCCAGGATACTGGCCGAAAGTGGTTCGAGGTAATGTATAAAATCTACGTGCCCGACGAGTACATATGTGGTGTACGTATGAAATATAGAGCATGCCTAGCTAGCAATGTCGCTGCTGCATAGTGACGATCTTCCACGGTCGGTATATATATATATATATATATAGATCGGCTTTATTGTTTGCTTGGTGCTTTACATTTGCCTAGAGGTTTACGGTCTGGTTATCATTTTGTATATTGTCTTTATAATTATTATCGTATTCGGATGATTCGGGAATATATGCGTACATATATTGTGGTTACAGGCAGACTTAAATAAGGATTAAGGAAGATTATTACTCCAAAACCCGTCGCCCCCATTGTATTTTTGTTGGCTGTTACAATATCTAAACGAAAAGACTAAAAAGACTCAGTCTCGATTACTCCATTAGCCTTGTTACCAGTAGGTTGCAATGTGTCGAGCCTAGTGGCGTGGTGCATTTACGTGCGCTTCGCGACCGCAGGAGACACATAGGTGCTGCACGGATTTGATCTCCACCGTTGCACATTTGTATTTGTGGGGTCCGTCTTACGAAGCAATGCGAAAGCAAACCCGTAAACGACAAATGTTGGATGAGGGTTAGCCCGAAAAAGTTTGGTTGCAATTCATGGATTTAATTTGCAGACATGTATTTCCCAAGGTGAAAGAGCCATCAAAGAGAAAGCAGCAACGCTGAATATCTTGAGAAGTGGACTTTTCCCCGAACTCCAAGCCCCGTGTGTGGACCATTTTTTCGAGCTCCTCTACCATACCGGCCTTTGGACACATGCAAATGACTCACGAGAATAATAAGTCCTACGCAAGGGCGGTGTAGTCATCTCAGATCATTGGTTTTAGAAAACCTAGAGGAGTAAGTTAAACTTCCACTTAACTCTGATTTTATGCTAGTAGGAGTCTCCGGGAGCTGCATGGGCTATCAAGTGCACCGAGGTCCTAGACATACAATCATACGTCAACGATGCTCTTGCACAAGCGTTACTCTCCGTATGGATACCATATCTTCAGCCCGTGTGCTAGATATCCACTTTACTGCTAAAATACATTAGTCGCGGTGACGGAGTGGATAAGACGGCAGGCGACTTTCGCACGACGAGCTGTAAGTTCGGCATGGCCTGACACTTGAGCGCAACTTTCGAGGCAACCTTTCTTAGAATTTGCAGATTCTGATCAATGTTTGGAATAAAGTTTGGCTTCAATATTTGAAATATAATAAGTAGGTGGGAAATGCTTCACAACGTAGTACAATGTGGAGGACGACGACGCATCATATATGCGAATCATTCTTACAGCGTTATGCGTAGATCTAGTTTTGCTTATAACGAAAATGATACGCAAAACAACAAATTTCAATTTGTGCACAGCATATTAAACGAACTATGTGTGTACCAATTCATCTAAGAAAGTCACGCTTATAATTGTCGGCGCTCGACATATTTTCGAAATAGACTAGCGTGAAAGGCTATAGAGTCGATTGCAAGCGATCGAGCAAGAACATCGTTATTTTGGTAATATCACATCAATGATTTTTTGCAAATAAATGTTCTGTTTGCATACGAAATTATAATTATAAATCACACGCTCTCTTTTGTTTGCATACGAAATTATAATTATAAATCACACGCTCTCGCAATTCTGTTTGCATACGAAATTATAAATCACACGCTCTCTAAACTGCATGTCGGCATAAACGACTCGAACGGCTACGATAAAACATATGGCTACAGCAAGAAATCAGTATACACATAGTAGTAGTTAAGTTGAAAACATTTTCAGATATTCTATATTGGTGGTCTTAAAACTAAAGTTCACGGCGGTATTGTCTCTGTTTCTGCAAATGAAAGCAAGCATTTGAATGAAATTGCCCGTATCGGTAGGGCATTTGCCGGCACTTGCTCGAATCACTGCTTTAAGTCGAGACCTAAAATGCTTACAGCTATGTTGCAAAACCTGCCTATCAAGACTCGCAAATGCTTGCTAATAATGGAGGCAGTCAGCGAGTTTGTGTTATTATGTCGAGTTTTGTTAAACTCTCGCTGAACAATGCCTGGAATCTAAAAACCCGGAGGATGTAAAACTGGACTGCCAGAACAGGCTTGTATCTACCCCTGCAGTTAACTGGTATAAGATATTTCATCCACTGTTGCAGCGCATGCAAATAACCTTTCTGTTGGCCCTTTGAAAAAAACATATACTATCACGTCTCCTTCACTAGACACGGCACTTGCGCACTTACGTGCACGTCTCGTACATTCGTCCAACGTAAACCAAATTAAGCTGAACTTTAGCTCCGTTCCACAATAGCGATATCATTCGGATCGTGGGCAGGCCAACGGTAATTTTGCGTTGAAGATTTTTGAGTTGACAGTGAATATCTTCTCATCAGATCGAATACGGCTGCTTTGGAGCACCCGACACCGAGCAAATTTGTTCGCTTTATCAGCTTCAGAGGGATTATGTCTGATGATGCATGGAATAAGATGATTACCCTTTTTTTGTGGAGGAGGGTGAATGCATTTACGCACGCTTCGAGTACAGATTATTTCCGCTCTCGAGAGCAGTGTGGGGCTCGACCCTGGCGGTTGGATGTTGGTCCGCCAAGACCACTACCCACTAAACATACCTCCCCCCTTAAGCTTCACTCTCTAATGGCCCAGATATCCATAGAACAGTACTATGGGCCATTAGGAGAAGTGGCGAGCGCCTAACGGATCATTTAGCCGAGGTCACTCACGGGTTCCCCCACCAGTCCGAGGTGCTTGTCCCAACACCTGCGAACCCGTTTGATTACAAGCCACGTCATCTGTTGATGTCGTAAGCGCTATCCGTTCTCTTCTGTACCTGCCAAGCTCCGCTTTCTTTTTCATTATCGCAGTTGCCATTTCCTCGCCCAGCCTCCATGCCGATGCTGTGCTGCATATGTACTCTACAAACGATCTCATGTCACTTCTCGGCGGGTCTGGTATCCCGACTCTTTGTTTTTCTGCTTCTTTGGCCCATCTCAATCGTAGCAGCGCTATGGCGGTTGTCCTTGCCTGCTCTAGTCCTTTGCATTTTAAGAGAGTGTGCTCGGGGTCATCGTCGATGCCGTCTACACAGTGCACGCAGGTTACCGAGGGAGCTTTGCCTATACGAAATAGATACCTTTGAAAATCACCGTGGCCAGTGAGACACTGCGTGAGGAAAAAGTTCATTTCTCCCGCCGGGCGGTCAATCCACTTCTTTATGTCCGGGATGAGCAGGCGAAGTGAATAACCCGATGAGCCTGCGGGAATGGCATCCCATTCTTCTTGCCACAATCTTATCGTCTTTTCCCTTTCAGCTTCTTTGTTAGATTCAGACCCTCCTTCCCATATACTTTTCCTTTCATTCACTACCAAGTCCCAAGGTGGGGAGCCAGCCAGTACCAGAGCTGCGTTCGTGCTAACCGTGCGGTAGGCCTGCAGGATCCTAAGCGCCGCTGTTCTCTGCGTTCTTCTTAGGGCTGTTTTTGCCGTTCTCGTTTTCAAGGTGTTCTGCAGCCAGACTGGCGCCGCGAAAAGTGCAATAGACTCGGTAACCGACATTAGTAGTCGTCGCCGGCACTCCCGCGGGCCGTGTAAGTTTGGCAGAATCTTGCCTATCGCGTTAGCCGCTTTAGCCGCCTTGCCCGTACACTTTCTAATGTGATTTGTCCCCCTGAGACCCTTGTCTAGTAGGACGCCAAGATATTTGGCCTCTGTTACCTGCTTGATTTCCTGACCCGCCACCATCAGTTTCATGCTGTCTACTCTCTTCCTGCCTGTCAGAACGATGGCCTCGCTCTTTTCCGGGGCAAGTTGTAGCCCAGCGCTATCCATCCATCTCTTTGTGGACCAGAGAGCCATGTTTGTCTTATATATAAGATGATTACCTGAGTACCATGAATTATTTCCAATCACCTTTTGCCAAAAAAAATCACATCTTTTGCAAATAGTTGGGAACGAAAAATAAACAGAAGACTCAACAGACGGCATATAATAGGAGACACTTAATACACGTTTTATTATAAACTGCACTTAGTACGTACTTCCTACATAATGTTCAATTGTAGCCGGCTGCCTAACCACGAAGCGGTTATGGCTTGCGGTCACGAATGTAATTATTTGATGAATTACCGTCTTCTGGGTAACACGTGGTAACTATAAACACTCCAACAACAACAGCACAAGGCTGTTGCAGAGAGGAACCTATGTACAGGGTTGGCGGCGAGGTACGAGGAAGCAGAGGCAACACATACATATATTTAAACAACGCCGGAATCCGCTCAATAGACGCTCGGCGCACCCGTCGTTACTCGTGAAAGTAAGAGGCCGTAGAACGTAGCGGAGCTTGGAAATCATCAACTTGACAAACCCTGCAGGCTGTCGAGCTACCTCGTCTCGAGAGTTCTCAACTGGCTTCATCAAAACGTACACCGACTCCCACAACGACTATTCCATGTGTGACGTGTCGATGTGGCAAGAATCGACCGAGCGTATCTCGCAAACGCTATGCTAGATAAACCTCTCGATTCTTCCTTCGTCCGGCGAGACCGAGTTTGAAACTGGATGGTGAAGGTGGCCACCAAATTCTGGAGAATGTCTAATCTCGCAGGCCCCGATACGTCGTCGATCTCTCTTACATTCTCTCGGCTGTCGATGGAAAGGCATAACAGCGAAACTTGACAGCGAACGAGATACGACGCAGACGGCTTCTTGGGCTGCGTCGAGAGTAACAGCAACGACAACAACCACGTAGGTTGTTGCTGTTGTTGCTGCTGCTGCTGCGATTGTCTGTTCACATTCTGACGGCTTGTTCGATGGCCTTGCTCTGAAGAACCTACGCCATATTAGCTTCCATCTGAACCAATCGGGCATTAACGTTAGCCGGTAGTCGATAGGGAACCTGAAAGCGTTTGACGACATCATGAACAATAAACGCACATCTTTGTAACACTTTCGGCAGACTGACACAGTATAGGCCCATACTGCCATATCATATCATCATGGCAACGTCAACGAATATATATATATATAGTGTTCGACAGACCTTAGGGGCCGTTCATTTCGTTCAAATTATATTTTTTTCAAACGAATGGGGCCGAAACGTATTGTTTAGGTGTACACGTAAGTTGACTATTTGTTTTATTCCGATGTGAGTGGCCGGGACTAATCATAATACAAGCGTGTTCGGAACATTCTGCAACATGGCTAGCGAATTAAGAATTGTCGTATTGGGAACATTTTGAATAAATCCAGAGTGTGTGATGTTGATTGTTACGTTCAAAACTTTAAAAGATTGCCGGTACGGCCCCGCCTTCGATGTCCGATATCCATATATTTCCCACCTGAGCAGACGCATAGACGTGAGCGGCTGGCGTATGCGGCACTAATGTACTAATACATGGCTTATGTATGGGAATCCAATATCGGAAGCTGACACAACAAAACAGCTTATTTTTATATTAAAATCAGGAATCGAACCATCATCGGTTTCGTACCAAAATTCTGAATGTGTTTGTTTTATCAGGATAATTGCAAAATTTTCATAAATTGAACCTAAATGATAAAACATAGGCATCAAAGTAACTCGGTTTTTGCAAACTGTTCTCAATATGACAACTTTTTGTTCGTTAGTCGCGTTGGATGTGGCAAAACGCCGAAAGAATGTTACTAGTCGGCCCACTGGATAAGATGTATTGATATCTATAGGGCCATATATATATATATATATATATATATATATATATATATACTTACCAATCCAGCATACTTGATGATAGCATTTGCCTGTTTTCTGATCACGTCAAGTTTTGCCTCAAAACCACCTAAAATAAATTGAACTGATGTTATTGTTGTTGTCCTAAGCGGTCGAATGACTGAAAAATTAACTTTAGTAGTTTATGAATTGCAATGATGCATTTCTAAATCGCAATGGCGTCTTAAAAATGCAACTCAAACATTATCAAGGTATCAACGTTTACTCAACAATCGCATTCGCGCGTACCCGCAGTGATTATCCATGCAAAATAATAATTTACAATATCAAAATGAAAAGCCTGCAGTGCTTGTATTGACGATTACGTTTTGTCATCTAATGAAATCCAAATCAAAGCCATCCTACTTTAAAGTTATTGAAATATGTGAACACTTGTTTCCCCCTCCTACACTCGGGTTCGTATAAGTTAATATACATTATATATATGTTAACTTATACGAACAAATATCGTCTCACGGTGACACTCTTCAGGCTAAAATGCGATTAAACAACTCTGAATACGCTCAAAGAGCGCCTTTTTGTGTTTGACGTGCAGTTTGGAGGTCTAACGAGAACACGCTTTTCTTTCCTTTAAGAATACTACTATTTGCAAGCCAATGATGACTGTTCTTTATAGAGAGATATTTCATTTTTGCTACTTGAGTCTTTGATGCGCCCAAGCATTATGCAATCAGCGCAGAGTTTTACGATAATATAACTTCCCACAATGCTAGTTCTATGTGCTAAACAAGCCTAGAAGCCTACGTACACAGCATTCGGAAGGCTCGCCGCGGAACGTCAAAGAAATACACCATGAAATCAAACGCCAATAGTTCAAAAGATACTTCAACTACAGTAAAGCGATGTAAATACTTACATTTGGTTCACTAAAAATTCATTAGTATTCATACATATCAATATTCATATATTGTATATAGTTCAATTTATAAATAGTCTAGCTGGTGACAACAATGACACAACACCTCGATCATGCCAACTCCGCCATTGAACCAACCGCGGGGCGTTGTGCGATATTATAGTTATCGGACTTCATTTGGCATCCTACATATATATATATACATCCAACGTGAGACTCGTGGAAACAATCGAACTGACCTAGAGCGCGATGGTAACGCCGTACCATATGTCATCGTCTTAGTTTTCAAAATTTTCGGATCAATCTTCTTTAGCTTTAATTCCCATTGCCTTAATTATCTTTTAGACGCTCCTATTATGACTAAGCCCCACCGCACCTAAAGTTCCTTTATAAATTACAAAGGAGAAAAAAGATGATTCTTATCCAAAATCCTAACAATTGTCTTTCTGCAAGTACTTGACAGTCCTAGGACCCTTTTCAAGAAACGAAAACGGACTCTATCTAGCAGTTCCAGCTCCCCAATCCCATTTTGTCCATATGAGTTCCCGTACAAGGCTATTGGTACCACCTTGACTCTGAATAATGCCACTATTGCATCTGAAGATAACATCTGCGGGATTCTCATGGCCCCAGTATAAAAGCTCGAAAGTAAATCTCCGTAATCGTAATAATATTGTTGTAGATGTGTATTCACCATTAGTGGTTTAAGATTTAATATTAAGAGTAATCGTAATAATGATTTATAAATAGGCAAACTTGTTCACAAATGAAATCCTCTCCCCCTGCCCAATCGAGCATCTCTTCGAAATTTAACCGCTCCCGTTTTCTCCCAGTTACTGATTAACCCCAGTTTTATAGGGCTACACATATTCACCATTGACTGTGTAACCCTGCATATGATATAGCATCCCAAAAAATCCACACTAAAAAACTAACACCGCTGTGCTAACAAAATGTCTATCTACTTTACTTGAATACCTTCTTACTACATGACTTACGTATATACATATTATCCCTCTTTGAGATTTTATTACCGGAAAAAATATATATATATATGTATGGTAAACATACCGATGAGAGTCAGAGACACACACACACACCACAAAGATTGTTGCGGGAACCCGGAGATATTTCAACAGGTCCCCTGGCAGGTGACGTGTGTATTTAGGCACATACAAAAATAACGAATATACAAATTATTATACCACTTAAAGGCTATTAGATTTTGCCAATATATATATATATATATATATATATATATATATATATATTGGCAATGGGGATATGCTCGAGGCAATCATTTGCAATGCGTTACCTTGATCTTCATGCCCCAACCTTGAATACTCATTCGTTTCTGCAACACATGCGCTAAATTCTTTTAGTAACCAATGAAATTCGCACATCCGATCGTTTTTGTGTTTGTGTCGGCCATACATAAACGCGGCTTGGTCACGTTTCGTCAGCTACTCGAACCCATAAAAAACGAATTCTACGCAGCAGGTTTTTGTACTTCGAATACAGGACCCAATCCCTCAGTAACCATCCCCTAGCTAGTTTTGTTGTTCTAAGATTTTATGTTCGTTTTCACAAACGGAAAATTTGTAGTCCCTACATGGGTCGTCTGATGTACGCTAACAGGAATGTTTCCTACGAACCTAAATTACCAATCCAGATAAAACGGTAATAACCGGCTTCCCTAGATTAGTTTTCTTAACAATTGTGGTAGCCTCGCAAAGCAATATTGTTAGCTTCCAACAATGTATTTCAACTATACATACTTACGTATAGGTTTAAATTGAAGGGAGCGGATATTATGTCATACAGAAAAGCTATCCTGGCGGAAAAATCCTTACGCAAATCAGCTTACAACATCTGCAAGCGCTCCTCGTTAAATTTACCTGAGCTTGTCTCTTTTTCGGTTTTATCGCCCAGCCTTGTATAGCCACGCATTTCTGTAAAATGTATACTACGTTCATTTAACAGCGTTCGTCCACATTAAATCAGTGACTATCATCATCATCATCATCATCATATATATATATATATATATATATATATATAGAAATCTGACTAAGCGCTTGTCTTCATTTATCATCTTTTTCGCCACAATGTACTAAATAATAATAATACTATATAACATACCTCCCAGCAGAGGAATTAGACTGAGTGAAGTTCTGTGAGTCGGTCGTTTGATAGCCTTGTACTGCTCAGCGAGTATCGTCATCAGGGCGACGAGAACATCTGGAATCACCTGCAAACCAACCACAGCAACTGCTCTTTAGCACCAGCATTGTTACACGTCAATTTGGCATTATTGATTTTTCGTGTACCCTTCGCATTTTGTTGACCTTGTTGCTTCGCGACAACCTTAATCATGAATGCCAAATGGCAATCAAATTGCTAATCGTTGCTACAATAAATAAAATAATTTCGAGAACAAGGAAAGACAAGGGTAACTGGTATATATGTATATACGAGAACACTAGTACTGTATATATAGTTTTATTTAGTCAGTTGTAAGGTTACAGGGGTGTATGATTAACCCACTACACAAGGGCTTGTGAGGAGCGCTACCAGTCGAGGCAGCATCTACTGGTTTGTCCTACATGATTGCTGCCGCATTGCCGCACTGGTCCGATAGCTGTTAAAGTATATTGTCACAAGCTCTTTTCTCCCCTGTCGCCAGTTCTTGCCAATCTTGCCGAGGGTACCAAACTAGTATTTCGATGAAAATAATTTCGAGACACTTGGCATGGTCGCTTCTCCAGAAGATTGGCAACGAATCGAACTGGTCACACCATGAAAATGACCTCGTTGGCCCGCTAAGCATACTTGTTAACCTTTAGTTGTTCAGCCTTGAGTGCCACGAAGCGAGCGGTGGATGCATTAGCCTCCAGGTTCGAGAGACCGAGGGCATCGGTGGTCGTCAAATCCCAAGGAAGCACTTTTCCCCTTCCAGTGGGAATAACGGTGAGACCGTCAGGTCCCCTTCTGTCGCCTCATACGAGGCCGGTTGGCTCTCGGATGCACATTATTAAAGCTAGTCGGAAAGCCTGATCTCGTTCACCTCACTGTGACGGTTTTGCCGTTTTTCACTTCTGCTGCAGGAGAGCCCGTGGATCCTGTGTGCTCCGCACGGACATCGGTGCTCCTTGCGAGGTTGCCCCCAACCTCAAACCGATACACAGACGGACCAGGGAATTCGCCTTGCTGCAAGCCGCTGCGTAAAAGATCGTTCTATCACCACATGAGAGTTCCGATTTGGATCTATACGCTTGGTCAGCGAGGGGAACCGCCCCTGGCTACTTGACTAGTACAGTCTTCAGTATATGGTCGATACGAACCTGGTTACAGTCGTTTTTAAAATCGCGTTTGGCGACGGCTGCATACTAGTCATGAAGGTACATTGTAATGCAATTTTTAAAAGATCCAACTTCCTCGATTCACTGGTAATGGAGGCTCTTGTAGCTGGATAATACGTTATGTGGCTTGTTCTGACTGTATGCGCGAACACCAGTAAATTGGCCCAGGTCCGCGCGATGTTAAAGAGGTGCACTAGAGAGAATGTATCGGCAAGCGCCACGGCAACTGCTTTTGGGAATGATTTCAAGTAATTTGTATGTGTCAATGTACTCCACCAGTTTGTCGCGCGAATGAGCGCCATCGGTGATGTCCACGGGGTAGCTGGAGGGGGGCTAAGAGCGAGTTTTCGGTGCCCAGGTGTGCTGCCCTCAAGCGGCCTTTGATTTCCCTTGGATTTTTGGAGGCGAGCCGGGGTATGACGTTTTAGACCGACAAGCTTCTTTACTTCGAAAGATTACACGTAAAGCCTTGCATGCCCCTGATTCAACCATTTGCTTGAACTTTACACAAGGTACTGAACCCTGTTCTGTTAAGTAGTAGTCGATGGCACTAGGCCACAACGACCTGTTGGTTCTAAAAACCCTTAAGTTACAACGTATTCCCCCCCGCCACGATGTGCAAGTCCATGATCTGCGATGACGTTAGCGGTAAGCCGGTGGCCCCAAAAGGATGATCCTCAGAGCCGCTACCAAACTGTCTTCGAGTGTGCACTATCGAGCACAGTATTACATACGTAACTATGTATATATATACGTTTTGCCACTAACCAAATACCTTTCACGTCTATTTTTGTAGATTAAAAGTTGTATATATATTAGCATATTTGTGTGAAGTTGTGCTTACCCTGCGCACTTGTTCGGGTAGCGAACAGAATGTTGTTACCATGACGTCCACTTCGTTCATATCAAGCGGTATAAGACGCAATCGCCGCACCAACTCGATAGCCTCGTTATTCTTCGACTCGTGATAGAGGTCGAAGAACGACATCAGATCCATTAGCAGGTTCAAACAGGGCGACTGGTACCTACACCGCCAGGCCAACAACAAAACATAAAACAAAGAGTACTTTAGCGACCATCACTATACACAGCGTGCTATTTTTTTATCAAAACTCATTCTACACACTGATGAACCAGCTTTTAAGACGAATGGATAGGAGAGTCTGCAACAAATTGGAAATTGATGATTGTGTTTGTGAAGGGTGTAGGTTATGCTAAATAACACTGTATCGCATACTCGAGTGCACCGAAGTCGACATCAGCTCAGTCAGCAGCTGTTGTCAAAGATGTTTCGAATCAATACTTGCATAATCTGTAATCAATCCACCACTCCACCTGTTCATCGTGAATAAATATTTCAATATCAAAAAGAACTTTTACTACTTTGATGCATGGACACGCATGCCTTCACTCGAGGGTTTACATCACTTCAGTCGCAAAATGCTATGAATAAGCATCTGCTAGGCAAACGAGCAATTGTGATCATTCGGTTAGTCTTTATAGAAAGCTAGACTATACAATTCGCTATGGTCACAATTCAACTGCTTTTTGTCACTGCCAGAAAAGATGCGCCTGTCCCAATGTGAGTGAACAGGCATTCAAATTAATAGGGAAGACATTTTAAGATGAAACGTACATGTATCAGCCAATTAGTGCAGACGACAAAGAACAAACAACTTACCGATTCATTGTCTGCTGGGCGATTTTCTGAAGTTTTGCTCGCTTGCTACCTTCAGGTCCAGCTTGAGTAACCTTTCGGATGCAGAATGACGTGAAATGTCAGATAAAATTCATATTTATTCAGTCTGTGCCTAACTGCGCATGCGTTTCCTGAATGCCAAAATTGCAACCTCATCTTAAAAAAAACAATCATGTCGATAAACGCCAAGAGACTATCAAGCAAACACAATTGAACAGTTGTCTTTAATAAGGCAGACTAACCAAAATTAGGTTCGTTATACTAACTCGTCTTAGCACGTGTATAAGCGCCTACATACCTGTGCGGAGAGCACTTTAGTAAGTAACTGGACGCATTTTTCGCGATCGTCGGCAAGCTCATAGAGAGCCACAGCCTCCTCATTCAGACCTCGAGACTCGGCAGCCTCAGCAACAGCGGACGCCACTCGATTACGAGCAGCGAAGCCTGCCGAGCCAACGCAAAGGAACTTGTCGAGTGCACCTCGAACTGTTCCGCCATCGGCGTTCCGCTGTCCGAGAATCCTGGCGAACGTCTTTGTTTCGAGAATGAGCTCGGTGACGCACTGCAGCCAAAAGTGCTCGTGGCGCTCCTTCAACGCGTAGTAATACTCGAGCGCGAGCTCAGGCTCAGACATTTCGAAGCTGCGCGTGTACGAGGTAATCAATCGTGGCAGATTCAGCATGCAGCGGTCCTGCTCCTTGACCATCAGCGGATCAAAGTACTCGGGGGTGTCATTCAGCAGATCAAGCTGGTTGAGTGCAATCGCCATGTGAACGGCGTGACACTTGTGTATGTCGACCCGGTAGAGAAACTCGATCGCCATCTCGAACTGTGCGGTGAGCAGAAGCACGTAGGCGAACTGCAACGGTCGCTGCTTCGAATCCGAGTGGCTCTCGTCGTACTCCTCGGCAACGATGCTCTGCAGCTTGGTCAACGGCAGCGAGTCGGCAGACTGCGCCGGTATGGCTGGCGGAGCGTGGAAAACCTTGCAAAGTTTAATCCAGAGGTAGTCCTCGACGTGCGTTGATCCGACCTCGCCATGCTTGTTTGTCACGTCACAGCCGGCCAACACAGCAAGCACGACACGCCGGTACTGGCTGCCCGTCGCTAAGCCCGGCCCAAGCTCACGCATGTACTCGAGCCGAACCTCGGCCGTGCTCCGCTCGCCCAACCGTCCTTGAGGGTTCCGTTGACATTCTTGAAACTTCCCGGCAAGATCCGCCAGTCCTGCCTGAAGGGCGACTTCGCGAGCACATGCCAAGTCGCCGCAACGGAGAGCGTGGTAGAGGACGACCCAAACAGGGTGACCACCGACCATCGGCTCGTCTTGAGTAGCTACACCACAGAACACAACACACCCACAAAAACACATCAAAACGCTCTTTACAAACGCTAACAATTGGCACCTTCGAACTAATCACCGCAATCAGCTTACACAACTCAACTGTCGAGGAACACAATTCCAATGACGCCATCATATACGCACTATAAATTCAGTTTTTCGTTAAATGCAAAAATTATTCGCTATGGCCATGTATACACCAACAGCTTGAATCAACACTATCGGCATACTGGCCATAAATGTGAGAAGCCAAACCAAGCAAGATTTTGATTCGTCGAAACGATAATAAATATAAACTTTAGTTTAAATCTTGGCAAGCAGAAGGCTGCTAGTTCCTTGCAAATTCCATACATGTTCAGAATATATTTGCGGTCGCTATAATTAAAGGCAATCTAGCTTCCTTCTAGGTCTAACCTAATACTGTAGATTATCACCACCAATTTGATCATTTACGTACAAACAGAAGATTAATAGCCATGCAACAAACGTTCGCCTCGTCTTTCTATCGTTCTGTCACATACCGGGCATCACGGGTTTCACGTTCAGATACGCGCGAATCAGCTGGGCGGTTCCGGGCACCCCACCCAGAGCGGCGCGGTTTAGGTTTCCGTAGACAGTCGCGCGGAGGTCCTTGAGGTGCTTCGTTTCGAGAAAGCGTTTCGCCGCAAACGCCAGAGGCTCGCGGCCCTTCTTCGCCTCAAGCGCGCGCGACTGCATCGCCTGGAGCAGCTGCCAGAGTAGCGTTACGTCCTTAAGCTCGAGCTGTTCTGCGACGTTCGCCATCTTGTCGACGAGCGAGTGCGAGTCATTGCCGAGCAGAGCGGCGCCAGCCAGCATCTCGGCGTTGTGTTCGGCGAGCGCTCGAGCATACTTGAGCTCCTCGGGTGAGAGGCGAGCCCGCACTGGGGTGCCGGCCGCCGTCAGCATGGTGTCACGCGACCTCATGAAGGACGATGTGTTCAGGCTCAGCGAGCCGTTCAGCGACTGTAGCCGATGCTCGGTCGAAGCGTCGGCGCTCACCTCGATCGAGGACAGCACCTTGCGCTTTTCCTCTTCCCATCTACAGACACAGACATGCACGTGTACATAATAAGTGAAGTAGAAGCTCTATGTACAACCTCTACGAAGACACGTATCACACACTCAATTATCAGTAAACACCCAACGCGCCCCGCACGCATTAAAAAGTACATCAGCTAGAGTCAAGCGCAGCGCAGTTTATCACGTTTCCTGAGATGGGAACGTAATAAAACAGTATCGACATAATGATATATATATATATAGAGAGAGAGAGCGAAAACTATCAACAGGACAATCGCACGTACCTGTCCTGTTGGGCGGCGATGACAAAGTCATCGACCTGCTCCTGGGTACTCTTTGCTGTATCGGCAATTAGCGCTAGAAGACAATTCTGGCGTTCGTTCCTCAGGAAACCGTCAATGTCTGTCGGCTGAAACAAAACATTTCATAATTAGAATTCCCAATTTCATCATACAGACATAAAGTTATCGTTAATCGTGTTACTGCATATGCGTCTGTACCTTTAACTGTTGTCTTAGGAATCACTTTATAAGGTGATATAAACTGGACGCCGCAAAGTTCACCGAGCCTGGATAGTCGTTGCCAGCTTTGCTCGATTGCGGAAGTCTAATGTCCGTTCAGTCATACTAACTTACCGCGTGTTTATGAACCCGATTATAGTTCACTGTATTGCATTTTTAGGAAGTACGCACAGAAATATTATTAGAACGGTTCAGGTCGCGTGCACCGTCTGGCCTGACATGGTGAACACCCGTAAGCTCGCTTCTAGCACCGCATATAATGTTTCGGACTTATTGATTTACCGCGCCTCCTCAAATATTTTCGAACGGTCCCTTGGCAGGGGATGTGAAATGCTCGACCAGTGGTTAAATCAAAATGACGTTTACAAATCTCGTGGAGTGGATCGGAGACCCGAGCTCGTGATATCAAACGATAGGACTGTCTTTGCCCTTCAAATCTCCAAGAATGCAGCAGGGCTAGCGTATGATTAATTTGCAGATTAGAAATCTTGAGAGCTTACACGTTAATTACCTAAAGTTTGCGCGAGACAGATAAACATAATATTTTTTGTCGTACATGAATGAAAAACCTGCGAGAGAAATAACGTGTTGTTGTATCATAGAAGTTGGACGAACAGATTTTTCTAAATTCAAACGGCTGTTAGAAAAGCACTCAGAAGTCAAAAGACTAACTGTTTAGTAAGAGAAGATGCAAGGGCTATGCCCCCTTTGTAACCCTGTAATATACATCAATAAACTATGTTTCCAATGGAATAATCAATCTTATAGTATGGAAATACTATAAGGCTACTACTTTTACGTACGAATGCCCAGTACACTAAATGTAGTTTCTAGATTGTGACCAAAAACAGTTTTAGTAGAAGACACCTGTGTTCCGTACCCATACACATTTTTATGTGGAAAGACCTGGCAAAGTCTTTAAAACTTCGGTGAGAGAACAACGATCATTTTTTGAGAAAGCATAGTTTCTAGTTTACGCCATCGCCACAATTTCATTCCTGGACAAGAATATGGCGACCATCATCTTGCTAGCCGATGATTGTCGCTTCACCTTCGTGGCTTGAGGGTCTCTGACGCCTTACCACTGCGAGCCCTGGGACTTCAATGGAGGGTCACAAAAATGTACCCAAGTCTCGAGAGGAAGAGTGGTCCTCGTCGATTTTATCAGAAATTCACCCAGAAATGATCGCATTATAAGAAAAACCAGCGCCATCTTCTTCGTTCTGTGTAAAATCCCGAGCACGTTTTTTGGTGAGTCCGAGGTGATTGAGCAGCATCTTATAAAGGGACTTCCTGAAAGTCTATTTTGTATTTTAGCCTCTTCACGCTGTCCTATGCTACTAAAGTATTTTACCCGTTGAAATTGAAGCTTGCTTTATCATTTTAGTTTGTCTTACCTGAATAGCCTCAAGAGGTCCAAAGGTCTGCGCTGTGGAAAGGTTGTCGATGCAATATGATAACTTGGGCAAGTTGAAGCCTCTCGATCCCAACAAGATGGCTGCCTGCACGTCGGCTTGTTCTCGGCTAGGGGCTCCATCTGTAACTCGACTGCATAGCTGTTCACCTATACCACGACATGAAACGTCACAGTGAGCAACCAAAGAACATGCAAACCACACATTCAAGTGGTTAGAAAAGCAAATATATAAATAATATATAATAACTAAACTAGGTAGCCCGTATTTTTTTAAGCTTGGCGCGCTGGCCTGAATGAAATATTCGCTGAGCGCGCCCAGTGATTCAGCTGTCTTCTCTTCTCTCAGTCTGATAGCTTCGTGGCAACAACGCTGGTTTCGTTATGCCAGAGGACACGGAAATAAAGCGACATAGTGTGGTAGCGCTTTGTTTGGCGGACACGCGTGTTAAAAGCATTGTAAACGAGGTATATCATCTTGAATCTATCTTGAATCCAAAGCAAAGCGCTGCAAATATTGCTCATGACCTGAAAATCTCGAACAGCGGCGTGATGTGGATCATGAGGGATCTCACGCTAAAGGCCTATGTGGTATAACAAGTTCAGAGTCTTACGGCATCGTCTTATCTGACGAGAAAATGCTCACGGTTGAACGACCACCTGATAACAAGCAAAACGACAACAATGCCCTTCTGTATGGCTGCAGCAACAATCCAACGACGTGCGACAACAACTTTAAGCCACAGAGTGCAAGCACCTGCCTCAATAATGAAGTCGGGATAAATAATGAAGGGCGCACGCCGCTCGTTCACATCGTTCATGGAGTTCAAATTTACGGGGCGAGGTATCGCCAGCTATTTTTTTATTATGGATCAGCTGATGCCATGCACCAGAGAATGAAAGATCAAAGTGAAACAGTCGCGTGAACTTGTATACCATGTTTATAATGCACCGTCCTATAATCCCCTAGTTCATGGAGCAGTATTTTGTCTCAAACAGCCAAATACAGCAACTCATTTGGAGACTGCCAAGAGCCAAATACAGTAATTCATTTGGAGACTGCTCTAGATCGTTCATCGCCAGTTAAAACTAGCATTAGTGGAGGCAGAGAGCGTATATATATATACGCTGTGAGTTGTAAAATACGGCTGTGCGGGTGTGCACTGTATCGTATGTAAACAACTCTACTTAGCGAATCAATAAATTATATATATATATATATATATATATATATATATATATATATATATATATATATATATATATATATATACATATATACATCGATACGAACCATCAGTGATCATCTGGCTAATATTTCGCATCACTCGCGGTAGTTCGCTGGCGCCATTGATATCAGCCAGCAGAGAATCGGCATCCTGCGCGACTCTCTGAAGCGACGCACTGTCCATTGTTTCCGCCATTTCCTGTCAACAGCGGCAACAGTCACGACGATGGCGATGACAAGACGTTGAAACCGCAACACACACAATAACAACAACAACAACAACAACACAGTCAGCCACGTTGAACGAGACGCAACTCAACCTGAAGCACTTAAGCACTGCGAAGCTATTTAGTTGCGAAATAGTTGTAACTTGAACAAGGCATAGCGATGAAACGTGGTGTCCTCGTATATAACGTTTTATACGTATTACATATATTATTATACTGTACATCGTCGTGCAAATGCAGCGAATACTGAATGAGTTAATGACCAGCTACGACACACACAATTGTGGTATATATGTATACATATATATGTACGCAAATATATTAGATATACATATGTGCGCGGCAAAGTCATTAAAAGCATAATGAGCACGCATAGTTATATTAGTATGAAATTCACATCACCGATGATCGAGTTCCGCTGGTACGATTAATTTCGGTTAGGAGTGCGCTAGCATCCCGAGCAAGCCTGTCAAGCGAAATCGCCTCTCCTCCAGACCCCATAGCGCTAGCGGTAGAAGCATTGATAGCAGAAGTATTCTCCACCATCTCCTGGTGACACGCGAACAGCACCGGTAATACCCACAGAAATGGCCATACATACAGTACACGCATAATATATATATATATATATATATATATATATATATATATATATATAATATATATACATGCAAACACCACAAGCTCTTTCATGCGACACTCGTAGCCAAAAATATCCACTTTAAGCTGTGAAAGATACGTCCGACGTGTATGAACAAAAGTGACGACAGATCAAGATGTATATATATGTCCGTGTGGGTAAAAATATACATATTGTTTTATCTTTTACTCGCTTTGGTCAACTACGTCGCACGTAAAAAAAGCAACAAAAGAAAAAAAAATATATATATATATATATATATATATATATAATAGGGACTACAAAAAGTTTTTTCAGTCTTGTCCGTAAAGAAACATTATAAAATCCGAAATAAAATTGTAGACCCAATATATATGCAAAGCATGGACATGCATTACACTACCACACATTACAGCATCCCGCTTTAATAGTACTGGTCTAGGTATGCTAAGATGGGAGAGCGAAACAGAAGCATAGGAGATATAGGAATCGGACATATAATAAAAGCTTACAGTACCATTTTGCAAAACAAGCAATAAATATACACGTACAACAAATGGCATATGTTGTCCCACAATGGAAATATATTGAAGGTGGGCCGGAAGAGGCCTTGCGTGATAGCATCAGAATTTGCATTATGTCAGTAAGCACGTTTGCACTGAACTATGGCGATAGCAACACTTATAACAGAAGCAGCCACAGCAAGCAATAAATATATATTAAACTCTAACTTAACGTACAGATGCATATGCGCATATGATACTTGCACACATCGAACTACACAGACGATACGATTATCTGATTACATGTGATTCAATAGTTCCTAGCTGACTAACAATGTGAGAAACAAAAGTGAAATTAAGTATAATTATTCTTGTCTATACTAAATAAAATTCTACATGGTAAGCATATATATATATATATATATATATATATATTATGCGAATGGTACAAATATTTTATAATATTCATATCAATCACAATTGTAAATGGCACGAACAATTAAAATAACACAATAATAATACTTCAAGGACGATCCCAAACGGACATCACATAGTATTCATAAATACATTCACAAACAGTTCAATGTTTCCGATCTGGCATTATTTGAAAAGAGTCAACAAAAACATCTTCAGAACACTCTTAGTCATATATATATATATATATATATATATATATATATATATAAATATATATATATATATATATAACGAATTGAATTAAAGACCCTTTGTTTCCTTTGAAAGTTGACAGGTGATCTACAAGTACCGCATGCATATGACTAAAATAACTGTAATACGATAAATCTTTATTTTGTTTTGGAGAAACGTCGAACGCTAAGCACAGAAAGTCGCAGAAAAATCAATGATCCGTTCCGCTAGCCTGACTGACTGTCCCACTGAAAAAATCGAATACTCGGTGTGCGTGCAAAAATCTTGTGGTGCTTTCGTTTTTCGCGATCTAGCTATGATGTACAACACATTTGAGCTTACGCCAGAGGCATCTGCATGCAGTAGAAAAAGAAACGAGCATAAATCTAGACTCCATAAGCAAACAACCGAAGCAGAAGCGATGTTTCCGCAAGCGAAAAAAGCGCTGCGTTCATTAGTAGCGGGGGGGAGGGATCGACGACAGCGACCTATTAAGGCGAACGCGACGAGATGACGGCAAATTAACTACCACACCAAATTAGAGACGCTCTTCGTTGCGTGCATATATGCGCCCATCGCGCCGATGGATTAGCCGATCGGCTAAGCAATACTTACGACTGGCTGGCTGGCTTTGTGCGGGTGCTACAACAGGTTGTTTAGACTGCGTGCTAGCAGCAAGAAGAGATCTTAACAATGATGACTTTTACAGGTCCGGTGTGTGTTCTTTATCGGGCTCACCACTCAACTCAATCCGAGTTCTGTTTTGGCGCTAAAACACGCGGCCGCTGCTATGCCGAATCGCCAGGCACTGTTCGGGTGAATGAAACCGGCGAAAACGTTCTGCTGATCGTGTTGTGCTCCTGGACTGTTATGAGCGTGAGCGAAATCGTCTGCTAGAATGGAAACAAAACAAACTATCATAGATGGGTCGTCTGCCTGTTGCTGGCGGACGGGCGGGCGACTAGTCGCGGGCGGTCGACCACACGCTTAAGTTAATTGCGCGGCAAATTTAAACGCGTTTTCTCTTCTAGCTTGGTTCTACGCTCTCATTATTAAATAATGTACATGGCAAATTCCAAAGTAGCAATGCTTTGACGACCTGCTCAACGATGTATTTATATGGCATATGTGGTCAATTATTGCCCCACCAATCTGTAGCAGCGTTGCATTATTACAACTAAATAGTAAATCATCTGGCATTGATAAAATCTGTCAATATTTTCCGAATGCAATTACATTAAATACTATGCTTCGTAGGTAGCAATACTGATATTCTGTTCTTTTAGTATGTGCCTTAACTGAATGAAAGTAAATTAAAATCGAATTGTTTGTAAATGTATTGTAAAAACACTATTGTCTATAAAACATTCTTCTTATTCCCACTTGATTTACATTGCCGTTACTTTTCATACACTGTCCGACGAAAACTGCGGTGGCATTGTGTTGAAGAAAACAACCAGAATAAACGTTTGATTGGGCTTCATTGTTGATGTTCGTTTCTACTTCAACATAATTGACTATTTCATTATGTAAGGTGCACTATATTGTTTTATCTGTATTTCCTAAATAACAAATCTGCTATGAAGATCCTACGCCATATCTAAAAAGTGAAGATCTTTACTGAAGTAACATTATATTAGCGGTGTATAAGTTATACGTGTGAAGCATTATATATATTCTTCTAAATAAATTATAATCCAGAGTTAATAAAATATATGCATATTAACATATTCTTATCTTTTAACTGAAATACCGAAGCACCAAAATAGTGTGAAATGAAAAGCTAAAATGGATGATACCAATCTACATTCATAGTTGTAATCTTTGCGTAACTGTAACATAAAGCTAATATAAACGAATGATAAATTAAACATTAGTGTTAAAAAACAGGATTCCAAATAAGATTAATGGCAAATTCCAGTTCCGGATATTTGAATGGTTCGATTCTAACGGCGATACCGGCCGCGTTTACGCCTAACTGTTTGACTTAAACGTGACTTGTTGAAAACAGCGATTAATAAAAATTGCCATTTTATTCTAATGTAAAAGCGCGTGATTTAATTATAGCAATTCTTTACAATATATAGTGGTGCATAATGCAAGTTGTACATTTTAGTACAAAAGAAAACACACATATATATATATATATATATATATATATATATATATATATATATGTCGTGGTGCGCATTAAAAGCTATACGCAGCATCCCGGGGATATATATATATATATATATATATATTTTTTTTTCATTTACAGTCGAATTTAAAGTTCCGTTAAACTGGCAACACAGATAGAAGTAAAGACTAAACTAGCCCAATCACTAAACAGAGCGCTATCCTTAATCCTAAAATAGGTGTGAGTCAATTCTCACAAACATTATCTTCTTTAGCTCCTTCCCGCTTTTCTCTAGACCAAATGCAACGGGTATACGTCTCTAGCGCTATTGATATAACTATTTTTAATAACCTGATATAAAACAAAAACGTGCAATAATAAATGAAAAGAAGCGTATCTCCGCGAATACGATACAGTGCAAACTTTATTCACAGCAAAACGATACCTTAGCAAACAGCAAACGTGACCGAGCCCGAGTTGGCTCGATACTAACTCTTTTTTTTGACAAGCAGTAGTACTTTGATGTCGCTGCTATTGTAGTCTTCATGCTGCTCGTGCCTGGGGACCTCTTTCACATCAAACATGGTTTTGGCTAGCGCGATAAACTGGCGCAGTGTCTCGACGTGCTTCTCCTGCTCGCGAAGTTCGAACGAGACGAAGATTCGACTCTCGGGACCGCTGAGGTAGTCCATTGTCTTGAGCAGCGGCTCAACGGCATCCTCGTAGTAGACACACTCCGAGGCCAGGATTAGCTTTGGCTTGGTCGCACCCAGCGCGAGATCAGTCGGTCGGGTCCAGTCGAGCGCGACAAACTCGACGGAGTCGGCCAGTAGAAGGGCCCGGTTCTGAGCGATATTTCTCTCGACGAGGTCCCGGAGTTCTGGCAGGTCGGTGATGATCACCTTGCGTGCCGGCAGAGTGGCACACGCAAGCCCGACCACGCCCGTGCCCGCGCCAAGCTCGACGATGGTCGCATCGCGCGTGAACTCAGGCTTAAATCTGGAATACAAGAATGGCAATAGCTAATTACTAGGAGAACTATGCACTTGTTATGTTCAAGCAATTCTTCAGTTAAATATTTCTTTATCATGCGAAGATAATCTCCACATGGTGTGCAAGTAACAAAATAATTAAACACACACACACATATATATATATTTTGTTATAGAGGTAACTGGTAATCAGATATTGCGAAAAGATAGACTAGTACAGTCGCGGATCTGAGAGGATTTTGTTTATATATATATATATATATATATATATATATATATATATATATATAATAAAAATAATTTACGAACCACTTATCCAAAAAAATAATGCATATTTAGATACATTGCACGTTAATTTAATGGAATCGGAAGCACGCTATACTACGCCCATCGGCGTATCTGTTCCGAAAGAGGCCATAAGTCAGAAACCAGCCAGACCCCAAATTATCTCTAGGTCATCAATGATCATGCACCGATCATTTCGATCATCGAAGTCTGCTTACTTGGACAAAAAGTTCGCCAACACGAGAGCTCCATCCCATACGACGCCGCCAACGTCACTAGGTGAGATCTGATGAATGACAAGCGGCTGCTGCAGATGATCAAGGAACACTTCGCGGCTGAACGAAACAGGTTCCGCCGTATCCTTGACGTCCATGATGAGCCCACCGCCGGCCGGCCGGGGACAGAAGATGGCGGCCAGGTGCTGGCTGGCCGAGAAGGTGGCCAGGCCAGGCCCGGCCGCCGATATAGGCCAATGCAAGCTGCCGGCTGGCGAACGCTAGAACGGCGTTTCGCTCTGCTTCAGGCAGTAGCCGACGAAGAATGTCGCGTAGACGAAACTGAAGCTGAAGATGAGCGCCGGAATGCCGAAGATGTACAGCGGGCCGGGCACGTACGACCGCAATGGGTGATTCTCTTCGAAGAATGGCTGCGCCGAGAAAAGCGTACCGAAGCGTTAGAATAGACTTAGGCAAACCAAGGTCGGGGAATATTTGCTCATCGATTCCATATTCGGTTCATTATTTGCGTCGATTCCACAAAAAAAAAACTAAACACGTTAAAAGTACAAGCTGACGATGATACAAGAAAAGATAGCGTTTGCACGTACTCGTCACGACTCAGAGCTTAGGACTCGGGCCAGCGATTATATGCAAAACCGGTACAAACGGTGTTCCTAGCAAACACTGATACGACATATCATACGAGGAGTATATCGTACGTTGGACTGATGAGTGACATAACACATCTCGCACAAGTTCGATAGAGAGAGCGAAAGAACTTACCACAGCAAAGACAAGAAATGAGTAGACGGACAGGATGGTCAATCCTGTCGATATCAAAGCCCCACCCTTCACTTTATCCGTGAACTGCAAAAGAAACGGAACAATAAGAGCAACAAACGTTAGTACGCACTGCTAAAATGGATAGCAATAAGAATTAAGTATACGGTACGAGACAGGGAGCTTCTAAGTCACCAGTCAAGGAGGACATTATGTACTAGGAAATTAAACACCTTGCGTTCCGCAAGTGTGTTCAAATTGAACATTCTCTAGTACTGCAATGCACCAACAAACAAACACTATTACACCGAATCACAATAGACAAGAAGAACTCAATGATCCTATAGTCCAAAATCCAACTTGTTTGAGCTAAGGTGTTTTTTTCTCTGAAACATTGACGAATTATTGTAGTAATATTTCAGTTCTACAATCGAATATTTTGATGCCGGTACATTACCGCGAAAAATGCGAGAACACTACTGTCGCTGCGCGCCGCTAGCTGCCAGAACGTTATTATTATGATTATTATTAGATTCAAATGACGGAGGTAAACGTAGGCCGCGAAGAATCACTTACCAGCATTCGGGCGCCTGCTCTTACTGCCGAGGTGAAGAGTTCAACCAGTCGCGCGCTCTCTCGAGCCGCAACAGCAAGCGTCACTTCGTAGTCGATAGAGATCACGCAGGCCGGCCTACCTTAGACAAACAAAAAGAAAGATGGACATTTAAATTACGTGCCCTATCTCTATATCTCTCCGTTTCCTGTGTGTTTGTACGCAGTTTATACCCAGGAGACAAAAAGACAAGAAAGAGGACAACGAAGCACTCGCAGTCGTTGAAATTATTTCATTTGGACTGACACCAACTTTAGGCGGCTGTTGAAAAAAAAAACAATTTTCAGAGTGTTATTGTTGACGTTGCGTCTGCGGCGTTGTTGTGGTCACGTGACCAGCGACGGCTGCGGCAGTGATTGCTTCGTTCAGCAGCAGATATGGATACAAATTACGGTACTCAAATTGAGTTCTTCAACCAGATGACGCGCAACCACAAATGACTATCAGGGAGGAGGAGGGGTTTGCAAAATTACAATTTTGCGAGGAGAGAAAAGTCCGACTTCGTTTGAAGAGGTGTTCGTTTAGTAGGCAGCCCGAAAAAAAACGATCTACAACATCACCTAATTATCGATTTGTTTATCATCTTCAGTATACATTGGAGATCTGCACGCATAGTCCAGCGGTTTTTTCCTTAATATTCTGTGCAGAAAATTATTATGCACTCCATTTCCGGAGATGTCTACATGATCTCAGCTTTGCCGCGCGCCAATCGCTCAACGATGCTCCATAACAATACAGTTAATAGACTTCATCCTTATCGGCGGATGTCTGCCCGACATTCGAATTAATGAATTCAAAAAATAAGTCCAGTCACAAACGCTGTTGCAGAGTCGGCCGTTCGCGCGCAAGCTTCGTCCAACTGGGCTTTGATTCGCGCAGCCAGCCGTCGACTACTTGTCGAAATACACTACATATTTTCCTCACTGCACGAAAATCGTGTCTCTCCATTTGCTCACTTGATAAGTTCTTCTAACATGCACCGTTCGTTCTTATTCCGAACGTACTTGATACGATGCGATAGCGTAAAGAGTATTACGCAAGAGTGATCTTAATCTTGTCACAAATGCAAGCATTATTGTGACGCTGTTCCGTCCTGGATAAATTATGATTACTTACTGTATTCGTGCGTCGTGGTGTAGTAGGAATGTTGGCTTCTTGGATCGCTCGCTGCTGCTACCGAACAACACCGATACCGCGCGTTAGAAGACTCTCACTTCACGCCACACTGCCACCGGACGGAGGTCTGAGTCCTCCAAGATGAAGTCCTTTGAAGTCAAGATGATGCAGGTTTCTGCTGCTGCAACTGTCACCACCGGTTACTGGGTTCTGTGACTGATTGACTGAGTAACTAGTCAGTAACAGTAGAACAGTGAGGAATACTACAAACTACAATTAACCAGCGACCGCGGCCAGCTAACTGAGTTCGAATCGTCGCTGTGTCTGAGAAAGACCAGATAGGAGAAGTTACGGCTAAAGTAGATAGGTCGGTCGTACTCCTCGTATGACTGACTATAGGACTGTTTTTGTTTGTGTCAGACGATCTTTCTGTTGAATCTCCTCTTTCAAAACAGTCTGTCGCTCTGAACTTCTGCTACTCCTGCCTCGAGAGTTCTGCGGCAGGTCTGCTTGAGTTGGTCTGCTCCGTCGTCTTTTTATTCTGCCGTGAATTCACGCTCGGTCGCAGCCGAGGCTCGACCACTGAGGTGAGAGTTGGTTCCCCTGTGCTCTTTCCACTTCGAGTCTCACTCTCTGTCTCCCCCCGGGGGGGCGGGGGGGCGTTTCGGAGCGTCATGCTGTGCTCTGGCCGAAATGTTGATTGTTTTTGTTGTTGTGGCTGTTGTTGTTGATGATGATGATGATAGCGACGACGATGATGATGATGATGATAATAGTGTTGTTGTTGATATTGACAGTGAGTGGTAATGCCGCAGCAGCAACAACAACAACAACTAGCAAGCAGCCAGTGTCTAGTGGAAGAAGCGGTATACCTTCATGCCTTTTTTAAAAGTATTTTTAAAGGATTCCTTTGGCTATCGAGCATCTTCTAGCGACAAGAAGAAGAAGAAGGAGAAGAAGAAGAGAAGGGTCAGTCAGTCATTTCAGTTCATTCAGTCAATCGACTGCCTGAATAAGTGAAGTCACAACCGAGTGGAGGATTAGGCGGCGGCAAGAGGTCGGTCAACCAACCGGTTTGTTTGCGGTGGGTTTGGTTTGTCGATCACAATCGCCGGCGAGCATCTTCAATAGTAGCACGCTGTGAAGCTGGGCACGGTCGGCTGGTAGAGATAGCGAGCGGGCTTCGGTTCCCTTCGCTCCGGTCGGCTCCACTGGTGGTGGTGCTGGTGCGGTGCTGGTGGTGCAGTGCACCTGCGGTGAGCGCAGGAACAACGCATAGCATCGAACAACAACACTCAGCAGGAGAAGCGACCTCCGATCCTCAGCAGGAGAAGCGACCTCCGATCCTCAGCAGGAGAAGCGACCTCCGATCTGATCTGGCAATGATCGTGTAGGAAGGAACAGAACCGCCTACCATCGAACGAATCTCGAGCCCGTCCGTGGTTGCTCATTGTTGATCGCTGAAGCTGTTTGGTTGGTAGACTTTCGAGGTCACAAAAACGATGAGCATACGTACGTAGATGCATGCGTAAATGAATACATAACGTCATATATATATATATATATATATAATATATATATATATATATATATATATATATATATACATAGATCAAATGTACACATACAGACATAGATTCAAACGCTACGTACATACAACATTCATACATACGTGCTCGTATACAGGCAGAGTATCTTTCAGATGTGACGAGTTGTCTGACGAAGCGTGTGTGACAGTAAACACTTTTCATTGGCAAGAGCGAACATCATCCGGAGTAGATTGGCGCCATAACGAGTGCAGCTAGTTTGGTGTTCACTTAGAGTATGTTTTAGCAAAAGGTTTTTTAGGTTTTTGTCAAAGTTTGCATGTTGGATACTCGTATACTTGTAGATGATTGTTCTGGATCACCTACCAGATGAGAGATGACTGTCCCGGATCCCGTTGTTTTTGGTCCGCCTCGAGTCTTTCATCTGTTCGCTGTTTCTCACTTTTCTCACGCTTTTTTTTGATCTGTGCTGTTTGATCCAGTAGTTGCGGTACGGTTCTGTTAGGAGGTTCCGCGAGGACACCAGGCACGAGAGACACGGATCGATAATCTAGTAGGACTATCGAAGGACGCTTGACAACGACGCCCACAACAACAGACGTTCGTTCTATACGTGTCTATTTTGTCTGGCCGACTACAAACTACTCAGCCGCCGAATCTCTGTCGGACGATCTATAAAGTCGACATCTGCGCTGTCCAGATTTCATAGAATGTATGCGTCGAATCGGTAGGAAGGATCATCATTCGTCGCCGCAACGTGACATACGTTTTCCGACCAGTCGGAAGGAACATAGCCTCCGCCGCGGAAAGAAATAAGCGCTAGGCAAAATGTCTTCTCCATCAGCAGCGCACTATCGTCAGCTTCTCGTCAATCTGCACAGCTCGGCAGGATCGCCGAAAGAACAGGCAGACCGGTACGTTCGACTGATTCTGATCGAACTGAAAATGTATCAGATTCTCATCTTACGGCCGGCATACGGTGCCTCAACCGCCGGACGGTGTTAAAATATTTCAACATCTTTGTCTGAATTACAATTGCCCATTACATTTATCGCCACTAAATCTAATTTTCTATGGCACAAGGTACCAGCGTTTACCCCTAGGACTGTTTTGAGAAATAATTAACTATCTTCCAGTTAGTTTAACGAGGGGCGGTGAACAACTCTAAGAATGTATGCTTTAGTAACGATATGACTTCTTGAAATAGTATACTCGTAAACCTTAACGTGTACTGCGCAACGGTGTAGATCAATATTAAATTTTGAACTTTATATATATATATAATTTACACTTCGTGCCCACTTCTAGTTATTTTTTTATTTCAACCACCTTTATATTGTAAAAAAAACTATAATCGTGGGCGGGACGTAGGGGAGGAGATAGCCAGTAATTTTATACTTAGGAGTCGCGGACTCAACCCCGGCGTGACACATACCAGCTGAAGCAATATCTCTTAATATACAAATTTGTATTTCTTAGTGTTGGCAGGATTTGGATAGTGGTGATACTTTCATGGTATATGTGGGCATATTTTGCTAGTTGACGCAGTAAGGTCATTTTGCATTCGATGTTTATATCAAACACCTTAAAGAACAAATATCTAATAAAAGTTTTTACATGATTGATGATAATAAATCCGGTATGACGTTATACGTTAAAAAAATCAATATATATATATTTTTTTCTACAGTAATGGTTTATCTTGATAGAGTACATAGGCAAACGCATGAAACGCAAACATTAAATTTGATGCGTATAGCTCAAGCTGAACCCAAGGAATAATGGATATTCTAACTCTCTTTCAGCTACCGCGAAGTATTGGAAACGATATTGGCCGCACAGAGCGACACAGAGAAAAGTGATGGCCTTAAGATCTTCATCGAAGCTGGTTAGTACATATATATAGACGCACATACTTAGAAGTTCCTAGAAACTCCTATACAAGAACGTGTGAAATAAGAACGTCGAGCGCAAATGTCTTCTGCGGAGTTGAAATTAAACTACGAATCGGTTTTATGTCGATGTGACCAACCTGCAAACGACTCTTATATAGATAGTGCGATTGCAAGAGAATTATTTCTTCGACAAAGAAACTGTTTCTATTTCGGTTTTTTTTCGGAATGTTATCTACCGCTGACTAACGGAAGTGACATAGTCGTACCGAAGAAAATTCGATAAAAATCGAGACCCGGTAATTGTTAAGCTTTCACGTTTAATAACTTGAAAATTTGACATTACAGAAGTAAAACACAGAGTTTCAGGAGAATGCGCAGTTTGTTGGAGTTGCATTTCTGTACTGAATTGATGGTGGTTCACTTTGTAGTTACGAAGTGCTTTAGGTCTAACAGCAGAAATTATTTTATAGTGGATGCATAAATACAGCTGAGATTTTCTCTTACTTGGACAGACGAATTACTCGTGTTGCTTTCGGAGCACCACGTTTATTCTGTTTGGGGAAACGGCTTCCATTCATTAAACACGTCATCTAGCGATCGCAAAAGCTTTGTCGTACGCGCTCAGATATGTCAGGCACCTCCCGAAAGGCTTCAGCAGCGGCGGATATTCCGGCGTCCAGATCCTCACTCGACTCCACAGGGTTTTCACACCCAAATATTCAAATTCCATAGCCCCAAAGAGCAATTGAGACTCGATAAGTCTAGGTATTGTTGAGAAAATGCGACGCAATTGCGAGCCTGAAGTTGGGGAGGAATACTGGTTTAGTGGGTTTGTGAGTCCCACACTAGTTGCTGATAGCTGCCAGCGACGTGTGTGCATTATGCATTCCCGAAACCTTTCATAAAAAAAAGTCTAGGTATGCTCCTACTGCAGAGCCGTTGTGCGCTTGCGCGCCATTGTCCAGGATCACATTGTCGAGCGAATACCCTCTGGAATGTCAAGGTTTTGTAGAGTAATTTTAAAAAAATAGGGATATTTATCGATTTAACATTTAGAGTCAATTTGAGTCTATATTGTTAGTGTGCACTTCTTCGCACAGAAACGATCCTCTTCAGGTAAGAAATTTGTGCAGAGTTGGAGGTTTCTTCTTCTCGCGTTGATTCGATTAAGTATTTAGTCGCTAGAACATCCGTCACTTAAGAAAGTGCCATATTGACCGCGTGCGACGAATTTTTGCGACTCCCAGAAATGACGCCTAATGACTGGTGATCGCTTTCGAAATAAATTATTGTTAGGAAACTGTTAATGATTTATTTGTTAAATAAACATCAAACAAATTATTGTAACATAATTTACAGTTTCTTATTACTTTAAAAATACGAATAATACGTTTGATTTTTGTTTCTGGCATTTTCCATCAGTAAACTGTTTAATTACTTTATAACAACAGATTGAACTATCATCAGTGCTTGGTACAAAAATTATTATTATTTTTGCCTGTTTGGTAAGAGTTTGCCTGTTTGCATAGACAAAATGTGCTATTTACGAGGCAGAAGGTAACAGTTGGTAAGATCTTCAGTTTTCAAACCTTGCATTTACGGGGAGTTTCTTTATATTTCCTAGAATGACGGCGCTACGCGGGCTTGACTCTGAGCTTCGCAGTGTACTACTTGCAGAAAGTGAGTGCCGGCTAACTATGCCGCCTACAAATTCGACGTTATGTCTTTTGGTATTCTTTACTATGATTCAATTTTATAACACCAGCTTTCTGTATTTTATAGGCCTTTTTTTCTCGATGTGTATTCAGAGTTTGTCTGCGTACATAAATACTCCTATATATACATGGGAGTTAAATAGTATTATTAAAAATAAAGAAAAAATGTATGTGTATATCTATCTTTCTGTTGACAGGATGGGATGCGGCCGGGGTCGTCTCGCTTGGGGTCGCGGGTTCGACCCCGTCGTCGCTACATACCCCTTTGATGCGACTTTTTAAAGATGTGCAGATTTAGTTTAAAGTTATATATATTATATATATATATATATATATATATATATATATTGTCGCATTTGTTTCGTTATTATACCACTACAATCCGTGGGACGAGTAATCGAGATATTAATTATTTTAATTATTTATTGATGATTTGCAGTGATAATGAAAACGTATCGCTGGTGATATCTCGCCAGTTGCTCAGCGATGTGGCACAACGACTTCAAACGATGGGGACCGGGCCCTTGTCCAAAGAACTCTGCCTATTCACATTGGAAAAGCTCCAGCCGCGACTCATTTCGTTTCAGGTCAGTGTTTATACCATCGTGCAGTGTGTCATTTGTGTCTCGACGATTCAGCCATTTTAACCCAAATAGTGCTACGTGTCTAGGCAAACGTTCATGTGCTCTTTTTAAAAATCAATCCTACACAAACGTGGTTATTCATACACATTTTAAGCAACCGGCGGGGCAAATGTCGTGATCTGTGGCGTCGCGTCAATATATCCTACTTGTTCTCATTAATTAATATAATATACATATAAAAAGCTATACATATCCACCGCATTGTCGACAGGGTGGCGTAGCGGACGTAGTTTGCGGTTCTGGTGCCGTGAGGAGTGGGTTCCATTCCAACATGTCAAGAAGATATCTAATTACTTTCTGGGCTGACTCTCAGCCAAGATTTAACGTCCATGGGACTGCTTTTTTGCATTGCTTCATAGACGGACCCCCATAAATACAAATGTGCAACGGTAGGGCTCGAACCCGCGCACCTTGTGTCTCCTTCGGTCGAGAGGCGCAGACGAATGCACCACGCTCCGTACCGGGCTCGACATGTTAAGATATCTAGGGTTTCCCCGACAGCCCTTGTGGCAGCATGCCCGCTGACTCTCAGCGGTACATGATTTATCATCTATGATTCTCAGTGAGCACCGCTCAAAAAAATTTGATCAGCATCAGGGATTGAACTGGCGATACCCCGGGGATGACAACGTTTACTAGCGTACTAGAGACAATACGCCTATCCAGCCGCTGACGTCTCTCCTCTGTGAACACAGGATACGAGGGTGTCCGACATTGGAAGGCGGGGTAAAATGGCTTACGGTAATCATATCACGACTCGAATGACTATAGATTTAATACCAACGTGATTTCTGTAACGTGGGCTATTTGTGGTTCTCCTATGGTTTTTGATAACCGTAGTACATTTTCAAGTTAGTGAACGTGGAAGTTTAAAAAATCAATATTGCATGGCCCCGATTTTTGTGAACTGTGTCGATGGGTCGGTCGATCTGCCTTCCACTAGCCAAATCCTTCAGACGCAGCAGAATCTTCTTCCGAACATGTAGACGTTTCGTTTCTCCGTCGAGAATATCACGACCCAACACCTAAATAGCTGGCGCTAACCGGCATGTTTCATGATGATATTTGGTACAAATAGGGTCACAAACATTTGCGACACTCATCAGAAGGGTTTATGGTGGAATCCATGGACGGATAAGTGGGTGAGAACGTGACGCCATTTAAAGCGTCAGGTTCTTGGAAGCATGGAACAAGAGTGGTTCCATGCTTGCATTGTCCAACACTGCCGGTGTGTCGAACGCTTCTGGCATTTCTCTCATCTTTTGTTCAAAGTCCCTACGGAACTCCTGCAATGTCACCGTACTTGAAAGTTAAAAGTAATTTACCAAATCCTCGATGAACGGCGTCGTTCTAGACAGACTATAGGTTACACCTGCTTTGTGCGTTTCTAGGGAGGCTCAAAGATCTCTGAAGTTATGTTGGCTTTAACGTGTCGAGAGCGCTAAGATGCTGAGCGGATAGGTGCTCCTAGACTAGTGTGATACTATATGATGCCGTCCGGGCGACCTTTAGGTTGAACAGTATTAGAGCTGTCTTTACTGAGAGCTCCTGTGGAGCCGGGACTTAGATGATAGCGACGATGCTGCTATTAATTCGCTGAGATATGTGGGCCGAGAACGCTCTACTGCTTTCCGTTAGGTTAACACCCAGATAAGTATACTCCAAGACAAATACTAGCACCACCTAAGCTAAGTCTATCACTTTTCTTGAGGAGCCCGCCGGATCTGAACTCCATAGCCTTTGTCTTCAGCACGTTAATCGTTAAACCATTGTGCTCGCTGTATGTCTCCAGCATCCTCAAAAACCTTTTTAGATCCATGGACACTCTACTGTAGAGCAGTAGGTCATCGACATAGAGAGTTATGCGAACACAGGGGTAACGGTCATTGATCAGGCCCCCGGTAAATCACTGAGTAAGACTGATAATATGAGCGGGCTAAGTTTGTCTATCGCCTGGGAAAAGCCGGTGGCTTGCAGAAAAGGCCGGTATTCCTGAATGCCGTCATCTAGGATGGCCAATTTTGCTGTCAGGATAGCTACCAGTATTCGCAAAACTTGTGGTCCTACGCCCGCAACGGCTGTGTTCTGCATGACTATCTCCCTGGGGACAGTATTAAACGCTGCCTTGTAGTCTACAAATATAGCGTACATAGAGAGAAACTTGACGATGACCGAGTACTTTATATATATATATATATATAACCTTACGTATGGTTGATAAAGATGTCGCTCAGTGATCGGGGTTCATGATTCCCGCCATGGTGTGTCACGGGTGTATCTGCATTTGTGGAATGTAATGGAGTTATTATGTGCGTAATAATAATAATAATGATTTATTGCATGTTAAGCAATGTTACAGTTGTGGGGTCTAAACGTATTATTGCCCTCTATTCGACCTCCCGAATTCGCTTGCTTAAATCTTTAAGAAATATTTCGGTTCATTTGTTGATTGGTCTATGGCTTGCTGATTAGCTTTATAATTATTCATATTTTTTATATATATTTATTTACTTTAATATAATTTATTTAATTATTGAATTATCATAATTCAATAATTAAATAAATTATATTTGTATGGATTTTATGGAAATATATAATTTTAGTTTTAAAGTAATTACTGAACCTTAATGCCATTACACTAAGCATTATATAATCGTAATATACAGTGTTGCATTATTTTTAGCATCCTGTTAATTTGAATAGTATAAATTTATATACGAAATATATAAATTTAGTCATAAAGCAACAAGTGTAAAATTCAAAATTTGATGCAATTGCACAAAACATTATTGTATAATATTTAATAATTATTGATAATTATTGTAATATAATATATATATATATATATATATATATATATATATATTTTTTTTTTTTTTGCGGAATGTTTAACTTTTTAACTAAATATATTTAAAGATACATTTATTGCTTTAAATAGGGTTTATCATTATTAACTTTAAGAATATTTTGATATATGTAATACTATTTGTTTTTATTCATTATCGTATTTTTTTATTAATAAGCCTATTATCCATACTCTAAAACCATAAGTAGAGAATATATATCCTTATAGGAGAAATTATTAGAACGCGTTAACATAGTAATATAATGAATTATATAATCTCATATTAGAAGTAATTATAATACGTTATTATAAGACGACGATTTTGACAAATTAAATTTTAAGTTTAGCATTTTCATGTTCCTTTTTATAATTATTTATGTTGCAGGAGCAAGAGACGACGGTCCGGCAACACCTCGCGGAGATTCTTGAACAAGAGGGCCAATGGCTGGAGGCTGCCACTGTGCTTGGCGAAATTCTATTTGAAAACGGCCAGAAGTGAGTATTCACTCGTATGCGTCCATATAAAAAGAGCGTGGGTTCTCTTTTACAGCTTAGTTTCGTTAAATCTTTGCCTGTAAATTGTATTTAGTGTAAAAACAAATATATGTGGTCCTTACCGAAATCAAAACGTAATCATACGACGAACACAACGAGGATCATTTGTTTCATTTTTGCTGTTAGCGGCTATTATTACTTAGCTGTGAATAACTTGATCAGAGAAAAGGAAGTATATGAACGCTTGTGATTAGATAAGTTCTGTCATTAATTGATTATTTGTCCACAGACAGTACACGAAGGAGTATAAGCTGGTCACGTATCTTCGAACGGCACGCCTTTATCTCGAATGCGGCGAGATTGCCAAAGCAGAGGCTTATGTCAATCGAGCATCGCTACTTCATCCCGATCAGAATCATGAACATCTCGTTCTCCACAAAGTTTGCCATGCTCGTGTTCTGGATTATAAAGGGTAAGCTAGTCATTTGAGCGGCAGTTAGCCATATACACGGTGTTTTTATGTAACCGCAAGCCCACAATAGCCTTTGTAGAACTTTTACGGGATTCGCTTCTTTAGAAGTTTAGGTGGAGCTAGTTGCGCGGGTCTTACGTACATGAATAAGTTGCCGACGGTCGCAAGCGAGCCAGTGGGAAGGGGTTTCGTTATCATGTTTCCGTATCTTAATAAAACCTTTCCCTCTTGTAAGAGAGAGTGCTATTTTTTTAGTGCAACACATCGGCAGAGCGCTTGTATTTAGTAACTGCATTTTGTTCTTTGCTGCTTTTCCAGAAAACTTGTTCTATTATATGTATATAACTAGAGTTTCATTAAAATAAACTTTTAAACTTAATGGGGGTTGGAATGGTAATACATCATCTCTTTTTATTGAGGCATCTGTGCTCCCCGTTTTTTTTTCGATCATGGTCGATGTTTTATCCACTCCGGCATTCACCTTGTTAAATTGGAAACCATGAAAACCATTTCAGGAGTGGCCGGTCTGGGTCTCGAACCCAGGCCTCCCGAATGCAAGGCAAAGGCTTTTGGCATTTAGCCGTCTTGCTCGCAAAAAAAAACCAAGGGGTATTTTTTAATTTGTGGTTAAAGTGCTTTATGACTTAAATACGCTATTAATCTGTCTACTCGACCTACGTTGTGTCTGGACGGGTATACATTTAAGGGTGATTTTACTTAGGCATGTCACGGGACAGTTCCAACCGGTGCTCTTTCCGACAGATTGCCCGATAGCTTTTGTTACCCGAAAACGCGAGGCTTATTTGTTTAGTTTTTTATGTTTTTTTGTTACAAAAATTAGGGATACTTGATAAGAGGCCATGTTGTTAGAAACAGTGTTAGGATCCTGTGTATCCTGACTGGTCCTGTTTGACCATGTTGGAGCCGATGTTTTGGGATGCGTGGTAGCCTTATTCTGAATTGTGAAACTTGGAACAACTACTAGCCTTCTGCTTTTGTGCACAATTTGCTGACTTCATTTTGTGTAGGAAATTTATGGAAGCAGCGCAAAAGTACAACGAGCTGTCCTATCATTCTGGCCTCTCTAAGGAAGATCAAATGAACGCGTTGACGAGTGCACTTATTTGTGCAACGCTTGCTTCGGCGGGCCAGGTTCGATCCCGGTTACTAGCTATCCTGTTCAAGGACGAACGCGCCCAAAGGTTGCCAAGCTATAACATCCTCGAGAAGATGCACCTCGACCGAATCATAAAGCGCAGCGAACTCGGTATGTCGTATTCACGCATCCAGGAGCTTTTATTTCTATTTTGGCTTAAATTGTGACACAAGCCGGTATTGTAGCGCTGTCTTTAATACATATCTTTAGCGCTCTGGAGACAGGTTGTGGATATGCGTTTAACGAATAGTCTCAATCAATATTTGTTGTGTTTGTGTAGCCCAAGAGAGCGCAGGTTGTGTTCTGGAAAAAGTTACGATATACTTATATAATTTTTTTCGAACGTTTAGCATTACCGTTTCTACCGTCAGAATCCACTATAGACCTATGTGCATTTTAACATGTTCCAATGATTTATTCGTTATGGGTGTGCTTTTTATTGTCGTCGTTTTGATTCTCGTTGATCGTATTACTGTCATCGCCCGTTGAGCAGAGGAGTTTAGCCAGTTGCTGAAGCCGCACCAGAAAGCTCTTAAGGAAGATGGCCGGTCGTTTCTCGAGAGCGCGATCGTTGAGCACAATCTGCTGTCGGCGTCGGCGCTCTACGATAACGTGACCTTTGTCGAGCTCGGAGCCCTACTCGAGATCCCCGCCGAACGAGCGGAAAAGTGCGCCAGCCAGATGATAACCGAAGGTCGTCTAGCAGGCTACATCGATCAGATTGACGGCAGCGTCGAGTTTCACAGTGAGTTGCCGCAGGCCTTCTTTGTATGGCTAGCTAATTCAACTACTTACACTCCTACGCTGAGATTACTTTCGTTCCGTTAGATTGGTTAAAACTCTGCCAACGGGACGCCAATCCCCTGGACCCTATAAATCCCTATTACCCTATCAATATATATATATATATCGCGATAATTCGGTTTTGTGGTAATTATATGAGGTTTCAGATGTCAGAACGCCCAAATCAAAGATGCTATTTACACCTCTATTTCGTGTATGTATATATATATATATATATATATATATATATATATATGTGTGTTCATTTGAATGATAGTGTACTGTCAGATAGGTATATAATCGTTAAATAATTAAATAATATGACGCTCAACTAGACAGCAAGTGGTTTGCTAGCTACGAGATTCAACTACCAGATTTCTCTGATTAAAGAGATACTCCAAGCTATAACACTCGACGGACAGTGCAAATTCGGTGAGGTTGTTGAATGTTCCTGGTAAAAATATGGCTCGAACTCAGTTGGGTTGCGACCTTTTTACACTTTTCCTGCGGCATTATCGGGCGCAATTGTCTCGTTTGCTGTGTAGCTTAGGGTACATATCTTATTGGAACCAGAGTTTACTTGCAATTATTTCCTTTAAGTTTGAACAAAGATAATTGAGGAACATGTTACGGTAACGCTTGCCATTCACCGAGAAGTGACAAAAGTGGGCCCAAAGATTATCTTGCACTAGGGGTCGCATAATCCTGCCACGTCTGACCCACGTAACGGCCCAACGTGATCCATTAAAGCCACTTGGCGAAGTTTAGCCGCAGCAGATCAACTACCAGATACTACTGCTGATGCTTGATTCGGCTTGATTTCTTGTGTCTGAATAGTATATCTAAACTGAATATGGATACATCGCTATACCCAGCCTCAAAATGCGCCAGGTTTAGGTGCTGGAAGCACTCAGTTGTTGGGCACCGCTCTGAACCGATATTTATGAACATTGTTCCACACTGCTGGTCACAGTGGTGATCTTTTCAGCCGAGCGAACGCTCCGTGACCTTCTAGGGTCAGGGACATCATGCACTAAACCCCTCCTGCAAAACTTCGGAAATATCTCGAAGAGTTCGTCAGAATGCTCACGCAGAGCTTCAATTTTCTTGATAAGTGTTCGCAATCTGTATGCGCTTCTCCGTCTAGTATCGTTTTATTTAAAAAAAATTCAGCTAAATTCGATTTGTTTACAAGAACATACAGCCTGAAAGACCGTATGCGTTCTCTCATTGCTTTTGCAGCCGTGGTCTTGAAGCTGTAAGTTTAAGTTAAAAATTACATTGTGCATTTATCTTTGCGCAATGTTCGCTTTAAGGCATTGGCTCACTTATCTCTTAATGATTGCTCTTAAACTAAGTTGGCAAACTTTTCATTACATCTCATTTACTCTTTTATAATTACTATATCTGTCTCTGAACTAGTCCCCGAGGCAACCTCTTCAGTATAGAGGCTATATGTGTTCGAGTGTATTTGCACGTTCTCGTGAAATATATATATATATATATATATACAAAGTGCCCGTAATTTTTTTATTGCTTTGGAGTGAGAATGAACCCACAAACATTTGTGACAACGGCGTTGCACAAATTGTGCTCTTGCGAGACAACCTGTCCTCCTATACAGGAACCCACACCGTCGTGTTTGTGATTCTGTAAAATTTTACTTTCTCTGCCGGACATACGACGCCGGCTAGACCATACGACATTGTTGTTTAGAAGAGAATGCGTCAAAATTCAAGTTTAATTATTAGATATTGCGTTATATACCTCTAAATCATAACTCTTCGATCATTGACAGCGCCTAAAACACAGTGAGGCAAATGTGCAGTTCGACATGACGATACTTTTGGTACTAAATACATGGCGATCTGTGATTTCTAGTTAATTAAGGTTTTCCGGTAGGCATATTGGAAGTGAGCACATGCATAAATTACCTAGAGTGATTTATCTAATGGAGTAGGCCTTTTTGCATGCCCTCCGGAGAACCTTAATTACTGCGCTGTGGATAATCGTGTGGTTATAATTTTGAGGTATTGAAGGTGAAAGCTAAACATTAATGTTTTACGGGCACCATGTATGTATATATAAGAGTTCTGAGCATATATATTGCCCCTGATGTAAAAGGGTGACATGTGTATTTAGGTAAATCAATGACAAAATGACGATAGCAAGCGGGCCAAACTTTATCGTTTAAATGTGAATCTACTTTCAGACTTCTGAGTCGCAATGCTTGAATGTGTAAGCATGGGTAGCAAAGTTTCTTCTCGTTGGATTTCAGTTTTTCAATATATATGTGCTCAATCTGTGCATTCTAGAACCAGACGTCTTACCACAATGGAACTCGCGTATCGAGCAGCTCTGTCATCAGGTGAATGGAGTCATCGACAAGATTTCGGTTGCCCACCCGAACTGGTTTGCCCAACAAACTGCAGCTCTCGCCAACAATCAGAGTGGCAATCGACAACAAGAACTTGATAAAGAGGAGGCGATGGTCTCTTGAACGAGCTGAGGCTTTGGCAAAAAGTAAATTACTTTTTATGTGAATATAATTAAAAAATAAACAACGGATTTTCCGTTACGTCATACATTTTAGTTACGTGCAACTGTTCTACTCTATGAGCTCGAATTCGGTTGGAATTATCGTGCCCTTACCATAAGAATATCGTGTTTGAAAGGCTGAAGAGTTTTAAGATCAATTATTTCTGTGGCTATTTTAAGGTGTGTATCGTTGATAGATAATACAATGAAAATGTGGATAATCTCGATATCTTCGAAATTCTGCACATTTTCTTTGTATATATATATATACATATATTCTGTTAGTTTATTTTCTCGACCTCCATTTTCTGCTTAGTGATACCTACCCGTGGTATAAAAGATAAGATATAAAAGTGTGGCTTGTGTATTTAGGTATACATGCCAAGCAAATAATAAATCAATAGTCAGCTTCTTCTTAATTGTGTGGGCTGGTTCTGAGAACAAGCGAGCGCTAATAATAGATGCTTTAAATAGACGTATCATAGTCTGTGAGTGCGCACTGTTTCCTAGGAGGAGGGCGGAATATTGTGTTGGAAAACAACCGAAGGCGTAGTTTTCAATTCAACATAAGTTTGCTTTGGGAGAGCCTATTCTAATGTGTACAAAATGTTTGATTTTATCGGATGAATTTGTATTAGAAATGCCTGCGGTTCTCTCCCTCCTGGGCCATGACAGATACGCTTATGCTGTCTCGGCTCTGAAACTAGTATTGCAATTAAGTTGTATCTACGGCAAAAGAGAGCTTTTGTAAAACATTGCCGTGAGTTAGCCAGATCATCCCTCTAAATATATATATTTTTTTTTTTTTTTTTTTTTTTTTAAGGGGTGGAAAATGCATTTACGCACACCCGCCGATATAATGACGGGTAGTGTGGGGCTAGACGCTCGCGTATTCCCTCTCCGAGCGTCTAGCCCCACACTACCCGTCATTATATCGGCGGGTGTGCGTAAATGCATTTTCCACCCTTTAAAAAAAAAAAAAAGATACATTTAGACGGATGATCTGGCTAACTCACGGCAATGTTTTACAAAAGCTCTCTTTTGCCGTAGATACAACTTAATTGCAATACTAGTTTCAGAGCCGAGACAGCATCCTCTTGATGACGTTATTAAGATTTGTTTTTACCTTGTGTGGGCTACCTGGAAAAGTTTTCTATATTTTGTATTTATGGGCTTTCAAAATAGTATTAAGAACATCGTTATTCCTACGGGATCTCAGGGAACCCTTCGACGGAGGGAAGGGACCCTTCGACTGACGCCGCGTTTCCCCTCTGAAGCTCGATCGATACTCGTTGCAGTAGGAACTCTCCAGAACGAGGATCTCTTGTGACTGCGTTTAGTCTTTTTCCAAGCTCTTTAAAAAATCTTGACGTTTCTTCACCCATGGGTCCGTAAGTTTCTATGGTAATTGGCTGAACGATAAACTGCGGATTGAGCTCTTTGTACTTCGCTAACTTGTGGTCCTCCGCAAGACAAGCAGAGGTACCAGCTTTCTGGCTTGTTCGAGCGACGTAGCTCCTGGCCAATGTACACGACACGGTAGGCGACCTCTTTCCCAAGGGGTTAGTATTTTGCCGTCCGGTCGTAACCCACTATTGGCGCTAAGGCCTGGTGGCTCTTTCACAGCCGGCACCTGTGCACTATGCAGTGCACGACAGACGACGTCGTTTATTGCATAGTGCCGTGGGTGGCGGCCGGCGCTGTATCGGCACGATAGAGCGTGTTCCCCTGTTGTTGTTACGGGGGACCGACACCGGTTGCAAAGATGAGCGGCACAGACCGTCTCCCTTATATTAATTTTTTTTTCTATATTAATTATGCGCTTCTGCTTACCGAGGGTACCAATTAGTAGGGCAGTGTTTCGAGACCTGTTCCTAAATGTTGACTACTTAAAGCTTCCTTTAAATGCACTGGCTGAATGCTAAAATCAACTCTTTATTTGAGTTGACTCCCGATTTCAATCATTTCATCGTTCCAAAAACAACAAATAGAACAATAACATATTCCATCATTCCATGCATTCATATTCAAGTAATACACTTGCTTTAAGCACTCTAATTTAATCAAAGTAATATTTGATAACTCTTATAAGCCAAACAATTAAGTCGGCAAAAACAGTCATTCATATTTGCGCTCGACAAACGGTGGCTTGCCCTCCACTAGTTTCTCGTTAAAGGATTTAGAATGTACTCATTCCAATTACGAAGCCTCATTTAAGATTCGCATTGTTATTTTTGTCACTACCTCCCCGAGCCGGGATTGGGTAATTTGCGCGCTTGCTGCCTTCCTTAGATGTGGTAGCCGTTTCTCAGGCTCCCTCTCCGGAATCAAACCCTAACTCCTCGTTACCCGTTACAACCATGGTAAACATATAATATACCATCGACAGTTGATAGAGCAGATACTTTGAAGGAATAGCATCGACACAAGGCCGAAATGCTCGGCAAAGCTATTTAGAGTCACCACCTATAGTCTTACGACATGGTTTGCACTAATAAAAGCACATCCAACCGAAGCTGAACGTATATGCATGTCTTAGCTCTAGAATTACCACAGTTATCCATTTAACAAAACACATCCCATGAAAGTATAACTGATTTAATGAGCCATTCGCAGTTTCACCATTCAAAGGTTATTACACCGCTGAACAAGCGTATACGACGCCACCGCAGCTGTCTCTATTTAAGGGTTGTATTTAAGGGGAGTCCGAGCCAGGATTGCAGCAGAAAAATCCGGCAGGACCACAGCTTTTCTGCTTAGCAATCAATAAGCTACTTACCGCGACTTTGTTTTGTTTAGATCGTGTTTCTCCATTTCCAGGTTGATGCACCTTCTTTAAAGTCTTGGTCTACACGACGCGGACTTGCTGGGATACTTCACGACAATTGATTCTCGTAACTAATTTCTCGTTACTAAACCTAATCTCGCCAGATCCACCTGCTTAGAGGTTCCGTTTCCTATTGCAAAAGGGGGTTTAGGCCCAATGCGGTCACTCCGGGGCTGTCGTAGCGGCGTCAATGGCTAGCAGCGGATTAAGCGTATCGGGTGCTCGACACCCGGAAGCAGGACAAACACGCTATCTCGATGGAGTTAGCCAAAACCTATTGCGGTCTCTGATGGGCACTCCGCCGCGTGAGAATGTAAGCTCTCAGGCGGAATGGCTAGCCCCTCATACACAACCCCAGCCTCGTGTTATAAAGTTCATCATTAAGCGTTGCCACCTTCCTTCCATCAAATAATAATAATAGTCGGTAATATAGTTTACAAGAAAAACTGCACCCTTTAACAGCTTCAGATCCGCGTTCAGCCGTGCGGTGTACGTACATTATGAAAGCGTATTCTCAGTAAACTACTTTTATTACTATTGTGCTATGTAAATAAAGGGTGGAGTCTTAGTCTGCTGTTTGTTAACTATTTCTTCTTTTATTTAAAATTAAACACGAACATAATATGCATGACAAACATGGTAAAAATAGTTTATGAGTATTCTCGCTGGAGATTAGAATATTACACGGATTCCGTACAATCGGGTAGGTGATACATGGCACATGGACCGTCACAACGACGGCATTTGCAGTCCTCTTTAGATTCATGAAACCCAGCAGAACGGCATAGTAGATGATGAAATCCGTGAACACTGTAGCGAGTAGTGAGGTGACGACATGGGCGGAGAGACTCCTTCCAAACCTGGTTAGTCATAGCTGGTGATAGATAAAATGCTCTGGGAATTTGAGACATTTTTGAGTATACTCACGCCGAAATGTTTCCAGGGCGGCTGTCTGCTGTAAATTAAAGCCGTCTACGACTTTATCAAAAAATTATATTGAGCCCGCGAGCATGTACACTATTCTGTTGCGCGAATTTAACGGAAGGCCAAGTATTCGGCTTTACCCTATTCAACTGCCATAAATCGGAAGTGCTAAGATATTTTCATGTCACTTGGACATCGTAAGCAGCTACGGATGCCACTTTGAACGTAAATAATGTCATGACTGTCCGAACGAACAACTGTGTTGGGTTTCTGATACCAGCTGTGGCATAGGCGCTTTTCTACAACGCTTAATTACATGTTGTGAAAAGGTTGTACCTTGAGACGAGAAAATTATCCCGAAATAGCAAAATGTTTCTACGAACTGCACTTGCTCGCCGTGAAATCGCAGTTTATCTGCGCGGGCTCGTTGCCCGCCACGTCGAAACTTAACAGCCATCCAGGCCAACTCTACTTTTAAGATTGTGAACTGCTCAAGAAAACTTTGGAAACACGGCCCTGCTGGGTGTGAAAATTTCTAGGTACAACATAAACAGATTTCAGCAGCAGCCTATTTCATTAGCAACTGCAAAAAATCCTAAATTCACATTTATGAAAGCTGGATTTATCAAAAAATCACAGTTATTAAAGCTGGATTTTATGCCACCCTTACGAAGGCTAGATTTTATTCTTATCATCGCTCGATAAAGTGTTACATTTCTTATCGAATCTTACCTAGAATTCACACTCATGAAAGCTGGTTTTCCTGCCATTCTCATGAAGACTAGCATTACAACGACTGGATTTTACTCTTAAGCTCGATTTTCTGAAAATGCCATGTTGCATTTTTTTGCTGAAGCGTATTTAAAGTTCACATTCATGCTGGCTTTCCTGCCCAGCTTATACGCCACTCTCACGAAAGCTTTATATCAATTTACATTAATTGAGTTATATTTAGCATGATCAGATGCTAATTGAGTTATATTTAGCATGATCAGACGCTTTGAAGAAAACCTTCGGACAATTAAAACTACACTTTATTTGAATAAGTTTATTTAATCTTTTAGAGTTATATTTATGATAACCTGCCCAGCTTATACGCCACTCTCACGAAAGCTTTATATCAATTTACATTAATTGAGTTATATTTAGCATGATCAGATGCTAATTGAGTTATATTTAGCATGATCAGATGCTTTGAAGAAAACCTACCTTCGGACAATTAAAACTACACTTTATTTGAATAAGTTTATTTAATCTTTTAGAGTTATATTTATGATAACCTGCCCAGCTTATACGCCACTCTCACGAAAGCTTTATATCAATTTACATTGAGTTATATTTAGCATGATCAGATGCTAATTGAGTTATATTTAGCATGATCAGATGCTTTGAAGAAAACCTTCGGACAATTAAAACTACACTTTATTTGAATAAGTTTATTTAATCTTTTAGAGTTATATTTATGATAATCAGTCCCTCTGAAGAAAATTCTCAGACAGTTATAAGTTGTGAAACCACCACACTTCCTTCTTGTGCTTGTTTTACGCCATCGGCAAAGTAAGAAACCTGCAAGTCAGTATCTGAATAAACACATTTATTACTGCCATTTTCCATGGTCACGACAGTAAAACAGTACTGTACTTTAGATGCTGCTGTACTTGAGATGTCACACATTAATTGGCATCATATTCTTTGGTGGAAGGTCTTTAATTGGTTCCCAAGCCTTATCGACCTTCAATTGCATAAGTTTCAATTCTAGTTCATACAGCTCATTCACCGCGGTGTCTATCGCATTCTTCATGTCCCAGTTGCCTTTTACAATCGCAAGCGCCTCGCGCTGTAAAGCTGCTACATCCTGGTCCTCGGTCTCCACTACCTTGCTTTGGCCATCCCATGTCTCAAGATTCTCGAAAATATCTCCCTAAAAGCAAATAGACAGATCACAAAAAAGCAAATCTGTTTACAAAACATAAAATATTGCGCAGATCTTAACAAAATATTGTGAGCAAATAGACAATTAAATCCAATAAAAGCCAACCTGTTTACAAAACATAAACTATTGTGCATATCTTAACAAAATATTGTGAAATATTGTGCATACGGCTGAAAGTTCTACGCAAATGTCTAATATGAATAACACGTTCATAGTCAAAATAGTCTCTTAATACTAATACTGGTAAACATGACGACGCTTAATGTAATAATATAATAACGCGGCAAACGCACAAATCGCGATTGCATATATATATTCACCTTAAAGCGACCGACGGAGTTCTTCTCGCGGAGTTTCCGAATTCGCTTGTCGACAGCCGCCTGCCGCTCGCCGATTTCCTCGTACAGGTCTAGGATGCACTTCTGCGTTTCGAGGATGTACTCCTCTTCCTTATAGAGCTCACGAAGTTTCTCTTCGTCGACGACGTGGTCCGAGATGTCACGCTTCTGCTCTTCGAAGATTTTCTCCAACGTCTGACGTTCGTAGTCGCTCAGGCCCTTTTTTTGGCGTCCGAACGGGCCGAACGAGTAAGAAGACATTTTTTCGCCACTGCAACGAGTCTTGGCCGGCGACGCCCGCTCACACAGGAATGGCAGGAACAATAATGGCTAAGTGGGCTAAAAGCTGCGTCGCGGCGATAGTCGTCGGACTTTTCGTTCGAAGTCAACGACAGCGAGTCGGGCAAAAGTCAAGCCGCACACAGTTCGGTCCGGTGTCGTTATTTGCCGATAATAGACAGCCTAGCGAAGGTTAGGTAGATCACTGTTTATAGTCGCGTGGCAGCCAGCTATTTGGTGGCAGCTGTATTTTAGCTAAGTCTAGCAGAAGAAAATTCGTCGGTATTTATTGCAGCACTAAGTGAAAAAAACGATATTTGTTCTCCTGTTCTTTTGCGATCGAATCCGAGCATGCAGTCGTTCCTATAATATGATAAATCCGTTTAATAAAAAAAAAAACGTTTGTAATACGGCGAAGTCGCCGACACAACTGTCTATCCACGTCGCAAGTGTATTTCCGAGAAATAATGAAGCGCCGAAGCTGGTTGCTTGAGATCGAAATAAGCCTATTTCTATTGACTAGTGTATGATTTTGAGCAAAAGGTTAATTTACTGAAAGACGAAACAGTCAGACCGCTAGTACGTATATTGATGCAGATCTATGTTTGTATCTGTGTAGTGCTATGATATCAATGCAGACGACATGCGTGTTAAGAGGACGATTGCTAATCGTTGCATTGTTGGCATAGTATTGGCTTTTAGCGCTGAGGTCTACAGCAAGGTGGGCTTTGATGCTGAGGTATTGATCTACGGTAGGATCAGCATCTGCTGCTTGAAATGTCTAGTGCATAATGCGAGAAACACACTTGGGCAATCTAAACGATCGAGTGCATTTGATTAAAATACATTGCACTCGAGCGTGTGAGATCGCATAGGTAGACTAGTGCGAGCAATCTTTTGCACTCACAAGTTCTCGTACTAATCTACCGATGAACCACTCGCTAGCAGGTTTAGTAATATCATCCGTAGAATTGCATGACGTGAAAAAGAACTTACCTAGGCCGACGAGGAGCCGGTTTAGTAGTATATCGGGCAGCAACCGCATGGATATTCTGCACTGGATTTGCTCCGGAGTCTCAGCCTGGACCGCCTGCTCGGCTGATGGTTCTGATTTTACCGAATGGTTGGCAAGATCGCGGTCATCCTGGTCGAGTAGACAAATCCGACCAGCGATCCCAGGTCAGGGGAGGAAACCATTAGGCGGATTATTATCGCGTTTCCAAATCTCTATATTGATGCCCAAAGGGACAGTGGACGTGTGTAGCCTTATCAAAGGTGGACTCTATTAAGCGAAAATCAGAGCTTTCTGTCGGGGGAAAAACGAGTGTTGAGTGTAAGGGATCTGCACGCACCTAAGATACACGTAAATCCAGCAATGACACATCATCAGCAGCCGCAAGGGCACTGTTCTGGGCCACAATTGGCCCGGGGGTGCAGTATTGTGCGTATGGTTGAACGAGGACCGGACCCGACACCTCCCGGTTCAGCAACAGCTCTCAGCAGAAAGTAGTAATGTTACAACATAGTGAATTTACAGTTAGTAGTTTTATCAACATCAGTTAATTCGCTGCCAGGACGGTTTGGTGAAGCTGTCCTGTGACGCGAACGTCATGAGTTGTGGGTTCGAACCCGGCAGGATAATATTCTAAGATTTTCATTGTGGACGCCTCGTTATTTTCAACGTTTCAAAGGTCACATGCTAAGGCCGGCTCAAGTGCTGTTGTGAATCCTATCTCTGCGATATATTACGGCCGTGCGTCAATTGCTGACGGAGATTTGGGTAACTCTATCCAAACTGAGGACAACGTTATAACGTAAATTGTGTAAATACATTCACTTGCCTAGTAAACATTGTAACGGAACGGTGGCAGAAACGGTAGGCATATAGTAGTTCATATTTTGGAGAGGGGGACTCTAGAGACAGGAATTGCAGTCCCTTGGGGTTTAGTTAGCACGATGGCGTTAAAGGCTTACACTATGGTGTAAACATAGAAATTAAAAGAGACCGACATAAGCATTTTAGTGAGGTGGTGATGAGAACGACCTAGCAAGCAGCCAGATCCAAGAGCAGGCCTGTAACGACAGCTTTTACCGCCGACGGGCTTCATCACGCGTTATGCAACACGGAAGGTTCTCAGGATCCTCAGGAATGTTATAGATGCACGAAGTGTAACGGTTATCAACGCCGCAGTATATCCAGAGGTTCGGTCAATAGCCGAACCAGTAGGACGGCAGGAAGATCCAGTGGTAATAATAATAATAATAATATAATCGGCGATCTATTTATTCCGTCAGTATCTCTGCAGGCTGCTGTTTGCAGTGGGACTTGTCAGCAGCAGAGTGAGAACCATCTCCAACGATGGAGAAATGTGAAGCATGCAACATTATAATGACGACACTAAGTAATTGTATACGAACGTTTTTATTTTTTTTATGATGTAAGGTGAACACGATGAAGACCTAACTCTGACGTATGCGCGCATCCGTTTTTTCTCTGTTTCTAACGAACCAAACCGTGTGATACTGAAAAAAAGACCTCAATAGTGATACAGGAACGGAAGTGTGCTGTTTGTATGAGACGGATTAGCACTTTGGTGAATAAGGGTCGCACTTCAAGCTACCAACGGCACGAGCGTAGAAACCGTAAGCTAATCCACGGCTTTCAACTACGTTAGGGCTCTTTGCACAACATATATCGACACGCTAATGATATTTTGGCAGATTGTGCGTCATGCACAGTGATCCGATCTATCGATATATCTATACTCCGGATTGATGTGTGTGTTTGCATGATGCATGTCAGTACGATAACTCCAAGGGAGTCACTTCGGAAAAACAGACTCGACTCTATACTTTTGTATATATATATATATATATATATATATATATTTACCCGGGCCTTAAGGTCAGCTCTACTGCCATGTATTCGAGAGCCAACCGGCCTCCTGAGAAGCGACGGAAAGAGGCCTGACGGTCTCACCCTTATCCCTTTTGAAAGGGGAAAGGCGCTTATTTGGGATGCTACAGTCACCGACACGCTCGCCCCCTCGAACATGGAGGCCAGCGCATCAGCCGCTGGCTCCGCAGCACGCAAGGCTGAACGTCTAAAGACCAACAAATACGCCCAGCTCACCGACGAGTTCATTTTTGTGCCACTAGTATTGGAGACACTAGGGGGACCTGGCCCTGAGGCATGGTCACTTTTACAGAAGATTGGCAAACGAATTGAACTCACGACGGGGGACAAAAGAGCTTTCGACTTTCTACTCCAGCGGCTATCTCTGGCGGTTCAGCGCGGCAATGCGGCAGCAATTATGGGTACAATGAGGGGCTGCCTCGAGGATAAGCTCGATTGGTAGCACCCCTCACAAGCCCAAAGTTAGATATTCATATTCCACTGTAACTTCAAAATGAACTAAAACCATATTATATATTTATTTATATATATATATATATATATAGTCGGAATTTATTATTTTAATATTATAATTTAGAAGAATATATATAATGCTTCACGGCGTTGCTGCTATATATGTATATATATATATATCTGCGACCTTGCTATCGTCAATTGCGCTAAGGAATCCATTATGTGAACTCCCCATTTTGTGGAATGTTGCACCGCATTGCATGCCCTATGAAAAACAGAAACCATTCGGACCTTAACGTAGTAACAAAATCTTTAAAAAAACGGTAGGTTAAATTTACCAGGCCGTAGAATATTAGTACGTATGCGGCTAAACCGATTACTCTTTTAGAATAGGCAGGACGGCTCTCATGAGGCTTCGCTGCCTTGGCAAAGGACAAATCTTTTCCAGTTGATGAGTTGCGAACGTGCTTCTTTGTGCTGTTTCAAATTGTTGCGATCAAGAGGCGTGTTATGTAATCCGTTCCGAGAGGTTCAAAATAAATAGTGCTCCTGATATCCATCAACGGCGTAGCATAATCCTTTTTGGGCACATGTCCAACTCGGCCTTTTTTTTTTATTTGGGAGGTTTCGAAAATGCACATACGTCATGAGCAGCTAGTGTGGCACTTGCAAACCCACTAAAACCGTATTTCTTCTTACCACCCCCGGCTCGGTATTGCTTTGACATTACTTCGAAACCACCAGCGAAATCTCCGCGCCCTCCGCCCTCATACGTCCAACCAAGACTTGCGACTAAAACGTTTACCTGCTTACATTCATATAGAAGAACCTGTCTTGTCGGCAATAACTTAAATATGCAAAACGCAATTTAGTGACAGTAAACAGACAGCGAGTACAGGCGTACATAGCCCAATATCAGCTTTAGTTCAGGCGTGTTAAAAGAACTAGTTCCAGAGGGTATTCCAGAGTTCTCCAACAAATGGGTGACAACAACAACAACAAGCTGTGGCACAATTATGTGGCTTCAAGTATCTTACGCAAGTTTTTGGCTAGTACACTTTTAGTTCGGCTGTACCTTCAGGCACAGAAAGTTTCCTTTTTATAGTTATGTATTTTGGCCTTAGCTTTTTCGTCTCACTTAGTTTTTTTTTCAACATACGGCTTTGTCGTGAATGCGTACGGTTACCGACATCCTGTCCGCGAATAGTGCCGATATTGCGATAATTGATAGCCGTAATTACAGCTTTCTGAAACTCGAAAATCGTGTGTTTTCTTATTGATAATTTGTAGGCTGCTCTACAAAACAATTTGATCTTTCTTAAACATCGATTACTAATATTCCGCAATTAAGGTACTGGCAAGTACACTTATCTGTACATCACATTTGAACTATTTGAACTTTCATCTCGGCAAATCGTGCAAAACTTATCTGGATCCTTTTAGGTCCTACCTACGGTTAGTTCTGTCCCATCGGCGATGCTTCGGAGCCAAAGTTATGAGGAAGAAACAATTGATTCACGAGGGGTTTTTTTAGCAGCACACATAGCCTTCTTTTCAGAGACAGGAGGTTAGTGGCTCTTAACCATGCGCCATAATGAAGCGCTGCAAAATTCAAAACCCATTTACACTAACCTGTTTGTTAGTCAGGAAAAAAATAGCACCACCCATCACATTAGACTTTAGGCATATTTTACGCGTAAACCAGTCGCGCAATATTTTTTCTAATAATAATAGTTATAATAATATAAAAGGCGAGCACTGCCGAGTGTGCAAACGAATTGTAAATAATAATATTAATAATAATAATAAATAATATATATATATATAAACGATAACTATTACAATTAAAATGGAATATAATTTAAGGGCAAATGTATGGTTGGACTGTTTCTTTAAAATGTAAAATAAATGTAATTTATATATATATATATATATATATATATATATATATATATATATATATATGCGTGTGTAACAAACTAACTGCATATCCTTAATAACAGTCGCATTGATCGTTTGGAATTGATTTATTCAACTTATCAATTAACTGCAGTAGACAATTGTTCCACAGCACTCTTGCACAAAGTTTTTATGAGTTCCAGAACTCTCACATATGCCGTATAATGAAATTCAGGTTCTGATAAACGTGCTGGCCACGTCATGAAGTTTATTCAATTTTCTTCGAGATAGACCCGAATAAGTACAGTGCCGTACAGCCAACCTAGCGTTGGCTTGCTTAACTTGACAGCAATAAGCCAGCAGTTTCGCAAAACATTCAATCAATGAAAACAGTTGTCTTGGTTAGTTGTAGCCTGTCCGCATCCGCCATTCGATGGAAGTTGCCTATTGGTTTATTAACGCTGGTAAACTCTTCAAAGGGTAGATTGGTTTTCATTTAGTTGACGACCATACCCAAGCTCAAGTAAAGTAACAAGACTAGCGGCTCTCTTTGGCGTGGTATCTAGGACTTCTAACTCGTTGCTGTCTCTGTCACCGACTGGTTGACAAGAAAAACATTTCTAGACACTTACTTGATACTTACATATGTTTGATATGAAATACCTGCGAATAGAACGCATGGAAGTGGCTAAGCCGAAATCGCGCATTTAACTTATTTTGTGTTCCAATCAAGCGCTTCTGAACGCTCACTGCTTTATAGGGCTGAGAACGAGATGTATTGCTGCAACGTTACGGCCACGTTTTGAAGCAAACTTAACTGTAACTTGAATTGGTTGTAGTCCATTTTGGTATGCCGTTACTATTGTGAGTTCAAAATATGCCCAAGCAGAGATGTAATGGGTGATACCCGTTTGCCCGGAAGTCTGTATACAGGATGCGGCTAAATGTGTGGGTATTTTCCAATGGAGTGAAAGGGGGGACGGAAATGTTTCGTTTGGGAGTGACAGTAAAATTACTTTCATTCGGTTAGACCGATACCACGATGGTCACAAACATCACTTCATCAAATGTGCAAATGGAAAAGAACAAATTGTTTATGTATATATATATATATGTTGTATATATAAATATATATATATATATATATATATATATATATGTTTGTATATATATAAATATATATATATATATATATATATATATATATATATATTTATATATATATATATATATATATATATATATATATACATGTGTGTGTTCCGAGCCTACTCAGCTGGATCTAGGAAGATAACTATTCTACCCGACTATTCTGGGTAGTTCAGCGCGCGTCGTATAGGCGCGAAGTCAGTAGCATCGCAACAGAACGTGAACGTGGTTCTCTCTATACGGACAACAGCTTGGCAAGTGAATCATTTGATTTCTTCCCTATTTTTCCTCTCCCTCTCACACCCTCGCTCTCTCTCGTTTTCTCCCACTCTCTCTTTTCTCCCCTCTATCTTTCTTTCTGTCTATCTGTTTGTCTCTGGGCTTCTTTGGCGGGCCACTTCGCTCTGCTTCGCTTTGCACGGTTTGGTTCGGATGCGTCAAAAGCAGCATTAACACACCGGCTATAGCGGAGTGACGCTCGAATCAGCAGGCGAAACCGCCGCAACGAAAGCCAATGAAAACGACGTTGCTGGCAGCGCTCTGCGGTCGTGGCGGTGGTGGTGGTGGTGGCGGCGGCTGCCTCGTAGACGATAGACCTGCTTGTGCCGCTGTCGCTGCTGCTGCTACTGCTGCTGGTCCCATGGCCACGTACAGGGCAGCGCGTACAAGACGTCGTCGATGCGTTCGTTGTTGCTGCAAGTGTCGTAAAATGTACAACATATGTGGGGACACGCTTAATTTTCAATTCGACGAATGCCAACAGCGCGCGCCGAACAAACGAAAACAGAAGCCGCAACTACGACGACGATGACAACAACGGCGGCAACAACAACAACAACTGCGGCAACAACAACAACAACAACAACTGCGGCAACAATAACAACAACTGCAACAACAACAACAACAACAACAACAACTGCGACAACAACAACAACAACTGCGACAACAACAACTGCGACAACAACAACTGCGACAACAACAACAACAACAACAACAACAACAATAACAACAACTGCGACAACAACAACAACTGCAACAACAACAACAAAAACAACAACAACAACGAAGGACATGATATGATGATCATGACGAGGTTGACAGCGTAGTGGCAGCGACATCTTTGTTGACGGCAGCAGCAGCAACAACAACAACGATGATGACTAAGATGTTTTCACAATAGTAATAACAACAACTGCAACTACACCGATATGACAGCAACAACAATAATGACGACGACGACAACGACAAGAACAATGGCGACACCAACAACAACAACAACAACAACAATTACCGCAGCAACAATACAACAACGCGCCGGCAGTTATGACGACAACAACAATATAGAGGGCCGAAACGGTGTGGAGGAAAATGCTGACTACCTACACGAATAGACTTAACACATTGACTACTTTTACACTTTCCGCTTTTCGTTTGCGTTTTTTCTTTCTCTCTCTCTCTCTCTCTCTCTCTCTCTCTCGCTCTCTGTGTTTTTTTCTCTGCAGCAGCCTTATGACTTATTATTAGTATTGCTATTATTAAGAGTAGACTGGCGACCACGCCGATTTCACCGACCAAGTCAAAGCCGTCGGGAGAGGTCTTGCTGACGGCAATGACTATTATTAGCTGCACTATGTATAGTAGTTATGAGAGTATAGCAATAATAATAATAATAATATGAGGATAATGATGATGATGATGATGATGTCGACGATGATCTTCATCAACGTCATCATCATCATCATCATCATAATAATGATTATTTTTTACACCTATCACTAGTCTTTTACTTCGAATCACGCCCTGCCACACGGCACAGTTCGATAGCAAGAATGTAATAATGAATGACGTGCGAAACGGCGGAAAGCGCCGAACGTACGGGCCGGCGGCCTCCCGTTGTGCTACTTCCCCACCATAGATGGTAATGGTGATGGTGTTGTTGCTGCTGCTACTGCTGAAGCACGTTGAAGGGCAACAAGAACAACTATTCTTACTGCTACTACTACTATTACTATAACAAGAACAATAACAACTTCTACTACAACAACAACAATAACTACTACAACAACAACAACAACAACACGTCAGCCAAGGTAAAGGTGTAATGTGAACGCCAACAAAGTCAATGTTAGTTGATATATATATATATATATATACATACATTTTTAAATTTTTATAGAGGCTCACTGCTAATATGCGTGATGCACACCGGGCCTCGTTGTTAAAGCCACGGTAGTATGGGACTCACCAACCCACAAAAATTCAGTCGTCGTTCTTGCCCTTTGTCGGGGGGTGGTCGTACTATATATATATATATATATATATATATATATATATATATATGGTATACGCAAAGCGACCCTCTGTATTACGTACATACTGGAGCACACGACTACCAGGGCTACAGCACGCTGCCCCTTCAATAAGACACAAAGACCTATGGCGCCTAACGTCGCATGGGCGCCCAAAATCGCACGCAGTCTGCAGCAGCCTTAGAAGTTCTCTGTAGATAGATTTTCTGGAAATGGGCCGAAGAACTAGCTTTAACATTTTGTCCTTCAATAAACCCCCCAACACGGAGAGATTACTAATCGGCAACGTACACACAGGGCCTGCATCTACCATAATTCCGATCGCTTAAGTAGGAAGCTACACAATAACCAGTTTGCACGCCTAGGAGCACTCTTAACATATGCCACGTTCGTGCAGCGATAGTTAATTAATCACAACGTTCAGTCATGTTGAATCTCACGAAGTTGTAAAAATGTGAAAACGGACAGAAAGCAGGTTGCTCACGGGTCATGAGTGACTAAGAGTAAGCAATCACGTAGGTTGCTTGACAGATGACCGATTCCAACAATTTGCAAAGAACGACTGTTTTTTGATACTATACAAGTATTTTGTTTATGTTCTCCATATTAGAGCTTTTTTGTGCACCAAAGGAATAAAAGCTGCAAAATGTGTTTTAGTAAATTCTCCGGAAAGGCATCAAAAGCATTAAAGCTGACAACAACTCTTTCCCGAACTTCGAAGGCGTCCGGATAGGTTCTCGCAAAGTGCCTGAAAAGGCTGTTCACCTCCTTCCTTGCACCGTTCGTTGCAATCTTGCTGTATTCCCTTTTAATAATCGTGAGAAGGCCACAAATCATCTCATGTGGTTGAAGATATCCTTAGGACAGTCTGATGTGGCGGCGTGGTCTAGGGGACTAGTGCGCTAGTCATGGTTGTCATCTACCGGGGTGTCGCCGGTTCGATCTCTGTTGTTGGTCGAATTTTCTTTGAGCGATGCTCATGGAGAATAGATGATAAACCATACCGCTGAGAGTCAGCGGCCATGCTGCCACAAGGACTGTTGGGGAAACCCTAGATATCTTAACATGTCCGGCCCTCGGTGCATTGAAGATATACCTCGGGTTAAGTGCCAAGCCCGTAGGGGACGGAGGATAGTCTAGAATTAAAAACAACCTCCTTAAAAAATGTTTTTAATTCTAGGACAGTCTGACGGAGACGCACAATCCGAGTGTCCAAGATAGCGTGTTGACGTTTCACAGCCAAATATAACCTTTTTCGAAGGTAACGCTTATTCTGAGAATAATTTTCCAATTCAAGAGCAGAAGTAAAATGTGTAACGTGATTGCCTCGAGTTCTCTCACATCTCAGTGGAATGTGAATGTCCACAATAGCATGTAAGAAGTTCAGCAGTTTGGAGTGTATTTATCGGAGAATATACATTCACTGACAAACAAAGACCAGTTTGTGATGTTTAGGCGTAGACGGAGATCTAGTTTGTGCTGTTTAGTCACAGATTTCATACAAATACCTGTCAATGTCCAGAAAGGCCGTAGGAGGCGGCGTAGTTGCAATATCAACATCGACTTTGAATTTCAACATTTGATGATCCGATCAGGATAATAATAATAATAATAACGCGATCAACGCGATCCTAAAGAAGGCTCTTCGTAGAGCCGGCATACCAAGCACCCTGGAGCCCAGGTTGGGCCTCGAAGACGACAAAAGACCAGACGGCGTCACCATCCCGCCATGGTCCAACGGCAAATGCCTGGTATGGGATGCCACGGTATCATGTACAGTGGTTCCGTCATACCTGATGCACAGCGCCATCAGGTCAGGGTGGGTTGCTGAACATGCCGAGATCGCAAAGAAACGCAAATACTCTGATTTGGGGAGGAGATATCACTTCGTACCCGTCGCCATGGAAACGATGGGCCCGATCAGCAAGAGCACAAGTATCCTCCTCAAAGACCTAGGTGTCAAAATTAGTGCTAACACGGGTGACCAGCGCGAGGGCGAGTTTCTGCGTCAGCAACTCTCGCTCGCAGTGTGTAGGGGAAACGCCGCCGCTATCATCGGCTCTATGGATTGAGAAGGGGGGGGTGAGCCTACGCGGGTACACGTTTGGGTCCCACAATTGTAGGGAAATACAAAAAAATTGAATAAATAATAATAATAATAATAATAATAATAATAATAATAATAATAATAATACTAATAATAATACTAATAATAATAATAATAATAATAATAATAATAATAATAATAATAATAATAATAATAATAATAATAATAATAATAATAATAATAATAATAATAATAATAATATGACGAGAAACACTTGTTTTTTAAATAGCTCAATGAATCCAGATAATGTACCGGGATAGGAGAAAAGTCGTTCTAGTTGATCCTAGGGCAGTTGAAATCTCTACCTGCTTCTCATATATATATATATATATATATATATATCCGGTTATCAAACAACGAACGTGAAAGACAAAATCTATTGAAGGGTTAGTTCACTGTCATAGACGAAGGACAATCGTTGTCTGTCATTGTCCTCCTCGAACTGCTCATGCGTTTCTGGACAGAGATATCGCATTATGTAGCTAATTATATGGTTATTTGTGATCGTACTGTGAAAGGCGTCTCATTCTTGCGCGCCCCATATTGCCCTTCTTCACGTCAGGTGCCGTGTCGTTGCCCCATCTTGTCGCTGTCGTCACAGGCGATTACGGTTTGACTCTTTTGATTCCCTTTTTCTTTCGAGCTGGTCCAGCTCGTGCAGCCGCGACTGGACAATCAAGCGTGATAATCAGGTGCTAAACGAGAAATGTGCAGACGCACTAACTAAACGTATGTGGAGTGAATATTTCGACACAAATAAAATGGCAACCTATACAGCAACAACACAGCCGTAACCAATCTAGCAATCATATAACCAGTGCCACATAATTACGTACCACATAACTGTATTTTATTGTGCTCGCAGCAATCATATCCCTAACAAATTTAGCGAGAGTGACAAATATCATACGATAATACTAAAGAAATTAAAACGACGACAACCATGGCGGCAACAAGAACAACACTAGCAACAACAGCAGCACTATGCTATGAAATCTCGTACTTAAATCGGTAAGGGCAAGCATTCCTCTAGTTCGTCCAAAATAAGGGCCCCTAAACGATGACGACACCGTAAAACGAAAATACTTTCGGAACAATCCTAAGAAAACACTGTTACGGCATTTCTGGCAATCCTTCCCCCGGCGATAGAAACGAACTACGGCCACTATATTGCCACGTTGAACTTCCATGGAGATACGGTGCACCAGGTATTCTCCGGCTCACGCGTCCTTCATCACAGCAGTTACCCTCTTTCCGAGCTCCTTGAGGAACTTGACGGTCGCCTCACCCATTGGCCCCAACGTTTCAATGGCGATCGGCTGAATTATGTATTGCGCCGACAGCTCCCTGTACTTCGACAATTTGTGACTTTCAGCAAGACGTGCGCTCGCGCCAGCTTTCCGACTTGCGTGCGCAATGTAACTGCTGGCAAGTGTACATGAAACCGTCGCGTCCCATACTAGCAGACGACCCCGTTCCCATGGTGTTAGGGTTTTTCCATCTGGGCGTAGGAGACTGTTAGTGCACATGCCGAGGGGCTCTGTCACTGAAGGAATCTGGGCGCCCTGCAGAACACGGTGTACGACATCGTTGATGGCGAAATGTCTTGGATGACGACCGGCACTGAACCGGCAGGACAGCGCGTGTTCCGCCGTAACGGTAACTTTGGACCGGCATAGGTTACAAATGTGCTCTGCGCATGCAGCCTCCCGACAGTGACAACTAATATTTGACTATTAACAAATGAAGCATTAAATAAACTAGTCGTACTCTCGTTCTGAGTGAGATCCTGGTGAAAAAAATCCTAAGAAATATAGAAGCGTACACAATATCAAAGCAAATGAAAAAAAGCAAATAAAGATTGAAATACGTTTTTTAACGATTATCAGATTGCCGTATCAAAGGCGCGTAGTCAACAGTACACCTTTTGAGTTATACCCTAACAAATAAAAACAAAGCACTATTGAATTGCTGCTATTGAAGCACTCGTGATTCCTTGAAGCTGGTTATTTCTGGAACTAATTAACATATGGCAATATCACCGAAACGTTGGCTAAGACACTGACGACACCGTTCTACCTATTGTCTCAAGTGTTAAGCTACTTAATAATAATAATAATATATTTTTTAAATACGGGTTTAACATTACCATTATGTACATGCACCACAATGACGAATATATTAATATACAACATCTACAACATTGCTAACAAGATTAGTGATGAGAAGTGTCGGGACCGCGATGTTTTTGAAAGACATCGCAAAATGTACAGAGAATATTGCGGGCGACCTACGCGAAGCGATGTTTCCCTGGGACATGATGTTATTAGCTGTTTGTAGATGGGACGAGACTTCTACTATAGGCACGATATGCTGACGTGAATTTAGCTCAGGAAACATTAAATTCGTTCACTCAACACAATTGTATGTATTAAAGACTAATAATAAAAATAAAGGGAGTAACAACTGCTGGCGAGGATTCGACCAGTGTGACGGTAGATCGCGCTTAGTAAAGTAGATCGCGTGCACGTGCATCGACTATTTCTATTAATTTGAATTTTTACTACGCTTTGAAAATCGCCGACTGAACTGACAACAAAAGCAGTGCCCGCAGGCTTCCCGCGCAGGTGAATACACAGTGCTCTCTTATTATATAGCATCGTCTTCGCATTGCGTAAAACGAGTCGCTGCTAAGCTAAAACACATGCGAGCTTTTGAGCAAAGGTCCTTTCGGTCCCATCGTCAGAACGTGCAGCTCTTTGACGTGTATAAAATAACCCCCCCCCAAAGGTGATCAGCTGAGCTTTATCAACTTTATTTTTGTTGTTAGTCGATCTCGTTTCATTTTTTCAAATTGAGTACAAACATGCCTTGGTTAGTATGCACGCGGATGACATAATACTTGCACACTGCAACCTGGGTTCCATCAAGCATATATCATCTTACATACAAAGGTAAAGGTACATTTAAAAAGGCCTCAGATAAATGTCAGGAAAACCAAGGCTATAACGTATAGACATTTGGCCAACGCTGATGTGAGCTGTTGCGGAGGCGACCACATGCTGGCGTTCGTAAACTGCTTTCCCTATCATGGGCTACGATTTCATTACATGGGAATACAGTCTTCACTGCACGCGTCGCAATTCGGTCAACCTTAGCTTCGCTTTACAAGGTGGCGGGGAACGTCCGTCAACTGTCTGAGACTGCGGCTGTCCGGCTCTTCATCGCTAAGGCTCCTCTAAAGATGGTGTAGTGACGGTCTCGATAGATTGTGGAATCATCTGACGCCGGCTGTATCCAGATCAACTTGCTGGAACAGTGTTTTGCATTTTCTATCAAGCGGATTCGTGCCTTTCAATTAGGGCGCAACACCGCTACACAAAAGTCTTACTTATTGCCAGAATGCTCACTTATTGTGGAATTAGGTAATAATTGATTAAAATAGCCGCGCACCGAGCTAACCAGACAGTGCACGCTCAATTGGGAAGCAAATATATTACAGAAGCCAAATATGTTGGCCCGTATATCAGTTAAGAAAAGTAAATTACGATGACATAGCTTCTACTATACTGTAAAGTTATCTTAGTATCTGCATGTTCATCCTAATACACTTGTGAACAATTTAAATACTAGAGTATGGGTTGGCTGTTGACAGACTAGACAAACTAAACTAAAACATGGCGCAGGCCCACGTTTAATGTACGTATCAACGTTTTATAAATTATATGCTCATATTTTGTCCCGCGTTTCCCCTTAAACATATTTCAGGCAATTATATACACAAGGACTGTTGGGGAAACCCTAGATATCTCAACATGTCCGGCCCTCGGTGCACTGAAGGTATACCACACGGTGAGTTCCAAGCCCGTAGGGGTCGTAGGATGGTCTAAAATTAAAAACAACAATTTAAAAAAATGTTTTTAATTTTAGGCAGTTATATAAATATATATATAAATATATATATATATATATATATATATATATATATATATATATATATATATATATATATATATACATATATATATATATATATATATATATATATAAATATATATATATATATATATATATATATATATATATACACTGCTTACGGGGCAGCATATAGCTAAGTCACATTGAACCGGCACGAAATGCCGTAACGCTAGTGAGTTAAACGAGTTTCTGTCCAGTTTCTCTGCAGCGCTTCGGGATATTTGCAGGTACATATCGTTCGAGTTTGGCTGCCGGCAACGCTGACGATTACACAATCGAAGAGTCGATCGGAAAACACGCCTTTAGCCCATTATGGCCCGCCACCACATGAACTCACTCGTCAGATTAGCTCGGAACGGCCAGCGTCGCTCACGCGTCCCCGGGCACCGACCGCCTCTATCCTCTCGACAGAACACATTGGGCAATGGGTGAACGAAAGCAACATAGAAAAGATGGACACAACAACAAAATACTCGAGCATACACCCACACACCGCCGAGCCAGCAACGACAACGACAACAACAACAGCAGCAGCAGCAGCAACAACAACGGCAATAACAGCAACAACAAAAACAACAACAACTTCGTTCAAAATTCGACCGTCCGATTCCAATCGCTCTGGCGGCACTTACTGGCAAGGGGGAGACGGAGTCGCATGTTAGAGGGGAGCGTCTTCCGCCCCCGGCAAGCGCCCCCCACCGACCGACCATCCCCCCTAGCCTCATTCTGCCTTGAGCCCCTAACTTCACCCCTAGCCTCCTCCTCCTGCCTTGAGCCTCTGTGCTCAGTACACTACTTCGTCGTATCTCTCTCTATATGTTTTGACGGCGCCCCATGGGCCATTTTACTTGGGCCTGTACGACTTCTTCGATTGCGTCGTCTTCGCGCCCAGGCGCACGCCAGCAGTCTCTACCACAGCAGCACAGGGCTGCTGCCGCCGTCGCCATAAAGGTGCGGTGCACACCGTGCTCCTAGCATCAACAAGGACGCCGCCAGCAGCAGGAGCAGCAACAACAGCAATAGCAGCAGCAGCATCGCATCGGCTATGGCTTCGGGAGTGGCGGTCGTACAAACGGAGCCATTGCCGTCGCCGTCGAATCATCGGACATAAATATCAACAACAAAATCCCGTTCCCGCCGCCAATCCCCGCCGCTTTGTCAGATTCGATTCGACGAGACAAAGGCCGCTGGCCGAAGCCCACTGGGTCGCTAGGCGTCCTCGTCGTCGTGCGACTTCACTCGGTTTGCGCTTCAGCCGCCTGCTGGCTGCGCCGGCCGCGGCCACAGCCCACAACACCTTCGTTTGCGTTGTGGTCCCTCACCTCGAATGGCTGGCCCTCAGGTACTCTCTCGTTCGTTCGTTCGCTGGCCCGCTCTCTGTCTGTCTAGCGCTTTCTCTGACTCTCTGTCTTGAGATGTGTCTTTGGCGGCCAGCTTGAGAGTCGAACGCTCTCGATGGAAATCCGCACGCGATCCCGCACGGCCAGTCAGCCGCATGACTTGAGAATACGAGAGAAATATACAGAGAGAGCGGGGGGGGGGTATACGGAGAGAAAAAGACATCGACAGATAGGGAAAGATTGGCTGGCAACGCAGATCGAAAGCAATGCGCAAAAGAGTCAAAACGAGATCGAGACGGAGAGATGGAGAAATAAAAGCCACATAGGCGAACTGGCGAGGCGCACTGTCCAGAAAAGCCCGCATCATTGACGCAGCAGCAGCGGCAGCTAAAAGACCGATCCTAAGCGGCATCAGCATCTGTAGCAAGAAAAGGGAGCCTTGCTTGCCTCCGAGGCGTTTGACGCAGCCCAAGCTGCTAAACTTTGCAGTCTCCACCTAATCTTTTTCGCCCGTCCAACGAACCGTTGGTCGGCCGTAGTTCGACACGAAGTCGGCCAAATACACTTGGACTGTGTCCATCCGACCAGCCCGTGAGTGCATTGTGCTTGTTTGGTTTGACCAGTTCGACTATATGGCGGCGCGTCAGCGTCTCTCCTGCACCTCGGAGACACATCGGGGAACTGCAGTAATGCGTACCGCACCAGGTAAAAACTTAGGTGTGGAGTATGTTCTTCTATTCTAGGCGCAGTCTGCATCGGCTGTGCGAGCGAAATGGGTCAATAATTACTGTGGTCACCTTCCTAATTGGAGTTGAGGCAGCGGTAACAGAAGTTGCTTTAGTAAACTTAGCGCGGACAACAACTTAAAAGGTACTATTTAGTGAACTACACTTACTCCAAATTGGCTAATTCGACTGTCACCGAATACAATTTAACCCGACGCACAAATTAGAATGATTAAAATACAGAAAAAAAATAGAAGCCGGGCACTGAATCTACAGTGCCGTAGTAAAGTCTTCTTCTTGTGAGTTTAGCGGCCCAATAGGCTTTCAACCAGACATAGTGGACAGGTGGCATCATCTACACGTATTTGTATGTAAGGTCTGCCTTGTATTTACATCCGGTCGTGAAGCTATACGCTCCTTGCTGCCATTTTAGGCACAATAGGTTTTAAGCAGATGCGTGAGCATGGAAGCAAGTGAACAGAGCAAGCTCAAAACGAACGTCATTGCGTCATGCGGGCTGTTGGATTGATGGATAGATGTATTCTTAATCGCTTGACAATTTATACCTAAATGCATGTGTCACACTTTTATATCTAGGATTTCTTCAACAGTCCTCGTGGCAACATGGTCGCTGTCTCTCGGCGGTCTGATTTTATGAGTTTTTTTAAGTTTATACATTATATTTTATTCATAAAGAGTTTTAACGTATATTCTCAATGAGCATTGCACAAAGAAAATTTGATTAACGACGAGAATCGAACCGGCGACACCCCGGTATATGGCAACCATGACTAGTGCCCTTGTCCCCTAGACCGCGTCGCTATTGTCATATTTTACATGTCTTATAGCTGCCACAAAGCGTAGACTTTGCAATGCCCTAGCGTAGATATAGAAGTTTACATAACAGTAGTAGATAATGAATTGTACATAACAAAGGCTAGATGTCGACGACATAAAGCTCGCGCCGTCTCAGAAACAACCTCTGCAGTTCTTTGTGGCAGGTTAAGAACTTCTGACTACCCTTAGGTGATTCTTCTAAGAGTGTCTCCTCTTGGCAGAAGTAGAGTCGATTGGTTCGTAATGCCGGTTAATTCCGTAATAATAGGGTTCAGAAATGAACTGACTACTAATGTCGAACAGAGGGCAAATAAAGGTTATTAGGAGGCTCAGAGGTTGTGTTTGGTTTTATCTTATTATTTTATTGACTTTCGGATTTCTGCTACCGAATTGCTATTGGTTAGATTTTTTTGGTGAAGTTTATACAGTATATACAAGGAAATCATTGCAGAGTTCACAGTAATTTTATAATACGAAAACTTTTAAAGCAACAAAAGTTAACACGGGAACTGGAGACTCTAGCAGTAATGTTTTGTGTTCGTTGGGACAGTATGTTGCTTTATAAAATCCCTGTTGGGTTTGCAACAAAGTTGTTTTAAAACTTGTATTGTCAAAGACTATGTAACTATAATAATATGTATATTAAAAAAAATGTTGAAGATATTTTAATGATTGCAATATAACACAAACTCACGAGGAAAATAACAAATACATTTCAATAACTTTATACACTTATTCTAAACATGCGCTCTCCACCTCTTCAGACATGGTAAACATTTCTTCTACATAGGATCGTCGGAAAGCTTTGACAAGCCAATGTACAATAAAGTTAACTTACGACAATCTATCAATTAAGTTTTATTGGCGCCCAGCAAATTGGCAATCTGTCACCTTTCGTTCAAATTGTACACAAGTACGAGTATATGTACAAATCAACAGTGTGTAAGCAATGAGAAAACAAAATTGAGCATAATTACCACAATTAAAAATTAAAACTTAATAACTAACCCAATACAAGTTTAAGACCTATATAGTAATATAAGTTTAAAACATTTTACTATGAGTCACGATTTTCCTCGTTCTTCAGCTGCAAGAGGAGGCGTCGTTTCAAAACAACGGCCCGGCCTGTATTTCGATGCGCCAATGATAGCTCGTTCCAGGCAGCATGTAGGCCAGAGAGTACCGAGGAAGGGTGATTCTGAACCCCGGCACCCTGAGTTGGTAACTGTAGCGCTGGGACTGTACTAGAATAAGGGGAAAATCGACAGAAAAATCTAACGAAATTTTATTGTTTTGCACCCCGAATTACAATCTTGTGTGAGGAACGTGTTACATTTCAGCCTGGAACGCATCTTTTTTGCACCTTATAGGCTAGCACCGCTAACTCTAAACGTGCCAGCTGATCAAGCTTGAGAAGCCCGAGCCTGGTGCCAGTCCACCAATCCACTCCAAACGGAGGAACACCAGTTATGACTCTAATCGCGTCATACTGAACAAGCCTAAGCTTTCATATGCTCGTGTAGCTTAATGCCAACGCATTTTGCCTCTGAATTGAGAAGGATAGCAGAGCCGCTTACTCACGCAGAAACGTTATGAATAAGGTGGGAATGAAGATGAAAACATTATTTAGTGTGGGTTTCACCGTTTGCCTATTGAATTTGGTGAGTATGAATGAGTGTTAACTAAAAGACACGTGGGCTGGGCTGTGCCTAGAACTCCCCTTTGACAAACTACGAGGTGATGGCTATTTCAGCTTTCCGAGAAAACTTGCATGTGAGTTGACGCCTAACGGTTTTAGTAGCAAGTTTCAGAACAAGTTCCACAGCGTCAGTACACACGTGGAAGTGGTCAGTAAACTTAGATAATATTATTCTCGGGTATCAACCCTAGATACTTGTATAAACACAACTAAGGACATGAGCTAAACGAATGAGTATAACTGAATTGGTCTCCTCCGAAGGGGCGGGCGCATGGCTCTACGCTTTATTCTATGCCCCAATCGCAACTCTTCTAGATGACGAGTCTGTAAGGGTCGCGGTCGGACTTCGTTTGCCGGCGGACATAGTGTATGCGTCTGCGGAGACGTCGTCCGGTTGAACGGGCGCCACGGGCTGTTGCTTATCGTTCCGCGCTTTACGTCCTGGAACCCGTCGGACTTGACAGGAAGGGTCGGTAGATTGCTGACGATCTGACCCGTGGGAGCGGTTGCATGCTGGTTTGGAACGCGACAGTAAGAGACTCATTATCCTCTTCAGTGGTCAGTGCTGGCGCAACCCGGGCGGGTCATGCTTCAGCTCTCGGCGAGGCAGGCAAGGCGGTGAAAACCAGAACATCGGGTATCCGTACAGGTATTAGTGGAATTGGGGGACCAGACGCACGTTTTTTCAGCAAGACAACGCCACGTTTCATACCTCGGCTATCACTATAGCCTTCTTTCAAGAACAAGGAGTGCCACTTTTGACTGGCCGGCATTGTGTCCAGACCTGAATGCCATCGAATATCTTTGGGGACATTTGGTGAAACAGGTTTACGCAAATGGTCGACGCTATGATAATTTGTCGACCGTTCATTAACTCCATGAAAGACCGAGGCTACGATTTGATTCAGAAGAAATGAGAAAAAACCCGTTTCTGGAATAGAATATGTAGTATCAAATAAGTCATACAGCTCTGCTAAGAATCGAATACTCCGTAAGACGTTATTGTTGCTAACCTTTTGCAACACTGTTTTTTCACACTCTTTTATTTTTGTATGAACTGATTGTGCGAAATTAACACCATACTCGCGGTTTGTCATGTACATCATGCGCTTAAAATTTCAAGCCATTCAAATAAATCAAGCCGAAATGATTACCAAAAAATATGAGTTGCTAATTTTTTGCAACGCACTTTACTATAGCATACATAAAGTTTTACGCAGAACTGCGTCGCCTTCAACATCGGACTCGGAAACGTCATGTAGATGCTTTTCGCTAACTCGCATTTGTTTCTAAATAAAACAGTAAAAAATCTACGTATATATATATATATATATATATATATATATATATATATATATATATATATATAAAGCGGATCGACAAGTTTTAATGCTTTGAAATTCAAAAATTGAGATCACAAAATATTCCGGTTTGTTTTGCTTAAAAGCGCCGTTTCTTAGCTATACACAGGCAAAAATCCAGCCTATACTTATACTATGCATATGTGGTATCGTCGATCTCGCGACAGACGAGAAAAGACCGTGAAGGCGTTCGTCATCAAATGCAGAAAAAAATGTTGAAAAAGTTTGTGAGATCTTACCCAACAATCGCCGTATTCCTACCAGGGAGATAGCTAAAGAATTAGAGATACCTTATTGATCAGTTATAACAGTCCTGACCGGCGTCAGAAGACTGTTAGCGAAGTTCATTTTAAAAATGTTGAATTTTTAGCAAACGAACATGGGGAACGTCGGGAAGTCCAAATTGAACCTTTAAGCGGTAGCAGTAGACCTTTTTTGTTCCCACGGATAAAAACAACTTTTGAGACAACAGATGAAACAAAGAAAAAATCGCAACTCAACTCGATTTCTAAAAACGCAGTTAAAGTGTTTTTTGAAGGGTGGGAAAGAAGGTGGCATAAATACATTCCAGCGAATAAGACGTTGTAAAAATGGCATCGCGCAAAATGTAGCTTTAAATATAAAACATAACAATAGGATTAACATCGTCTTCCCAACTGCCAATTGAATAACCTGCGAGTAAGCCAAATTCGTCATTTGCTTAGGGGCAGGTCAACAGCGCGTCGAGCCCGGTGGCGTGGTGGCTTAGGTCTGCGCCTCGCAACCGACATAGGTGCGCGGGTCCGAACCCCACCGTTGCACATTTGTATTTATGGGGGTCCGTCTATGAAGCAATGTGAAAAACAATTCCGTGGACGTTAAATCTTGGCTGAGGGTCAGCCCGAAAACTTTACTTAGGTTAACAGCGCAGCAGCCGTTGCAACCGCAACAAAAACGTCCTGTCTATGTCGGCGGTGATATGACTGACATAATATGTACGATTACAGGAGACATCGTAACAATGTCGGTGCTAAAAAGACGTGATATGTAATATTAGAGCGCAAACTGCAAGAAGCAGAAGATTCAGGGGTTTGGTGGGGGGAGGGCGAGCGGAGAAAGTCGGGAAGAGGCAGGGGGGGGGGATAATGGAGGTAGAACGGCGACAAGGGTAATAGTGCCTAATTAACACATGACGATCAGCCCATCCGTCCGGCCGACCGACCGGTCATCTGAACAAGGCGCTTCTGAAGATGCAATTGGCAAAGAAATATGACGGGTTAGCATAAGATGATGAGTCGTCATCCACTCTGATCGTTTTGTCTGGATGGCCCCTGCTCTCGGCCTTGATGTCGCCTCTTGCTGTTGCTTCTCCTATCTCTCTTGCTGGTACTCCCATCATTATGATTGTTATTCTTATTACTACTACTACTACTACTAGAACTTCTACGACGACGGCGAATACTGCGATGGCTGTCTTCTGCCTTTTGTTAGCGATACTACGACGTTGTCATCGCGGCTACCGTCGCCGGCGCCGCTGCCGACGCATAGGCAGCTCGCCGCACAGGGCCTTCATTTTCATCGTACGTCGTCTAAAAGCCTAAATTCAATTACTCTTTCGTGAAATATTAAACTTAACCTTCGGATTGTTCGCTGGCTGGCCGACCGCGTCTGCACTTGTTCTGCTGTCGCGTCAGGCTGTCTGCAGCGCCCGCTTTAGCAATAGCGTGTAATAGTCATAGTAATAGTAGTCGTGTAGCAGTACTCTGGACCTTGTTTGCAGAACGGTAACGATGTGGGCCGTGGAACCCGCTGCTGCTACTGCTGCTGGTATATATTTTCTCTGACTTTCATTTCCCTCTCGTCTGTCAATCTATTTATTTAGCTATCTATCTCGTTCCCTTCCTTTTTCTCTCCCTCCTCTACCCCTCCCCTCTCTCTATTTCACCCTCTGTCTCTCTCTATTCTCGCTAGCACGCTCTCGACCTATGACTATAGCCTTCTCTCGGCTGCTCTCGCGTTCTGCAGTGTCAGTTCCCCACTACATGTCTCAATCTTCAACACTGAACCAGTTAGCCTGTCTATCTCGGTCGGACACTGCCGCTGCCATCCAGCCGAATAGACAGACACGCAGGCAGGCACGCAGCCAGCCATCCAACCAACGATCCAACCAGCGAGACCAGCGAACAAGCCAATCATAGGCTTCTGGACTTGTCTTTTTCTCCCCTCTCCGCCAACTCGAACTACAAACACCAACACAACCACGCCAACGAATGGACGGTGGATGGATGAACGAACGAACTTCGAGCCGACGACCATCACCTCCACACAAGAAGTTCTAATGAATCTCTCCTCGACCCGCCGCCGCCACCGACGACGGCGACGACGACGCTACAAAGAGGTGTGCACACATGTTCACCGCTGTACATGAGCGTGCGTCTGCAAGAAATGGATGGGGAGTGCAAGAACGCGAGGTGACACGAGACACACGACGAAACAAGCGGGGCGGTGGCAGCGGCGGCTGCCCCTCTGCACCCCCATCATCATCATAATCTACATCAGCATCCTCATCAGCATCATAACGACGAGCTCCACCACGACCACGGTCCTGACGACACCATTGACAAGAACATGTGTTTCGTGTGTTGGCGTGGATCGAGCTGATGATGATGATGCTGGATTGCGGCTGAAGCGCCGGTGCGCCGCGGTGCAGGACTGAGGCAACGACGCGGTCGCGCCTCGTCCGCGCGTGGTCGTCCTGAAAACAGGACCGCGTGGACCCTCTTCCGCGTCGATGTGTGTAGAGTACAGACGGACAGACAAACAGCTTCTGCTGCAGGCCAAGTAAGCAGGCCCAGCAATGAGGGCGATGCTCGGGTTTGCACGCGCTGTGCAACGAAGGACGAAGCTCCGGTTGTTGACGACGACGGCGGCCGCTGCTGCAGCAGCAGCAGCTAGCTGTTGGCGGGATGTTTTGAACACTCAATTCATCAAAGTGCGCTGTTTAATTTTTGACATAGTGACCTCGTTGGCTTCCTACTAACGAACGATTCCCCTTTTTAGCCGCCTGCTGCCGCTTCTCTCAAGCTCTCTCCTACCAGTGCTAAGCTATCTAGTGCCCCTTCCCTGCCGCTGTGCAGCAAGGCTGTTCGCTGAGCAGTCTGTCAACTTGACTGTGTTGGGAATCCGCAGCTCGTTCTTGTTGCAGTGGTTGTGGCTGTTGTTGCGGTTGTTGCTGTTATTGTTGTGGTTATGGTTGTTGCCGCCGTCGTCGTCGTCGTCGTCTTGTATGCAAGTCGACATAGATCTTGAGATGATGGGATCCCGGTAGGCATAATAGAATAAGTTGTTGTATTAGCAGTAGTAGTAGATCGTATGCACAAGCGAAAGCACGCGCGTGCAAACCCACGTTTTGGCTTGGGTGACACAAAAAAAGCGGCAAACACAGACAGACAAACAGGCTGACCGAGAGAAAATGGTGAAGTGCGATAGGTGGAGAGTAGTTTCTTGTTTCTCTCTGATCGAGCGCAGAGTTTCTTCATTTTCTATCATCACAAGAAACACTACCACGGCCATCACCAACACCCCCTCCCCCCCTCCACGCCACTACCACCAATGGAGCTTCAGGGGCAGAACAACGGAACAGACCGACAACCACTCCGAAATGGGGCTGCGTTAAAGAGAAACAAGACATGTGGGGTGAGTGAGTAAGAGAACGAGTGCGGGGAGGGCGCTCATTTGTAGGGTAGGCAAGCAGGCGGCCTCCGGAGGCGGAGCGGTGCCGGGGGTACCGATCCACTTCGGGGGCAACAGCGACAGACAAATGGGAGAAGGGGGGGCGAAAAAAGGAAAAGGGAACTTGGAAGCTTTATCTGTTCATTAATAATCCGAACCAGCGGAGGAAAATTAGTTTTTGCCGTCGTCGTCGTCGTCGGCGGCGGCGGCCGCGACGGCGATTGTAGGCGACGCCCACCGAAACGTGAACATGTGTACTACACCATCCGCTCCTCCAGCCACCGGTAACGCTGCTGGCTGAGCGTTCTAAATGACGTTATATCGACCGTTGTCGCGTATCGGATCGCGGGTGGCGCGAGCCCCGTTTTCGTTCTTGTTGTTGTGTTAGGCTGTCGCCCATTGCCATTAGCTGCTGCTGCTGCCGCCTTCTCTACACTCACCATCGATCTATCCATCTATCCCTGCGTTACATACACACAGATATATTACATACATACAGATCTACATACTCACAGCCACAATAAATCTACACGTGCACACAAGATAGAGGACACAGGAGGCCGAAGTCCCTTCCTTCAACCATTTGTGACTCTACCTCTCTCAGAGCAGTGCGGAACAGCGGAGGCGGCGGCGACGACGTCGAACAATATGGCTCTCTAATTTCCAGGACGCGCTTCCATGGCGTCTACCAATTACGATCGACACCGCCAGCAGCAGCAGCGACAGCGGGGGTGGCAACGTTCAGCGGGGGTGACTACATTCAGCGGGGGTAGTTACGTTCAGCGGGGGTGGCTACATTCAGCAGCGGCGGCGGTGCAGATCGCGTGCTGGCCGCGTCGAGCTCAGCGCCGAGGCACGGCGGTCCACTAATTACAGCCGCCAGCGCGAAGTGTCATCGTCCATGACAAATTAAACTGATCCGATCAATTTGAGATTTCTCTCTCGGGAGCATTGCGATTGTCAGCTGGGTAAGTTCGTAAGTTGGGTTGTTATGTACCTATTATTTCTAGTTGCACATCGACATGTCATAAACAAAGGCGCACAACGCGTACAGATTTGCCCGTTTGTGCTGTTGTTACAGCTACTTTCTACTACCACGACTAGCTTTGTAGCGCCTTGACCTTCAGCTGGGCTCAATTGTGATTGTAATCTCAGGAGTTGAAGTAATTCAGTTCTTCGTACACGTAGGATAAACAAATTCCCAGGCTATATATATACATGCATGTCATCGCAGGGTATACATACTCTATTTGAGTGTATACACCCTGCGTGATAATACATACCCTATTTGAGTGAAATAAATATGATATATATATATATTATAAGGGGACATCATTTAATCACGACACCTGATCCTCCTTTGTAAGATTCCCTGAATTCTAGTTGCTACGTTGGGCATATATATATATATATATATATAGTAATCTTTTTAGTTGTCAATGCCCGTGTACGGTCTTTTCGTGTCATGGCCGAAATTTTCTTAATTGTTGGTCCACTCGGGCATTTACTTTGTTTAAATTGGAAACCATGAAAACCCATTGGGGAGTGGCCGGTCTGGGTCTCGAACTCAGACCTCTCGATTGCAAGGCAAAGGCTTTGCCACTAAGCCATCTTGCTCGGTATATATATATATATATATATATATATATATATACATATACACACAATGTTACAATTGTAAGTTCTACACGTGTTATTGCTATTATTTTGGATAACTACTTTTCTCCATGACCTAATGGCACTTACTCCATGTCGTTTAAGATAGATGCCGGGCATTCACCTTGTTTAAATTGGAAACCGTGAAAACCCATTTAGGAGTGGCCGGTCTGGGCCTCGAACCCAGGCCTCTCGAATGCAAAGCAAAAGCTTTGCCACTAAGCCATCTTGCTCGGTATATATATATATATATATATATATACTGTTACAATTGTAAGGTCTAAACGTGTTTTTGCTATTATATTAGAAAACTACCTTTCTCCATGACCTAATGGCACTTACTCCATGTCGTTTAAGATGCCGCGTTCCATATATAAACATACACAACAGTTTAATATTCAATTGTATGTACTACCGTCACAATAATGAGTATATTACAATCAAGCTGTTTAAAAAATGCTGACATAAATAAGTCAGCTCCGCCACCTGATTGAGAACGAGAATTTGTTTGACGTAATGTCTGAGGTATAAGCAACGTCGAGAGTCTGACAGGGTTTTTGATTTGGCCTCCAACCCAGACAGTGGCCCTTTTGATTTTTCGGCCCAATCTAGTACCGTTCGTTGACCGAAGGGTCCCGTCCGTTTCATTCATATTCATTACTCTCCCTCGATAAAGGCTATTGCTCTTTTATTAATTAAATTTAGCCGAGCGCAAATAAACATGCTGTGAACGGTATTATAACCCCTTTATAAACAATAACGAGCGTTTCAATCATAGTACTTATAAGTGATGTATACAATTATTATCAATCATATTATGAATACTGCTTGTGGATATACAGCTACCTGCTAGCATCCTTTTAGCGTTCTCGCGTTGAAATTGCGGCGAGACCCCGTGCCAAAGGTATGCGGTGGAGTGTGGCTGCACAGTGGTTTCTAAGATAGTTAGAATTGTGTAATAATAAGCGACGCATCAATAAATGAACTGACCTGTTCCTCAAAGATATAGTTAGAAACGTGCATGAGATCACAGAAGATTGATGCAGAGCAGAGCTTCTGAGGCAGAAGCTGTCTTTGACCGTTCGTAGAGGGAACGCGGTTTCTATTGTCGGCGGCATGGACTGAGCTAGTGAACAGAGAAGGTTAAGCAGACATTCACACCTCACAATTGTACTAGATGAACAATAAACAAACTACATTAACAACAACAATACATGCACTTTTATTAAAACCAATAATACAGCAAAGCCCTGGCATCAACCCTTTCGTGTCGGTATATGTAGACTTTAAGCGAGGTGTGCGCCACCGACAACGTTCGAATGTTTCGCCGCTAAGCAAAATGCGGTGACACTGCCGATAAAATCAACGGGTAACATTTGTGTAATGGATGTCTAATGAGCGGTCGCATTGTATCGCAATCTACAGTTGCTGTAAGCGTGATTAATAAACTTCTCTTCTGCATTCGTTTAGCCATGACAATAGCTTCAACTGTGTACTTCGACACGTATTACGTGGACCTGATACGGCCCTGCTTACGCACGCGGGCCTGCATCTCTCTACTTCTTGGTCTAAGCGCCAGTCTTGCATAACCCTTTTGCAAATCCTCGAAGGCATCGCTTTTCATTTCAATAACACCGGTCACAGAAGTGCCGTAGGCTTGACTGCACTGACAAGGCAGATACACTCGGCAGCATCGGTCTGGACTTCCGCCAACGGACTCCCGAAACTGTTTCTTGATTACCCAACACCGCCTGACCCACATATCGCTTTCAATAGATGTATCAAAGCCTGTTTAATGAACCGCAAAGACTAATTGCCGTGCTTGCTAACTGGTGAAACACAACTGTGCTTTTGAAAATCGACTGTAAGAACAATACTTAATTAATGCTTTACGGGCCATATGGGCTGGTGCACTAATCATGGGCGTCACCCAACTGAGTGGCGCCGCTCTGATCTCTGTTATTGATCGATTGGAGCGATGTTTATTTGAAATAGACGATAGACCATGCCGCAGAGAGTCAGTGAACGTGCCACAACAAGCTCTGTTGAGAAAACCTTAGATATCTCAACATGTCTGCTTACGCTTCCGCTCTGAGTACTCCTGATATAAAAGGGTGGCATTTTAATTTAGGTCAGACGAATAACAAATCCATATGAATAATATTCAATTTGTACGCGCTAGGTTGTCGTGTTGATTTTTTGACCGAGAGTGGAAACATTTTCATAAAACATACGTTTTCTATAATGTTTTTCGAATCTATCAGAAAACGTGGTGTCTCTGATATGATTTAACGTTTGGGCTCTAATAGATAGGTTTGCTTAAACTGATTAGCTCTTTTTAGTGAGCATTGAATATATATATATATATATATATATATATATATATGTTGGTCTCTAGGCAAACACCTGCTATGCAACTTAGCTACGTTTTCTAATTCTTACACCAATCGACCCGCATAGGAGGTTCGCGGGGCAGCCGTACAACGAATGGTTCGTTTTCACTAGGCTCCAGGGGCGTCGCACTCCTAGTACCAACGACAAATAGAGAATAGTCTACGCTTTTCTCAACGGTCTTGGGATCATGGGTCACAGTGATATATATATATATATATACATGCATACATACCATGTAGGTTGCACCAATGAGGCACGCATACAAACGCACACATCATTCTCGCCCTCTGAATCTTTTGCGTAGCACCGTCAGTCTGCTTACCCACCCCAGTGGGGGACCCAGCCAAGCAGCCATTACTACCGCCTAATGGATATCTTTGCCTTCTTGACGCAACCCGACCGACTGTCAAGGGTGTCGCCGAAAGCAATCTTTGATCCTACCGTCCGCTGTTCGCTTGCTCTAACCCAGTGGGCTGCCCTTTTCAGCTTGCTCCCAGGCCAGCATTCTCGTCTACTCACATCCTCCCTAACTACTTGCTTGCTTACAGTTCGAGCCCTTCCGAACTGCGAGCACAGTACTTGACCTCATAGTCTAGCACTCATACACGATACGTATGTATCATCATCGTACGATACCTGTTAGACGTAGAAGACGAGGAAGATGCATCCTTCAGCGGTCGACCGTCAGCGCCACCACCTTTGCGTGGTATGTAAATAAATGTTTTGAGTTTACAAGGTCCTGACAAACATGTATATATATATATATATATATATATTTAAAAAGAGAAATGAATTGCTCGTATTCGCGGGCTAGGCGAGCTGTTTGCCAAACAAATCAGTGGTTAACGACTGTCACACTGACACTCTCAGGTGGTTGAATAAAACCCTGACTCCATAGGTGGTAGTACGTTTAGACCTCACCATTGCGTATGAGATCTTTAAAAACACGGTAGTCAACAGGACGCTAGTACTCCGTGACACTTGGGAGTACGACTCTGTCACGCGTCAAGTTGCACTTTTTTGAGACTCTCTTGAAAAACTTGTCCTGAATGCGCTGCATTATACATTTATCCTTGTCGCAGAAAGGTACCGACACGTGAGCATGCGTAACCATTTTGGCACGACGAGGGCTTTATAAAGACGTAGGCGTTAGAAGACATCTTGTGATAAGAATACTCTCAGTACAAGCTTGCTCAGTCGAAAAGCAGAGTTTGCTCAATTTGCAATGTGTGCCCGAAACTTCATATGCATATGGAACACAACTCCTAGGTCCTTGTAAGACATTACGTCGGGTATAGGAAAATCCTTTAGCTGATACGTGAAGTTGTTGGGACCTGTTTTCAGGAATGTGCACTTCGGAACTGATATCAACATATAATTTAGCTTAGCCCAGGTGAAAATATTATTAATGGCTGCTTGAATCTTCAGACGATTCTCGTTTCCTCTGATTTGGGAAATGTTTTTAGCACGTCCGCATCGATTTTGTTGTTTTGTTTATATTTAGGTTGCGCAGACATATACCCAAGTCCTCAGCGAAGAATATATACATTAGTAGGCCTAAGCAGGAGCCTTGAGGAACCCCAGAGGGGCATGGGAGAGCGCTCCGAGACCAAGTCACAGACTTTTACGGCAAAGGTGTGATCTGTTAGATATAAGAATCTCATGTTTTACCCTGTCAAATGTTCGCGAAAAATCAAAACAGACCGTGTGTATGGAGACAGCCCTGTTACGCGCGATACCTCAATCATAACAGACTTCGAGGAGCTGAGTTTCAGTGAAGCGCCCCTTTCTTAACTCATGTTAATGTGGATCCAGGAGTTCATAGGAGTCAATGTAGTTATAAAGCTCACCGACGACAATTTTTTTTCCATGAGACGACACGGATTGGAGCCCGGTCGGTAGTTTTCTGGGAGGGATCGCGGTCCCTTTTTGTGCACAGCCGTCACAACGGACTCTTCAAAAAGGAAGGGAGACTAACCCCTCCTCGAAACTGCCGGTAAGGAAATATATAAATATCATCACTGTGCGATACTATAACTTGTTAAATCGAAAAGATTGATTTACACGAAATGTTTTGCGTGTCGGCAAGGGAACTTTCTGAATCGAGGTATTTGAAAAAAATCTCGATCCGTTTTGGCTCGATCACGGCCTTAAATCTGGCCTCAAAACGGAGGCACTCCTCTTTGTTACTATTTTTATTCAAACGCATACGCGTCACGTCACTTATAGCCCGGATAAATGCCACGTTTACGTATAAAACAGGAGAAATTCTCACACTACACCAATCCGCACGGTGGGAGAGTTAATCTCGTACCCACTTATTCATGTGAGCTGGAAAGCCGTCTTGTTCCAAAAACATACACAGTCTTTTGGTTTCCGTCCACGGTTTTGTTGTGCCTGCAAGAACCTCTTGCTAAATCTTCTTGAGGACGGGCGCTTCCATGTTGAAGTAATGAGGCTATATAAGCTCGTTCTAACGATGTTGGCAAAGAAATTCCTAAAACACATGCACAATTGATCGTCATCTTCTCAGTAGTGACGTCTCAGTCAATAATAAACGTATGCATTTGTTGGGCCGATTTGTTTAGGAAGCTTGCAAACAGTAAGCAGCACCTGTTTGTTTGTTCTAAAACATTTTTAGACTTCCTACTCTTAGCACGAGGCAACGGAAATGAACCGCGCGCTTCATTCGTCAATGAGAGAACGTTTATATAAGCTCATGAGCAGAGATATGCCAGACGTAGTTAGATAGTTAGACGCATGCTTGTGCAAAATATTTGCATGATTACTCTCAACAGACTTCAACGTTGTGTCAGAGTTTTTTTTGCTGATGATATTGTTGTTTGAACTCTTCGAAAAAGGATGTGCAGTAAATTCTTAAATGGGTTGCACAACGCCATTCTGGCTGATGTAATTTTCAAGTTTGCAAGCTGTACAAACGATGCATATATATATATATATATATATATATATATATATATATATATATATATATATATATATATATATATATAAATAATCCATAAGCCAGGCTTAACAGCAAAGATGTTAGGTATCCATCTCCAGGCGCAAAATAGTTGAACAAAACGCTTACTAAGTTACCATAAGAGCGAGGTAAGCTTTTAAGCACGGCTCTCTCTTGCGTAGGCAACTCTGTCTTTCCAGAGTTTGTCATGCTGCACGCGTGTCATGAATTTATAGAACCCTTTCTGATCTATTTCTGCGATAGGTGTATAGAACCCTTTCTAATCTATTTCTGCGGTAGGGTTCTGATATAGAATATATACGTGTAAACTTAGTTAGTTAAAAAGAGTGCAAGTAGCTCAAAGTGATAAGTTTTGTGCAGCTCTGGGTCACAAGTGGTCAAGAACTATGCCCGTCTACTGTTCCGTTAAATCAAAAGTGTGACAACTAGAATAAATAATCCATAAGCCAGGCTTAACAGCAAAGATGTTAGGTATCCATCTCCAGGCGCAAAATAGTTGAACAAAACGCTTACTAAGTTACCATGAGAGGGAGGTAAGCTTTTAAGCACGGCTCTCTCTTGCGTAGGCAACTCTGTCTTTCCAGAGTTTGTTATGCTGCACGCGTGTCATGAATTTATAGAACCCTTTCTGATCTATTTCTGCGATAGGGGTATAGAACCCTTTCTAATCTATTTCTGCGGTAGGGTTCTGATATAGAATATATACGTGTAAACTTAGTTAGTTAAAAAGAGTGCAAGTAGCTCAAAGTGATAAGTTTTGTGCAGCTCTGGGTCACAAGTGGTCAAGAACTATGCCCGTCTACTGTTCCGTTAAATCAAAAGTGTGACAACTAGAATCTGCCGAATTGTTCGCTTTTTGCGTCGCGTAAAATGTCTTCAAAGGGCCAATTAAAAGGCTACAGTATATAGTTGACATTTGAATTATATGTTCTATAATTGACATTTTGAAGTGGTCCTACAATCAGACACAAGCTTGATGTCTTCGAATTGACTGAAGACGCTACAAACTTATTAAACGTGTCGGCAAGGCGCTCAATCGTTCGACAGGGGACACTAGAGCTGTCGAGTACCTGCGCTAGAGACTATCGCTGGACATTCAGCGGGGCAACGCCGCCTCTGTGCGTGGAACTCTGCTAGACTGGACACGCCCGAACCTGGAGAATATGTGACGTTTTCACTTGATTTATCCGGTGTACGTGTTCTTAAGGAGACAATTGTTGCCTTTTGCATATAAGCAACTAAAACTAACTAGAAAAAATATATCTGCATTTAAATCCGATAAGTCACAAGTGCTAGCAAATTCTCGGAGTTTAAGCAGACGTTAGGGAACTCGATGTCGTGCGATTAAGTCACTTATAGGTAGGGTCGATGCTCCTGCTGTAACTCTGTACTTATTGTAAATAAAGTATATATATATATATATATATATATATATATATATTCGGCACTTCCTACCATGGGTCACGGACCGCAGCAACATGACATATCAAGCGATTCAAAAACATTTATATATATATATATATATATATATATATATATATATATATATATATATATATATATATATATATATATATATATATATATCGAGAGAAGAATAGAAAGTGAAAGAAAGAACGTTATTGATGGAAATCGTATTGTTGTTGACAGGCGCTTCCTCCGAGGCTATGTAGTGCCAACTAAGTACATATTACTTTTCATCACAGTACCAAACCACCAACGAGAGGCTGGAGATTTGGCAGCAACATTTGCCGGCGAGTTCGAGTCTATTTATTGGCCGACTCAGCTGTCTGTCGCTAAAGTGAACTGCCATCATCGTGGTTGCATGGTTGTCGTTGCCGTTGTTGTTTCTGCTGCTAATGTTGTTGTTGCTACTGCTGCTGCTGTTGTTGTTGTTGTTGTTGTTGTTTCTGCTGCCGCTGTTGTTGTTGTTGCTTCTGTTGCTGCTGCTGTTGTTTTTGTTGTTTCTGCTGCTGCCGCTGTTGTTGTTGTTTCTGTTGCTGCTGCTGCTGTTATTGTTATTGTTTTTGCTGCTGCTGTTGTTATTGTTGTTGTTGTCGTCGTCATCTGCCTCTTCGTGTCGTCATCCGGATGATGGCGGCGACGACAACGACGACAACAACAACAACGATCAGACGCCATCCGCTAAGAATGTGGCAGGCGCGGGCGGAATCAAACGCGCGACTGTGTCGAATTTCCCCCATACGCGACGAGCAGCAAAAGCAGCGCAGCAGCAGCAGCTAACAATGCAGCCGAAAAGTGCATCTCCTCTTACTCTCCCGTTCCCTGTCTATTTTCCCTTTGCTCCCATCGACCCCCTCCCCGCCCGCCGCTGCCGGACTCGTCCATCCTCTTTTGCGCCTATATCTTTCCCGCATACTACCACCACCACTTCCACATCGTACCGCCTACGCCCGGTATCGCGCGCCAGTTCTCGCTACCACACGCTAATATGCACACCGCCAATATAGTAGTGGCTTGGCCTCAGCGATCGACGCCATTCTTCTTGTCGTCGTCGTCGTTGTCGCTGCTGCTGCTGCCGTTGCTCAGCCATCCAGCCAATTTTTGATCGTTGACGATTTTCACAGAGAGCGCGCGCCCGAGAGAGAGAGAGAGAGGAATAGACGAAGTAATCGTAGTACTCGCTGTAGTGGTGGTATCCGTAGAAGGAGTAGAAGTGCCACGAGTGGTGGTGGTGGTGATGGTAGTATAGATCTTGGCCTAGTGTAGTGGCGGGCAGGCGATAGCGTTTCAGCGAGATTTGTGCTTTGCGAATGGCTTTACAATCGGCACATGTGGTGACGACCACCGAGTTTTCCCCACGATGCCGCCTCTGTCGCTGAGGCTGCTGCTGTTGTTGCTGCTGCTGCTGGGAAATGACCTGGGGCAGCCAACATCTCCTCACTGGCTGGATTGCTGGCTGGCCCTTTCGGCCAACTCGCACAAAGAAGACAGGCGTTCCTCTTTCCGGCCTCTTCTGTCGTCGCCATTGTTGTTTTCGTCGTCAAAGTCGTCGTTGGCATTGTTGATGCTGCTGTTGTTTTTGTTGTTGTTGTTGTTATTGCTTCTTTTGCTCTTGCTGATGCTGATGCTCTTGTCGCTGTTGTTGTTGTCGTCGTCGTCGTCATCGTCGTCGTCGATGTTGTTGTTGCCGCTGCTGCCGCTGCCTTCTACTCCACGAGTGTCGATGGCCTTTTGCTGCGTCTCCTTGGCTTTCGGCCGCTTTTCCCGCATTCTTTGGCTGAACTTGCCAGTTACCCTTCATCCCCTACAACCACCCCCCCCCCGCCCCGCCCCACCCCACCGTCTCGAAAGCTGCTGCTGCCGCCGTCGCAGTAATGCGTAGCAGCCTCGTTGGGCAGCGTCCGGCGCGACTCGAGCGCAGGCTGTTGGCGGCTTCAAAGAGTTGCCAACAAACAGCAACAGATTGCGGCATTCTCTGTTCTTGGTCGCCGTCGTCGCCGCCAATGTCAGGCATTCATTCGGTCGGTCGGTTGGTCGAGTGCGCGCTGGTCGTTTGCTGAATCCCAGATGCACCTCTGGTACACTCGGCGTCGATTGCCACCCCCGCTGCCGCGTCGAGAAGCAGGCAGGCAGGCAGACAGACACACAACAATATATGTAATCATGCGCGGACGCACGTGCCCCCCTCCGCATACACACACATACACAACCCCCTTCCGCATACACACACATACACAACCCCTGATGCCCTCGTCGGCCGTCCGGCTTCCGTCCGTTCGTCGCCATTTTCACCGCTGTTGTAAACGGCACAGCAGTTGTTTGGTGGTTGGCTGCCACACAAAAAACGGGTCTGGATTGTTGTTGCTGCTATTGTTGTTGTCGTTGTTATAGCCTTTGCTGTTGTTGTTGTTGTTGTTGTTGCTGCTGCTGCTACTGCTGCCGCTGCTGCTGTTGTTGTCGGCGCTGCTGTTGTTGTTGTTGTCAATGCCACTATTTTTGTTGATCTGGCTACCACCATTGCAAGCGATGAATTAGGCAACTGAGCACTCGCCGTCGGCAAAGGTGTTATGTCGTCGCGAAACGTACGATGCGATTATCGTCTAGACAAAGTGTAGCAATAAATAAGTGTAGGGTTCTTGTCTATTCTGGGCATAATCACAACGGCAGCAGCAGCAAGGGCTGACGGTTGCGCTAGCCGTGTAGCCCCGCTGTTTCGATCAAGTTTCCTTGAGAAGTGAGACGACGACGAGTAAAGCCACTTAGGACGGGTGAGAGCGTATAATATATATAGTTCGCAAGGTGCGCAACAGCCTGTGTAGTAGTGACTGTCCGAATAGCCCAAGCGTATTTGAAGGACGCGGGCTTGTGTGTTCAAGTCGTTGTGTAGAACTGCTGGATCCAGAGCCGGGTTTAATGTAACGCTAGCCAGCCGTCCAACGTGGACATAGATACACTTAATTGAAACGTTTAGAAATTCGCCTATTTTTTACACATAATTAAAATGTTTGAAAGTTAGCTTTATGAATTCGTTGGTAATTTGTCTGACCATGAACTAGTTTGTTAGAGGCGACTACTACTAGTAAAACGACGACTCAAAGTGATGTGTTATTATAAGTAGTTTCTATGCCGTTGGTGTAGTTAGGTAACGGAATAAACGTCTGTATGTCGTCTATGTAAACTGTATCGTGTCTGTGGTGTAACGGAGTTTGTACTGCGGCCGAGAAGTGGGGCAGAGAGTTAGTGTCCGGAGGAACTGACCTAGATAAGTGAGATATATACACAATGTTATAACAGAGAAACTTCAAATCATTTAGATTCTTAGGTTAATAAAGCTGATTGAGGTACATAACCAGTGCTGGATCAGAAGCTAATCGCGTCTATAGGGCTAGTCGGTTGATCTACCTGAAACTAGAGCACAGGACGTCCTGCCGCAAGTCATAGAACGTTAGGCCACGACGAGTAAAGCGCTGGCCGCTAAAGTCCGCAGACTAAAAACGATGCCGATGGGGATATGGGATTTATTTCTATCATGAAGCATTTACAACGTTTGAGTTTTGTTGAGGTTCGTTTAGCCTAAACGTCTGCCAGCGTTAAACCACTTTTGGCCTCGGTTTTAGGCATATACTCATACGAAGTTTGTTAAGCGTATCCGACGTGTGTCTCTACTCAAAGTTAGCCCAAGCCACCTCCGGGCAAAAATAGACAAGCAAGTACAGCATAAGAAAAAGCATGACGAAGAGCGACCGTCACCCTTACTGAATATTTTGGTGTCGGAAGGCCACTAGTAAAAATACAGGAGGATCTTTTTAGTTACCCAAGATTGATAGTGAATGATGTCGTACAAAGGAATTCGACTTTGTCAAGGTGGCGAATTTCGGAAAAATCATGTGGATTGCTGAAAAGCTGGCCTTCGTCTGATGGATAAGTAGAAGCCTATGCGGGCGGTGCGATTCGCAAAAAGGAGGTCGTAGACTTGCTTGCGACCCGGCAGACGTTCCGGTCCTACAGTAGTCAAAACGATGATGTCGACCAATATCCACATCCTGAACGTTGTCTCGTTTGTGAAGGCGATGTTACCCCGCTTCATGTCTTCAACAAAGGAGCGACCATCCTCAGCCAGAGGCAACCTAGTAGTAACCATCTAGTAAAGTAACAAACCTGTGGATCCGGCCCTGGCCGCCAGAAAGCCGTGTATGTAGTTGGAACAAGACGGTTCTTCAGCTCGCATGAATAAAATGGGTACGGTATTAACTCTCCCACGGTGCGGATGGGTATGATGTAAGGGTTTTTAGTGTTTATATTTCCTGTGTACAAAAACATGGCATCTATTTGGGCTAAAATTGACGTAGCGCGTACAAGTATGAATTGAAACTCTACTCTGGCATCGGTTACCCGCACCAATTTTATTTGTTGGCTTTCGAAACAATGGAAGGACCAGGCCCGCTTACACTGAAGTTGATTCAGCGCGTGGGCAGAGGCCTTAACCTTTCCACGGGAGACCCGAGAGCATCGGAATGTTTGCGTCAGAGGCTGTCGCTTGACATTCAACGAGAAAACGCAGCATCTGTCCGGGGCACATTGTGGAACTGGGCTAATCCTGGGTTAGAGAATTCGTGACTACACGTTAACGTGGAGACAATTGCTTTCTCCAAAGTGCTAACATAAGAAAGTTATATAAATAAATTTACTGAATTGAAATTATAAAAAGTGAAGTGTTTGCGTTTCAAGGGATGAATTAAAGCCGTCATCGAGCCAAAAACGATGGTGCTGCAAAAATTAGCTAAACATCAAAATTTCAATAACAAAAGTGATGCGTTTTAGTAGGGGAGGAGCTTATACTCAAGTGCGTTTTATTTACAATATCTTATGTGTATTACAACATTATAGTCGTATAGTTCGTAAGGACGACAGCCCGTGTACGCAGCACTGGTGACTGGTGTCACTCATGTGACTACTCTAGTTCATTTATAAACTATATATACCCTTCATTCGATGTCCACCGCCCTTGGCGTATTTGCTGTTTACTTTAGAATAAATCACTAAGAACACGATTTCACCGCTCATGCCGAGAGTCACACCAGGTTGACACAAATATTCATATTTAAAAAGATTATGCAAAATGAACACCATGGAAACGATTTGCCCTGCGATTGACCGGATAGTTTTCATAGGGCGCTTTACCTCAGGTCCATAATGTCGTCACCTGTGTCCGAAACCTAGTCGGAGTTACCGACCAATGGAATCATCGTTGCCTCCGCTGCCAAATACTTGAAGAATGTTAGGCGTATTCACTAAGGTAATTTACACGACATCTAAAGCAGAAACAAGCGGACGTGTTTGAGTCAAAGTCGACCTCGATCAGCTTTGTGGCGATATAAACCTGCGCGTACGTCTCTTCTTCCTTGTCTCCTTCTATATGTATATATACGGTGATTGGTATGCAGCTCTACTACGAGAGGAATGAACTCCGTTCAGCTACAATATCATCATCTGTTTATACAGGAGGCTGCTAACACGATCTGAATTATATGGCGACTATTCTTGCTCTTTCTATGCGCTCATGCGGTTCCTATTCCTCACGCGCTCGCCAGCCACTCAATGAACGAATAGGTAGTAACGATAGTGGAATGAATCTGCTAATATTTGTCTGCGACATCGCATACATATTATCGCTGGCCGATATCAGCCCGACAGCGATCAGTCGGCCGACAACAAGGCTGGGTCTTGAGCGTTCGATAATGCGTCGAGAGCCGAACCGCGCACTGAATGAAATAGTTCGCACAGGGGATTTTTGACACGTCGATTGGAATCGATCGCGCCCGTAAGCATAGACCATTCGAGCCAATCGCTTCTGAATACAACAACCCGGGGGGGGGGGGGGGGCTTACAGCACGAGCAGCAGCAAGGTTCGATTTCTCCCTGTAGACTCGCTTTATAAAGCGTTCTGTCGCGTCCGGATCGTCTACGATATGGCGTAGCACAAATAATTATTAAAGTCAATTTCGACATTTGCCCTGCCCGGAACACCAGAAGAGCTACGTGCGTGCGTAAATGTTCGAGCGGCATCTTATGTGCGGCGAGTTCATCAAATTGACAGTTCGCTCGGGTACCTTCATCTGAGCAAAAAAAAAGCATGTACTGGTATATATTCCTCGTGAAGATTTGTGTTGTCTACAGTATGCTAGTTGGTCATCGAAATGAAGCAAGCCGTCCTCGAATTGGGCGTCGTATTCCACCATGACAACTTCCGCCGGCACGTTGACATTCGTGATAATCCGCTGCAAGTTGGTGGATTTTGCGTGCGTTATTATACCCCTCAAATATATATATATATATATATATATATATATAGCCCCAGCTAACCTGGATGCACAACCTGCTCGGTCCGCACCTGCACCGACCATCAAAGGCGCTTAGAAGTCGGTCTCAAAGAGTTGCGTCTCAAACAAGCATGCGGCCACGCTCAAGGGTGTCAAAGTCAGATCGTCAGGTGTCACAAACGTGTGTCATTGATTGTTCTATACTGACCCTGATTTCCTCGTGGGCTGTAGCAGCAGTGACATGGCCCGCATTACGTTGGCCATTGAAACAATGAACAGTAGAATACCGCGAGCCCGGATTTAGCTATGGTTGGGTTCGCTCTTCAACATTCGTTAGTTGGGTCTGGTCGGGCATCTGGTTGGGCATCAGCATGGTCCTGCTGCTATATTGCTCTGCTTTGGAAAACCTCATATAAGTCCATATATAAAAAAAACATCGCTAGTTTGAGCCCTGGCCGTGCTGGTTGAATTTGTTGGACGTAGTTGTCATTGCCTTGCTGCTACATACCTGTGCTGGAGAAAGCCTCTATAATTCCAGTACGAGAACGCGATAAAGATAGATGCATTTAGACGATATCGTGCCACAGGCAACTTAGCCCATTACGAGCGTCTAAAATGTGGTTGTTAGAGCGTTAAAAAAGTCCAGTATGGGTGCGCTTCTGGCTGATCTTTCTTCAGCTAGAGACAAAGTGATGGCGCATAAAGAAGTCTCCAACCAGCCGACGCTAAAGGTGCGTGGGCGTTATTAAACGTCTAGAACTACCGGCCCCTGTAACAGTTTTTGACAAAATAGCCACCGCTGTCTTTTCGAAAGGAGTCGCATAGGGGTTGAGGCTGAGAAGTTTCAAGAAAACGGGGCTGAGGCTGAGAAGTTTCAGGAAAAGTGCAGGCGTACCCGTTAAAGTGGTAAGTGGAATAGTTATAGCGTTAGCACAACTATGTAAGCAAAATAGTAAAAAAAAGTAAGTCAATTAGTAATTGTCGTTTTGTAGTAGATGCATGAAGAAAGATTTCGGTATGACACACGTTGTCCACTGGCCGCAGAAAACAGACGGTAATGGCCATAGTAGAACTAGTTGGAGCAGCAACACCAAAAACAACAACAGTAGCAGTAACAACAACAATAACGACAACAAATTCAAGACCAGCAGCAACAACAACAAATTAAAGACTAGCAACAACAACAACAACAACAACAACAACCATAACAGTTTCGACATCAGCGGCTTCAACACGACGACGACGACGACGACAGCTCGATGCGCGATCGCTCCGGGGCTCTTAGCATCCAGCGCAGGCTGGCTCACCGGCAAACTAAAATTCATCGGGCTAAATGACTGACTGACAGACCGACCCACTGTCGCGTTTCCCGTTCCCGCGTCTCGTTGTTATCCCGCTGATTTTCTTTTTTCATCTGCTTCTTCTTCCTTCTCTTGAGTTCTCTTCTCCTTCTCCTATTTTTCTTGTTTTCCTTTTTCTTCTTCGATCTTCTTCATATCAACACATCAAACGTTCGATGTTGCCTGGCTTCAATGTTGGCAATGGCATCGTTCACTGACCGACCCGTTGCTGCCCGTTCACTGATAGAACGACAAGCTGGCTGGCTGGGTGATGGAGGCTGGTTGAACACCGAGGAACCACCGACCAGGAGCGGTAAGCGACTCCACCCATCAGTGTCAATCACTCAAATACAGAACATCACCAACAACTACAACAACAACAACGGCTGCATCGGCTGGGGGGGGGGGAGGGGGGAAGGAATGGCCCCTGCACGCCACTGCTGTGCTCATCTCGTCATCTGCTTTGTTTTCCTGCCTGTCTCCACGGCTCGGTGTTCCATTGACTTAACCAATAGCAGCAACAGCAGCAGCAGCAGAAACATCACTAACGACAACCGCGATGACAACGTCCAGGGGACAATAACGCCATTCTCCTGCTGTCGGCTCGAATCTCTCTAATGAAAATAATTATAATAATAGTAGTGGAAATAATATTAATAATCATATTAAAGGGGATAATAAGTAAATCATTTCTCGGCATATAGCCGCTGAGTCAATGGGTTGGGATGTGGCTGATGATTGTTTATAGGACGCTGCGGGTGCCAAATTTGAACTACTACAACGGGAAAGTAGACAACGTAGAGTAAAAGATATATATATATATATATATATATATATATATATATATATATATATATATATATATATAAGGGAACGCCAGAGATTAAACGATGGGACAAAAGTTCCTCGGTCGTCAAACTAGAAGGTTCCCTACAGTAGCAGCATATGCTCCGCAAAATTAGGCAATTTTGCGCCGGACAGATGAGACGGCCGGGAAAGACCGAAACGCCACACTTCTTTGTTGACTTCAACTAACGCTAGGTAACTAGCGAAAACTGTGCACGCCATCATTGCGACTCGGAGAAGACCGGACAGTTCCCTTTCTTCATTCCTGCTTCTTCTGCGCCTTCTACGCTTTTGGTTTGCCTCCGTTTACCCCTTGGCGAAAAACACCCTTTCAATAGTCACGAGTATTATAACCTTTCTTCTATGTCATTGCCTTGGTTGGGGTCACCTGTTTCTGCACATTCTTTCCATCCTATATTCTTCCTTTGCTGTAGTAGCTTTGCTATAAATCTAATTGCACTTACAACTTCTCTGTCTATATATATATATATACATAGAATAACGTAATTCTGCTAACGGGCCTATGGAGCTGCTGGTTTTATGCTCTAAACGTTATTCCTATTAGTAAATCGCCAGCCAGAGAAAGACGGGTCAAATGAAGAGTTAGAAGACCATGGAAAACCCTGTCTGTCGTCCGAGTGAAAATATAGATGATTTTGTTTATATATATATATATATATATATATATATATCAACCGCGGTACGTAACTAGCTAAGTTCTAATTATGGGAGGAGTGGTGATTGACATGCGTGGCGCCAGTTTGATAGAAAGCAGACAGATACCTAAAAATACGACTTCGAGGTAACATAATTGCTATTTTGAGACGAGAGAGAGTAAGTGAGTATCGTTGGGTCGTCGGCAGTTCTTTGGCTCTTTATAAACTTCCATGTATCATGTACACATCCATGCAACTATCTAACCAAAATGCATAATAATAATAATAATAAGGTTTGGAAGAGCCTATGTTTACCAGGACATAGGTATAATAGAGTGAGCTGTCGATCGTCATCGACCTCATTGCGTTCTCGATTTATTCATGCTGCCGAGAGCAGCTGACAGTAGTACAAGTAGCAATTTTATAAGCATACTCAACATGAGTGAAATAAATGTGTACGATTTAAACTTATACGACGCGTATGCATGTATGTATGTCAGCATACATATATTTACAGTTGTATGGCACTTGTCAAGTATAAAGAGAGCTCGGTAAGGACTTTAAAAGCGCGTTAATCGAGTGCGTTCGTATATCAGAAAATAAACTCCCACAAGCGACTTGTCAGAGAGCTTCAGGTGCCAGATCGAAGCCTCAGAAGAGTTGTAAACGAAGACTTCGAGATGGTTGCACATAGTTATATGCAAATACAAGAGCCGATCGATGCTCATTGGGAAAGTGGGTTGCGATTTAGCGCGAACGAATGTTAAAGCCTTTTTGGCATGTCCGCCGTTTTCACGTTTTGTGAACAGATGAGTGCGAGCTTGGTCTGCAGCCCAACTTAAACCGCAAAAATGACCGAATTCCTGCCCGAAGCGCCAATAAAGCCAAAACAAAATGCGCAAATGTAGTTGGTCGATCGCAAGGAGGCACCACAACCATAGTTTTCGCCTAACTTTTCGGGATGACTCTCGGCCAACATTTGGAGTCCACGGAATTGCTTTCGCATTGCTTCGTAAGACGAACCCCATAAATACAAGCGTGCAACGGAGTCGAACCCGTGCATTTATGTGTCTTTTCCGGTCGCAAAGCGCGCGCGAATGCACCATGCCTGCATAATTTGCTGACTGTCTGATTCACAACAGCGAGCAAAACTCTGTTAACTTTAGTCGATTAACCGTAAACTGTGACGGCCAAAGTTTATTTACAAAATATTTTGGATGTCATTTTACTTTCCTGGACGCGAAAACACTTCCAGCAGAACGGGGAACCCGCTTACGGAAGTGGTGCATTGAGCACCTTCCTGGTTTTTTGGTTAAATTGAAGTGGTCTCTGCAGAGCCCGCCTATGGATTTTGTATGTGAAGGTTTTTGAAAGTCGGGCATTGGAGCACTAAACTCCGAAATTTAAACAAACTGGAGCAAGCGAACAGTGGGATAAACTCGACGTTTCCTATTTGCGACCAACAGTTGAGAGGGTTCGGAGAAGATTGCGGGCGTGTGTGAAAAACAATCGTGTAATATATATATATATATATATATTTTTTTTTTTTCTTTAAGGATGCAAGTAGAGCGACAATTGTCTCTCGAGAACGTGTGAACTGAAAATACCACTTAATCTCTTATAGAGTGGACTGGGACCATTTCAGCAGCGTGCCCCGGACGGATGCTGCGTTCCCGTGTTGGATGTCGAGATCGAGGCGTTGTCTCAAGAAACACGCAGATCTCTTGTCTTCGGTTGCGAGGTTCAACTGCTCACCGACCCTGTGGAGGAGTTTGCGAGTGACGTTGCCTGGGCCGCCCAGGGTCTCGAAGCTAGCGGCTGAAACTCATGTGGGTAATCTATTGGGGCGTATTTCGCGAGCTTTTTCGTCTCGGCTAGATTACCAGCATGGCCTGCCGAGACCGCCCTGCCAGCGTCCATTGAAGGTGCTAATGAATCAGCGACTGTGGCGTCCCAGACAAGCATTCTTACTGAAGGGGGTGAGAGTCATCACATCTGGGCGCTCACCATCGTGGGCGGAGAGGCCCAGGGGCTCTAGAATGCAAGGGAATCTGCATGATTGAAGCGCTCGGCCGAAGGTGTCGTTGTTACCGGCATGCCTGGCACGCCGTCCGGCACTCACGATGACCCCGTGATGGGCTAATCTGTCACCGGGTTGGCCACATTTACATTGAGGGTGGGAGACAAGGTCGCAGTATATATATATATATATATATATATATATATATGTGTATCACCTTGTCATTTGCCTAACAAAAAATGAGTTTATTTTTTAGTCTATTTACTGTCTTTTTTGTGGATTTTCCAAGCTTCGCCCGCACGGTATATTCGATTATGTTTAGTTAACACGTTGTGCATTAGCTTGAACGACAGGCAATCGGTGATTATTTGATCAGTACTGATAAATCATAGGGTATTATATAAATATATATATATATATATATAAGGGAAGATGAGGAAAGGGGATTTAATTGTGTTAGTCCTTTTTTCTAATCATGGGGCTTTTTATGGAGACATTTGTGCTTCCCGGTTTGTTTGTCCGATCATGGCCGATTATACTCCAGTCTGGCTTTCACCTTGTCTAAATTCGAAACCACAAAGACCAATTTAAGAGTGGCCTCTGAGTGGTTCTGGTCTTGAACCCACGACCTCCCAAATGCAAGGTAATGGCCGGCGGGGGTGGCGGCCACCACCGCTGCCAGTCCTGCTGCTAGTAGAGTAAATAGCACGTAGAAGTTAGTAGTAAGTGTAGTAGCTAGCATCAGTCGTTGAAGTAAAATTAAAAAATGGTTTCAGCTCCTCGCCTCTTCCTGAGACCATTTAGGTGAGAGGTTTTTAGTAGGTTTTATGCCACCAACAACATAGGCATCGAGTCCCACTTTGGGTGTGCGTGAAAGCATTTTTTTCTCTCACCAAAAAAAAAAGCTACCATCAGTAGCAGTATTAGCAGACGTTGTAATAGTAACTGTAGTAGCCGTCAGCAGCAGCAAACTAAATGGTGGATAGTTCTGATGAATATGGTTGTAACATATTTTTATGGGACCGTCTTCTTCGGACGGTAATATAATAATATATATATATATATAACAACAAAGAAAAATAGCAGATATCAAACGTTCAAGTAATAACAAGTAGTCGTAGTCATCGTATCATTTAACAGCAGTCTAAATAGTAGTTTTAGTAGTAGTAGTAGTAGTAGTAGTAGTCGAGAGTCGAGCCCGGTGGCGTGGTGGCATGCGTCTGCGCCTCGAGACCGGAGGAGACACATAGGTGCGCGGGTTCGAGCCCCACCGTTGCACATTTGTATTTATGGGGGTCCGTCTATGAAGCAATGCGAATAGCAGTCCGAGAATTAAAAAACATTCTTTAGGAGGTTGTTTTTAATAGTAGTAGAAGTAATAGTATTACAACGTCGACATCATGATTCACCGAGCAACAGCAGCAGCAGCAGCAACAAGCACCTCCCATCGGTGTGGCTATCAGACAGGCGGGCGGGCGAACGGTAGAACGGCCAGCTGGTTGGTTGGTTGGCTGAACGGTCGGTTGTCTGCTGCTGCTGGACGAAACGGAGTTTTAGTGGCCATCCTTCCGCTGTTGCTGATGACGCTGTCGTTGTCGTCGTCGTCGGCGCTGCAGGGATAATGTTGTTGCTGATGCTGCTGATGATGATGGTGACGACGATGGTAATGAAGAGTGGTAGTGCGGCTGCTGCTGCTGCTGTTGCTGTTGATGATAATGACGTTGATGAGAATGCTGATGCTGGATCATCAACAAGCGGTGATAGCAGCGCTGGTGGTGATAGCGGCGGCGGCCGATACGACAGTGGCAGTGATGGCAATAACAGCCAAAACACGAGCTACAACAACAACAACAACACCGGCAACAACAACAACACTAACAACAGCGGCAACAACACCGGCAACAGCAACAATAACACCGGTAACAACAACAACAGCGGCAACAACAACAGTCGCTATAAAAGCAACTCTGGCCCGCCGATAGTTGACAAACCGTCAGCCGATGAAACCCGCCTGCCTTTATTTTCCAGCCTCCCCCCCTCCCCCTTTAGTTAGCAGCGGCGATGATGATGATGATGATTATTATCAACGAGAATCGCGTCAACATCACCCCCCTCCCGCCCGCCCCCCGCTCATTATGTCGGTATCACTCGCCAGTATTCGGTGGAATTACCAAGCACCGCCTCCATCACCACCTGTACCACAACAACAACAACAACAACAGCGACCATCGCAATAATCCGCGCCAGCAATTGGCGTTGTCGTGTTGATTTGTAATATTCAAATTTATTACGTTTTGATAAAAAAAATATATATTATTTTTTATTTTTTTATTTTTTTAAATATTTGTTTGTTATTTTGATTTTTTTTTATACTTATATTTTGATAAAATATTTTTATAATAATCAATAATTCATTTATATTAATAATGAAATTTTCTTTTAGTAATACTTTTTTAACAAATAGAACAGCGTGTCCCGAATGCTCATATTATGAGCTATTGTTGTTGTTATTATGAATTGTGATATATGTACAAATTGATAATAATAATAATAATAATAATACTAATAATAATAATAAACCTTTGTTTAAAATATTATTATTATTATTGTTTATTTTAAGTTGATTTTATTTCGACGACTCGTACCAACGGCAACGCTGCCTCCGAGTCTATCATGTGGTGATGGTAACGTTCGCAGTTATTATATGCTGATAACTTTTATTCGCTTATGCCTTTAATATCCTTTTTTTTTCACACGATTGCTCTGTCATTCGACCGAATAGGTCAGAACTAGCTGGCTGCCATTCAGATAGACTCGCATCATACAAACGACGGCGCGCGTTACCAAAAAAATGATTGCCTCAACAATTTTCCTCTCAAATTGATTTCTCGCTCGTCGCTTTAGCTGTGCAACTTTTACGAGTAGATTTATCTGTACCTTTGTTGCAGGCACGACGCGGCCCGTGTTGTTTGCGTGCTGGCCAATCAGCTCAAATCAGCGTTTGTTGCTTAAGATGTTGTCGAAAGCTAGCCCGGGATATTTCCGAATCTTCGTAATGCCACACGTGCTTCACAACCCACTCGATTGTGGTAACTCGAAACGAAAAGCATGTCAGTCATATTGAATATATTAGGTGATAAACAAGACTCGTGCAAAAAAAAAAGCCAAAAAAAACCCATTGAAACGAAAAAGATACGCCGCCACCACCACCACTAATTACGCAATTCTGCAACGTGCCCACGACTCGTGGACCTATGGCATTTTATGCCGGTGTAAACTCTAATAGCAAGAATAGTGTCATGCGCGCTTTTTCATTTCGTTCGTTCCGTCCTACATTTTTAAAGTACACACCAAATATTCCGAGATTTCGATGATCGATTCAACTATGCTTCGCGAGAGGAAACCTGCATACATAGCGTGTCCCGAATCGAGACCACTGCGACACGTCTTACTGCTGCACATTTGTAAATAAAGCGGTTAAAAAATAGACTTTGCTAGCTAGCAAAGCCAAGTACTTTCCTCTTAGATTAGACGCACGTAATTGATAATCTCAATATCTTGACATACAATTGCGAACGAAAATAAACAACGCACAAAGCTAAACCGACTTGAAGTGGGTAATCAATGCACTAATTGGTTGTGTGGGCAAGCCTAATCAGCTTGACGCGTCAGGCTTGCAGCGAGAGCCAAGATGTGGACTGAGTGCAGAGCGATTTAGGGATGTGGACACCTCCATGCATAATAAGCAAGAGGCTAGAGGGGTCTAAAGATACACGCACCCAGACCCACATGGTGTGTAGACCGGCGAACCCAGTTAAGCCAGCGCCGTTACAAAAGTCGAAGACGAGAAATCCGAGGGACTGCTAATTCAGCCTGTTGTTGGGCACTTTCTCAGCACCGCAAGGCAGAGCTTAGTTGCAAAGTCGCTTTATTAGATTTTCGCGTATCTCTAGGTTAGAGTGTGATAAACACCCTTAAAAATGTTTCATAGTCGAACGGGCATTCCACTCAATTTTGTTCGACAACTGACCAGTCTACTTTTTGCGCTGAAACCGTTCGAACTTGTTAGTACGGGCAAATCAAACGTTAAGTGCATGTTATTTCAGAAGTCATATCCAATGCATACAATTGTTGCTGTTCAATTAGAGTCATAATTTTTTTTTAGTTCCAATCAGGAGAGTTTACGATGTGTCCAATAGGCAAAATGGATGCCGATTGTCTACAGAATACGCAAGCGGATTTACCATCGGAAACTTCGCTATTTTTGGGAGGTTTCGGGAATGCATAATGCAAATGCATCGCTGAAAGCTCTCAGCAACTCATGTAAAACTCACAAACCCACTAACTCGTTTTCCTCTCCGCCCCCCCCCCGAATTGAGTGGCATTTCTTCGACAAACTTTTCTATATTGTTTGTCCTGTGATCTTTGAGCACAGGCCAGCACTCACGCAAACAACGTTCTTGACGACTCGTGGACTTCATTCTAATCCGACCGAGGAAGGACGCTGATTCTATCAAGTGGCAGTTGTAGTCCGGAGCTTGATGCAGGTAGACTGTTTTATGATGAGGAGTGGAAGTAGGGAACCGCTTAGTTTAATGTTTCTATAGGCTATATGAACATATATTAACATGCATGCGAACTCAATTGGGTTTTTAGTTATGTTTCAAACCTAAGTGCCCAAGACCGTAAAAGTCGGTCTCTTAGGATTTCCTCAAGGAGGTACAACTGCCGACGTTTCTAACAAGATTTGATAACTACTCGTTGCCTACTCGTGGATCTCTGTGCCTGGTGAAAGTAGGCATCGCATTCACTCAATTGAATAAAACTCTTTAAGCGTGGGGTTTGCTGGGGATCGCTGTTAAGGCAGGTGTATCATTATGAACGACAAATGTTTCACGTTTACTATAGTACTATATGCATCGACGGTGTGTGACTATGTGAGTAGTATGTGCGTGTTGTACACTCATTAACATCGTCTATGTCTATGTCAGAACGTGTTATGATTGAAATGAATTTTGTACGAACGTGTTTTTTCTTGGTATTATTATTATTATTATTATTATTATTATTATTTCAACGAAAAAATGATTTGATCAACCGTGTAAACCCGGGACATGAATGCCCCGGTGGTTAAATAGAATTAAATTGCCACATGAGTAAAAAAAATGTGTAATAAATATATCACGTGTTTTTGTTCAAATACAGCGCGAATAAAGAGAGAGCTAGCCTTCCATGGAGGAGAATATATGCAGCACACTGTTAGCCTGAGTTAGTTTCGCCTCCTGAATGTTCTTGTATATTTATTTTTACTAAAACAGATGAGCCGTCCGCAAAGAGGCTATCCGGATAGTGCAAAATCCGTGTTTGGTAGATTTATTATTACGTTGATGTATAAACATAGAGCTGAGAAGACCTAGTAGTGCATTGCGGAACTCTGCCGCCGAGCAAGTTCTTGCGGTGTCTTATTCAAGAGAATAATTAGGAATTAAACTCGAATGCACCTTATTTGGAGATGCAATAAAAGCAATTTACAACCTATTGTGCCAATACCAGGTCGAGACCGAAGCCGCAGAAAGGTATTGTGCTTTAAAGAATCAACTGCCTTGAATGTATTGGGAATCATTTTAGCAAGCACATCGGCGCAGTCCGCTCTGCGACGCATGAACTCGGTGACGTTGCGTAACGCCAGCATACTTGAGCGTTCTTTTAGGCATAGGAAATTCGTACTGGCTGTCCACGAGCAGTTCAAGCTCCTTCGTATGCTTGGTAATTTGTTCGCTGTAATTTGTACGGCTCGAACAAATTGGTGGTAAGGTTCGTTGTCACAATGGGGCGCTTCTCTCGTACCCTTATAGACTGAAATTACTTCTGCATTTTAATTAATGCAGCTGGAGAGTGCTGAGCCTAATAAAGACAATGAAAAATTGGGCTAGAGGTAGGGCAATCAGCGGCAGCAACGCAGCCCCCCAATGACCATACCAGATAGCGCGTTCTTTGTAGCCTCATAAGGCTGATATTTGTAATACGGACGTAATGCTCGAGCACAGCCAATTCGATGTATTTGAGGCTACATTTCGGTGTCAGCTGCTGCCGTGGCAAAAACGTGGAGACGTGACAATCCATTTGTTGAAGTGTTACTGATTCAAAGTAGATAGTAAATAGGCTTGACGCCGTTATGTTGTGTGGCATAACATATACATAAAAAAAAAAAATTTATTTTTTAACGCTCTGACTACAATTTAGACGCGCATAGTGGGCTAAGTTGCCTGTGGCACGATGTCGTCTAAATGAATCTATCACTGCGTTTTCATTACTAGATTTATGTGGGCTTTCTCCAGCAGAGGTATGTAGCAGCAGGGCAATGTAACCACGTCCAACAAATACAACCAGCAAGATTGGGGCTCGAACTTGCGACTGTTTTGCTTACCATGGTTGCCATGGCAACGCCCCGTTTCGAGCGGTACGTTAGACGTCTAAGCCACCGCTGCTACTAGTGTGTATATATATATATATATATATATATAAACGCGTTTGATATTAGGCTTCCCACGTTGGCCAAGCGAGTGAATGAAGACTATAACCTTCTTTAATGTTGATCCATTGAGAAAATGAACAACAGTAATAAACTATCCATGGTGCACTGGCAAAGGAAGCTTGCAACAGACAGAGTTAGAGCATAGGCTGTGGAGTGAAGCGAACTTTACTATGCAATTCATTCATTTGTTCTCTGGGTTGCTGTCTCTCGCGTTATCCGCCTCTTTGTTAAGGCGCCGGATAGGGTGAAGTGCATATGCAACGTAGTCCCTCATTCGAAGGCAATCTGGAGAGTATCTAGCTTGAAACTCTGTTTGAAGCAGCACCAGTGAATGCGTGAATGGCTTCATTCGGCCTTTGGTGACCATGTTTCCGTCCATGATTCCCTACGACACCATACAACGAGATAATTAATGAATGAACGTGCTCACAAGATGTGTGAAAGCGGCATGTTCTGGCCACAGGCATCGAATCGGCTAGTTTTACTTTGTCTTTAACAATTGTTCATGACTACACGGTTGGTTTTAGAGCACGTTGCTAAGACAACGTAACTCCGCTTCGTTTGACCCTCGTTAAACTAATAAATGAGTGCATGACGTATGCACGGATCAAGAAACTTGCACACGCATGAATGGTCGTGAATAATGTACAGCCTTCGAGGGGGGGGGGGGGTGGAGCAGATATATACACCTGTCGGGGGCCCTAGATTTAGGATCAAATGTTAGAAAGGACCTAGTCGATATGGGAAATGAGAGGTTATCTCAATGAAAAACAAATACTCAGTAGGTATTGATGGATGCTTAGGTAACATACTGTAGGCCAAGCGAATAATATATCAACAAATCAATATATATATATATATATATATATATACAGGGTCTTCCATAACCGCATGTATTGTAAGGTTTGGTAGAACTCAGCCCAAACATTTTTTTCTCAGTGGGAGGAGGGGGCGGAACCGTCTTGTTTCGGAGTGAGGTTGAAATTTGTAAAAGTAGTTATGCTGTCTTTTTGTTTCCTATATAGTTGTGCAAAATCTACGTTTGAGGGAGAACCGGTCCATGCATGAAGGATTACACCGGCGCGCTTGGCGAATTATTTTGCATAATACCAATGACACTACACGTACAGAACTGTAAAATTTTGTCATTACAGCGAAAAATATAGGCCCAAAAAAGTTTTTTTGAAAGCTATAGATGTTATGTTTTACGTTGAGCTTTCACGTTCAGAACTGTAAAAGTTTGCCAAGACGTTTCCGCGCCCTTTTTTCATCGGGAAAATGTTTTCTTGCCAAGCTCTACCAAACCTTAAAACACGTTCTTAACTTTCACATACCTCCTATGCAAGTATGCAAGTCTTTGTTTTCGATATGGCTGTTAAAGGGATTATTTTCTCGGCAAATACGTAACGCAGCACCATCACTTTGGTAAATTTGCTGATAATATTATTCTGGGCGTACATGCAAAATTTCACGATCCTGCACATGAAAGCTTTAACGTAAGACATAACAACAAATCGTTTTTTTATGACTTTTCTTAATCTGGCCAGATTTTGCCAGATAGCCTGCGGCTGCCGTTTAGATTATGTAGAATTTTCCGCCGAACACGCCGCTATGATCGGTTCCTTCTCCGATTTTGCACAACAATGCAGATAAAAAAAGGCAGAATAACCACTATTATAAATTTCATTCCTAAACAAGAAACAACGTTTCTGTCCCTTCCTTCCATTGGGAAAAATTATTTTCTTGCCGAGTTGTATCAAACCTTAAAATAGGTACATATGGTTATGGAAGACCCCATATATATATATATATATATATATATATATATATATATATATATATATGGGGTCGTAGAGCAATATCGCGCATACAGAGAAAAGCGTAATTTGAGCTTTGCCATAGAGAATTTCACTGACCTGGTCCTGCATTCACAACAGACCGTTGGAAGCAGGGAATGCAAGTGAACAGACGGGTACTCTGCAGACTTACCTGGCATGGCTACCACTAATATATATGCCTAAAAGGGTATTGCTTTGAAATTGAAGATTGTGTATGTAAATATTGTGGCACATGTAATATTGACCGATACCACATACTGCTGCAATGCAACGAAATAGAACGCTGGTTCGACGCATGCAGTTGTGAAAGACGTTATCAGCCGACATGAATTTTAGTAGTAATATCTACCAATTTCTGGTGAAATAAACTTGTATATATATATATATATATATATATATATATATATATGCAGCCGATAACTTATACGACAACAACAATAGCAAAAGTAACAACAACAACAACAACAACAATGACGAGAACAACGTTGTTAAAGAGGATTGTTGTTGGCGTCGCCCTGATCTTCATCGTCAACGTAATCGCTATCGGCATCATGCACGCTGCCTGACGCTGCTGACAACGAGATGAGGAAGAAGCTGCGCCTATTATTACTATAATTTTGATTATTTGTATAATAGCAGGAAGGCAAACTCATGAAGCTGGTTGACAGCGGCGGTTCTCGTCCGATTTTCTTCACGCGACTGACTTTTGCTGTAGCTCCTCACTGGGCCGCCGCCATTCTGTATTCGTTGCCGTCGTATTTTTCGCCAGGCAGGCAGGCAGATAGCCAACAGGCAACAACAGGCAGCCATCTGATTCGTTGCTCGTGAGACGGGAGTCGTGCCGTTAATTCTATCTCGATCCAGCTCGCCGGTGGTTATGTCCTGTTGTCTGGACGGACATCATTATCAGTCCCATGGATCAGCCTGGACGCGAGCCGTTCGAGCCGTAACCTAACATTTGTTTTTACTCAATATTTTTAGTGTTGCTTAGTAGTGCCCGCGTCCCACATAGAGTTACTGCGCGTGTGCAAAAACGGGACGGAAATAGGCGATTGCGTACGCTTCATTTACGCCGATTGCCTTGTGTTCATTCATCCGTCGTCTATAAATGCACTAACTATAATGTTATTGCAAAGGAAAAGGGCAAACAAAGGTTGCGCGCGTTTTGGATTCGTTAGTTTTTAAGTTAAAAAACCGTTCAGATGAGATTCGTCATGATGATGACGACGACGATGATAATGATGATTATTGACTCAATCAGATGTGATCATTAGACGAAATATCTAATAAATACACTTTTTGGGCTGACCCTTAGCCAACAAGGTCCACGGGACTGTTTTTCGTATTGCTTCATAGGCGGACATCCATAATTGGAAATGTGCAGCGGTGGAGTTCGAACCCGAGACACCTATGTGTTTCCTCCGGTCGCGAGGCGCAGCCGAATACACCCACCACGCCACCAGGTTCGACTAGACAAAATATCTGCCGTATAGAAAGTGACTCCATATCACTGTTGCGCATGCATGTGGGGTGCATACATATATGTACATGACACAGACGCAGATCCTAAGGCTCAAGAAGCACGCTGTTGACCGACGCTGATAGACCGACCAGGTCCAGACTCCGAGAGGCACTTGGAGGACGCGCGAAGAAGCAAAACGAATCGCGCTATCAAGTAGTGTTGCTATTGTCGAGCCCGATGGCGTGGTGGCATGCGTCTGCGCCTCGCGACCGGAGGTGCGCGGGTTCGAGCCCCACCGTTGCACCGATTTGTATTTATGGGGGTCGTCCGTCTATGAAGCAATGCAAAACGCAGTCCCATGGACGGATTAAATCTTGGCTGAGAGTCAGCCCCGAAAGAATTTTTTTAAAGTAGTGTTGCTATTGTGACCGATCACCGAGAACTGCTTGTCCGCCTAGCGGTTTAGAGAAGCTTCGGTTTGGCTTGGTTGCCGATCGAACACGGCACGACATGGCCATGCTGAACGCCGCATCGCCGTGACGATCATGATCGTAAACGACCAAGTCGACTTGCGCCTTCGACACATCCTGCCGCCAGCAATGAGCTTGCCAACCACCGTTGGTTGTTTCTTAGCCCAAGCACGCTGTTTGTCTGATCAAGGCGGCACGCCGTAACGCCAAGCGAGCTTCGAGCAAAGAAGCAGACAGTTAGATGGAATGAACCAGGCAACGGCAAGTGAGGGTCGGGCGGCGAACACGAAAATTAGATAACCTGAGAGAGAGAGAGAGAGAGAGAGAGAGAGAGCGAGAGAAAGAGAGAAAAGACCAACCATCCGCTTTTGAAGTGTGTTTTGACGCGAGCTGTCACGGAGCCGTCATAGGGCGCATGATCCGAATGGCATACAGACAGGCAGCCAGGCCAACAGACCGACCGACCAACCAAGAGACGGCTAACTATCGACTCGAATAGATGAAACCGGCGAAAAACAAGGGAGAGAGATGTAAGGAGATTGGGAAGAGAAAGAGAGAGAGAAAGCGGGATATATATATATATATAGAGAGAGAGAGATAACGTGAGAGCGCGCCATAGGCTGACTGCCGTTCAGTGACGGCCAAGGCTCGACGATCGTCAGCATCGACAACAGCGGCACGTTAACAAGCAGGGCACTACAGGAAGGATGTGGTCCAGTCCGACCGGCCATCATCTCTCTCTCTCTCTCTTTGTCTCATCTTCAGCGGCCGCAGGGGGGCTGGAGGGAGCCAGGGGGGCGGGAGGGAAGACTCCGGGGGAGATGGAGAAGAAATTTAGGGAGAAATCGGGGTGGCGCGGGGGGGGGGGGGGGTGGAACTACGAAAAGAGCCACGATGAAGCGACAAGCAAGTTACGCCGCAGCATGAAGCGGACGCTGACGACGTCTGACGTCTCACGCTGATGGCCGACAGGCTATAATTTGCAGCATGATTCTTGGCCAACGATCAACCAACCAAGCGCCACATTTCGGTGCTTCTGCAAACGCCATTGTTGTTGTTGTTGTTGCTGTTGTTGTTGTTGCTTCTGCTGTCGTTGTTGTTGTTGTTGCTGCTGCTGCTATAGTTGTTGCCGCCGCCGCCAACGACGACGACTTCACCGGACAACGTAGTGCCGACTGATACTGCACGTCTCGAACGCAAGAACACTCCATATTCGCTCACTACAATTTCCGGCTTCCCCTTCCTCCACCCCGCACGCGTTTTCCTGGCCGTCTGTCTGGCTGTTCGGTTGTCGGCCTGCCGACTTATGTCTACGCTACGACGAGGTCGCGCCCTATTCTCGAACCCCCCACCCCCCACGGACAGCGTAGCCAGAAGTACGTATGGGTTAAGCTACAGAAGCAATAGCAACAGCAACAGCAACACCAGAGCAACCGTACCAGCAACAACAACAACAACAACAGCAGAGCAACTCCCTCCCCTGCTCCCAGTTGACCGAATGGGTAGAAGGGGTGGTGGTGGTGGTTTTGGTGGTAGTGGACACGCCACCCACCTGCTGACAGGCCCAATGACAGGTCTTCAGCTAGGCCGACGGTGAACGAGGAAGACGAGAACGGCAATCAGCGGAATCAGCCGGAAGGCAGCCGGCTAAGCCCATATTTAGTAGTGCCCCGTGACTTCGGTGACCGTCGGTGACGTCTACACACCGCACAGGCGTGCACACTGGCTCGCGCAAGTCGACTTCGAACGGTCACTTTCTCTATGTCTCTCGCTCTCTCTGCAAAGAGCGCCAAAAGATGCTACTTCGATATGCGGTAAACGGAGCACAGTAGCTAGCTATGGACCATCATTCACAACGTACCATCCGGCGGTAGCGGAAAAGCAAGTCATCAGCTATTTCAAACTATAGCCGAGAACAGAAATGGTGGCGGCAAGAGCACGTGTCCACAGTCCAGAGGATAGGTGTTTGCGGTACTAGTTGGGTTTGTCGCGCTACGAGGCGCCCGGTTACTCATGTACTACATGAGTATGTTTAATGTAATAAGTACTAGTGTCGTACGAGATTTTTTATGTACGTGCATATGTATCTTTTGTATGCAAACATAGGGCACAATCCGAGTGATAAAATTTAATATGTACATCTTAGATTATGGCATGAATAGGTGTCCTAGTAATAACCAGCTGGCGTCAAAAGTTTTTACTTTCTCCGCAATAAAATCGACCTTGTAAAAACACAATTTGTAAACGTGTGCAAACGTTTTACAGGACAGGTTCGGCACGTAATGTCCGCAAGGGCGCAAGCCTACAGGCCTTACATCAACGCCGAAAGCATTTTCAGTCCCACTGATGAGGAAACGAACGTTTTTCGAACATCAACTACCTGTGCGCTTAATGTAAGCCTGCGAGCATGCCTGCAAAATCGGATAATCGGAAATAAAGCAGATTATATACAACCGGAAACAAGGGCGCAGCGTCACAATTGAACAGAAGACCGTCGATATTTATTGTATTCTCCCTAAAAAAAGTCCTCAAAAACTTTACCAACCGATACGGAATTCCTTCCAAACTTAAGTTTTGTATAATACTGCTTCTCAGCGCTAAGTCAAAGGCGGCCTGAAGATCTATGAATATCGCGTACAACGGCCTTCTCGGCTCGGATAGTTTACCTCAATACTATAAGCAATTGGCGCAGGGTCGTATGGGTCGACCTCGATCTTCTAAACTCATGTTGCTCTTCTGGGTTTCTGGTGTCGAGGAAGTACTCGAGTCTATCCCCGAGAATATCTTATAAAGGCAACCTTTCAGCATAGAGCCAGTAGTAAACGTGTGTTTAAAATATTTGTTTCTTTTTATACCGTTCTCGGCCGCTCAGCTCTCTAGAAGCCCTTCCAATTACTCTGACACGCTTATGCAAGTGCAGGCGCACCCCGCATTACGTGAATAGTAATTATATATAGTTATTTTTGTAATTCAATTGCATATGGCTCTGTCATGTATTGCAGTTGCGTGTACTGTATTATTTACCAGCATGATCAACTAACAACAACGCTATTCCAATGAGAGTGACGAAAGAAGCGAGTATATGAGTCGTGCGTGGTTAAGTGGTGACTTTCTTATTCAAAAGCATAAAAGTAATCAGTTGGCGCAGATTATACTCCGTTTTAGAATAGAAGCTTTTGCTAGCCTTACTGTGGAGCGTAGAGTTGGCTCCCGGTTGAGATATTTCCATTGCTTCATTAAAAGGTGGCTTATATACATATTTGGTTAGCAAATATGTATATAAGCCACCTTTTAATGCAAAATAATTTATGCATATAGTAATTAAGCTTGGTAGTTCACTCATAGTTTGTGTATCGACGGCAAGCAAACATTATACAATTTTTTTAATCGTTTTTGATATCGCCTTATTATTTCACAATAGCACATAATGCCGCTCAACTATAAGCTAAGCGATGCCATATGCTCCCCCTCTGGACTGTCCGGCCGACGTACACATTTGTAACATTGACATTATATTTCATAAAATATTTATTTTTACACATTAAGTATGACTTCAATCTGCCTTAAACGGCTATGGTGGGAATGCGAATCTTTCACTTGTTGGCAGTAACCCCAGGATGAATGCTGCATTTCCACGTTGGCTCTCTATGAATATTATCTGTAGCAGGAAAACCCGGGCACTCTTTTTGGCAATTCTGGTGCCAAGCTCAGTTAGAAAAACGACGGGTACCGGGCCAGGCGAGCAATAGTTCTAATCTGTTTGCTTGACTGGTGATACATATATATATATAGTATACGAACTAGCCAAAGTGCGGGACCTAGTAATGTAGTACACGTGACGCCGGCCTGCGTGCCAATATATTATTATTATTATCATTATTATTATTATTCAACACTTCGTTTATTACGATAAACCAGTAAGTGTCGGAGAACACAGTAGTTTTGCACGGAATAGCCTGCAGTAGTTTGTTTGTAGTTTATTTTAGATTTAATTTGAAGGTGTTTGTAGTTGTCACATTACATTTTAGAATATATTACAGTTAATGCCTTCATTTTTAAGTTAAATATATCCCGAAACAGCGTTTGCAATCCGGTCACGAATGTATTAGTCTCGGCAATGATCACCTTCAGCAGGCGCTTACCTGGGACAAAATGCCTATGAGTATTAAATCACCTATCACAGCATCATGCCGATATTTTTACTAATCAATTCATATTACAATCATGTGTAAGTAAACGTAATCTATTGTAGTATGTTTGTGCTTTCCTTTACGAGTATATATATATATATATATTGCAAGATTATTTTTCTTACGCATTAATTTTCACCGGTATAACTAGATGTCGTCAAGATTTGCTGCGTCTTACAACAAATGAGAGAATATATTCTATTCAGTCCCATTCTAGCAAGCGACGTGCCGCATTTCCTAGGAATACTGAAGCGTGAGTCTTGGTCGAGTTTAAGGAATTCCATGCACGCTTTTTTGTGCCTAACGCTAAGCCTGTCGCTGCGTACATTAAAACGTACCGGCAAACCGGCAAAAAATCAGCAAATGCAAAGCAAGCTCGACCGTTAGGAGTAAGTGCCCACATACTTTCGTCAACGGCCAAGTGCGTATTCGACATGATTTTCCACGTGTGCCGAATTTGTTAAGCCTCGGAACGATGGTCAGCCTATGTAAGGACCACGAAGCTAGCGGGTCAACTACAGTGGTGAGGCCATTGTAGCAGTAGAAGAAGCGAGCAGAAGTTGTCGTCGCCGCTTGGAGTTCGATCCGTACATCCCATAGCACAATATGCGCCACTGCTAACCGTTACACTTTAACGTATAGTAAATGTCCAAAGCATTGCCCGCAAATGGCAGAGGCGGCAGTCGGAGCCATTAGCACATTGTCATCCTTCAGTAACGGCATCCGCAACGTGAACTGACGTTCTTTGGTATGAACAGAAAAGAAATGCCTGTTTTTCGTTTGCCACCTCCTGCCCAACTGTTCGTAGTGATTTGTCAGTCTGCACCAATGCGTATGCAATAGCATCATCTGAAAACGGAATAAAATTGATCCGCTGTTAGAACTACGTTGTCTTCCTTGCTTGGCTACCTTGCGTAACGACGATTCTTCCAATATCGCCCAATAATGCGAAGGTTTGCAACTTGGTCCAATCCCGTCGTAATTCGTTCTGGAGCGGATACGCCCTCGTCGACCTTTGCACTTCGAGTTGTACAGCGTGGTAAAATTTTAATCAGAAAGAGCGAGAAACATCAGGGGGTAGCTCAACGAGGATCTCCTAAGTGTGCGAAATGCGTACGTTATGTCTCTATAATGGCGAAACCACCGAAGTGCACAGTACTTCTTACGTCTCTTGTTGTTGTTGTTGTTGTTGTTGCTGCACCTGTATGAGCCTATAGCAATGTTAGAACTCGCCAGATCGCGACTGATGACGAAAGCTGACGTTTGCTAGCAGAGACAAGACAACATCTAAAAACGCCCGATTTGTCGTTGGGAAACAAAACCCGCGAATCGAACTTAGTGTCCGAATGTTCACAAACCTCGATCCGGTTGACACGTGCGGCGATACTGCTGTGACTATTGCTGTTGGAATTGGCAATGATGGCAGCTTCAAAAAGGTGTTAGTTGACATGTTACAACATGGTTATCGATTTCGCACATAGTCGTATGGCGACCAGTTTTACGTGATTGGACCGTTTGCTGAACATACGCTTGACGCAGGTTTCCATTGATATATATATATATATATATATACCGAGCAAGATGGCTTAGTGGCAAAAGCCTTTGTTTTGCATTCGGGAGGCCTGGGTTCGAGACCCAGACCGGCCACTCTTAAATTGGTTTGCATGGTTTCCAATATAGACAAGGTAAATGCCGGAGTGGATTAAACATTAGCCATGACATGAAAAAACCGTACACGGGCATAAGCCTTACGGAAAAACGTAAACAAAAAAAATTATATATATATATATATATATATGCAACATTACGCAACCATTTTTATATATTGAACCGAGAACTTAAGTATTTGAAAATGCAGTTCCGTTGAATAAATCACGTTTGAATTTGAACTTGCAATACACTAAATAATATATATATATATATATATATATATATATAGTAGCTCAACATATATATGTATATAAATATATATATATATATATATATATATATATATATAGTAGCTCAACATATATATGTATATAAATATATATATATATATATATATATATATATATATAGTAGCTCAACATATATATGTATAGATATATATATATATATATATATACACGCATAGAGCACTCGTCTATCCGGTGAAATGGCATGGATGTGGCTTTACGCCACTCAGCGTTTGTGGAAGCGCCGCCAGCGCGGCTTCACGATTCACGGCAGGCAGGGACAGCAGAAGCGGCAGCAGCAGCAGCAGCGGCAGCGGTTTGAGTGGTTGCTCTGCCTAACTAACTACTCAGGCTACGCACGCTCCACCTCGGCGGCTGCGTGGTCGTCGCTGCGGTCTGTAGTTCCCATCGGCGGTGCAGCCGGTTGCCGCGCGGGGCGATCATAATTCACCTGACTGACTGACTGGCTGACGGACGGATTGACGCCACGCATTCGGCCGACACATCAGCTCGGTGCTGGCGTGGTTTTCCAGCCACCGGAGAAGGCAATGACGCGTGTGCTGTTGTTCATCGCTGCTGCTGCTGTTGCCGTCTTGTTGCTGCTGCTGCTGTTGTTGTTGCTTTAGTTGTTATTGCTGCTGTTTTTGTTTTTGTTGTTGTTGCTGCTGCTGTTGTTGCTATAGTTGTTATTGCTGCTGATTTCGTTGTTGTTGTTGTTGTCGCCGTCGTCATCGAGGTTCTATCATTGTTCGAGTAGTCGTTGTAGTTGTTGTTGGTACTGTTATTGTTTCTTCTCTGGTTGTTGCTGGTGTTGGTGTTGTTAGTGTTATTGTTTTTGTTCTTGTTGCTGTTGCTTCTGCTGTCATTGTTTCTGCTCATTTTGTTGTTGTTGTTGTTGTTATTGTTGTAGTATTGTCGTCGGTAGCAATAACAGTAGCAGCAACAGCAGCAGCAGAACGAGAATAGCGGGAATGGGAGCGCAGCGGCGGCAACAACGCTAAACGTCTGGGCGCGTGTAGTACAGACAACAAACAACACATCGTGCACAAATGAAAGGGTACGAACACGTCAAATAAATCAGTCATCTGTTTACACTGACTCACCCACTTACTCACTCACCAACTCACACTCACGCTCGCGCGGTCGCATTCGTTCGTCCGTTTGTCCGGTCGCCCTTGCGTCCGCCCAGCCGCCTGCCGCCGGCTCCAACTTTCGGCTGACTCACTCAAACAACCAACTCAACAACCAACTCGGTCGGCCTGACCATCGAACGGCCGCCCAACATCAAACTGCGCGACCCGACGATCCGACCAGTCAGGCCAAGAGGAGGCAGATTAGGCAACCGCAACCGTATGCAGTATGAATCGTTCTAGTAGCCGCAGCAGCAGCAGCAGTCGAAGCAGTAGCATCAGCATGGTTGTTGGAGTCAGCACGAAGTCAAACGAACATAGAAGTTGATGCCGATAGAAGTGATTGTAACATATACTCAATAAACAAAACATGTTGTCGTTGCTCTAGTAGTGGTGGCGGTGGTAATTGTGGTAATGGTAGTTGCTGGTGGTGGTGGTAATCGTAGTAGCTGTAGAAGTAGAAATAGTAGTGAGAAGAAGTTATTGAGTCAGCCAGAAGGAAACGCTCGACGCGACGACCATGAGCATAGACCAAAACGCCGCCGAAGCAATGATAACTGACGTCTTCTTCGTCTTCAAAGTGCTTTTACCGTCGCTGCTGCCACCACCCCTGCTTCTCTCTGCCCCTTGCTCCCAGCAAACCAGCAAAGGCGGCAACCAAGGGCGGCGCGTCCGTAGAGCAGGCGATAACGACATCGCGCGAGGCGAGATTGTTGTTGTTTTGCTATTGTTGTTGCTTTGTAATTGTTGTTTTTGCTGTTGTTGTTGTACTCGTTACTGTTGTTGTTGTACTCGTTGCTGTTGTTGTTGTTGTTGTTGTTGTTATTGTTGTGTTTGCTGTTGTTGTACTAGTTGTTGTTGTTGCTGTTGTTGTACTCGTCGTCGTTGTTGTTGTTTTTGCTGTGCTTGTGATCTTGCGCACGACCGGTGCGCTTCAGAGAGCTGCGTGCTGCATGTTCTGCCGACAGAAACACGCAGAAATGCTCGACCAGGGGAGCCACTTAGTTCATGAACAGACGCAGTAGGCTAGCTTACCACCGCAGGCGTAACTTTGCTCGCTCCATCGTCCGTTGATCCGTTCGTTCGTCTGTCCGATCAAAACTCCTGTCCTGCGTGACACGACATGACAGGTCGTGGTGCTCACGCCGTAGCGTCGTGGCCAACTGAACAGCCAACATACAACCGCATATCCGGTAGCAGTGAACCGCCTGGTCAACAGTCAACAACGACGACGACGACCACAACAACAACAACAACAGCAGCAGCAGCAGCAACAACAAAAACACAACACCATCGCCATCGCCATAGTGACCCAATGGCGATGCATCAGTAAGGAAACTCAATTCTCGTCATAGATTTAGCTAAACATATTCAAATAATCACGTGATATAAACGCAAGGCACAGTTTTTGAGGCAGACGCTGTGTTCGGCTGCCTGTAGAGGGGACGCGCCTTCTACTGTAGGCACCATGGGCTGAGGTAGTGAACAATAAAGGTCAAGCAGATGTTCATACCTCATAATTGTACAAATAGAAGAAAAAGGATGATGAAAAACAGGTAATAATATGTTCTTCCCTGTCGGTCTCGGAGAGAGAGAGAGTGAGATTACAGAAGGCCCCTGTTTGGTAATATTAATAACAACCGCGGCAACCGTGGCTACGCCAAAAGCAACTACGACTCGGTGGCCTGGACCGTTTGGTATTGGCAGCATAATCAGCTACAAATTGCTAGTTTGGTTTTTATCATTCCTTATATAGTATTTGTTCTTGTGTGTGCTTCATTATGCCTATTCCAGTAATAATGCTATTTTTATCACAATTCTTAATTATTTTGGTATTAAATAATTACCAACCGGTAAACGTACAGATACAACCGCTTATATATATATATATATATATATATATATATATATATATATATATTTACTATATATTATTATATATATATATATATATATATATATATTTACTATATATTATTATACTTTTCGGATTGGCGCTTGCGCTGCATTCACAGCGCCTGCCCCGGCGCCTAGGCATATATCATTGGCTCACTCTTTGTTGTTTTCATGTGAAAAAGAGCGGGGAATCTGCTGGTCTCAACCATTTTGAAATCTGTGTTTAGCCTTTTGTTCGTAAAAGTGCTGCAAAATGAAGGTAGAAAAAATGCCAACTTCGGGCGATTCTACTCCATGAGTTTAAAAATGGACTGAGTGCAACGCAGGCTCACAAAAAGTTGTTAAAATCCTTTGGAGATGCCTGTTGTACAGACAAAATGTGCCAACAGTGGTTTGAGAAGTTTCGAAAGAGAAATTTTAACCTCGAAGATAAGCCTAGATCAGAAAGGCCAAGTGTTGTCAGTGAGGAAGTTTTTCGAATGACAATCCAGGAAAATCCCACTATAACTACTGTGGAACTTGCCGAGAAGCTTCATATTACCCAACAAGCTGTTAGCACAGCTTTAAAACGCCTCGGAATAACTTCCAGGCTGTGCAAATGGGTACCTCACGAGCTCAGCGACTTCAACAAGATGACGCGCATGCGCGTCTGCACTTCTTTGCTCAACAGGCATCGGAGTTTGTCTTTTTTCGATCGTTTTGTGACCTGCGATAAAAAAATGGGTCTTCTGCGACTCTCCTGTCAGAAAAAGGTTCTGGTCAAGTGAACCTGGCACCTCCGTCACCCAGCCCAAACAGGACATACACGCAAACAAGGTTTTATTGTGTATTTGGTGGAATGTGGGCGGAATAGTGCACTATGAACTTTTACCGCGTAACCAGACGATAAATACGGCCGTGTACTGTCAACAACTCGAAAAGGTTCACGAAAAATTAAAGCAGTCGTACCCTGCACTAATTTCAAAGAAGGGTGTCCTGTTCCACCAAGACAACGCAAGGCCCCACGTGAGTAGGGAGACCCTTTCAAAAATGTCCCAGCTAAAATGGGAACTTTTGGAACATCCACCGTATTCCTCCGACTTAGCACCATCTAATTACCACCTATTCAGATCGATGCAAATTTATTTAAGTGGTAAAAAAATCACTTCTATCGAACACATGCGTTCTGGACTGGAAGAATATTTTGCCACTAAAAACCCAGACTTTTACAGAAAAGGAATCGAAAACTTTGTAAATCGTTGGGCAGAGGTTGTATCCTCCGGCGGAGAATATATAAATCAATAAATAAGACCTCCCGTGTCTCCTATATATGTATTTTCTTTATAGCGCCAAAATCGAAAAGACTTTTTTATGACCTATGTATATATATATATATGCAGTTTGGTCTAACGTTTTTCTCACACAGATGCATCGGCCAGACGCGTTTGTTTGAAGGTTCCAACGAGCACATCATTTACGGCGTTGTGAAAACGTCAAGACCTAGGCGGAGGTTGCATACGGTTTTAAACTGAGGGTTTGACAATACGGTACCAAAATTGTCATCTGGTCGTTTAGCCAATGGTCTTGATGTGTGAGCGAAACGGATAGAGTCCGTCAGGCTTGCGGCTAGGGAAGTTTTGAAGCGGTACTTAGCTTGCGCCAGGGAAACTTTGTTCTACACCGATTGCTTGCTCTTATCTCTGTTTTTAGGACCTGGCTCGCCGAACGTGAGCTGCCACTTCTGAACGGGCGAACATGCATCATAGGGAATGCTCCGACTCACCTCTACACATTACAGCATACCCAAATTAAGCTGTTAGAGGACTGCGTGTATCTTGAAGACTGGACTTGCGTTTAAGAAGTACGTGACCCTTTGCACACGAAGGGAATTGTAAAGCAAGAAGAAAGCCGCCTGAGCGCTAACCAGGGGTACAGGGGCGTGTACCCGCGAAAGACAAGACGCCGTATGGCAGATGCAACCAAGTGCTCCCTGAGGGAAGACAGTGGCGCCAAATGATTTTTGACCGCCTTCGTGACAGGTCCTGGTCGTCGTTGTCCGTCATCCCGTGGTGAAACAATTTGCGCCTACTGACGTTAATCTCCGGTCCTATTGAAGCAACTGATGCTCGTACGGGTCGGAGATCCGCAGTTACCACGTCCGGGTCAGGGTCGGCTAAAGTGAGGTAGTAATAGTAAAGCGGGTATTTGGCTAAAGCATACGAGGAGGCTACTCTTTACTCCAGAGAAGGATCGCCTAAAATAACAAGTTGAAAAGCAAGGATGTCCCTGGTGGCAGCCGGAGACCGACATGATGTGTCGGGCAACGCTGTAAAGTTCAGGCGCGTGCTCGCGAATCTAAGAAAATATCGAGTCTTGCAGTTTAATGATGATGATGATAGTAATAATAATAATAATAATAATAATAATATTATTATTATTATTATTATTATTATTATTATTATTATTATTATTATTATTATTATTATTATTATTATTATTATTATTATTATTATTATTATTATGGGACCACAATCGGCCGCTGGCGTGGGACGTGACTGTTTCAGACACGTACGCCCTCGGCTACCGTGCACTAGCCAACGCGGGCGTCGGCCACATTATCCACCAACGGGAGATGCACAAACGGCGCCTATACGCGCATCTTCTTGAAGACCACGTTGTAATGGCGTTCGGCCTCGAGTCATCTGGCGTTTGGGGCAAGGATGCACTCAAACTGGCAAAAGAGCTTGGAAAGAAGCTATTTGAGGCCACAGCGAAGCCAAGACCGACAGAGAGTGTCATTAGAATTGCAGAGAGGCAACGCCAAGATGATGCTGAGTGGTCACCGACACTCAAGCAATAGGAATACTATATGCAATATTGTAGATGTTATTTAAGTGATATGTAAGTAATTGTGATACATGTACATATTGATAAAAATAAACCCTTGTTAAAAAAAAAATTATTATTATTATTATTATTATTTTTTTTTTAATTATTATTACCATTATTTATTCAATTTTTTAGTATTTCCCTACAATTGTGGGACCCAAACGTGTACCCGCGTAGGCTCACCCCCCCCTTCTCAATCCATAGAGCCGATGATAGCGGCGGCGTTTCCCCTACACACTGCGAGCGAGAGTTGCTGACGCAGAAACTCGCCCTCGCGCTGGTCACCCGTGTTAGCACTAATTTTGACACCTAGGTCTTTGAGGAGGATACTTGTGCTCTTGCTGATCGGGCCCATCGTTTCCATGGCGACGGGTACGAAGTGATATCTCCTCCCCAAATCAGAGTATTTGCGTTTCTTTGCGATCTCGGCATGTTCAGCAACCCACCCTGACCTGATGGCGCTGTGCATCAGGTATGACGGAGCCACTGTACATGATACCGTGGCATCCCATACCAGGCATTTGCCGTTGGACCATGGCGGGATGGTGACGCCGTCTGGTCTATTATTATTATTATTATTATTATTATTAATTATTATTATTATTAATTATTATTATTATTATTATTATTATTATTATTATTATTATTATTATTATTATTATTATTATTATTATTATTATTACTATTACACTTGTACGCCGTCTTTATCGATTGTGTCAAGGCCTTCGACAAAGCTCCCCGTCACCTACTAGTCGATTCATTTCGACACGCTGGGGTGGGTGGTTCTTTCCTACGAGTGCTCTCCAGCTTCTTTGCTGAAGACCGCCTTGAAGTAAACGTAAGGGGCGAAGACACCTTGCAGCTCTGTCAAAACGTAGGGACCCCCCAAGGGGACCCTCTCAGTTGCCTGGCATTCTCCTTGCTCATCGCAGACCTAGCTCGCCATGTGCGGGAGGAGTTTAGAAACGCCGTCGTCGTCATGTTTGCGGATGACATAGTAGTGGCCCACCGGGACCGCGGTGCCATTCGTCGAATTGTCGGCGACGTCGAAAGTTACCTTCACCGTAAGGGCCTGCAAATAAATGCGCGGAAGACGAAAGCCATGAAGTTTCGCCGTGGGGGTCGATTGGCCGCAGCAGACGTAATACCCTGTTGTGGCCAACCGCTGGAGTTTGTCAACTCTTTCCCGTATCTGGGTCTGAGGCTACACTATACGGGAACGACCTTTACCCAGCACATCGGCGACAGGTGTCGAGCGGCTATTACCTCTATTCACACAGAGGTGAGAGACTCTCGACGACTGTCTTTGAGTGCGGCCGTGCGTCTTTATGAGCTTAAGATTGTGCCAATGTTGAGCTACAGCCTTGGCAGGGTGTGGGGCCATCTTTCAGCGGCAAATTTTGCGCAGCTAGAAAGATGCTTCACAATATATATGAAGCGGGTCCTTTGCTTACCCCGGACGGCAAAAAGCCGCTTCGTGTACCTGCTAGCGGGTTGCGGGCCGGCAGTGGAAACAATCAGAGTCAGGCTTAGGTCACCTATTACTGGACCACTTCAACAATTTTTGTTGGAGTGGCAGGGAAAAGTGACCGAGGCCTCGGCAGAGGTAGCGCAATTGGATGTGTACCTTGCCAGGGAGCTTTGGGATGGAATGGCATGCACTAGCCGGCACGTGTACACAAGATACATTGTGCATGGCTATCATCACTTGGTATGTTCGACCCAAGGATTTCACCAAGTTGACGATCAATGTCGTTGCCGGTTTTGCTCGCAGATATGCGCTAAATACCACGCAGCGAGCTGCCAGAAGCATCGGCGGTCTTTGCACTTTTTCGCCGGGTGGGACGGTCGCTAAAGTGTTTAAATTGTATAAAAGAAATGAATTGTATTGAAATTATGTACCATCTTGAAATGCAATGTTATTGCGAAATAAAACCATATATTATTATTATTATTATTATTATTATTATTATTATTATTATTATTATTATTATTATTATTATTATTATTATTATTATTATTATTATTATTATTATTTATTTTCATTAATATGTGTTAGGACAATACAATTGTGAGGTGTGAATGTGTATCCTCGTTATTTCATGGTTACCATCTATCTGTTCTCAGCCCATCGCACCTAATATCGACGCGGCATTTCCTCTGCACACTGCCAGTGAAAGCAGCTGCCTCAGAAATTCGTCTTCGCGTATATCCCCGGTGTTTGCTCGTATTCGATCACCTAAGTCTTTTATAAATTTCCTTGTACTTCTGCTGACCGGGCCCATTGTTTCCATTGCAATCGGCACGAAATTGTATCTAGGCTCTAACTCTTTGTATTTACGCCACTTTTCTTTTTCTGCGTGTTCGGCAACCCATCCCGCCTCCGTCGCGCTGTGGCATAAATAAGACGGTGCGGCCGTGCAGGATACTGTCGCATCCCAAACCAGACATTTGCCTTTTTCCCACGGCGGAATGGTCACACCGTCGGGCCTTTTATCGTCATGAAGTCCAAGTCTGGGTTCCAGCATGCTAGGTATTCCTGCTCTCCGGAGAGCTCTTTGAATTATTGCGTTTATTTCGGTGTGCCTAGGGGCCCGGCCTTGGCTCTTGATGCAGCTCAAGGGGTGGAGGCCATCCTTCTCCACTGGTTTTCCGCAGGCCTTACAAATGTGTGGTTCGCATATCGGCCCGCCGATTCTTAGGGCCGACACCATGCGGAATGAGATGTTGTCCAGCATAGTGCCGAGCTGCGGTGACGGGAGAGCTCTGAGAAATCCGCCACTGAAGGTGTCTCGTGCGGCCAAGAAGACCGCTTTCTCTGTGGGAGACTCAAGGCTTTCGATGATCTCACGAGCTATGACTTTGCATCTGTAGTTGTCGAGCACTCTCTGCGTTGTATGTTTTTCCCAAGGGCCTGGATCCAATCTCAGTTTGACCAGTGACTCTGCCGTCTGCTTAGCTATGTACAGCCGGTGGTGAGCACTCGGGTCAACTAGCGTCTCCGCCAGCTGGCCAAATTCCAATAATGACGCTGCGTAACATATGGGAGCCAATTCTGCTGCTGATCGAATACCCAGTCCACCTTCTCTTATGGGGAGACTTGCTCTTCGCCACGTACTGTCCGTGAAGTCAATGTTGAGAACTTCGCTCAATATGTCCCTCGTAGAGTCGTCGTACGATTGTAGGGCGTCGGGACATTGGCTTGTCGGTGAAGTGCGTAGTGTGTAGTTGAATTTAGGGGAACCTAGACTATATCTCCAAAGACAAAGTGCCGCTTGTGAGTGCATAGCCAACAGACGAGGTCGTGTCTGTAGCAACGCGCGGCGTTTATCTCTTAAGGTCTTGAAAATACTTTGTGGACTAAGTGGAGCCCCAAGAACCTCTAATTCGACCGGGTTAACTCGCCTGCAGCCTGGTAAAACGGCAACAATTGTTTTGTATGCCTCGTCTTGTTCTTTAGTGTCTGCCCCAACCGTTATTACTTCGCATTTGGAAATATTGAGAACTGTCCCCCCTTCATTCGCAAATTGCAGCACCTTGAGTATGTCAGCGGCCACCAGTTCTGCCGGTCCTCCTAATGTACCATCATCCAGGTACCAGATGTTTAGCGGACTTCTCATTTGTGACACTAAACTGGAGATTCCTAGGCTAAACAAGGCAGGGCCCAGTGGATCTCCTTGTTGCACTCCATTTGTTGATTTAAGTGGTTCTTTGTCATACCAGGATAGAAGTGATGGATCCCTGTAGCTTTGCCATACTAGCGGCAGGAGTTCTGGTACGTGAAGTCTTACCTCTTCCAATATTACGTCACGTCGTATTGTATTAAAAGCGTTGCTAAAGTCTAGCTTAACTAGAACCCGCACAGGACCGTCTGTTTCCATATATGCTCGTACTGCGTGAACCGCTGCCTCCGCGCCTCCTTTTATAGAGACCCCTACTTGCTTCGGTCCTAAAGCTTTCAATATAGAAGTTTTAGTGATGGCAATAGCCACCTTTGCCACAAGCCTTCGAATCGTGAGGCCACATGCTATGGGTCTGATTGAGCCGTCCTTCTTTTTTAGGGCCGTAAGGTTTGCCCCGTAAAAGATTGTCAGGCATAGAGAAGGCAGGCTGCCGTTTAGTGCCGAGGCTACCAGGGAGCAGACTTCTTCTAGAAGTCTCCCGGATGAGGGTACCGAGTTGTCTAGCATGTCCCGGAGATGCCGGGGGCGCAGCCCATCTAATCCAGATCCAGATGCTACGGCGAAAGATCGGACGGCGTCAAAAACCAATTTATGATGTATAGTGTGTCTTCCTGTTGTTGATGGTGCCTGGAGGGATCCTAGGTGTTCGCTTGCATCTGATAATGGAAGGGGGTGCTTTCTTCTTAATTCCTGCTCCGTGTGATCGCTGAATGGTGCAAAAGAGTCGGTCGAATGCAGGATCCGTGCGGCGGAACGCACATCGCCTTCAGCCAATTTGCGCTCTGCCATCTTTCCCCTGTCGTGATCTGTATCAAGTGGTGTATCGTTCTGTATAATATTACGGTTGCACTCGTCTAGGAGACTTGCGAGTGTTTTCCATCGCGATTCAGTAACGTTATTTCGGATTATTTGGCATAATGTTCGGTCATTGTGCCTCCGTGCTGGGATGCGTAGCATAAGTATTGGCATTATTAGAAGCTTCTCCCAAGACGCATTGTCTTTTGTTGTGTTGAAATTGGAAAGTGCTTCAGCGTATGCTGCGCAGCATATTTCTCTGACTCCTCTGGGTATCACTTTGACTAGTTTAATGTTTCGATGCACCTGGGCCAGGGAACGGATTAGCGTAATTGAATCGAGGTTCGCATCCAGTTGCCTGTTCGGGTCGTCTTGAGCCGAAAGCGACGCAGGCGATGACGAATCTCTTATAAGTTGACTAGATGAAGACCGGGTATATGTAGGGTGAAGGCGCGTCATATGCATACGCAAGCCCCGGAGTGACCTTAGGGACTTCTTGCACATTTCGCAGGTATATGACTGTTGTGATCGTAGTTGGGGTTGATCGGGATTTATATGGGCTGAAGGTTGGGAGCTCATGGTAAATTCGTAGTGTTTTGATGCTCTTCTTTGCTCAGGTTTTCTATTAAAATGGTGGGCGTTGGTGTCTCTTTACCTTCTATGGCTGATATCAAAAGTGCCTTTCCAGGCTCGGATTCTAAAAAGTCGAGCACTTTCGCGATCACAGGATTTTCTTCTAGCCAGGCACTTAGTAGACCTTTCACAATTTTCCATATCTTTAAGATATTGTCAACCATGATTGAAATCTGGGAAGGCAACGGCTGTTGTTGATTTTGCCGAGTGACATTTCTATGTCCACTTGAGGGCTTGGCCGCTGTTTTCTTCTGTGGGATAGGCGGCGGAAGGTGGCACAATGTTTTACCACTCTTGTCAAGTACCGGTTGTGGGCCGGCGGGCCTCGCTGCGTCGGCGTATGATTTCTGCCCATCCCTGCTCGTGATGGCTGAGCTCGTGCTCGACGTTTGCTCGAAGCTGGGAAAATCGATGTGTGTTAGATTCGAAAAATGGTTAGAAACCTTTGTGTAAAGTTTCTGTCTCTCCGCCTCCATATACACTCTTTTTACTTCGCATCGGCCATCGGTAGCCGAGTGAGCGCCACCACAGTTGGCACACCGAGCTTTTTCTCGACATTCCCACATTTGGTGGCCGGGACGTGCGCATCTCCTGCACGTAGGATCCTCTTTCTTTATGCAAGCGGATGCCTTATGTCCAAACTTCTGGCACGAGAGGCATTGTAGTGGTGAACCGGGACATAATGTAACTTTGAAAACCTCGCCTACTATGTCTACTTCAGCCCTCAGGGTATTGCTGAACCTCAGTCTCACCCTGCTTGAACATTTCATTACTTTCACTATGGTATTGTCCTTCCCTATGCCAGCCGCAGAAAATTTCTCTCTGCGGACTTCTTCAACGCCTTGTTCTTTAAGACATTCCAGAAGATCCTCTTCAGAAAACTGAGGATTTACTCCGGAAATTCTTCCCCAGAGGACTGATGTATCAGAGAGCTCTTGAATGTCTACTCCGCAAATATTCTTTAATGTCCTGACAGCTGCTATTTGGTCTTGACTGGCTGCACGGATAGCTAATCTGCCCTGCGACGTAATTCGTGCGTGTGCGCCAGGGATAGATTGCCTTATTTCTGTGTATATCTTTAGGACGCTCAGCCCTTTCAAAGCATCAGGATCATTCCGGCATTCAAAAATTATCTCTAGGCTGCTTTGGCGTGGAATATAGGCTGCACCTTGATGTTCTTGGTCTACCTGTCTGCCCATCATTATCGCTACTTTCTTACGAGCATCTCTGACGGCGCGATCTGCTCTGGTAGGTTTGTACTGCCAGTCAGCGTTGTTGTCATCTGGGATCTCGTCATTGTCCATCATTTGTTCTCTAAAACTTTCCCCATCATTACTCTCTGCGCGTTTCTGATTTGATTCCATTAAGCTATCCAATGTTTTCTCTCTTCTCAGCGCCAGTTTGGCAGCCACAGCTGTTGTTGCGGATACTTTGTTTGACAGGCGACACTTTGCTGAGCAGCGATGTTCACTGTCACTTTCGGCTCGTTTGCACGTTGCTGCTGGAGACGGTGAACGTGCGCTTCTTTTAGATTGCACGTTCTCGACGTGCAGTGCACCGGAATCCATAGAGCTGTTTGGCGGCTGCGAGCCGCCGGCGGTGAAATAGAACACTTTGCCTTCTTGAATTTTATCGGCCACGGCTAATTTGGAAGTGCTAGTCGCGTCGCTCACAGAAAAACTGCAGGTAATGTGAATCAGAGATCCCAAGCTTTGGGTGATCACTCAGTCACTTTGCACTTATCACTGAATACGCTTGCACTTTGTTAGATAACAATTTTGCGGAGCTCAAACTCAATGCGACTACCTTCGTCCGAACGTAGCAGACAAAAAAAAAAAAAAAAAAAAAAAAAAATTATTATTATTATTATTATTATTATTATTATTATTATTATTATTATTATTATTATTATTATTATTATAGTCTGAATTGGAGACCTGGTGACAAACCCTGTCCGAGCCGATGTTGCTTGTGTCTCAAACATTACGTCAAACAGATCCCCGTCCTTAATCAAACGATTTACGCTTGAGGGTGTGCCTTTTCTTCCAACACCGCTTCCCAACCCATCTTAGAAAGCGACGCTGCATTTTTTCTTGTAATCCAAGATCACCTAGAGGGTTCCACGCCTGGCATCCATGCATAAATAGCGGCACAACCTGCGATATGTACAGTCTTAAATAGACAGAGGCACTTATTAAAATCAATGCACGGAAGACTCGGTCGTACAACAGTAAACATTTTGAGGCAACATGTGTAACCTACTCAGTGTCAATGACGTCGAGAGTCGCACACCAAGGGCTTCGTAATGACTTGTCTAATAATAATAACTGTGGTGGTGGATTTTGGTTCCCTAAAAAAACGTTTCAGTCAGCATGCCTTGAATCAATAGATACGCAAAAAATTGGCCAGAGAAGTTCCAGAACCGTTCGAGACTGCATCGTGTGCTTAGCCGTACAACATCCATTTAGAGGAGGCTCGCTCAAGGCCCAGCCCTCGCCTCAGTTCGGTACCATGCCGGATCCTAATTCCTTTTGGATGGCGAGCGCGCTGAGTGTAGGTGCTCCGCTCTGTAAGCCGTTCAGTGTGCAAACTAAGTGGAGAGGCTGTGGGTTCTAATATCCTACATCCACTGAGTTGCCTCAAAAGCCTCAGTGGGCTTCTCAGACATGCAGAACTCAACAGTGTGATTCGAAGTGCTCTCAGAAGGGCCGGTATAACATTCACACCGAAACGAAGAGACTTGGCAGCAATGCCTGAGACAGTAATTATCCCATTATGGGCATATGGAAAATGTTTTGCGTGAGACGTGACGGGATTATGCACGGCCACCGTATTCCACTTGCACAAACAGTTCAGTCGAGCTTGTATGGGTAGCGGCAACCGTGAAAATGACATTCTGAATTGGCCAGGAGGAGTACATTTTTCTATATATCCCAATGGCGATGCATCAGTAAGGAAACTCAATTCTCGTCATAGATTTAGCTAAACATATTCAAATAATCACGTGATATAAACGCAAGGCACAGTTTTAGAGGCAGACGCTGTCTCCGGCTGCCTGTAGAGGGGACGCGCCTTCTAATGTAAGCACCATGGGCTGAGGTAGTGAACAAAAAAGGTCAAGCAGATGTTCATACCTCATAATTGTACAAATAGAAGAAAAAGGATGATGAAAAACAGGTAATATTATGTTCTTCTCTGTTCTTCTCGGAGAGAGAGAGAGGGAGAGAGATTACAGAAGGCCCCTTAGGTTTGGCTATCTGTTACTGGTTTCCATCAATTCTGCACCGCATCCTGAGCTTTAACTGATTGGAGGATTGAAAAAATACTTTGTGGGACTGCTTTTCGAATTGCTTCATAGACGGAACCCCATACGTACAAATGTGCAACGGTGGGGCTCAAACCCGCGCCCCAATGTGTCTCCTCCGGTGGTCGCGAGGCGCAGTCGAATGCACCACGCCACCGGGCTCGACCGATTGGAGGATTAGAGCTCAATTAGGTGAGCATGCATGTTGTACAGCACGACTTTATCTAGTCGGCACTGGCTTGTACAAACGTACGTTTGCCGAAACGAAAAGTCGCATATTATTGAATGAAACCGATGCCAGGCAAACCGGCTGAGCTGTCAAGACAATGCTAACACTGTAGAAAAAAAAGGTTATAGCGCCGACTTTGCTGCCTATAACCACCATTATAACAATAAAGCAACGGTGCAAACCGAGCACCTGTTTAAAACCGGTCTATACGGTATAATGGTATAATCGTGTTCTATAATCGCACTAGAAGAGATCAACTTGAATCAATTCATGAGGAGTTATTTTCATTCGCACCTTGTCATCATATGAGCGGCGTCTGTGTGGACATCGAGCCCCCGCTGACAAGGGGGTTCGACGAAAGGAGCTGCAGTAGTTCACTTGCTTCTTCTTCTTGCGCACAGGTGTCACGTGTATGAACGGAGCTCCCAAAGCACACGCTGTTCATGTGGATCCCCCTTTCCCCCCCCCCCCCGCCCGGCTAACTTCCGTGATGCTGTAGCAAAGTCCAAGCGTAAACCTTTAAAGAGTAACGTGGGTGTGCCTTTTCGCTCAGCTCTACAGCGCTATGATTCTTTGTGGGGGTGCTGCTTCTGCTTCAGTCGGCTGCTGTCACTGCTTCTACTTAACGGCTTTTATTTCTAAGTCTTCTATATCAGCCCGAATCTACCATTTATCCCCCGTATCCTTTTCGCCAGCCTGCCCTGCATGCAGTCCACCCAAGCATACTCGGTCAGGCGGTGGTGGTGCGTCGCAACAATCGCCAATCCCCTGCGTGGACCTGTTTGCTTAATTTGTAGGTTGTGGCTGACAGCCCGCGGCTCACGCTGGGAGGAAAAGGTTACAGTCACAGTTGCGGCCGGTTGCTGGTTCTGCTGCTGTTGCTGTTGCTATTGCTGCTGTTATCGTTGTTATTGTTGCTGTTGTTGTTGTTGTTGTTGTTGCTGCTGCGGCCGCCGTTGTTTGCATTGGTTAGTCAGTTCGATTTATTCCGCGCTTAGCCGTTCTGCTTCTGGTAGCAGCAGCAGCAGCAGCAGTGTTCGTTGTCATGGCAGTCGTCGGCATTGTTGTTGTTGTCGTCGTTGTTGTTGTCGTCGTCGTCGTCGGTACGTCTTCCGGGGCCAAGCTCCGGCTGGCACGGCCGAAGCGAGCGGCCACGTCTTTACACCCGACCAGCCATGGTAACAACGTATAAGCCCTCTAGACGTCTGGTGATCCCTGCAGCCTGCAGTCCTGCAGTCAAGGAACCAGCTCGACAAGCAGCAGGCACAGCAGACGCGACACACTGGCTGTGCCAGTCACACAGTCGCCGCAGTTGCAGCGACGTCGATGCGGACGGCAGTCAGTCGATTCGACGGTTGGTCGGCAGCACTTGTGGTGGGTGGTAGTTAGGGCTCACCTGCACAAACAGGAGAACCTCTAGCCCTTCTATATATACATGTATGTATATATATATGTGTATATATATATATATATATATATATATATGTTTGCGGGTGTGTGTGTTCGCATAGAACCATCTCCTTAGGTGAGGTCTTGCTTACAAATTGCACTAGTTGGCAACGACGGCTAGACGACTAAACGTTCATCTCGTCTCGCGACACCGATCGGCCCCCAATGAGTTAACACACCGACCACGACGACTACGACAGAGCCAGCAACGGCAACAATAACGGCGACGACAACAATCACAACAACAACAACAATAATGGCGACGACGACAACAACAGCAACAACAATAACGGCAGCTTCAACAACAATAACGAAGACGACCACGTACCGCAGAGCATGCAGTACGCTATTCTGCTATGGCTACAACGAGCCAACGACGAAAAACCAAGGAACCTGCTACTGTCGCAGCCTGCTGCGAACTAGCAGCACCAGCGACACCACTAGCATGGTAGCCACGAACACCACCATCGTCTCAAGCTTCTTATTCTTCCTGCCCTTCTTTTTTTCTTCCTGCCCTTCTTTTTTTCTTCCTGCCCTTCTTTTTTTCTTCCTGCCCTTCTTCTTCTTCTTCTTCTTTGTTGCACTGTGTCTTGTTATTTGGACAACGGAGGATCTGCTGGCCACCCGGCCGCCCAGTCGGGCAGCCAACTCCCAGCACTTCGACCCAGCTCCTGTACCTTGACAGGCAGGCAGGCAAGCAGGCGGGCGCGGGGTTAGGATCTAGGCAAGGAAGCGCAGACAACAGACATGGGCGGCCTACTGGGGCGGCCAAGGTAAAGGCGGCGGCGGCATCGGTGGCTGCTTTTACTGTTGCTGCTGCCGCCAATGCCACTGACGTTGTCTTGCCTTGCCTGTAGTGCTGTGTGTTTCGCTGGTTTCCTTGTGCTCTGTTTCGCTCTGCTGCTGTCTGCCTAGCGAAAATAGAGGTCTACCGATGGCTATGGCGACTGGCTGGCTGGCCCATGCGTTCGTTCGTTCGTTCAGTCATTCGGTTGGTACACATGGGACGTCGTCCAAGCAAGTGCGTTCATCCCGCCAAAGTCGCCTGGGCATGGGGTCGCGGCGACAGCGAAGGAGACGACGACATCGTCAGCGACAACTGTAGCGACAACCCCTGATGACGACGACGACAACGGCGACAACAACAACCACAACCACGACAACGGTGACTAGCCTGCCCTGCAAACGAGGGTCGAGGGAGTGGAGACGGGGGAGCTGGGTGTGCTGCTGCTGCAGCACAATACAATACCAAGATTTATCTGCTGCGCATCTATCAAGCTCACCTTACCCCACATTTATCCCGTCCTTTCACTCTCCGCCCCCCTATATCCACGCTCCATCCCCTCCCCACACATCTCGACCTGCCCCTGCCCCGTACGCGCCCCGTTCTTTTGATCCCCCGCGATTCGCGTCTCCGACAGCTTTCCTCTGCTGCTGCCGCTGCCGAATCGCTGAGCCGCCCATGGCCAGGCGGCCGGCAAAGCAGCCTTACCGCGTCGGTCTCATTGATGTGCGTATGTATCTCTCCTCCCCCTCTCTCTCAGCCTCTCTCGATATATATATATATATATATATATATGGATGCAGGCGAGAATTAGCTGTGCCCCCGGGGGCCAGACTCAAGTCGCATTGCTTGTTATAATGGCACACGAATCAGTCAATGTGCGGTTAATGGCTGGGCTGCCCTCCGAGCGTTGCTGGCCAGCGGGTTAGTCCTTCTCCTCCACTCCCCTTCCGCCATCCAAAACACCGAACTGCGTCCCGGCTCCGGGCAATGCTACACCGACGGCAACGGCGACAACAACAACAACAACCGAATCTACCGCGGCTGTCGCTGGCTTGCTGCCTTATGAACGGCTATATAGACACAGATACAGATATACACACACACGCATACAAACCTACACGGACGAGCGTACACGTACGCTCAACGCCGTTCAATGCTCATATAATTGCAGATAAACAGAGTTGCAACTAGAGGGTGATGGTGGTGGTGGTACCGCCATTATAGCGATCTGGGAGGGATGGATAGGACCAAGAGCCAAGCGAAGGCTAAAGTAAACGAGTGAAAGCAGTGAGCAGTGCGAGTGTGAGGATGAAGTAGATGGGCAGGAAAGAAGCTAGAGGCGAGAGAAAGAATCAGGTGCAGCGCGCTCGATTATCGCGTCATCCCGCTGCCAGCTCTGTGGGCCGGGAGTGGAGAGGGTGATGGGGTGGTTGAGACATTGACCTAGTCTGATTCCAGGAAACAGACCAGGAAGTCTTCCGGTGTGACTTCGCTGAATCTGCGGTCGGTGGTCGAGGCGATGATGTAGACAGGGAGCTCAGTTTCGGCTGTATTTCTTGGAAGTGGTCCCGGCCGAAATCGGCGCGGCCGTTGACCAAGGTCACCCGACACACTAGAAAGCCTGAACATAGTTTGCTGCTGTACACTTAGCAAGCCTTAGTGAGCGACGTGGTATAGGATGGCCCGGCTGGCATACAATTGCTGGTGGGTGGGTGACCAGCGGCCCGAGCAGCGGGATTGAACGCAGGCCCGCGCTCCTGAAAGATGAGCTTGTCCAGTAACTGCAGGCCCTAAAAGAGTGCTGGTTGGGAACGATTTGTGAGGGCAAAAAGAGGAAGCTCACGCTTCGGCCAAAGCCTAGAAAGGCAAAGATGAATCGCATATTGTACGCTAATTCGTTTCTGGGCCAACGATTTGTCATGGCCCAACACGGCGGAGGTTTGCCTTCTGGCAAAAAAAGCTTGATGCTTCGCCTGGCACTTGTGGGGGGGAGGGGGGACGCGTGGAGACGAAAAAAGGGGCAAAGAGAAATGTGACTGAAACCAAGGGTGGGCAGGCGCAGGCGTGGTGGCCCGCCGTCGATGAAGAGGAATAAGTCTTGCTGATGGGGCTTGTTTTTTTTCTGGAGCAACGCAGTGATCCATGATCAGGAATTAGTCCGAGCCTCGTTGTTGTTGTTGTCGCATGCAAACGACATCGGTCCAGCGGCTGCCTGCTGGCCGGACACCCCCTGTCAGTCGTCAAGGCCGTCGAACGTGCGCTGCTGCACGGAAAGAGCGCAAGAAACACTCACTACAAGTAAGGACTTGCTGGCTATCTAGGCGATCAGCATTATAGGGAAGAGGATGCCGAGAACAAGAAGCAAGAGGAAGAAACTATCCGGGAAAATCGCTTGTAGGGGGCGGCGGGGGCGGGGACGCGGGGGAAGAGAAGGGCAAGGTGGAAAGTGTCTCCCATGAGGGTTTTCAGCCAGCAGATGAGTCCAGCCAGCCCCACGACATGATACGGACCGCATAGACAGTCACAGTCACGCTCCAAGGAGGCATGACTTGGGTAATTACATCGGCTTGGTTCGTGCAGAACCCTTATTCGCAATTCCGATATGGCACGGCGAAGGGGAGCGTCTCGTGTGCATCCACGTACATCGCATCTCTACCCCATTTTCGGGCGCATTCAGGCAACCCACGCGGAGTTTGGTTGCAGTCGTGGGTCATCTCTTCCTCTTTTTCTCCTTCTTGGTGTTTCATGTTCTGCCCGTGCTCGGGCTCCGTTTCTTTCCTTTGGAGCGTCTTTGCTAGCAACGAGTATTGGCCATGCTGGAAGGTGTTAGTCATCATTTTGTTGTATTCGCTCATGGTCTAACTTGCCTCCCTCTTGCTTGGCCTGCCTAGCTGCTACTTCCCATCGGCGAATACATTGCAGATGTGGGATCCATTTAAACACAATAAACAACTACCATCATTGCTGCTCGGCGCCTGCAATGACACTACGGCAAGTGATGACAAAACGAGCAGCAGTGACCGGAGGTAATGTCTTTCTTTCGAGTCGGTTCCTGACTCTCGACAAACGGAAACCGGGCAGTCCGAGATCACTTCCGGACGGGAAAGGGCTGAACAGATGCTGAATGGGTACAATCCCAAGATACCTCGTAGTGTGGCATGCATTTGCATCCTGTGACGGATAGCGAGACGCGCAACCCTGCCAATGAGAAGAATGGGTTGGAGTGGTCGGACGACGCAGGGGATGCTCCCTTTATCTGAAAGGCCGGTCGGCCGCCCTCGTCATTGTCTCTCTCTCTCTCTCTCTCTCGCAGAGAGATCTGACAGCAATCTGGGCATAATGCTAACCGAAACAGATCGACTCGCTCGCTAAGACAATGGGGAAGGCATCTGGTAAAATGTACTGCAATAATGACGCGAATAGCGTTGAGTTGCGTCTGTGCCTAGTGCTTACCAGGCCTAGGTTTAGACATTAACTAGCTTGTAGTTGTGGCGGTAGTAGCGGTAACGCGAGACCAGGATGAGCTAACGACGCTAACGGGAGACGGTATCTCAATGCACGGGACGGTTTCATTGAATATTGCGAAACGGATCGTTTCGTACTGGGTTGTTTTTTTATCATTGACTCAGCTAGCTGGATAGACAGCGGGTCCTTTGCGTACGACAACTCTGCCAGACGAAGCCCCGTCTTGAAAATAATGCAATCCTTCTTGCCGATCTGCTTGCTGCTAAAGTATATGAGCTCGTTTGCTTGAGCATGGTGGACAACCTGTATTAGGAGCTACTTTGTGTTTTCCTTATTCATCGACGTGCATACCAATCCCTCTTATATATATATATATATATATATATATATATATATATATATATATAGCCGTCCGTGTCTATGCCTTTATGTAGCGCTGGTAGACATAGATAGAGCCAGCCTTGTTGCCCGTTGTGTGGCAAGCCAGTGTGGTAGAACACTTTGCCTATGGGTTCGTATCCCTGTCCCAACTCTATCTGCACATGGCGATAGCGCCTCGATCACCTACTGAAGCAGCAGCAGTAGCGCGTCTTCCACCTATCTACCTACCTACCTTCATACGGTACCCCAGCTTCACCTCGTTGCGGCTCTGGGCGGGTGTAACCCCCGACTTCGATGAGGCAAGACCTCTCTCTCTCTCCGTCTCCGCCGTTCGCTGCTGTCTCCCTTCGTGGCGGTGCAGTGCGCGGCATTCGTTCTGTCGGTCCCAAAGGAACGCCCAAAAGGATCGTCGTCGTTGTACGCTCGCTGCTCTGTTCTCCTCTTAGTAGCGCGTACGTAGCTCAGCGCTCTCAGCTCTCTGAGCTCAAGCATCGTACGGGCCTACGAAGTGCTCGGGACGGGGGGGGGGGGTGGTCGGTCGTTAGATCTTCAGCCCCTGCCCATCGATTTGGTGCAGCCCAGACACCTAGACAGACGGACAGAGACTCACTTCGATGGAGCGACGCCACACGACACTCAGTTGAGCAACCACCTTGGGGGCGCGGACTGCTCAGCTTCGTTGCTGCTTTAGTTGTGACCACGGTGGTCGAGTCGGTCGAGCCGGTGGTACAGCGGCGGCGGCAAGGAAGGGGCTTATTGTGACAAATATGAAGGCTATAAAATATGATTATCGTATACCCCTCCGGTTTCTCCTTGACGACGCAGACTGTTTTCCACCACCACCACAGATGCCGGCGGCGGCAGCGACGGCGGCCGCAGCAGCAGCTCAACCAACGATGGGTTCTCTTCTTCAAAGCCCGCGTTCGCCGGCCGGCGCGTTGATGCAACGAACGAAGCAACGACGACTCACTCGCTCGCTCGCTCACTTCATCTCAGTGGGCCAAACATGGCCCTCTCTATACACGTAGGAACGGTGAAGCGAACAAGCGAGTGGAGGCGACGAGGAACCACAGCCAGGCTAGGCGGCCCACGTGGCAGCGGCGGGGGTGGATCGAAAAATTGCCCGCCAAAACAGGTGGCCGTGAGATCCGATGTTGTTGCCGACTGGGAGGAACACTTACAGGAGAAGAAAGAGGAACGAAGCTTTTCCGAAGAGAAGGAATAAGAAAAGGAATACGATGAAGGGCAGCACCACTGCAACTGGGCACGACGCGGTACAGCAAATGAGGGCGGCCTCCACATGCCCATACTGCATATATGTACAATTGGTACTCTGTTGGAGCTTTCATCTACAACAACTACTACTACTACTACTGCTGAAAAACAATGAAACGAGCAGCAAAAATAAGCAGCATTGCAAGCAATGATCGACTCACCACCACCACCACCACCACCACCACCACCATCATCATCATTATCATCATGATTATTCTTGTTGGATGTATACAAAGATGAAATCAGGTGATTCTGAATGCGCTACCTATGCCGAGTCAAATTCGAGCGATAGGCTTCAGTTGGGAACGGGCGGAAGCAATGCGACCCATTACCTCACAGTAGTGGATATTATTGCTGGCGTTCATCTCGAGCTACGAGCACGTCTTTACATTCCCGGTGTGCATATATATATATATATATATATATATATATATACATATGTTCTTAAGCACATATAGTATTCATTGCATTTTAGGTACGGCAAGAGAACTAAATAGTAATAATTTGCAATTATAGACTAAATGGATGTAGTATATTAGCTATATGGTGGGTGTAAAGAAGGACATCGTTTAAGTGCTGCGTTTATTTAAACAACTTTATATACGTGCTTTACGGTGACTAAAGTACAGCAAGTATGGAAAGTTGTCAAGCAAGTGTATACATGGCACGTAAAAACGGAAAGCACGCTATTCTAGAGTTTCCCTCACTCCTAGGTAATTGAGGAAAATATATTCCGTATAAATAATGTGTCAGAATTAGCCGCGGGATATGTATAAAATATAACATCAGCAAAAAAAAAAATATATATATATACAGGGACTCCTAAAAATATTTTTCCTAACGGAACATGGGCTCAGAGAAGTCTTGGTTTGGAGTGAGAGCGAAAATACTGAAATCCGTGACGCTGGTGATATTGCACGACATAAGAGATGTGCAATTGCGAAACGACAAGTCCTATACAAAATCTAAGCATATCTTTGTGTGCAAAAATGCTGCTTCTTCTGAGGAACCTGAAACGCCAGCCATAAGAAAATGCGACATGGTCGTTTAGAAGAGAACTCGCAAAAATGAAGTTCGTTTCTCAAAATCAACACCTCAAAAGCATAAAACGACTCAACGACAATTCACAGCGTTCAAAACGAGTACGCACAGGCAAATACGCATTTTATAATAATCATTCTTGCCGTGATTGCGGAGTAACTGAGATTTTTCAGAGAACATGTCGAGATTGAGTGCATGCATAACTGGCCAAGAGTGATTTATCTAGGAGTAATTATTTAGGAGTAGGTCGTTTATGCATGCCCTCAATCTCGACATGCACTCCGGAAAACATAATTACTCCGTAACTACGGATTAGATCGTCATATATTTGGTACCAAAGTGATCGTCCTGCGCAATGTATAAGTGAATCGTCATGGGATTATGCCTTTGATGTAATAGACGTAAAAGTTAACAATAGAACTTAAATTTTGCGAATTTTCTTTTAAACGAAAATGTCGCATCCTCTAGCGGGCACTATATGTTCTTCAAAGAGAACAGATTTTTCAAGAATACGACGATGTGCTTAATTTCTGTATAGAGTGATTGGTTTTTTTGCAATCGCACATTTTGTGCTCTTATGTTAGGCAACAACACAAGTGTTATAGATTTCAGTAATATCACTCTCACTCCGAAACAAGACTTCTCGGAGACCATGTTCCATTGAAAAACACTTACTTTAACGAGCTCTAAGCGAGCTCTCCTATGTCGCTTTATAAATATGTAGGATACCATATATATATATATATATATATATATATATATATATATATATATATATATATATATATCCATTCACTGATTATGTGACTTTCAATATAGCCTCAGTTTTATCCTGTTGGCTTTATCTATCTGCTGGAAAATACTACTTATTTATCATGTATGTAGCTTCGACGTCCACAATTTTATCTATAGTTTTTTCTAATTCTAGATTATCCTCCATCCTCTACGGTATTGGAATCGCGATGAGACGTATCTTTAATGCGCCGAGGGCCGTACGTATTGAGACACTTAGAGTTTCCCCAACAGTCCTTGTGGCAGCATAGCCGCTAACTCTCAGCGGTATGGTTTATCATCTATTCTCAAAACATCGCTCAAGGAAATTTGATCAACAACGGGGGTCAAAGCGGCGGCGACATCTGGGTACCAGCGCGCTAGTCCCCCAGACCATGCTGCCACCATATTCGCAGGTACTGTCATATGAATCGCGCTCAATATACCATCATTAAGAGGTTATGTGTCGCCTTTTATATGCGATTCATGGATATAACCGTTTGCGCATTTGCATGCGTTGGTCAGGTATGAGGGACTTAGTCCAGTGCCTAAACTTAACCCCTCGTGCTCGTTCCATACTGCCTCTGGGCCCCAGTTTTTCTGCCAGTCAGGGGAGAATAGATCCGTTTCCGGGCCCTTACTTTTAAGACTCTCTGATCTCAGGAATTCAGTGAGAGGCCGAGGTATTTAACCGTGCGTAATCAGAAGATGGACTTGCCTTATAGCGAAGAAGAGTTAATAGGGAAGGGTTGTTTGTATCCGTAAAAAAAATGGCCACTGATTTGTGCCGACCTAACCTAACTCACAACAACCTTTGCTTTCGGTGTCTTCAAGAGTACAGTTGGCATTTCTCAGACGAGTGTACCGCTGTAACTACTGTATTAAAGGTTCTGCGTAAGCGATCGAGCCAACCCATCGTGGTTGGCTCGATCGTTCGCACCACACCGTGGGTGAGACGGCGCGGTGTCGTACGCTACGTTCCAAAGCATACATGTTTGTATCGAGATATAAGTGGCCATTCCCGTGGAGACTGCAAACGTGATACCTCTACAGGGCGATGTTCCAGTTACTTCCAGAACTAATTGCAGAGAGATGTCAGCGTTGCACGCAAGCAGCACCGATTCATCGACTACTTCTAGCTTCGTCGCTCTGTCCGACCGATGTCCCATCGATTTCCTTCTTGTTCTTCTGCCGATCCACTGAAGGCCACAAAGCTAGCTGCAGCTTCGCCGTCGCCGATGATAATAGCAGAAAAAGTAACATCAGCAGCAGCAGCAGCAGAAACAACGACATTATGGCGTTTAGCTGGCAAAGCCACGAGAGTAAACGCTGTCTCGTCGCGCTTTCAAGCAAACGACCCTGCGTAACGCCGCCACTGCCACCGCCGTCATTTAGATGTAAATCAATTCACAAAGCGAACGTACCGGCGGTGACGGAGCCAACGGCGGCGTCACCGTCGGCTAGAGAGATGCGACCAGCCGCCACAGAGAGAGAGACCCGTCGCAGAGGCAAAAACGGGAAACGGGCTGAAAGGCGGACACGAAGGGATGAGCTGGTCTACGAGGGTATACGTGTTGACTACGAAGCATAACCCCCCCCCCCTCTCTCTCTCTCTCTGACTTTCTCCTGGGCGCGCGCTCTATCTCGTCCCTCGGTGTCTCGATGGTCTCTTATTGTCGTCTGCCTCTGTATCTCATCTCGTTCTGCCTAGCAGTTTCTATTCACTTTCTCTCTATCTAGCTGTCCTTCTCTCCCAAGCGTGTCGGCGCGCGTTCGTTTGCTCTGTATCATAATAGATGGTTATTACAAAAGGTAAAGGCCCCGCCCTCAAATACGATGAGGAGGAAGATGTAGTAGTAGCAGTAGTAGTAGTGCTTGTAAGCGTTGTTTTGGTCCTTTTTGTTGTCGCTGCTGTTATCGTCATCGTTGTTGTTGTGGTTATTGTTGCTGTTGCTGCTGCTGCTGGCATTCTTGTCCTTAGTTTCGCAACCGCGGCGTCGCCGTCGATGGACCCTGTAGCCCCTAAGGAGCTCGTCAACGAGCTCCTTCTCGACGAACGACTTTAATGCCGACTCAGCGAATAGGTAGCGGCAGAAGAGATAAAACTAGGTGTAGATGTATTAGAAGTCATAGCCTTAGCAGCAATAGGGACGTCAAGGTAGTCTTAGTAGTAGTAGTAGTAGTAGTAAAAGTGATCTTCGTAGCGGACGTAATCTTAGTCGCAAAGGCTCTACGGCTGTTGAGTGGCTAAGTGAGCACCGCGAGCGAGAAAAAGAAAGCTAGAGAGGGAATAGGTGGAGAGAGGGCTAGAAAAGGGATAGGTAGATATATAGTGGGAGAGAAAGAGCGCAGGAAGAGAAACGCACGGGCAGTTGAAGCATTTTCGAACGACGTCACTGATGCTTGACACCGCAGGAAAACAGGTGACGAACGTCAGTGCTGAAGAGAAAACACCGACAAAACAAAAAAGCAGACAGACATATCCGTAAATAGGTCAGTGCTGTAGATTCAATACTATTACTCCTTCTAACCAAGTCTCCCTCCCTCCCAGCATGACCCTGAGGGTTTGGTTCGATATGGCTTCAATATCGCGGGACAGTGACTCATAGGTATCGCGCCGGTCGGCAGCAACAGATGCCATATTGGGACGCCTAGGGCACATATTTATATATATATATATATCTATATATGTATGTAACCCGTTTCCCCAAATCGTATCCCCCTCGGCCTGCACCTTCAACTTCAACTCATGTGTTCGTTAGTGTTTCGTTGCGAAAAACGGAAAAACTGATTCCTGACCGCTTCTACCGCACTCAGTTAGTTATTTCCATTGTTGTATTTTGTTAATGTTACTTGTTATGATCGAATATTGCAGTCTGGCCGACTGTCAGCAATGACGGACAGCACCATGCGGCCGCAGGCAGACATACGTAGTTAAACATAGATAGATAATATATACTAGATAACGTATCAATAAACAAAATAAACAAAAAGGATAAGAGAGGGGGCGGAAGATAGTTAAATTTGTGGCGACAGCAAAACGCTACGAGAAACGGCGGCAGTACCTGCTTTGACAAAAACAATTTACAAAAGAATATGTTTACATCACCTAGTGGACAGCAGTCTGACATTTCAATTGGCATCGTCCTTACTTTCTTCTTTAACTGAAAGTATAAAACGTCCAACACACATACATATATATATATATATATATATATATATATATTTATATATATATATATATATATATATATATATTATATATATATATATATATATATATATATATTATATATTATATATATATATTATATATATTATATATTATATATAGTATATATTATATATTCTCTCTATATTATCTATATATCTATCTATCTATATATATCTATATATATACTATATATATATATATATATATATATAGAAGCCGCGTTATTATTATTATTATTATTATTATTATTGCGTCACAGAGTACAGACAAGGCCCTTGTTGTGCATTCAGAGAAACGTAGGTTAAACGAACCTATAACTGACCTCTGACTTTGAACCCGTGCTTCTAAATCAGGCAAAACAAAAAAAACACCGTCTGGTTATGTGCACAAGGACAGAATTAGTACAAAAGCCTCGTTTACTTAATCATGTGGGAAGTGCTATTAAAAGTCATATACTAATCCGTTATGCTAGCTGTTGTATTTATTTCCCATAAAAATGCTGCCACTACTGCTACATCAGCTGCTTCTGCTGCGGCTGCTATAAGAGCATCTTTACCCAATTTGTAGTCAGCCCGACGTGGTACGCCTCTCGTAAGCAACACCAATGCAAGAACTATGGTTTATCTATGAGTGGACAAACGAGATGCCGATATCGACACGATCGATGTCGTCGTATATCGCCGGATGTCGGTTTTTCTGCCGGTTCGCGCGGATAATCAAAACCAAATTTGCTGGTAAAATTTCCATAGTAAATATCTCACTGTCGGCCGGCTTAGACAGAGCCAGAGACGACATGCGGCTTCGTGTTAGCCTCCTCCGGCTGGCTCTCCGAGGCGGGCCTTGTCTTTTATCGCCGAGACTCGCGCGGCGATACGCAGACCAAGAGACCGATCGAGAAGGATGCCGGAGAGATGAGAACTGAATTTGCCGGCCAAGAACACGAAAAGCAAGCGAGGGAGCTGCTATTGTTGTTATTCGTGTTTGTTGTTGTTGTTGTTGTTGTTGTTGTTGTTGTTGTGTTGCTGTTGTATTGTTGTTGTTGTTGCTCGTGTTGTTGTTGCTACTGTTGCTACTCTTGTGCCACTTGTGTCGCTCGTTTGTTGTGTCCGACCTTCGTGTTTTGAGTAGTGGACCAGTAGAACTCATCCGTGGGGGTGGCTAGGCTACTGAAGCCTACCCTGTTGGAGCCTACCGTCTTCTGGATAGGGACTTACTACTTCCGACTACACTTCTCGCCCGCCCGGCTGGTGATGCTACCATGTAGTTGACGGCACCGCCACCGTGTCGCGTATTTGCTTACTCATGTATTCATTGAAAGTCAGCAGCAGCAGCAGGCCCAGTGCACCCAACCACCACCCAAAATAGACAGTCACAGACGCGCTAACGCTCACGCGCCAAGCTGCGCAGGCCCTGTCATTCGTAAACATAGGATTTGCTTCGGTGGCCCGGCCGCGGCGAGCGCCCGCTAAACTGGCGGGCTGGCGCCCGCCGTCTTGGCGCGCTGCGTCGAAAACAATTTATAGAATAACAAATAACACTGTTGTAGAGTTTTGCGGGGATCTTTAAGCGCGACGACGATGACGATGACGACGACGACGGCGCTCATGATATGGCTGTGTTTGGCCATGTTCAAATAGCGCCATGTTCAAATAGCGTCATGTTCATATCAGAAAACCGACAACTTAAGCATTGCAATGTGCAGTTCCGTTGAATAAACCACGTTTGAATGTTGAAACTTGAAAACAGGCCGGGCGTGTCACTCAGGTGGTGGTTATCGAGATACACACACGATGTTCGTAATGTCCCGAATAAAAAGAAAAAAACAACAGTGGTCGGTGCTGGCGCCAATGCTGCTAGCATTGGCCATGTGACGAGAATAATGCAGCAAGGAGGCAACATGGGCAAGCAGGGGCAAAAAACAACTGCGTTTTACCCCTCGCACAACCCTCTCGGAGGGACGGAGCGTAGCGGAAATACCCACGCAGGTTCGTTTGCGGCCGGCTTGGTGTTTGTGGAGACTTGTTTGTTGTTAGAATTTTTGTTCCGTCACCGAACTCGTACCGGATGCACCGGCGACGTTCAAACGACGATTGCTCGCGTACGGATTCGCGCACATCGTTGCGAGTAGAGATTTAATGGCGAATTGGCTCTCCGAGTCCGACCTCGAGCTTCGTCGATGCGATTTTCGCACCGCACCGTTAGGGGGTAATCACTCGTATTGTATGTAGCTAGTACGCTACGCTGTTAGGGGTGTTGTCCAGGCTAATACAGCTGTCGCTTGACTGGCTCACTGTTGGATTAACCAACACAAGTCGAATGGCGAAAGTTTACGCGTGTTAAACATTTAACATCTACTTGCTCTGTCTGGGTGGGGGGGGGGGGGGGGGGCAGCAACATCGGCGAGGCACCGCCGACCCTTTCTATGTCTCTCTGGCTCTCTCTCTCCCCGAAAGTGGCTCCGATTAGCACGCTTTTGGACAATTAGCGACGAGGTGGGGGATTCGAGCGGGTGAGCAGCGGGCGTCTTGTTTTTGCATGCGAATGGGTTGTTGCACGCAAACGCCTGTAGTTAGTGGTAATTTGCTGTATTTAAATCTTCGTATAACTTAATCTGTCAAGAAATCACTTGTTTCGAAAAAATGCAGACACGTATATATATATATATATATATATATATATATATATATATATATACTATCTAGATTAAAGCATACGCAATTGTTTAAACGCTGAGCTTAAGGCTACTTTATTTGCATGGACATGAAGACGTGAATATATATATATATATATATATATATATAGAGAGAGAGAGAGAAGAAGAAAACACGTATAACGATAACATCTATAGGTTGCCACGTAAAAGCCAACTATGGCTTTCCGAATTGGATACGTAATTTAAGCGCACACCTTTGCCCGTACGGGTACGTTAAACGTAGTACATACATTATGTCATTGTACTACTGTATTTCGAAAAAAATGTGGAACGCTTCACGATTTTGCGTGTCATCCTTGCGCAGGGGCCATGCTAATCTTCTCTGTATCGTTCCAATTTTAATATGTGTACCCGAAGGTACAACAAAACAGCATCGTTCTGTGCCTTATATACCGCTTGCTAGCAGCAATTTGCCCGCGCTCAGTTCAGGAAAGCCACTTTTGCTAAACTATGACGCGGCCGAAGTTAAAACAACTACAATGTGATCTGTTAGGCCCATCCGGCACTGTTACCCGAAATGAAGTATAACTAGCGAAGTAACAATGTGAGAATGTTTAAATGATATACACTCGAATTGCGTCACATAACTACGCACGTTGTGTTGGCCTTCAAGCGGAGTTTGACCTTTTTGATGCTTTTCGGATATATATATATATATATATATATATATATATATATATATATATATGATAGTACAAAACCATAACAGTCATAAAAAAACATTATTATGCTCAAAAATAAAGTTGTGCTTGTTCCGGGTAATAGCCACATATTACACTTCAAACCTAAGAACATATTCCGGGTTGTACAATCTCACATACAACGGAAGCCCTGATAACATGTTGTCACATGATAAAAAAAAATACGTATTGTACAAATCTGAACGCATTATGTAACTTCTGCTTCACGTAAATTTAATAATGTAGGAGTGACCGTTTTTAGAGAGTTAAAGTCATAAAACTGATGATATAATTAACGACAATGCCGGCACATACATGTTTTCCCCGGCTTATGATAGTTATCCTTCCTACACTAGCTTGAGTTTGTTGTAAATTGCAGAGATAATATCTTCCGCTAACTGGATAGCCATTCTTGTTTTTACTTTGATGCCTGTGTACTGCTTAAAGTTGTTCGATCGTAAAGTCTTTCTAATTTCTACAAAAATTATATTGCTTTACGTTTTTTAGTCTGATTTGAATTGTTATCTTTTGTTTATACCCGCATATGTGCATGTTGTAAGTGCTGCGTTCATAAATATTGCAGTAGTTGTTTTCACATGTATCGGTATCCCTCTTATATAGATTGTTAGTGTCACACTTATAGAGTTTTGAATCGTTTCTCCACATACCTCTATTTTAGGGCGCTATCCTAGCAGAATCACGGAGGCGATGTCGCAGGATGTCGAATATTAAAAAAATATATCATAGTTTGGCTTAATTTTGCAGCGCATATCTGTCTCTCTCTCCTCAACCAAACATGCGACAATAGGCGAGCACCAAAGTGAAGCCCGAGGCTTCCCGACGAGGTCCGCCATAGCGCCGCATAGCGATGTGCGTGTATATGATAAAATTGAGTGTACGTCGTTTGAGAATTACAATATTTCATTGTACCAGTTATACTTCATTTTAGTTACCGGGGCCGGGTAGTTGTGACAGATCGTAGAGTACCAGTTTTGGTCCCGGCGGGGCTAAAGTTTCAGGAAAGTTGCATTACCGAGCCAACTTGAGGCAAGGTGCCCCGGCAGGTGCTACATAAGCCGACAGTTGTCTCGTGGATGATGTACCTTCGGGTACACATATTAAAATTGGAACGATACAGAGAAGATTAGCATGGCCCCTGCGCAAGGATGACACGCAAAATCGTGAAGCGTTCCACATTTTTTGTTGGTATGCTAAATGTTGTAATATGTTCTAAGTTTGCAAAGCTTATACGTTGTATTTCTCTGCTTATATATATAGAGAGAGAGAGAGAGATTGGGAAGAAGACTATATATATATAGAGAGAGAGAGAGAGATTGGGAAGAAGACAGCACCTATAACGATAACATCCATAGGTTGCCACGTAAAAGCCAAATATAGCTTTCAGAATTGGAGACGTAATTTAAGCGAACACCTTTGCCCATACGGGTACGTCAAACGTAGTACATACATATGTCATTGTAGTACTGTATTTCGAAAAAAAATGTGGAACGCTTCACGATTTTGCGTGTCATCCTTGCGCAGGGGCCATGCTAATCTTCTCTGTATCGTTCCAATTTTAATATGTGTACCCGAAGGTACATTAAGGCAATGTCTTGCTGCGGCTTATATACCGCTTGCTAGAAGCAATTTGCCCGCGCTCAGTTCAGCAAAGCCACTTTTGCTAAACTATGATGCGGCCGAAGTTAAAACAACTACAATGTGATCTGTTGAGCCCATCCGCCACAGTAACCTGAAATGAAGTATAACTAGCCGAATATCAATGTGACAATGTTTAAATGATATACACTCGAATTGCGTCACATAACTACGCACGTTGTGTTGGCCTTCAAGCGGAGTTTGAGCTTTTTGATGCTTTTCGGATATCGCATCTTTGGTGGTTGAAGAGAGAGGCGCGAATGCGTCGCAATCTCTAATTAGTGGTTAGACCACTAAAATAAGTGTTACTCTTATTTATATTAAAATATGTTGGATATTTGATCCAAATGACACATTTTGTGTTTGTAGTGTCTGACGTCTAGCAGCATCTCGCCGGTGAAGATGGCCGCCATCAGGCGTTATTATGGTATATTCCATTATTATGGTACAGTTTTAAATTAAATATGTGTCGAAAAGTTAATGCAAATTCATAACAAAGCCTTTTGTATACATTGAATTTCGCTAAGGCTCTAAAAAATGAATGCTTAATACAGAAAATATATTTAGTCGGCGTAAACGGTATATCTACTTCCACCGGCATCGATACATGTATTGAGGCGTGAAAGTCAGCCATATTGCGCAAACTATCAACGTTTTCACGTTTTTCAATTCAGTTTTAGCAACGACCTCTTCACGTGTTGCAAAGCATTTTCTACGCATATGTTTCATTACAGAAACAAGATGAAGAAGTCGTACGGAGCCAAGGCAGGTGAATAGGAAGCTGGCTGCGCTATTTAATTCTCTATGTTTTTGAGGCAATACCGGCACAAACACAGGTCTCCTCTGGCTTATGATAATAATCCTTTCTACATAAGCTTGAGTTTGTTCGAAATTGCAGCATTTTTAGTCAACTCGATAGTCAGTTGTTGTTATTACTTTTATGCTTGTGTATTGCTTAAAGACGTTCAATCGTATTGTATTCCACATTTCTACAAAAGCTAGTTTATTCTACGTTTTTCAGCTTAATTATAATTGTCGCTTCTTTCTTATCTACACACACACACATTGTAAATACTGCGTTTAAAAAAATTGCAATAGTGTTTTTTCACATGTCTCGTTCTCTTTCTTATATGAGTTGTTGGTGTTGCTACACTTATAGAGTTTTCAATCGTTGTTCCACATACCTTCATTTTAAGGCGCTAGCCAGCTGCAAAGCCACGGAGGCAACATAGTGTTGAAGGATGTCGGAAATTGGAACAACAATATATTGGCCTAATTTTGCGGCGCATTTCTGCCTCTCTCTTCAACCAGACATGCGACAATAGGCGACCACCAGGAGTGAATCTCTTCTCGACGAGAGTTTTCGACCGAGCTTCGCTTGAAGGCCAGCATAACGCGGCATAACGATGTACGCTTATGTGATGATACCAGAGTATACGTCATTTGAGAATTGTAATATTTCCTTGTACCAGCTATACTTCATTTAAGATAAGCATGGCCCCTGCGCAAGGATGACACGCAAAATCGTGAAGCGTTCCACATTTTTGTTGCTATGTAGAAAGTGCTAATATGTTCTACGTTCGCAAAGCTCATGCTTTATATATATATATATATATATATATATGGTGCTTCCATAGGTTGCACCGTAAAATCTAAATATGGCTTTGCGTATTGGAGACGTAATTTCAGCGCACACCTTTGCACATACGGGTACGTCAAACGTAGTACATACATTATGTCATTGCAATACTGTATTTCGAAAAAAATGTGGAACGCTTCACGATTTTGCGTGTCATCCTTGCGCAGGGGCCATGCTAATCTTCTCTGTATCGTTCCAATTTTAATATGTGTACCCGAAGGTACAACAAAGCAATGTCCTTCTGCGCCTTATATACCGCTTGCTAGCAGCAATTTGTCCCGGTTTAGTTCAGCCAAGCCACTTTTACTAAACTATGATGCAGCCGAAGTTAAAACAGCTACAATGTGATCTGTTCAGCCCATCCGGCACTGTTACCTGAAATGAAGTATAACTAGCCGAATAACAATGTGACAATGTTTAAATGATATTGACTCGAATTGCGTCACATAACTACGCACGCTGTGTTGGCCTTCAAGCGGAGTTTGACCTTTTGGATCCTTTTTGGATATCGCATCTTTGGTGGTTGAAGAGAGAGGCACGAATGCGTCGCAGTCTCTAATAAGTGGTTAGACCGGTAAAATAAGTGTTAAAACCCTTATTAAAATATGTTGAGTATTGGATCCGAATGACACATTCTGTTTTTGTAGTGTCTGACGTCTAGCAGCATCTCGCCGGCGAAGATGGCCGCTATCAGGCGTTATTATGGTATATTCTATTACTATGGTACAGTTTTCAATAAAATATGGATCGAAAAGTTAATGCAAATTAAGCCTTTTGTATGCATTGGATTTTGCTAAAGTTCTAAAAAATGAATGCTTGATACAGAAAATATATTTAGTCGACATAAACGGCATATCTACTTCCACCGGCATCGATACGCATGTACTGAGGCGTGAAAGTCAGCCATATTGCGCAAACTATCAACGCTTTCACGTTTTTCAATTAAGCTTTAACAGCGACCTCTTCACGTGTTGCAAAGCATCTTCTACGCATATGTTTCATTACAGAAACAAGATGAAGAAGTCGTACGGAGCCAAGGCAGGTGAATAGGACGCTGACTGCGCTATTTAATTCTCTATGTTTTTGAGAACGACCCGCGTCTGATTAGCTGTGTGTCCGAGAGCGTTCCCCTTGAGCTTTCGCCAAGAGCTCACAGAGAAGACTGAGAGAAACACTTATGGCAGGTCTTCGGTGACTTACGAATCAGCAGTCACGGTACAGCATTTCATTCTGAAACGGCAATCATCACCTTTCCGATCAACCGCTGGCGCCTCGTTTGCGCATTGCGGGTCCCGCATCAAAGCGTGGAAATGTGAGTCATAAAAATGTAGTCAGGTCTCATTACCAGCAACCAGTTTTGATATGTTGGCTGAGTACCTATGACCAAAGGTTTTCAGAAAGGTTTTCATTCTTAGGCGAAAGTGACACAATATTGGTTTGTGGGTTGCGTGAAATTCTACGCACAGTGAAAATTGCTAACGAGCAATCGAATTTCATTGAGTCCTAGGGGGTCGCCCAGGCTCTCGTGCAGCGAATGGGCATCCAAAACTCGAGTGCCCTTTCTGACGATACCTATCAACAATTTAGGTCAATTGCCTCAATTGCTACTCGGGCAAGGCCCGTAGTTTTTCGTTTGTGGCTGTTCGTGTCTGAGATCCCTCATGGGGTTCATCGCCTAGATCAAAACGTTCACAATGAAACCTTTTGTACCAGCGATACGCAGTCAAAGTTGAAGGCCAGCATAACGCGGCATAACAATGTACGCTTATATGATGATACCAGAGTTTACGTTATTTAAGAATTGTAATATTTCCTTGTACCAGTAATACTTCATTTAAGGTAACGGGGACGGGTAGTCTTGACTTGTTGCCGAGTGCAAGCCTTAGTCCCGGCGGGACCAAAGTTTCACGAGAGTTGCATTAGGGAGCCGATTTTTGGCAAGGCACTCTGTCGGCGGCTATATAAGCCAAAAGTTGGCGTTTCGCTGGTCTACCTTCGGGTACACATATTAAAATTGGAACGATACAGAGAAGATTAGCATGGCCCCTGCGCAAGGATGACACGCAAAATCGTGAAGCGTTCCACATTTTTGTCGGTATGCAAACCGTTATAATATGTTCTAAGTTTACAAAGCTTATACGTTGTATTTCTCTCCTTATATATAAATTTATATATATATATATATATACTGAAGGAGACAGGAATCACATACGGTGTCGTGTATGATAGTACAAAACCATAACAGTCATAAAAAATCATATATGCTCAAAAATAAAGTTATGCTTGTTCCGGGAAACCTAAGAACATATTCCGAGTTGTACAATCTCACATACAACGGAAGCCCTGATAACATGTTGTCACATGATCAAAAATACGTATTGTACAAATCTGAACGCATTATGTAGCTTCTGTTTCACGTAAATTTAATAATATAGGAGTGACAGTTTTTAGAGAGTCAAAGTCATAAAGCTGATGATATAATTAACGACAGTGCCGGCTTATGATAGTTATCCTTCCTTCACTGCTTGAGCTTGTTGTAAATTGCAGAAAGAACATCTTCCGCTAACTGGATAGCTATCCTTGTTTTTACTTTGATGCCTGTGTACTGCTTACAGTTGTTCGATCGTAAAGTCTTTCACATTTCTACAAAAATGATATTGCTGTACGTTTTTAGTCTGATTTGAATTGTTATCTTTTGTTTATACCCGTATATGTGCATGTTGTAAGTGCTGCGTTTATAAATATTGCAGTAGTTGTTTTCACATGTCTCGGTATCTCTCTTATATGGGCTGTTAGTATTACACTTATAGAGTTTTTAATCGTTTCTTCACATATCTCCATTTTAGAGCGCTATTCCAGCAGAATCACGGAGGTGACACCGTGTTGCAGGATGTCGAAAGTTTCAACAATAAAATACCATAATTTGGCCTAATTTTGCAGCGCATTTCTGTCTCACTTCTCAAACAAACATGCGGCAATAGGCGAGTACCAAAAGTGAAGCCTGATGCCTATCGACGAGCTCCGCCTGGAGTCCAGCACAACGCCGTATAGCGATGTGCGTTTACATGATGAAACTAGAATGTACGTCGTTTGAGAATTGTAATATTTCATTGTAGTTGTCTGCTAGCAGTCGTGATGTTTGGAGAGTGCGCTCCCGTTAAAAACGGGTGAACAACTGGTTGTGTGCAGCCAAGGCTGCTCAAAAGTCTTTTACATGGGTTGTCTCAACTCCGTGCTCCCCAAAAATGCGCACTCGGCTTCCTGTGGAGCCTGTGACACTCAGGAACTAAGCCAAGGTACATTGAGCGGCCGATTGAGTGAACTACGGTGGAACTCTGTGAAACTGTGGTTAGCACACACGGAACTGCAGGAGCGGGTTAGCAATCCCGCAAGAACAGTTTGCCGCACCCCTCACGCTTACAGGGTGTTTGAATTCCACGCTAAGTGACAAAGTTAGCGTGCAGAAATGCGGCGGAACGCGGACGACGCGGAAGAACAAGAAAGCGAGGCTAGCAGACAGCAGAGAAGGAGGTGACGTCATCGAGACGAGGACGAGAGAGCCTGCTGGGGAGACTAGCAAAAATAACCGCGCAGGCGTCTGCAGAGCTGAGTAATGACAGTTGCAACTTAAACGGCACTGTTGTTGAGATGGAACCACGGGATGGTGGTACAGCGACGTCACCAGCTGCGGTAACAACAACACCGACAGCAGATCCAGCTGATCCACAACCGGAGGAGAAGGCAGACGACGATGGCTTTGTTGCGGTTTGTGAACGACGAGGCAACAAGACGAAACATCGAATGTAGAGGGGCAGCGCAATAGATGACATAGGCGAATTGGAAGTCTATGCCAGACCTGGGAAGATATGCGCCTTGAGAGTAACACGATTGGCGCAGAAGACGTCGGCGGTCGGGCTGCAAGCGTGGCTAGCTGGCAGGGGCATAACTGTGAAAGCGGCGTGGAAGCTACATACGCATGGTAGTGATGCTGTGTTCTGTGTGGTGGTGCGTGATGAAGATTACGCAAGTCGCAGTCTTTATTGACTGCGTCAAGGCCTTTGACAAAGCCCCTCGCCATCTGCTGATTGAAGCATTTCAACGAGCAGGAGTGGGTGGCTCTCTCCTGAGTGTAATAGCAAGTTTCTTTGAGGAGGACACCCTGTTGGTAGACGGTGAGCAGGGTGGGAAACCGCAAGGAGACCCGCTAAGCTGCGTCTCGTTTACACTTCTCCTTGCTGACCTTGTCGGTTACGTCCGACAGGAGTACCAAAAAGCCGTTGTGGTGATGTATGCAGATGATATCGTGGTCGCTCATTGCGATTTAGGTGCCATCAAGCGCATTACCTCTATGATAGAGGCGTTCCTTGTCTCGAAGGGACTTGAGATAAACACCAGGAAGACCAAAGCCACGAAATTCAGGCGTGGAGGTCGATTGGCTGCCAGAGACGTTATACGTTGCTGCGGCCAACCATTGGAGTTTGTTAATTATTTCCAGTATCTTGGCCTTCGGGTTGATTATACGGGAACGACCTTCACAGCGCATGTACGAAACAGTACGGAAGGCACTTGTCTCTCTTTACGGGGAAGTAGGCAATGTGCGAAGACTGTCCGTTATCTCAGCAGTGAGGCTCTTCATGCTTAAGATTGTTCCGGGGCTGATGTATGTGTACCTCACCAATTTTAACCAGCTTGAAAAATGTTTTCCGTTATATATGAAGCGAGTGCTTTACTTGCTTATTCGAGCAAGGAGCCGCTTTGTGTATCTCATGTCAGACTGCCCACCGGCTGCTAAAACAATCCGACTAAGACTGAAGATGCCGCGTACAGTGCCTTACGAATGTTTTATTTCAGAGTGGGAAGCTTAAGTCGAACAGGCCAGACGGGAGGTCGGTGGTTTGGACGTTTTCAATGCCTTGCACCTTTGGTCTGGTCCTGCATGTGACAATCGCCACGTATACACCAGGTACATAGTGCATGGTTATCACTACCTGGTATGTTCAAACGCAACTTTTCACGAGGAGTACGAGTTGTGCACCTGCCGGTTCTGCCTGCAGAGGTGTGCCAAGTACCATGCAGTGGAATGCACAGCATTGGACCAAAAATCGTTGCACTACTTCTCTCGTCGGAAGCGTGAAGAAGATAGAGCTTTATGAAGAAACATTTTGAAATGTAAATTATACTCAATTTGAGTGAAAAAAATTATAATAATAATTAACGACAATGCCGGCATATACATGTTTCCCTCGGCTTATGATAGTTATCCTTCCGGCATTAGCTTGAGCTGTCACGTTCACTGGGGAGAATTGTTTACACCCCGTTATTAGTTAAATAAAATCGCATTGCTTGAGTTTGCTGTAAATTGCGGCGACAAAATATCTTCCGCAAACTGGGCAGTCATACTGGTATTTACTTTAATGCCTGTGCACTGCTTAAAGTTGTTCAATTGTAAAGTGTTTCACAACAAAACTAATATTGCTGGACGTTTTTTAGTCTGATTTGAATTGCTTTCTGTTGTTTATACTCGTATATGCGCATATTGTAAGTGCTGCGTTTATAAATATTGCAATAGTTGTTTTCACATGTCTCGGTATCCTTCTTATATGGGTTGTTAGTGTCACACTTATAGAGTTTTAAATCGTTTCTCCACATATCTCCATTTTAGAGCGCAATAAATCTTACGCGTTAGCAGAGGAGGGTCATACGCGGCCAGTGATCATGATCTGTCAGTATATGGACAACCACTCAAACTAGTTAGCCACTTCTCGTACTTAGGCATCACACAAACGCCCGGGCTCTCTTTTAGCAGACATATCGAGGAGATACAAGCAAAAGCTACGTCTGCAATGTTTTTGTTAGGCAATATGCACGATGTGGACGTAAAAACAGCAATCAATTGCTTTATAATCAAAATACTCCCTGTAGCAACATACTGCCTTTCCACAATTGCACCATACCTGACGCTCAGCCATTTAAAAAATCTAGACAAGCTAAAGGCCAGAAATTTGCGGAACGTCCTTATCATCCAAAGTTAAATTTATATTGTAAGACCAAAAAGTCACATTGTGACACCTTGTGAAAATTGAATCAACTGTCTACCAATTTTTGGTGAAATAAATGCTGAATTGAATTGAATTAGAGCGCTATCCTAGCAGAACCACGGAGGCGACATAGTGTCGTAGGATGTCGAAAATGTTAACAAACAAATATCATAATTTGGCTTAATTTTGCAGCGCATTTGTGTCTCTCTCCTCAACCAAATATGCGACAATAGGCGAGCACTAAAAGTGAAGCCTGATGCCTACCGACGAGGTCCGCCTGAAGTCCAGCATAGCGCCGCATAGCGATGTGTGTTTATATGATGAAACGGAGTGTACGTCGTTTGAGAATTGCAATATTTCATTGTACCAGTTATACATCATTTTAGTTCCGGGGGCCTGATAGTTCTAACAGATCGTAGAGTACCAGCTTTAGTCCTGGTGGGACTAAAATTTCAGGAAAGTTGCATTAGCAAGCCGACTTGAGGCAAGGTGCCCCGGCAGGTGCTACATAAGCCGACAGTTGTCCCGTAGATGATGTACCTTCGGGTACACATATTAAAATTGGAACGATACAGAGAAGATTAGCATGGCCCCTGCGCAAGGATGACACGCAAAATCGTGAAGCGTTCCACATTTTTGTTGGTATGCAAAACGTTCTAATATGTTCTACGTTCACACAGCTTATACGTTGTATTTCTTTCCTTAAATATATACTGAAGGAGGGAGATATCACATATCGCAGTGCCGCATATGATCGTACCAAACCACAACATGTCATAAAATGCATATCAAGTTGTCAAAAAAAAACAATCAAAAAACAAGTTGTGCTTGTTTCAATTAATAGTCTCACATGTTAAACTTCAAACCTAAGATATTATTCCGCGTTGTACAATCTCACATACAAACGAAGCCCTGGCAACATGTTGTCACATGATCAAAAATACGTACTGTGCAAATCTGAACGGATTATGTAGCTTGTGTTTCACGTGAATGTAATAATGTACGAGAGGAAGTTTTTGAGAGCTTAAGTCATAAAACTGATGATATAATTAACGACAATGCCGGCACATACATGTTTTCCCCGGCTTATGATAGTTATCCTTCCTACACTAGCTTGAGTTTGTTGTAAATTGCAGAGATAATATCTTCCGCTAACTGGATAGCCATACTTATTTTTACTTTGATGTCTGTGTACTGCTTAAAGTTGTTCAATTATAAAGTGTTTCATATGTCTACAAGAATTATATTGCTGTACGTTTTTTGTCTGATTTAAACTGTTTTATTTTGTTTATGCTCGTATCTGCGCATATTGAAAGCTCTGCGTTTATAAATATTGCAATCGTTTTTTTCGCATGTTTCGGTATCCCTCTTATATGGGTTGTTACACTAATCCGTGTGTTACACTCCTAGAGATTTGAATCGTTAATCCACATATTTCCATTTTAGGATGCTATTCTAGAAAAACCAAGTTGCAGGATGTCAAACTTTTCAACAATAAAATATTATAATTTACTGTTGATTTTTTTGGACAAATTCGGCTTAATTTTGCAGCGCAAATCTGTCTCTCTCTCTGCAACCAAACATGCTACAATAGGCGAGCAACTAAAAGTGAAGCCTGATGCATCCCGACGAGGTCCGCCTAAAGTCCAGCATAGCGATGTGCGCTTATATGATGAATCGGACTGTACGTCGTTTGAGAATAGCAGTATTTCATTGTGTTAGTTATACTTCATTCTAGTTCCCGGGGCCGGGTAGTTGTGACAGATCGTAAAGTATCAGTTTTAGTCCCGGCGGGACTAAAGTTTCAGGAAAGTTGCATTACCGAGCCAACTTGAGGCAAGGTGCCCCGGCAGGTGCTACATAAGCCGACAGTTGTCTCGTACATGATGTACCTTCGGGTACACATATTAAAATTGGAACGATACAGAGAAGATTAGCATGGCCCCTGCGCAAGGATGACACGCAAAATCGTGAAGCGTTCCACATTTTTGTTGGTATGCAAAGTGTTGTAGTATGTTCTAAGTTTACAAAGCTAATACGTTGTATTTCTCTCTTTATATATATATATATATATATATATATATATATAATATATATATATATATATATATATATATATATATATATATATATATATATATATATATATATATATATATATATATATATATATATACATATACTGAATGAGACAGGGATCACATATATTACATATGGTGTCGCGTATGATCGTACAAAACCACAACAGTCATAAAAAACATATTCGCTCGAAAATAAAGTTGTGCTTGTTTCGAGTAATAGCCACATGTTACACTTCAAACTTAAGATCATATTCAGCGTTGTACAATTTCACATTCAACCGGAGCGCTGTCACACGATCGAACAATATGTACTGTACAAATCTGAACGCATTATGTAGCTTGTGTTCCACGTAAATTTAATAATGTAAGAGAGGAAGTTTTTTGAGTGTTTAAGTCATAAAGCAGATGATATAATTAACGACAATGCCGGCATATACATGTTTCACTCGGCCTATGATAGTTATCCTTCCGACATTAGCTTGGGTTTGCTGTTAATTGCAGCAACGAAGTATATTCCGCTAACTACATAGCCATACTTGTTTTTTCTTTGATGCTTGTGTACTGCTTAAATCGTCAAGTGTTTGACATTTCTACAAAAATGATATTACTGTACGTTTTTTAGTCTGATTTGAATTTTTTGTAATCCTATGTGCGCATATTGTAAGTGCTGCGTTTATAAATATTGCAATCGTTTTTTTCACTCTTATATGAGTTGCTAGTGTTACATTTGTAGAGTTTTATTCGTTTCTCCACATGTCTCCATGTTAGGGCGCGCTATCCTAGCAGAGCCGCGGAGGCGACATACTGTCGCAGGATGTCGAAAATTTCAACAATAAAATATCAGATTTTGGCTTATTTTTGCAGCGCATTTCAGCCTCTTTCCTCAAACAAGCATGCGTCAATAGGCGAGCACTAAAAGTGAAGCCTGATGCCTACCGACGAGGTCCGCCCGAAGTCCAGCGCAGCGCCGCAGAGCGGTGTGCGTTTAGATGATGAAACGGAGTGTACGTCGTTTGAGAATTGCACTATTTCATTTTACCAGTTATACTTCATTTTAGTTACCGGAACCGGGTAGTTCTGACAGATCGTAGAGTACCAGCTTTAGTCCTGGTGGGACTAAAGTTTCAGGAAAGTTGCATTAGCGAGCCGACTTGAGACAAGGTGCCCCGGCAGGTGCTATAATAAGCCGAAAGTTGTCCTGTCACTGATGTACCTTCGGGTACACATACTAAAATTGGAACGATACAGAGAAGATTAGCATGGCCCCTGCGCAAGGATGACACGCAAAATCGTGAAGCGTTCCACATTTTTGTGGGTACGCAGAAAGAACACCGAATATGTTCGAGGTTTACAACGCTTATACTTTGTATTCCATTCCCTTTATGGAAAAATATAGAGATCGCACATGCAGTCGCGTAAGATTGTGCAAAACCACGGCAGTCATGAAAACACGCATACTCGAAAATGAAGTCTTGCTTGTTTTGGTAGCCGCATGTCATGCTTCACCTCAAAGAACATATTCCGCATTATACAGTCTCACATGCTGCCTAAATCCTGGAAACATGTCTCAGAATTCAACACGTACATATTGCTTATACAAAGATGAGCATATTGTGTAGCATGTGTTTAACTACAGTTTAAAAACGTCACAGATGAAGTTCTTGTAGAGTCTGAGTTTCTAAGGCATACCTGGAGAACAACTGGCGACATAATTCATGACAATAGCGGCACACAGAGGTTTCTTTCGGTTTATGATAGTAATCCTTCCTATACTGCGTGACACTCATGTGTTGGAAATTGCAGCAACAAAATATCCTCCGTTAACTGGATAGCTAGCTAACCAAACGGAGGCAAGCGGTGTAGGCCTTCAGTCTTTTGGAGTCCTTAACATAAAGAAGAAGTCCTTATACGTGCGGCCTGATTTCTGCGTAAGAGATCGAGCTTTGCTTGAAGTCCACTACTCGGCCACCAATTAACAACAGTTCAATTGTTGTTAGTGTGCAGGTAAGCTGTCTATAGAAGTACGTCAAAGGTGCGTTTTGCTGTGTAGTGTGGGCGTGGTGGAAGTCAACTCCTTTAATTGGAGACGTTTTATCTGAACTCAAACAGCCTTAGTCGTTTGAGTTTCAATTCAACGAATCGGGGCTTTGAGTCGAAGCATCGAATAGGATAGGGGTGTTGTTGTCTGTGCATATGTATGTATGTGTGTGCATATGTATTTAGGCGTGTAAGTCCGGATATCGATGCAGCGACGTTTTTATTCCATGGAGCTCTCTCGGAGCTGTCCCCACTGTGAGAACTGAGAGCTATCAACACATAAAACCGCAAAATCAGCTTAACAATAGCGCTTGTTAGGTGCATTTCAATAATGTCTGTGCCACTTTTTTAGTGGAGCCTCTCCGTTTCCTCTTTATTTTTACAAAATAATTTATTTATTTGCGTCTTTTCCAAATCTTGTTTGTTCGTTCGGATTGGTTCTTTTTTCTCTCTCTCACGTGCGCACTCCCCTCCGCCAGCTCGACCAGGTATCTCGTTTCAGTGTATGATACGCTGACGACGACGTACTGTATTTGCAGCAGTAGACAAAATAGTGGGGGCAGTACAATTAGCTAGGAAGTTTTGCTAGGAATAGGCACGGTTTTAGCAGACACGAAAATGGCCGATGATTAGAAGATCTCTGCAGAAAGCAACACGTTCGGTTTTCTGAGCCACACACGAAAAAGAAAAAGGACCGGTGTCGCTCGGCGAGTGCAGAGCGACGGGATGATCGCTCGCGGTGGCGACCTGTTCGCAAATGCGAGCGGTCTCAGCAAGCGGTCCTCGGTGAGCGAGTGGTGGTGATTCCGCACAACCACCACTAACAGGTGACATCATCAGCGGCGCGTATCGAGAACGAAACAAGCGTCGAAGAATGAACCATCGGATCTGAGGTGCGCAGCTGTGAAAAGAGACAGTTGTCTCGAGTCTTTACCGTGGTCGGCGTTCATCGATACATACAGACAAGCTTGTATATATTGGGACTACTAAACCACCTTCTTTTTGTGTACATCCTACATGCTGGTTTACCAACCTGCACATTGCGAAAAATGCAGCTCTGTCGAAATGCCGACGAATTTTTTAACAAGTCTGAAAGTAGTTTTGATTGAAACGCTCTTTTATTTATCATAAAAGGGGATATAATACCATTCACAACATGTACACAAATTATTTCACTTATACACATTTGATTCGCACCATGTACACAATTTTCTTTTTCGATTGCACAAATTTGTTTCACAATAATTTTAGTTCTTATTCGTTCAATTGCTTCACAAGTCTCCATGGGTACAGGTGCAATACCTTAGCATTTGTAGTCTGGGTTGGAGGCCTAATGACGTTTTTTTTTCTCCCCTTCCCTTTGTATAGCTACTTTGTTATGTCTCTACCAAGTTCGAGCAGACAACAGTGTCAGTAGAAGTTGGGGAAGAATTAGAGAAGGCGGGAGGGAAACCAGCCTTAAAGGTAGAGAAAGATGTTCAGCGAACATGTTGCAATGTGCACTTTGGTGTTGGCTCCCTCTGGCGGAGAAGACGTCGTGTGAACGACGTGAGACGTCGTAGGTTGCGGAGTGTAGCCGCTTGAACGGCGGTTGGCCAGTGTTGAAGTTTACCTTTTTTTAAATAAACCTTATATATATATTTTTTTGTCATGCGTTTATCGGTTGGCGAGCACTTATTGGGAGAATGTCGAACTCGATGAGGTTGCTTATCTTTTTCACAATCAAGTACGCCATGCTGACCGTTAAACGTGAAATAGGCTAACAAATGACAGTGATTTGGTGCAGTTGCAGCTATATGGGTCTTCCTTGTCGTTGCTGCAGAATCGTTTTTCGGTTAAACGTACTTCAAGTTCGAATAAAAACTTTCTCCACTGGTACGGGAGGAAAATTTAAAAAACGTTTGTGGATTGTATAAAGAATCGACATGGCAGCTGGGCAGGATGCTGCCATGTCTGCCAAATTCTCGAATAAAAAATCAAAATCTAAACTGGTTGATGTATCTGAAAAACGACATCACATGTTCGTAATTTGGGGTTAAGGAAAGATGAAGTACTGAAGATGTAACCATTAAGGTTCGAAACTTCATTGGGACAATGATAAAGAGGAAAAACACATTTAATAGGTCCTTTTTTATTTACAGAAAGTAGTTGATTGTGTAGATCGGATAAGATAATTAAACAAATTGAAAGCTGTGGGGCTATGAAAGACAAATCACGCATAATCCGAGACGACGTATCTGACGGGTGTACAAAGAATAAGGAGTGTCTGGGTGAATCTGGCATTAGTCACGGTGTACCTCAGAGTTCTCTTCTGGGACTAAAACTCTTCGATATATATATATATATATATATATATATATATATATATATATATATATATATATATAAATACACTTATTTTGTAGTGGTGTGAACCTTGCTTAATTCGCGCATGATACATCTTATTGAGACTGATACCTGAAATGAACTCTCAGAGAAAGTAACAAGTGATATGGCTAGAATCATTTTTTGGTAGTGACTCAAACATCAATTCCTAATGTAAACAAAACGAAAATGATGAAAATCAAGATGGGGGCAAGTCGAACATCAAATCAAAATTAGCGTTTCAGAAAAGATGCGAACGTATGGAAAGATGAATATATAAGACACTTTTATGGAATATACATATACAGCATTCTGGCACATTATAACAAGAACCGCACCCTTTTGGGGCTACTTTTAACAAAGCTTACTTTACCAAAAATGCCGTAAACAATGTAACGCACCCAATTGCAAGACGTGTGACTGACTAATTACTCGAGGCTAAATTATTGCCTGGTAAACATAAATGACAGAGTTCCACATCTGTTTAGATGAGTATTAGACTTACCTGGCAAAAAAACAAAAACCCAAACTCAAACAACAGATTTATTTAATTTTGCCGGATATACTAAAACGTGTGTATTGGGATGAATCCGCCAACACAAGAAAAAAAATCAAATAGACCGTTCTGTAAAATGTAGGGTGCTGACACACTCACATAAGCGGGCAGACATATTTTCAGTAAAGTACTTTCCAATGTTACAAATGTATATATATTCCCGGTGTTCTACGGCATGTACAATTTTTCTCATAGACATCGAACGGGCATTGGCGCAGAAAAGTCGTTTTTGTACAGTGTGTTTACGGGTTTGTGTGCTGCGTTTGACTCGGGATCAAGAGTACGTGCGCTGCTCAGTCTGGATAACTAAAACGCTGGCTAGGATTAGGGTCCCAGAGTGTGAAGGACATCCCGCAAATCAATCAGACCATTTCAGACACTCAATTCATCAACCATTTATTATACAGAACCGATAGCCGGCCATAAAGATCACCATGTAGGCGGGCCATCTAATACAGTTTTAATAATTACAGTTCTACAGAGATAGCAGATTCCACCTCTCTCTCTCTCGAAGTAGTCACACAATTCCGAACCTTTAGAGGGTGCAGAGGAAGACGAGTTTTAGTGCCTAAACTAACTCAGTGATAATGTACTTTTTAAACTTCGGTGTGAGGGAAGTTGGTCTCGATATCAATACGAAAATGACGGTCTCCCTCAGACGATGCGGGCAGGAGCTGAACTTTGTAGGTACGAGGTTCACATATTCGGATATTACAGTGATCCCCTCAGTCAGTCAAGGCCTTTGCTGTGCACATTGCGACACCTGAATGCTCGCCAGATTCTTAAACTGAACTCTGCTAGCCCTTTTTTATATATTACTATCACAGGTGGTGGTCCTGTGTAGACACGGGTTACAAACTTTCGCAAATAATAATCTTGGTTGTTTGCTAGCCAACACTCCATACTTGTCAAACAGATAGCAAAGTAGTTTGTACTCACAGAAACCTCGACGTATCTTCAGTTCATTGAGCACTATGAGGAAAAACGGCTAACATTGATCCAATGTTTTACAACGTAGGAATAATGCTAAACTTAGAATGCAAGTAGGTAGGCAGGAAAAATAGACATATTGTGGTAGGTTTTGCTCCATGAAATTTACCATACACTCTGTCGGACTGAGGGCCTTCACGAGTCATGTGACACAAGCATTTGCAATTAGTGTGCCAAGCAGTCGCCTCACTACCAGGACGGGTATGTAATATGTCGTCATCCAATAAGAATAAAAATACAACTTTGTATTATGTAAGTATTATATTCCGACACAATGCAATGATAGCGGCAGAATGCATTGCCAATTGGACTCGACGTGCGGTCCCCCGTCTTCTGTGATGTAGGACCTACTTCTGAAGTTCATCCTCATACATTTCTGCCCGCCTGATTTACTAACCAATCTAACACGGTTGTTTTGACGCCATGGAAGTGTTATTTGTTGTTGCTTGTTAACTAGTTGTGAAATTTAAATGAACCCTTCGTAATGCTTACAAAAAACTCATTGGATAACGATGAAATTGTGTAGTGTTTGTTGTCGAATATTGAATAAGCCTTTTTGGATTAGGTCATCATTATTGATGAACCACCACGTTCTTTATCAAATACGTTTATACCAACAATACTTCTTGCCACGCCAGCACTCATAGCGTTTTTCTACACAGTAATCCGCCGCTTAACTAGTAGGTCGCTGTCACATATTTTGCGCTAAGGTAACAGAATGAAAGCGCGTATCTTTAAGTGCGAACGAATGGGTTTTCGTTCTACTGTGTGCGTAAGTGCCGCAGTTTCCTCACTTTTGTAGTCAACATTTCGATATGACGCATCGCTGCGGTCGATGTATCATCGATTATATATACATATATATATATATATATATATATATATATATATATATATATATATATATATATATATATATATATATATATATATATATATATATATATATATATTAGTAACAAGCTTATTACTTCGACGGCGCCTGAAGAATTGTGTGAGACATCTCAATACACATTGTATTAGTATCGTCACAAAAAAAAGTCTTGTGTTAAGGATATGAGAAAATCGAAATTTAAACTTTTAGAGCCGATCTACCTAATATCTACCTTTCAGCTTAGATACAGGTTAGGCAAGATCAATATTGAGATTTAACATGTTCAAGTGCACCCGTTGTCCCTCGCCGTCTCCACATCATTGTCTCTCCCTGCCCCTTCAGTTCCGCAGATCCGACGATCCCTTTGTTGTTCGTCGAAGCTAGAACTGACGTGGCACTGTTCTGCGTCTGTGTGTGCGCGGGGAGGACGTGAAGGAGGCCTCAGGGGACTGAAACGGTACCCAGGAGAAGATCTTGCTCGCATGTGTGTTGGTCCGTCTAGTTGGCTCGGGCTTGGGGCCTGTGGCCCTCATCGCACCATGCGTGGGCCACGGCGTTGTAGCCCCCACAGACGACATAGCGGTGGTGAGCGTTGTCGCAGTAGTAGTAGTAGTAGTAGTAGTAGTGTAGAAGTAGTAGATAGTGTGGTAGTCATGCTATCAGCAGCAGTAGTAGTAGTAGCAGTAGTAGTGGTGAAGGTAACGGTAGCAACTGTACTACCGTCGACGTGAGATGGCAAACTCGAAGAGGGAGCTAGCTAGCTGGCTGTGCTGGTCGCTACCTAGCGCTGTGCGGCGGGGCTGCTCCTCGAGCCAGTCAGCCGGGCCAACGCACGCAAGGCGAACGCAAGTCGAGAAGCTCGGAATTAAGTTAAATGATATTCGCCGATGTGTTCGACTGTCACACTATTGTCGTTCGACACCACCACCGCCCCTGCTGCTGCTGTCGCGCCAATACCGTCCCTGCTGCTGCTGCTGTCGCGCCAATGCCGCCCCTGCTGCTGCTGCCGCGCCAATGCCGCGCCCCTGTCCTACGAGAGGCGACAGAAGAATTACGGTACGACGAGGGCTCCGAACATCGGCGAACGTCGACGTCGACAAACAACGTGAGAGTCCGGCTCTGCTGTCCGTGAAGAGTCACCCGGGCCATTGCCCTTCGACCATCATATGGCGTAGCCCCTGCTGCCGTCGCCGCCGCATTGGGCTGTTATTTCGCTGCTGCCGCTGCCGCCGCCGCTGCTGCCGCCGCCGCCGCCGCTGCTGCTTATCCTCGTCGTGCCCAAACCAACCAGCCTTCCAGCTTCCCGATCCATGTTCGACACCACGTTAGACGGCCTCGGCCCCTTCCCCATCGCCCAACTGCCCCTTCTCTTGCCCCCTAACGACAAAGAAGAAGTAGCAATTCTTCTTCTTCATCATCTCATCGTGTTTGTCGTTGCGTTGTTCTTTTTCTTTTTTCTTTTCGTGTCTGTCGTTGCCTTCATACTTATCATGTTCGTCGTCGTCGTCTTCTTTTTCTTCGTTATCGTATTCGTCGTCGTCGTCTTCTTTTTCTTTATCCTGCTCCTGGTGGTCTTCTTTTTCCTTATAGTGTTCGTCTTCTTCTTCTTCTTCCGTATTGTGTTTGTCTTTTTCTTCTTCTTCTTCTTCGTCTTCTTCCGTATTGTGTTTGTCTTTTCTTCTTCTTTTTCTTTATCCTTATCGTGTTTGTCTTTTTCTTCTCCTTCTTCCGTATTGTGTTCGTCTTTTTCTTCTTCTTTTTCTTTAACCTTATCGTGTTCGTCTTTTTCTTCTTATTTTTCTTTAACCTTATCATGTTCGTCTTTTTCTTCTTCCTCCTTATCGTGTTCGCCTTCTTCTTCTTCTTCTTTTTCCTCATCGTGTTCGTCGTCGTCGTCGTCGTCTTCTTCCTCTTTGTCGGTGTTGTCGCGCCTTGTTGCGATTCGTCTTCGACTCTGAGCCAGCAGCAGCAGCGGCAGTTAGTCGCCGCCGGTGAGGATGGTGGTGGTGGTGGTGGTGGGAAAATCGCGTACGCTCGCGCAAGCTTGCGACAGGACTTGGATTGCGCGCGTCGAGCAAGAATCGGACGACCAGCACTATTGAGGCTAGCGAGGAGAAGCAGCAGCAGCGGCAACAGCGGTTCGAGCACCGCCACCCACCCGAGGGAGAAGAACCGGTTCCTGGAAACGATCCCTGTACCGGACCACCGAGATGGTCCGGTACAAGGCGTCGCGTGGTCTCACGTGGTCGGCGGAGATTCCTCCCTTCCCCCCTATCACCGCCTTCTTGTCGCTGCTGGCGCTGCCGGCGCCTCCCGACTAACTTGCATCGTCGGCAATCTGTGTGGGGTGTTATGGAGTGCAAAATGCAATCGCGTCGTTCAGGGCTTCGCGTCCTCCCCCCCCCTCGTCGCCCGTGTTCGCTTACAATCAAGGTGGTGCGGTGGTAAGTGGCCGGTAAGTAAGGAGAAGCAGGTGGAGGCGATGGACAGAAACAGTTGTAGTAGCAGCAGCAGTAGCAAGTAGTAGTAGTAGTAGTCTTTAGTAGTAGTAGTAGTAAGGGTCGTAGTAGCCGGGAGGGTAAGTGCTTGGCGCAAAATGAGTGATCCGGCACGCTCGACCTAGTCGACATTGCGGTCACCCCCCGACCGACCGACCGACCGAACGGTCGGTGTTCGGCGAGCGCTCGCCGGCGCCGCGTCGACGGTCGGCCGCGTTTCCAAGAAACAACAGTGGAACACTGGTCGATTCAATAGAGCCATCTGCAAGCGAGCAACTGCCTCTCAGACGGCTTACCGGACCGGCTGGCTGGCTGGGCTAGTGATGTGTGATTGGTGTATTTGCATCGAGCAATTGCCTCGCCTATCTCTCTCGTTCCTCCCTCTCTCAGGTTTCGTTTAAGGCTGTTGTTTCTCGTTTTTATTCCTCTCTCTCTCTCGAGCTTTTTTCATCCTCTGTATCCAGCTTTATCCGTCATTCTCACTGCCTTAACTGGCAAGGTATGCAAAACGAAGATCGCCAATATTTTTATTTGAGCAGACGAGGCGTGAGCAGACGCTGTTAACTTGTGTGCGGCTCCTTTACTCTCTAGTAGTGCTCGTTTGCAGGCAATCGTCGTGGGCGACACGAGTCGTGGAACTCATGCTTATCGTCGAGGTCGGCCATTTAAACGACTATTTACGACCGACAATAATAACATTTGTCTCACAACACTCATCGGCGCTTCAATTGCTGTCGAATTCTTTTCTACGGGGCACCAAGCTTCACATGCCGATAACGGCTGCTCAGGTAGATAGGTAGATCAGGTTGTATTTTGTTTGCATGTAGTACATCAAAGGCAGTAAAATGAAACATTATTGAAGATCAGTCAACAGGAGATCAGGATAAGAGTGGTCAGTAATGGTCGGCGACATAAAGAGAGAAAGTCGTGGGTTCAATCTCAACACGACCCCTGCCTCGTTCGAAGCGGTCTCAGTCAAAATTCGCATATGTGAGTTAAGGGTACAATTAAAGACAAATAAACATAACAAACGTTCTTTATGTGTGCTGTACACAAAACTATCAGAAGCAAGCAGATGCTTTGCCGAGCTGTTTGTAGAAGAATACTAGATTGCACCATTACATAATTACTCTTTCAGTGTAACTCAACTATCCTTTCAGCCCTATGTACGAATTAAAAAAAAAATTATGTGTACGATGTAAAAATAAACTGACCGCTGTGTGATCACCGAATAGCAAAGTTCCAGAAGGTTTTCCTTGAACGAAAATTAAATAAGTTAAGTGTGTGCCTACAGTAAAAATGTTCGCCATCAGCCACACCGGGGATGGGACGCGGAGTTAGGTGCATAAATCTGGAGTACAATCCAACTCCGTACGCAGAAGTCTGAATGTGCTTTGACGGCAGTCGCCGCTCCTGTGGTCGTGGCCGGCACCGTCACAGAGTCATTGTCGTCGTCGTCGTCGTTGTTGTCTCACTGTCGTGCGTGTATCTGGGGCATAACAGGGGTATAAGAGGGGTATCAGCTTGTGCGTGTACGCAAGTCTAGTCCACAGGGATTGACGCTACCAACAGGGAAGCAGTGGGGATGGGGGGGCGCCTTTTGTCCCAAGACGGCGCACGACAGGCGGGAACAGATCGCAGTCGCACAACGTGGCAGGCTTCGGCGGGACGGCAAGGCTGGGGACAGGGACAAGACGAAGCAAGCCCCACCGATGAAAAGGAGGAAGAACACCGCCGTGCGTCACAGATTTATCTAAATTTGGAAGTGGTTGGCTTGCACAGGGGCAGTCGGAACCACGGTGCTTCGGGCCCATCGGCCCATTTACGGTTGTCGTACACCGGCGCCATTGTACTACTACATCCACTACTACTACTACTACTACTACTATTACTACTACTAGTACCACTACATTTCTCCACCGCCGATCCTCTCAGGTCTTTCTCCTCACCTCCACCTTCTCCTTGTCCACCACCACCACCACCCCCAGCGCCTATCCCAGCGCCTGCTGCCTGCCAGACCTGCTTGCTGCAAACGCTGTCCAAACGCCAGGATACTAAGGGATTTATATTGCCAAACAGTCTACTCCAAGCGGCTGGCGCGGTACCGGCGAACGCCAGCTAACAACTAACTTACTAAGCGATGACACTCTCTTACCGACCAGTTGGCGGTTACACCTGACCCTAAGGGACCCATCGCGTATTGCATCTCGGCTGTCTCTTGCTGCCTGATGTTCAGGTGCCGAATGCACGAACACCGAACACCGACGACGACGACTTCTGCTGCGTGCCTCTCTTGTTGCTTGCTGTGTGCCGGGGGTAGACGGGGGGCAGGAGAAGCCGGCGACGTAGAGAGTAGATGACTGCAGATCAATTCTTCAACAACGACAACAACAACAACGACGACCGTTCGAGTGTTGTCTACGTGGAATAACTGAACTTGGCTAAGCTGGGCTGAGCTGGCTACGAGGACTACGAGCAGAGGAGAGAAGGAGGAGTTGGACTTGCGCACACACGTCGAACATCAGTGAGTGCCTGCTCGGATCTTGTGCCCTTGACAGCCTGGCGAAACGTGCGCGAGAACACACGAAAAGTCGCCGCAAGTGTGGCTTAAACGCTGGCGCGAGATCCCTGCAGGTAGGAGGAAAACGGTAGAAGGACGACAACGAGACACGTGGCGGGAACGCATATGCCAAACGGGTGACGGAGACCAGGAAGCCAGCGAAGAAGAGTGAATTAGCTTAGTTTGTGGCAAGCAATCAAACCTAATCTCCTGCTCCTTCAAATCACCGCTGTTGTGCATGCGCCGTGGCCACCTTTAAGCTGTGTGGCTGCAGGGCAAGTACCTATACGTATTTGCGTTAATAATAAATCTAGCAGTCTAGCCATTAGCCACAAATTGGTTTTTAGGGCACGAAAACACCGTGTTAAAGTCTAGGTACATCAGCTATCATCCTGAACACTACGTTATACATGTGCACTAAACGAGCACATGTACGTAAATATATATATATATATATAAAGATTTTAAAGGTACCATCAAATCACCTTGCTCCTACTTAGAAACTAAGGGCGCAATTCTTCTAGAACTACAAGTGTTTCCACAAGGAAAGTCGACGATGACAGTCTGAAGGGAGCTCTTGCTGTCGCTGCCTCGTGACCCCCCACCCCCGCCCGCCATACACGCAGTATTCGTAGACCCGAAGTCTGGCTTTGACGTGACGCCGCGAAACAAAGTGTGTTGAGAAAGCTTGGTCGTTGTCGTGTTAGTCAACCAATACTGGAACTCCTGGCAGCAATGCCCTAAGCCAACCAATGATACTAAATGAAGGGGTTTGCGAGCATGGCCCCGGAGCAGACCACCGGATACCCTCAGGGAGACAGCGTAGCCCCTTAGTTATCTCCGTTCCTCTGACTGATCTTCCAGAGCAGATCAAGGATTTCCACAACACCGTCGAGGGGGTTAGTATAGGTAGCTGGCAAGCACTTTCAGGTTTGCCTATAGGTAGGCTATATGCAGGATCCCTAAAAGTGTTTTTTTCGAACTAAACCTGTAGAAAGCGCGCTAAGTCGGTCCATCAAATGTGGCAGCGCTACGAGAAGCCTTAACCTACTACTTCCGATGGTGTCGTCAAGTTTAATGGACGATTTCCCCACATGCACTCCAGAAAGTTTTCCGCCAACTATAAAGCTTGATGCTAAAGCTTCAAGGGTTTCTATTATGCCCGTTACGGAAAGGGATGGAAAGACGGCGACGTGATACCTTCCTAAAAGGTGCAGACTAGCATAAGGCATCGTAGGCAATTAACGGACCATTGAAAATCCTAAGAGCATTTAGGTCATTATAACATGTAGAGTAACTACAGAAAAATCAAACAGAAAAACGCCATTGTTAGCCGTCCAAAGACCCAGCCGATAAACAGTTGCCTCTTTGTTAGTTTGAGGTCTCAATAGTAAAAGCCCTCCCCCTCTGCCTGAAAAGGAAGTGGCATAAGCTCTACGACAACGAGCAGCCAGGCAGCCTTACCGAATTCCAAGGACATTATAAATCAGGTGCACAAACAAACGTATCTGCTATTTCAACTTACTTGCGCACGCAACCAATGTAGACGAAACAGCGTAAAGTAATGTTGTAGGATCTAGGAGCGCATAAAATATGCTCGCACACACCGAATGCTCCATTGCGCCCTTCAGTAGTCAAGCAGGCAATTCAGATTCAGTTTGGATCTCCTTGGTTTTTGCCGGTTAAGGTCCACGGGACTGATCGTCCACGTACATTTATCTTGATTTTGCATCATTCAATACAAACGCCCTTCTACTGCTCTGGTCCGGGCGCACAAAACGTCTACGATTAGTACAAACAAAATACAAATATGCATCGAGGACAATGCGCTATATATATATATATATATATATATATATATATATATATATATACAAACGTGCCTATTTCATGAGGAGCAGAGCTAGACAATAGAAACAGACTGCACACAGCCATCTAAACCAGCGGTTAGTTAAGCGCGGCGCATCGTGTTATGTCTTACCGAGACGGATGGTTCGTCAGGACGAGGGTGGGGAATAGCTGCAGATAGATGAGATAGTTGGGAATTGGCGCATCGGACTGTTTTTGTCCGCTTGGGGAGCAAACATTGTTGCTCGCATTGTTGTGTCGCTTTGTTGCTGCCATTGCAGTTCTCGCCGGCGGACGACGAGCCCGGCCAAATGAACCACGCGTGTGTCGATCCATCCACCAACGGTGACAATATAACCAGTCAACCAGCTAGAGACGGCACCGCTCGCTGCGCACAGCGGCGGCGCTAGAGCCTAGCACATACATCTAGTAGATGAAAACTTGCGGCTGTTACTGTTAATGCCGGATATATTACCATTGCGAATCAGTACCATTGCCGCCGCCAGTTAGTGCCTGGTTAACGGAAGAGCCCTACCGTAACTGACGACATAACAGCCAACAGCGCCCCCCCCCCCCCCCCGCACCCCCTCCTACAGACAATCGGTCATTAGCTTACAAAGATGTACTAGCATATTCGTACATACGTATATATGCATGCATGCATGCGTGCCGGCGTGCGTCTATGCATGCATATCCATCCACAGGCGGGTGACTCTGAACAACGGATCAACGAACGCCGGCCGCGACATTCCGGCGTACTACTAACTAGGCTACTTGACGGCAGGCTTTTGAAGTCGGGGCGTCTCGAATCCGGTTAATTAGCAGGCGAGCGTCTCCCTGCCGTCGTTTCGGCAGCGAGCGGTGGTGGCACGAACAACAAAGAGTTGGTTATGTTAGTGAACTACCTCGACGAAATGACGGCGAATAATAATAATAATAATAATAATAATAATAATAATAATATTGCCCGTTCAATGCCACGTGAGTTTGTTTTTTATAGGGGTAAACGTTGGATTCGATGTCCGTCGTGGCGGCCCGTTTAAGGATTGCGCAACGCTATTCAATGGCGATTTAACGTTGTAAGAGACGCGTACAGACAAGGTGTACACAGAAGTTCGAAAACATAAACGTCGTCCAGTTCAGACTGAGGTCTCAATTATCAAATAGATTTAAACTCGGAGCGAAATAAGTGCATAGCATCATCAGCATATTTACAGTAAATATATTGCTACAACACACATACAGAGAAGTATTAGAACGTGGTAGAAAACGAATCATCATTCGCCAAGCTGTTCGACGACGTGTATTACCTCTATCGGTGGTGGTGGTGCTGCTGCTGTTGTGTCTGTGTACGGTGGGGAGCCGGGTGTGTTATCCGTCCTGTGTTACCATTGGTGAGTGAGGCAGCGAGTGAACGAGTCTATTTCTAGGCGATTCTAATCATCGACCTCGATGAGTCCGCAGAGACCCATCGCTCTGCTGCTGCCGCCGGCGCCGCCGCCGCTGTTGTCGACGTGGGCCGGCCCACCTTCTCCCTGCCCTCCCTCCCTCTGCTCTACGTCCAGCTTGAGACTGGCAGACTGACTGAGCTAGCTGAACGACGTTTCGACGCCCCTACAGTGTGAGTATATCGTCGTTATTTCTTGCGCTGCTCTTTTCTTTTGTTTGAGTCTTATTTTTCTTCTTCTCCTTCTTCTTCTTCCTTTTCGTCGTCTTCTCCTGCTTTCCTTTTGCCTTTCGTGCTTCCTCTTTTTTATGTTTGTTTTCCTAGGCCGACTACTTGGCTACTTGGCCGAACGAAGCGTGGTGGCCGTACAAAAAACAATCCTCCTCACCGAAGTGCACCACCATTGGGTCGTTCCGACGCGAGCAGGTTTTCAAGTAGACGTTCTCGTTGTTGTTGTGGCGGTCGTGGTCGTGGCGGACCTCGTCCGCGTCGCCCTTCAGAGTGAAAACGTTTGCAAGGAGTCAGAGATACGTTCGTTTGTTGACCGCTTCGTTCCGCGATCGTGGTCGTCGCTGATGCAGTCGCTTTGCCGCGTTTGTGCTGAAAAACTGCGCTTGCCACACTTGGGTAGAGCTAGCTGGCCTTTGGGTTTGGTTGGCTGAGGAGGGGCGGCCTGACGAAGCTGGACAGAGCCCCCTTGCCGGTGCGCTCGATCTCACACTGCCAGACGGCTGCCTTCTTACCGCTGACCCCCGACGACGGCAGCGGTTCTGAACGAATACATAACTATGAGGATTTCGACGACGACGACGACGACGGGCAGTGCGCACTACTTTATGCAGTAAATGCAATTCTTTCTTCTTTTCTACGGCCCCGCTCGACTGAGCGGCTAGGAGCTCTTGTTGCAAAGTCTTGGTCTGAGGAGGATGTGGGGGGCGGTCTTGGTGAGGTGTTGGTCAGGGGGGAGCTGAGACCAAGGCCAAGGGGTACGGGGGGGGGGGGGCGGTTGGAGGAGCAGATAGGGGCAGATGGATAGAGGCGAGTCTGAAAATGGGGGAGAATGTGTCTGAGTGTGTGCGCGTGTGGCGTTGGGTTGGTTGTCTTGCTTCGCCGAGTCGGCGACGAGGCCGACCTCCAACCAGATGAAACCATTCGCCGGCAGCAGGAGTTTCATCTCACCTTCTCTTCTCTTTAGCGATTCATTCGAACACGACGACGACGACGACTAAATCGACTACGCTACCTACCTGCTTGCCTGCCTGCCTATCTCTGTCCGCCATGACTGCAGATCACGCTCATTCACTCACTCATTCGCTAGTTCGCTCGCCTTTTCCCTTCGGCTTGCTTTTTCGATGCGCACCACTCTCGCGTCTCGGTCCCGGTCCCAGTCGCGATCCGGGTCCTGCACTGGCCGGCGTCTGCTGCTGCTGGTGCTCTTTACTCGATTCTGGAGGCACTTCATTCTCGCTGCACCTCAGGGTGATGATGACAACGACAACGATCTTACTAGTGCTGCTGCTGCTGCTGCTGCCGCCGCTGTTGCCACTGCTGCTTCTACGGCTTCTCTTCATCGCCAAGCGAATCTGTCGAGTATCATGGAGTCGAGTCCACGTTCAGTCGTTCAGACGAGGGGCACGCGAGTTGTTGCCGTACTACTGCTCCGGCTGTTCCGCACTGTTACTACCACTACGGCCACTACAATTACCATTAGTACCATACTACTACAACGAGTAGTGCTTCTTCTTCTACTGGTTTTCGTCGGGTCGACCATCAGCGAAGGGCACAATGACAGCAGCAGCAGCAGCTGATAGCAATGGTGTTGTACCAACGGCCAAATTTTGATAGCCGCGGCTATGGTCGAGCACAATAGGTCGGAGACGGTGAAGTGTTGTGGACACGCCGCGTACTACCCCCCCGCCGAGTATTGTCATGCTGCTGCTGCTGCTGTTCTGTATAGCTCGCTGAGTCTATTTGGCTGTCCACCTGTCCGTCTGTCTGGCTGGCTGGCTGTTGATCAGCGACTCGACCGAAATTCTCCTCGAGTCGTTTCTTAAACTCTCTAACAGCCTAACCCTCTCCCCATCTCTAGTCCGAACTCTTCTCTCTATCCCCCTCCCGTCCTTCACGACCTCGTACCTCAGTCTTGTGAGCAGTGCAGGTAATAAACGCGACGCTGCCGACTTACCCCCGTCACCTCCGCCGTCGGCACTGCTGCTGCTGCTGCTGCACACTTGTCATGTCCTCATCTCTTGAAAGGACGCATATCCTTCAACTCGCGCGTCATGAATACTCAGCGATCACTTATTTTCCCCACCAGTCCCCACACAGCTCACCACTTCTCGACGCGCCTGAAGGCACAGCAGACGAAGACGCTCAACGAGCGATTTAAGTGAGACATGTTGAAATATTACGGGCTACCTCTTTTACAGTACTGTTCAACTTAGGAAGCAGGTGGTCGATCTCGAATATATGGATGCATTTAAATATATATATATATATATATATATATATATATCAACACTGCACCGACGAATTGAGGCATTTTACAAAAACAGAAGTCTAACAAGTGATTATCACCAAACTAGACAAGACCTTGTTGTATACAAAATCTGCGCCCACCAACACGTTTCTATAAGCCATCTCATATTCCACTTTGTAGTTAGATCCTTAGAGGCTGAATTGCCGTAGGAACGGCACAATTTTCTTAAAGGCCGATTCACGACTGATACTGGTCATTTACGTTAGGACACGTAATATACACGTCAGCAACAGAAAGCAATAATACGCGTGGCTGAATTTCTAGTTTGCACTACAAGGTATTGACTTGTGGACACAATTCACATCAAATTATTAATCAGGGGAACACTGTAGAATATTCTTCGTGACATCATGCGGAACAGTATCACCACCCTAGAAAACGGAGAACACCAATCGTAGATGGAATTTTATTATGTTTTATAAAACGAGTTTTGTGACTGTCCAAATAAGTTGTCCAAGACAACCCTTGCATTTGAACGTACTTAGGAAATTTGGCACTAGACAAAATTGCACTTAACACACTCGCCTTGGAGTCATACCGAAAGTTTGGAGAAAAACTAATATGGAGTTCGTATGTCGCAATTACACAGACGAGCTTGCTCTCATATCTAGCTAATGGAAGAAGTCGGCGCACAGAAATAGACAGGGAGTATGCCGCGTAACCTGGCACCAAATGGTTATCACTTGTATATATATGTATGAAAGACAACTATTGCAACGTCAACGAATGCGTGTACAGATATTGTGTTAGATGTGACGTTCGACAATACCACATATTAAGGTGTAAAAAAATCATTATTACGTCATCACGTCAAACAGGATTTGGATGATAGGACGAGGGTAGAAGGTAAGTCATCATACGACCAATAATTGGAGAATAAATCTTACTATACATATATATATATATATATGTATATATTTAATACAGGTGCTAACGTAAATGCACTATTTTACTTACTTAAGTTTGATCAATTAAGATGATAAATGGAAGAAGGGATACGTTGCGTGGAATTATGTATTTACAACAATAAAAGCCATATATGTAATATGTATTCTATTATTATTATTATTATTATTATTATTATTATTATTATTATTATTATTATTATTATTATTATTATTTATTACATGTTAAATAATGTTACAATTGTGAGGTCTGAACGTATTATTGCAAATTCTTTAAATAATTATTTCACTCCATGGCGCCTAAAATAGATGCAGCGTTTCCTCTGCAAACGGCCAAAGACAACGCTTGCCTCAAGAATTGACCCTCTCTTTGGTCGCCTGTGACCTCCTGAATTCGCTTACTCAAATCTTTGAGAAATGCTTCGGTTCCCTTGCTGATTGGTCCTAGCGTCTCCATGGCAATAGGCACGAAAGTATATCTTGTTTCCAGTTCAGTGTATTTAACGCGTTTTCTGGCTTCCGCATGCTTTGCCACCCACCCCGGCTCAACTGAGCTGTGGTGTATTATTTCTGTGTATTTATTCTATTTACCTATTGGTCCCATAACAAACATTCGAAAAAATATGGCTTTGTTATATATATATATATATATATATATATATATATATATTTGTTCCGAGTCTGGGTAATAGTTCTAAAAAATGCATTCTTATTTTATATAGTGCATAAACATTTAATAAATATCATCATGCTACGCGACCCATCATCCCCCCCAGCTTCGACCATCATCAAAGGAATGTCTCCCAGTGCAACAATGTTTTGAGCTAACTACAATTGAGTGTCAAAAATGGCATTGCACCGTAAACACGCTACCAGCCTGATTGTTTATCATACACATTGGCTCCAGTTGTTGATACGGTTGGTGCTACGTTTATTTTGACGTACGGGTCTCTGGCCTAAATTAACTAGAATTAAAAACATTTTTTAAAGAGCTTGTTTTTAATTCTAGACCATCCTCCGTCCCCTACGGGCTTGGAACTTAGGTATATCTTCAATGCACAGAAGGCCGGACATGCTAAGATATGTAGGGTTTCCCCAACAGTCTTTGTGGCAGCATGGCCGCGGACTCTCAGCGGTGTGGTTTATCATCTATTCTCAATGAGCATCGCTCAAAGAAATTTGATCAACAACAGGGATCAAACCGGCGACACCCCGGTAGATGACAACCATGACTAGTCCCCCATCAGCCCGTTTGGCCCGCCACGGCCTAAGTTAACTGCAGCGGTTGTACTCCTGCTTTTACTGTGCTGTTTATCGATGTTTGTCTTCTAACAAGTCCAGCAGGGCTCGTGGGCGCTGCAGCGACGTTGATGCCTCATGGTGTTCTGGTGGGCTTCTGAAAGGCAGCACCGTAATCATTGTCGCGTTGCCTGCTGTTTCCGTCGCTTCTGGTTGTGCTGAGAATCAGACTGTACTCTAGCTAAAACTCTTCGGGCTGGCCCTCAGCCACGATTTAGCGTCCACAGGACTGCCTTTCGCATTATCCCATAGACGGACCCCATAGTTCTCAATCGGACAAACGGTGCAACGGTGGGGCTCAAACCCGCACTGCACCTATATGTCTCCTCCGGTCCCGAGGCGCACGCGAATGCCCCCACCACCACGCCACCGCGCTCGACTTCACACTCTAGGCTACGGCGCTGTTGTTCTTGGGCTCTCTGTAACTCGGCCCATCGGCCGAAGTCCGAAGTTTGATTGGGCAGATGCGACGGTTCTGAGTAACAGCGAGAACAGTGACCGATTTGGAGATCGTCAAGGTGCTTTGCGGTGGTTTGTTCTGCATTTTACATGCACTTACAAACAGTTCCTACAACTCAGTACCGTGACCATACATTAGAGTTTTATTTACTGGGAATTCACAAACAAAACACAACGCTCTCAGTGACGTGGTTTTGATAAGCAGCGTAGTTGCCCCTCTCACACTATACCGAGGTGACAATGATAATGAAAACGACAATGGTAATGACGATGATGATGATGCTCATGATGACAGCCTTAGTACAAGACCCTTTCTACTATACATAACTATGGGACGTGCTCGTAGTAGATCACTGAGGTATTATTCACTCTTGTATATGCATAGATGTCTGAAGAAAGTGCGTGTGTGAAATTAATCCTAACAAGACATTCATTTAAAATACAAACCGCGTGAAATCAACTATTATATTACAACTAGTAAAAGTAGATACAATAATGACTGTTGCTGTTTTTGTAACTACTACTGCTGCTGCTACGACAGCAACAACAAAAACAATGATGACATTAACTAACATTAACTACTGTCGACGGGACGGAGTAAAGAAGACGGCCGGCGACTCGGACACCTGGAGTCGTGAGTTCGACCGCAATCCATGACGCATACACTTCGAAAGCAATTATTCGTAAAACTTGCATATTGGGGTTTGTATTATAACTAGACAAGAAACTAACAACATTAAACTTCTGTTATTACTCTTGATGATCACGATTAGAGCAGTGACTATGACTATCGCTCAAATCAAAATTTGATCAACAACGGAGATCGAACCGGCGACACCCCGGTAGATGACAATCATGACTAGCGCTACACTAGTTCCCTAGACCACGCCGTCACTGACTTGTAAGTACTGGAAATTCGGTATCGGCTACAGTCACCTCTACCAGTACTCACTACAGTAGCAGCAGCAGCAGGCGTAGCTGGACTGCCTGTTTCGACGCGTGCATTCTCATCCACGTACAGTAGCCACTGCATTTCGCCGCACTGCACATCCTTCTGCACCACGATGGTGAAACATTTCTCATACAACACACAACACACCGAACGATTGGTGATAGCGGCGACGGTAGTATGCGGCCCGGGACAACGGTAAGCAAGATAAAGAGGAAAAATAACTTGGTCAAACCACACGCAGCAGAGTAGCGGATGCCGAATGCTACGCTCTTCAAGTGGTAATGTTCCTACGTAATATTTCTATGTTCCTCCATTATATATATATATATATATATATATATATATATATATATATATATATATATATATATATATATTTATAGTTCACTCTTTTTCTCCCTCCTTCGGCGAGTGCGTTTTCTGCGGCAGGAAGGCGTCGCCTTGCGACTCCATGTCTACGATGACGACACCAACGGCACGGCAATGTCTCCTGCTCTTCTTCTTGGTCTCTGGTAATGCTCTCCCTGGTACTCGTCTTTGCCGCATTTATTCCCTGCCAGCTCGGTCATGGCTAGCTAAGCACCAACAACAACAACAATAGCAACAGCAGCAGCAGCAGCAAATAGCAACTCGTGGCCTAGCATCATTGTTGTTGTTGGTGTCGTCGTCGTCGTCGCTGCTTGCCTCAGCTTGCCTTATCTTCTCTACGACGGAGGTAGACGACACTACTACGACGCGAGAGGCGAGCGTGGAGCGTACGTAGGGCCCAGGCCAGCCTGAGGAAGATCTGGGGTTGCCGCGACGGAATGAGGGGTGCGACGTGGGGACGATCGGGGCTTTCGTAGCTGCTGCTTAGTCTGTGGTTGAGTGAGCAACTCGGCCGACTGAGTACGACAAGTCAACGCTCGAGAAAAGTACGAAAACAGAGAAATATACGGCGTGAGAAAGAGGGAGAGATATTAAAGACACAGCGATATATATATATATATATATATAGAGAGAGAGAGAGAGATGGAGAGAGAGAGCGCGCGGGGAACACGAGGGGGCTGGAAGAAATGTTGTCGTCGTAGCCGTTCAACTCAACATGCGGTAGTGGTAGTGGGGGTGATGCTGATGGCAGTGGCATTGGTGTGTGCTTGACAGACAGGCAGCACACAAGCTGGGGGTTGGGGAAGTGGGGGGGGTTCGGGGGCTGATGCCGTCGTTACCATATGCCATGTTTCGGCCAGCAACTTCTCTCATACTTTTCTTTCTATCATCCGTTCTCCCATAGTCGCCTTTTTCCCGTTTTCGCCTGCGTTAAGCGTCCGCCTTCTCACATAGTCCTCGACCGACCGACCGACCGACCTAGCGAGTGAGCTAGTGAGCAAGCAACCGTCGCTAAGCCGAAATATGACAAATCATATGAATAATATATCATCAAACAAATTATATTTCATAAATATGACATTAATGGTGTTGTCGGAGAGAGGGACACAAATAAGGAGCACGGGGGGGAGAGAGGCAGCAGTAGCAGCGTGAAAGGTGGCTAGGCTGAACTGAGTTGGGCAGAAGTCCCGGGTAGACTGGACCGGCAAACGGTGGTGGCGGAAAGGAGAAGATGCGTGTGATGCTGGGCGTAGAGATGCGTAGACACGAGAACCACGCGGGGGAGGGGGGTCGACGCTAGGCCATGGGTCGCCATGGACATGAAGATCGCGAGAGAAACACAGAGAAACGGAGGAGTAATGAGGTAGTGAACGGAGCGTGCACTCCAAGGCGACAAGGGAACACAGATAAACATAGACAGAGGGGGTGAGAGTGAGGTATTGAGAAAGACAGTGGGGGTGAGAGTGAGGTATTGAGAAAGAAAGACAGAGGGGGTGAGGAGGGAGCGTGAGTAAGCAAAGACAAACACACATTGTAGGTTAAGCATGGCGTTGGTGTCTGGCACGGCTTCCCTAGTCGTCAGCTGCTCGACGACGATGCGAGAAGTAGCAGGAGATGGTGGTACGAGAGAGCAGCGCACAAGCATGAAGAGAGTTCGGAAGAGTTTATTATTAGCTTAGAGTAGTGGACTTTGCTGCCGGCAGTGCGATGTGGGGGCGTTGGTTAGCTTCAAGCGTCCAGACTTCGGCCGACATGTCGGCCGCTACAAATTAGTGAGTGACTTTCGGAGGCAGAATTTACCCATACATGTTCCTCTTCTTCGTCGTCGTCGTCGTCATCATCGTCGTCGTCGTTGTCGAGCTTCGTTTAGCTGAGCATCTCGAAGGCGTGTGCCTATTCTTGGGGGATCGGAGATATACCACTCGTCGGCGCCATGCTCGTGTTGCCTCGAGGCAAGCAGGAGGCGTTTTATAGCTCCGGGAAGAAAACCACGTACATCACCTGCTACCCAACCTGTAAGGCTGTGTCTCACAGGCACGCTATTCGGTACAGCACACACACACATTTGGCTGAAGGGATCTAATATCAGGACTGTCTTCTTTTTCATCACACTTTGTCGATTGTGTTGTCCGAGCAGTTATAGCTCGCTGTTTCGTGGACAAGCCCTGTCCTGGGCATGTCATGTCAATTCTAGCATCTAATCGATGTGTTGTGATCCTTCCAAGCCGATCATCAGGTTGTTTTCTTATGCACATTGTATAAGGTATATATATATATATATATATATATATATATATATAAATATCATATATATCATATATATAAATATATGGCCGATGTTTCAGCTTCATGGGCCCAGACGCGTTTTATCAAAACGAAATAGACTCGAAACGCATGATAAGTATATGTTCTTACAGACCATCCATAGCTACTTGAGATGTGTGCAGTAATGTACTAAATATTAAAGTTGGTATTGTCATCAAGAAAAGCAACTGAATCGACAGCCAAAGCTTACGGTTAAGTCTGACTGTTCTAAGCTTAAGTTTAATCTACTTTTAGTGCTAGCACATGTCTACAATATACTACGGACTCACACATGCTAAATGTGCACTCTCATCTATTAAAAACCGATGGATTTTGAGTGTACGGGTTACCAGCGTAAAACAATTTTGTTGAATGTTCAAATCTCGCAATGACGTTCTAGATTACTAACTTAGGGAAAACGAATCAGAAACAAATCAGCAACTTTCAATGATTGATATGCAGTTCTTCTATTTGTCCACGTGTGTTCGACTCTAATGGCTACTGCAGAAATAAAGCCGACAAAGTTAGGACAAACTCGTTGAACTCATGATGTAGTCACATGATTCTACGTTATTTTCTTAACTTAGTAATACCAACCAAAGGCCTAGAGAGGCACTTCCGTTCCAAATATCTAGTTCCTTACTGAGGCAGTACATACTGCTTCTGTGCATCTGACGATCTCGGCTTGCGCAAGACGTAAGGCAGCGTCGACTTGAATGAAGATGGTGGTCGTCGTCGTGCTCGCTCGGGTGAAGTTCTCGATCTGAGTCGTCTCATGCAGGACTGTTTGTTTGGCTGTAGATTCTCGGTCGTCGCTGTACCGATGTCGTGTCATTGTCGTTGTCGTGGTCGTCGACGGCGACAGCGGCGACGTTTCTGCTGCGTTGCTGCGGCGCGGTTCGTTAGCGCAATTCAGACAGCAAAGCCACCCCCACAAACGGGGGCATTTCACAGCGCAACCAACCCAAAGTGCGGTCGCACTTTTAAGTAACCTTCCATCCGGGTGGCAGGACGACGACGACGCCGGGACACGTTCCTCTTCGTGGTCGGCCCAACATAGATGCTGTCAGATAGATGTCGGCCGGCTGTAGAGAGACTGTTAGAGAGAGACTGGCAAGATGTGCGGTTACGATGAAGAAGCGGGCGCGTCTCAGGCGTCTTGTTGTGTTCATCAGCCGTACTCGGCGACAATTCGCCTGGCAATCGCCTGTTTGTCAGGCTCTTTCTCTCTGTCTTTCTCAGTCGGCCTGCTGGCTGGCTGCCTGCCTGCCTGCATCCTATTTGTCTGTGGGTCTGTCTGTTTATCTGTCTATCTGTCGACCTCGGTCTGATCCTCAGCCAAAATCCTTGATTTGCCCAACTTCAAAATCGCCACCCAACAACAACAACAACAACAAGCACTACTCAGTTGTAACTCAACTAACAAGCCGCGTCGAAACGCGCCGCCGTGCGTCGCCTTAACGCCGCGCACGCGCCTTCTTTTTCGTCGCGCTCGTCGACCAGCCGCCCGGCCAGTAGTCTCGACCTCTGCTTGCCTATCGGGAAGGACTTACGAAACGTGGTGCAACGATCGGACCAAGTCATTGGTTGCTTGGTCGCATGCTGCTACTAAAAAAGTTGCTGCTACTGCTGATGCTGCTTCAGCGGCTGCATCCTTCGTCCCTTCGACACTTACGATATGAATTGGAAGTCATGATGATGATAATGATGCTGATCGCTGTGGTGATGATGATGATGATGTAGGTTATGCTGTCTGTGCAGCAAAGTGAAGTTAGTCTTCCGCCGAAAAGACGAGCGGGTACAGACGAGGGGGGGAGAAGGGGGTTTAGGGGCAAATTTGGGCGGCTGCAACGGCGGTACCAAACTCCAGTCGAGGCGCGAGTCTTAACAACAACGATAGCGTGGATGGTTGTTGTTGTTGTTGTTGATGATGATGATGATGATGATGATGATAACGACGGCGATTTCGAAAGCCACGACCACGACGAGAGAATTCTATGTTCTGCTCGAGCCAAAATGACACCAATTACGATTTTTTGGTCGCCAGCTTTACGTGTTTGCAAGCGGTCCTCGGCCCGTAGTAGTTGCAAGCATGAGCGGGAGCGACTACCTCCCGTCGCGCATTGTGTCCCCATGCTCGTCGTCTCCCATCCCCCTTCTCTCCCTCTCTCTCAACATTTCGCTCCTCTTCGCCTCACTCTCTATTTTGTTGTGTTTTCCGCAATCTCCATACTACTCTCTCGACCGGTCGGTCGATCGGTAGGCTGTCTAGTCGATTTATATGCTGTACGAAGTATGCCGTTCGTGACGGTTAAGGCGGCGGTGCAGCCCAAGTATAGCGCAAGACGCCGACGACGACTTCAGTGGAGGTTGGGTCGGCCTTCGGAGGGAAGATGCGCTCAGACAGAACAAGCAAGCTCCTTGCTCATTGGCGGGCAGAAGAATCAGCCATCGAAGCGGCCGGGGTGAGAGGCTCGGCGTGCTAACGATGTTTACAAATCTTAATGTGTTTCTTCGACGCTGGGACTGCCGCCGCTACCGACGCTGTTACTAGCGCCATAAGCGACGCATAAACGCGTAACTAGCGGGTGTTACACTGTCAAGGGCCGTGGTGGTCATGACGGTCGTGGCTAGTCAGTGGCGGGCAGTGAAAACGACATGTCTGAGGCTGCAAGACGTTTAGAGGTGCAAGACGGTGTGATGCGATGTGCTGGGGTAGTGTGTATTTGGAGATGCAATGTAGGGCGGGCAGGGGGTGCGAGATGTTGGGGACAAGACGCACGTTGACGGTTGCAAGGTCTTTGACGGGGTACAAGTTGTTTGGATAGTGCGAGGTGTAACTAGGGGCTGAGTTAAGATGTTTAGGGCTGCAAAATGTTACATCGGGAAATGGGGAAATGTTTTGGGAGGCAAGACCTTGGGAGATAGGGCGGGAGGGGTTAGATGTTTGCGGGCGTTGCAAGACGCTAGGGCAAGACATTTTGGGGTGGGGGTGTGGTAGCAGGGGGTGGGGGTGTGGTAGCAGGGGGTGGGGTTGTGGTAGCGGGGGGTGTGGTAGGGGGGGGGGCGGGTACAAGATGTGGCGGGACGCCAAAGTAAGACACGCATGGAAGTGCAAGATGTTACAATAAGCTGGTGGAGCAAAATGCTTAGAGGAGCCATGTGGAGGGAAAAGGGGGGCGGGCGGTGGTGACAGGGGACTCGAAGGCAGGGCGGCAGTTGTAGGACGTCATCGAGGTAGGGGATGGCCCAGCCAGAGAGCGCCCTTCTCCTGCAGCGTGCGCGGTGCACGCCTGACTGACATCCTCAGGCGAGTACCGATCGTCGTGATAATGGGGCCGACAATGACGACGACGACGGCCGCGACGATGGCCGCAGCAGTAGCAGCAGACTTAGCTGCTTAGCTAGTAGTTAGTTGGTAGGTTGCACTTGGCCGGTGCCCTCGAACGGGGGGGGGGCTTAAGTGCGCAGAAATGCGTCCCGAAACATGAGGCGCCGCAGGACGGAATCCTCTCGGAACTTCAGCCGAGGCGCCGACCCAAATCTCGTGCACGACGAGCATTCACTAACTTGCTCCGGCTATTGCTACACGCCGGCGAAGCAGAAGTGGCAAGGATGAAGACGATGGCTCTAACTATGTAGCCACTTTTCCACAATGAAGACAACAACGACTAAACAAAAGTGTGAGCTGCAGAGACGAGTCACAAGAAACAAAAACCGGAGAGAGAGCGTAAGATAGAGGGAGGAGATAGAAGGAAGAGAGAGAACGCGCGCGCGAGAGAGAGTGCAAAGCGTGAAGTGAGAATTCAGGACGGGAAAGATACACGTAGGCAGAATCAGTGGCCGCTCCCAAAAAAAAGATACAGCCTAGGAAAGGACGGGCCTGGCGTGTAGAAAAGATAAGGAAAGAAAAGCCAAGAGTAAGCGTGAGGAAAGGAAGGAGGCTAGCACCAGTTATGGCCACACAGCCTAGTCACACATCTTGCGTCCCATCGTTAGTTAGGACTTTTGTTGTTGTTGTTGTGTGGTGATAGCTCACGAGGTAGTATTTTTCTCCATTTGCGCTCGTTGTCCGGCTTCCATCTCCGATGAGTATGCCCACCCCCCCCGATTTGACAAACAAAGCCGCCTGCTTTAAGCCGAAAAATGTTGCCGCTAAAAGCTCCTAACGAGCGTTCGCTTTTGCGGCTTGCTCTTACGCACATCGGATTCGACTTTTACATGTAAGTCCTTTTTTCGCACCACCACCTAGCGGTACGAGAAAAATTTTGGTTAACGTGTCCGTACGTTATATATATATATATATATATATATATACTCGTATATCGCTGACAATTGTTTAGACCCCGTTATGAGTTAAATAAAACATATGGTTATATATATATATATATATATATATATATATATATATGTAATGAATGACTTATGAATTTGATATCATACAGAATCCTGACACGGCGCAGGTTGATGTGAAGCACTCTTCTCGTAACCTAGTGATTTATAGTATGTTTACATATGATGCAAATGGGTTGGGATGACCGCATTGAGTCACATTTTTCTATAGATTCAGAAGTGCCGCTTTATGTGCGTGTCAAATAAACTGTAAGGAATATTGAAATGTAAAAATATCAAGTTAAGCAAATTCATTTTTATTAAGTCAAATTGATGAAAATACAATTTTTTTTTTTAGATTTTCCCGTAAGGCAATTGCCCGTGTACGGATTTTTCATGTCAAGGCAAAGTTTAGTCCACTCCGGCATTTACCTTGTCTAAATTGGAAAGCATGCAAACCAATTTAAAAGCGGCCGGTCTGGGTCTCGAACCCAGTCCTCCCGAATGCAAGGCAAAGGCTTTGCCACTAAGCCACCTTGCTCGGTACTTCACAATTAACATATACGTGAATTGTGATTTTTTTAAAAACAAATACATACATTGTTTTTCACAAATACATACATTATAATCAAATATAACTTCTACATCATCTGTTGTTTTATAATAAAAATATTCAATAAGAATTGTAAATCAATTCGTGGTTTTAGTTTCAAACTCTAGGTTTTTTATTACCAACGATTGAGGAATATATTAATGCGAGACTTTTATTAAATAATGTGAACGTTTGAGTATCCTCTCGGAGCCGACACTAATTTAAAGGTGCATCCTTTACAAAATATCTACCTAAAGATTCTGCAATTCCATAGCATAATCACTGCACACACTGCTCAAACAACATGTATATTTTGACGGTGCAAACATTGGCATCAAGAGCCCTCACATGGCACCCCGGGCCAGGTCTGAGTTTCTTGGGCCTTATAAGGAGAAGTCGCCTGGAGTCGCCAAGGAGAGTCTTGCTGAAACGTAGACCATTGGTCATTTAAATACCTTCTGGTCCACAAATTCTTTTAGAACCTTTAGAATCAGTTGGTGGTAAATCTTTCCGTCGATTTTGACTTCTCAAAAGATGAGAACAAGCGCGTGCTTATCTACATGCACGTCGTCACTCGGGCTGGTGCTTGCACACTCGTGGCTTGAAATTGCTACTGCACGTGGTTGGATTTTCACTGCATTATACTTGATCTGCTGACAGATTGTTTCACAGTGAACATTTTCCTATCAGGGAGATGTTTGGCGTGACGGGCGAAAGAAGCGTTAACTCGTATGCAACGAACCTCTTTTTGCCTATCTGTAAGACTAAGAACTTGTCGAGACTTTTCGACACTTATTTACCTTGAGATGATGCGTTATGATCCGCATTACGCTTTTGCACTAGATTTTATTATCACGAGCAGTACTTGCAGCGCTTTGCTTCAGATTCTTCTTTAACCGGGAACCTTTCTGGTACTTTATTGGCTTGTTGCAGTGGGTTTTGGTCTGCCCGTGTGTCGCACAAACACCGAGCCTGTATCAAATAAATTTGTGTAGACTATACGATGCTATTGCTCGTTCACAACGTGATAGCGTTCCATTTGGCGGGCAGGCGTGTTAAAGTCATTATGGACGGTAGTTTACGTTATAAATATAGGTTTGCTAGATATCTCTAGGCAATGATTTTAAATAATGCGACTAGACAGATTCTCTTTGAGAACGTAACCTACTTAAAAACTAACTAAAGTTACAGTAGATTAATCACCGTTGCAAGCAAAGGACTACAGTAGTCAATCTACTAATGTGAAAGGTCAATCAGAGTTTCTTCGAACCCTCTGATTGGTTGACACTGATGGCACGAAACGTTATTACATCAAATTTTATATTTATGTATCTACGTATTATTGTAGTCCGTTTGTGGAGGCTCACGATACAGCTCCGCTCTGAGCAGAAAGAACGGTTTGCGTAGATCGATGCGGCACGCTTCTAACCTTTGTCAAAGCTCCGTCAGACGGCGACTGAGTCGTGTCTAACCAGCACTGCTGTCAAGCGCACACTGACCTCGACATGAAACAGACATAAGCTTGACGGTACGGAAATCTCTTGCTGCCGGTAGGCAATTAGGATAGCTGCAATTTTCACCGGGGGGTGAAATTCCGAATTTCCAAGAGGCGACGGCATGTCTGCAGACACGGAAACGGTTAACGGAAATAACACCAGACTTGCCGGTTTTAAAACTACGTATAATGGCGTACGTTTCGTTAATAACAGACTAGTGTCTTGGATATACGACAATCTGAGCAGCCGTAGTAGTCATTTGCTTCAAATGCCTTTGTCAACTACCAGTAAACCCAGACTGGTAGATGGTGCTCACCTAATGGTTAGCCTGTAAAGCCAAAGGATGTACAATGTGTTTTCCAGAGTTTTCGCGATGTATCCGTCGTGCGTCGTGTCGTCGCTTAGCAAGTGCTGATAACAATTATTTTCAATACTTGTGCTGCGCAAGTACACACATATATATATATATATATATATATATATATATATATATATATATATATATATATATATACATAGTCAATGTTGTTACGTTTCAGTGAGCGCTACCCCTTCGGCTTCCTGCAGTGGCAGCAGGACTAGCAGCATTATCTTGTCCCATGCTCGATATTGCTCGGGGATGTTGCTCGAATTCGCGTTTCTTGCCAAGGTACGTGTTTCCCCGCTAATTCTTTCTTTGGCGGAAACGTGGCACAAGTGCTAGCTGCTAGCCTCGTGTTGCATGAGAAGTACGCACGCGCGCCCACGTGCTCCCTGTACGACTGAGTGGCAGGCGGTTGAAGGGAACACGAGGAACAGTTTTACGCGGAGAAACCGCTACAGCCGGGAGTTTCCTCACCCCTTTTCCGTGTTCTTCCCTCTTTTCTCCTGCAGGAATAGGAATATTTCTAGTAGTAACAGTAGTAACGATATGTTAAGTTGTGTGCGTGTGCGTGCTTGTGTTTGCGAAGACGGTCGGGTCGGAACGAGGAGTGAAGCCGAGGCTATGTTAGGCAGGGGATCCATCGCATCGAGCCCTGGGGTTCTCGACATTGGTTGGCCCAACAAGCTCGACGCCTGCTCCGAGAACCACAACGGCTTCGGTTCGGTGCCCCTCGACAGAGACGACGGTTGAACGGGAGACCCCAGAACGTCGTCGTTGGCGACCGCCTCGTCGTTGTTGTCGGATCGAAAGGCTGATCGAAAAAGCCTTTAAAATATTTCACATCATTCTCTCATAAAAAAAGCAATAACAGGTTGTCGATATTCCGACAACCTTCGCAGCAGCAGCGACGGCGGCGGCAACGGTAGTTTCTCCATCCCGACGTCCGCTGCGCTCCTTACCGCATCGTATGGCCTCGCAACCCCTCAACCCCTTTAACTTCCCTTCGCCTACCCCCGCTTCTTGCGCCGTCACTGGCTCGTCCTGGCCGTCAACTCATTTCGTGGCTGAGTTTTATCGACTTGATGAGTTCTTTTGCCTCACGTAGCGGCAATGCGATGGTTGGCAGTGGCTCGAACCGCCTCTACCTTGCCGGGTGCTGGGCAGCCCGGGCGAGCGCGAGAAGACTCGGAGTGGCCGAGAGAAGAGAGTCGGTGTGAGGGGAGAATTGGAGGACCGGAGGAAGAGGATCGAATGGGGGGAACATGCGAAATGGGGGAGATAAAAGAAAGAGAGTCAATGTATAGGAAATATTTGAAGCCGTGTGGGCCCGCATGGGGTTTTGCCCTACGCCTTCAAACTCTTTCGGCTGCGGCCATAGTGGCTGCTGCTGCCGTTGCGACGGCTATGCCTATGCGAGGAAAGATTGGAAAGATTAACAAGCCCACAGGAACAAAACGCGCTAGATGAGACCCGTCTGGCACCCGACGAGAAGGATGACGATGACGCGGATCTCGACGTGGCAGCATGCCACGTTTGTCCGGGGGTGTCGGGGCGCGAAAGAGGCCATCTGATGATTGGCCAGAGCAGCCTGATAGTGTTCAAGGGTACACACGCACGCATGCATATATATATATATATATATATATATATATAATGTAATGTACGGCACGTATATGCATATTTTTATGGTTATCCATGTTGGATGTTTTTTTGATAAGAGCTTTTTATTGTGGCGTTGCTGTGATAGCCACCACTTGAAATTAAGCTCAGAACAGATCGACCTGCCGCATCCACAGAAGGAACATGCGCCTGGTCGGTGGTGATTGGCCAAACAATAAAAAAACTAAGATGTATAAACTACCCGTTTTTTTTGGCATACAGGACACACATATCAAGGTCATACAAAGTCATACGAAAAAGGGGTACGACCCTAAATGTGTAATAAATAGTACACGTAATAATAGTATGTTTATGTGATACGTGTAAATGCAATCTATCTACATCTGCCTTGGGTGCGACAAAACATCGATGTGGTACTTATCTGTTTTCTGTTTCTTTATTGGCAAACAAACATAATTGTTGAATACCACAACAAAGCACCTTTATGGAATCCTTATCCTTCAGATTACGATGCGACAACTACAAACTACGAGCCTACGTTTTAGCCGTGAGCGAGAGTATGCGACTAGCAACAGGTTCTCTTGGTCCATGATAAAAACCTATTTCATTAGTTTTTACTTTTTGGGAAGTAATTATAACAAACAAGCCTTAATTCGCACGCTATTTGGAAGAAAAACAAACTAGAACCAGGGGTGTCGGTAATGCTACTGGGCAATCTGGTAGTTATATCAACATCACAACTGCTATGAGGATCCTTAAAATTGAAATAGTGTCGATTGTAACGTACGGTTTACGGTTACTCGCACTATACTGAAGGCATATCATTTAAAAGAAGTGGATACATTAAAGAAACACATGTTAAACGAACCCTCAGCTTGCGCGTAGCCAACAACTTCAACTGTGCCGAGATAACACCTCGCAAAAAATCTAAGCAACGAATTTAAATATCAAGACAGTGTTATAAAACAACATCCTGGATACAGAAATAACAATAACAAACAGTTGTTTGTTAAATGTTCACCGGTTGGCCTGTTTTTAGAACGATTGACTGCTGGAAGGCTGCCGACAGCAGACAAATCTACATATATAACGACAGTTGTGTATGCAGAATTTGTGAAAAGATACTCTACACTAACAGTGATAGATATTACGTATTATACCGCACATAGAGCTTCACACTAGCACTTTAGCAACGACGGCAAAGCAAAATGCAATCTCGTTGTGTGTACAATTATAGTAATTTCTACGAATCAGATGGCGAACACAACGCAATATATTTTTAAACAAGGACAGAAAAAGAACAAGATTGGGCTTTACAAGTTGCTAGTGTAAGTTAGATACTATTATATAGAAGTGCGGGGCGGACCATCTCTACGAAAATGACCCCAGCAAATTACTCGCGCAAGCAATGCCTTTACCGGCCAGCATACACGCGAAGAGAAAATCGGCAAGACATATTGATCGGTGCGGAGAAGCTTGACCCTATTGGCTACCCGTATACTTTAAAAGTTAAAACGAAGCTCAAATGCCTTTACGATGGCTTATAACGCGATGTGAAATAGAGCATATATATATATATATATATATATATACAGAGACAAAATGTTAGCGCCACATGGTCTTTGTGAGTACGACAGGATAAAATTGCGCGTAGGCCTAGGAATTTAACCGCATGAGAACGATCTACCGTGTAAACACCAAGTGGAAAGCTACCTGGAAATTGAAGCAGCCTCCTAGACAAACAGCAAGATATTGACCTTACAAGTATTTACAAGCAATCCAAATGTATGGAAGATCTCAACAAAAATTTCAACTGAAGCACTTATACTACTGATAATATTGGCCCGTCCACCCGAAATAAGATTTGCATTAAAAGCGACAGATTTTGCCTTATCTAGGTCTTTTAGTTTAATCCTCAATGTGAAAGAGTGCAATTTAGAAATATAAGAAACATCAATGGGCCGAAAACAGAGCCTCGTGGAGCCTTCAAATCAACTAACCAAGCGGAGTCAACGTTCGCAGACTGGCAGCTACCAATTAATCGTAGGTTCTCCTTGTGGTAGCACGGCCGCTGACTTTTAGCTGTATAGTGTATCATGTATATTTGCAATCGGCATCGCTCGAAGAAAATTCAATCCACAACAGGAATCGAACCGGCGACATCTCGGGAGACGAGAATTAAGACTATCCACGCCAATAGGACTACGATGGTGGATTTCAAACAACTAGGGATGAAATTCTGTTCAAAACAGAAAACGATAATCCTAGTTAAGAGAGATCTTCGAGCAGACTTCGGATGCTGTGAGCACTGTAGCATTCAAGACCGCTATGGCGCTTGAACGCACCGCAGGGAAAAATATTCAAGTAGCTTTATAGTGACCGATAAATCCAGCCAGTTCGCAATTATGTGAAAAACCAGAGCAAGATATCAATGCAATGCATTGGCAATGTACCTAGATTGCTAGGTCTATAGGACAAATACACCGCCTTGGTCTCAGACATCAAATGTTTACGATACCTGTGGTAGAGTTTGTTCACAGCGTGTCTTAGTCGACAAAGTCCGAGAGACCGTCGGATAGAAAGGGAACGAGTAGCCACACCGAGCAACACTGGAGACCTGTGAGTTAAACTAAGTAAAAGAACATCGTAAATCTTGGTTATGAGAGCCAGTAGCAAACGCTGAGTCCGCATTCGTACACCGGTAGACATCGTATACATCGAGTCGGAGACCGAAAACATGAAAACAGAAATACTGCTTCTAGCATTCCGCCTACAAACCACAAAGACCTCCCTGGCAGATAAACCTGATAGGTGTTGGCTATCCCTTAGAGAGATAGAAATGTGGATAATGGTCAGAAAAAAAAGCAAAGTTGCTAATGCGGCTGCTTTGATGGAAGCAAAGACCGAGTAATTGACACAAGTAAGATGAATGCAGGTCAATGGACTGAGACGAGTTATCATGTCAACTGTGTGAATGAACCCCTCGCAACGAAGAGGCCTTCCGGCAATAAGCATGACAAACTCCACTCCTATTCTGCGGTAAGAGAATCTCAAAGATATCGAGCAATACGTGGCAATAACTGACATGGTATAAGTAGAAAACTATCGCAAGTCCCTTAAACCCACGAGATGTTTTGATATCTTTGCAAACCCCTTGAGCATGACTCTCAGCGCAACACGTAGAGCTGGAAGAGAGTACTATAAATGCGGAGTTAACGAAGAATTGGTGAACACGCTCCTGACCCCCCTCTCCTTCAAGGTCATAATTTCTTCGGGCTGTGATGAGTTTGTAACCATCAATCCTGTAAGTGGAACATACCGAATAATTTAACATAATTTAACTAAGTTTCTCCCGCCACAACGTCATAACCACAAACTTTCTAGAGCGCATAAAGTAGCTCATGTGTTCAAGCTGCCAGAACTTTAAGAAACCACAAGTTCCAGGATTAACATAAATAACTGAGAAAACATTGTAGCTATATTAATACATAGCTCTTACTCCTTGTTATTCCATTGATTGAGGAGTGATGCAGTTGAAATTGTTTATACTTATTATTATTGTACTAAGTGTAGAGGAGCCAACTACAATAGTTGTTTATTTAGCAATTCATATTACAATCCTGTATAAGTAAACGTGGTTACTTTCAGTCTAGAAAAGCGCTGGTCTGCACCATTCGGCAAGCAATCGTAAAATCGTAAAAAAAATTTAAATCACGTTGCCCCGCTGGACGTCAATGGAAGGTCTCTGGCGTAAGAATTGTGCAGCTCTCTTGTCTCCAGTAGTTATCTTCAAACGTTCGCCCAATTTAGTAAGTAGTGTCTCAGTCAGGGTGGTGGTCCCAAAGTCTCGAAGGCCACTGGGCTGAAGTTATGGGCTTTTGCCAGTTTGGCGTATTTGTTCATCTTGTTTTTTTTTCTGCTTGGGTCGCAGCGTGATTAGCTCTAAGTGAATCGAAACCAACCATAGAGGGAGAAAGTGAGTCGGTTACGGTGGCGTCCCGTCCGGCTTCGTTCAGCGGGACGCTTGCCGTCATTTGTGGTTAGTCCAGTTCGTTCCAATGTACTTGGGTAGCTAGTCGTCCTTCAGAGCTTTTGCTATTGTGTCATTAATAGCCGCGTGACGTGGTCGAAGACCTTCACTGAACGCGCAGGATAGAGCGCGGTGAGCTCTAATGTCCACCGGCTCCCCGCATCGGCATATGCGAGGGTGAACGAGCGGCGTACCAAGTCGTAGACCAACACATATTCTTAAAGTGGCATCATCTATTAAGGTTCCTAATGATGCACTGGGTCGGACGTGTAACCAATCGCTTGCATGTTTTGCGAATGTTGCCCTAAACCGAGCTTAGTCTACAGTAGTTTCTAGCTGGGAGAGCAAATAACATCAATGTTATGAGGTTTTCGAATCCTTGAAGGGAAAAGGCAACTTTCTTGCTGAAAGCTTTCCAGACATCTTACTATTAGTATATTAGATTGCAATCTACAAGCTAGCGCTAATTTCAAACTTCAAAGAAGCTACCCTAAGAGACGCAAGACGCGGTGAAATGAGGAGTGATGCAGTTGAAATTGTTTATACTTATTATTATTGTACTAAGTGTAGAGGAGCCAACTACAATAGTTGTTTATTTAGCAATTCATATTACAATCATACAACAATGGCAAAAAACGCCACTAACTGGAATAATCATTTTTTTTTGTTAAAAAAGTACATTTGTTACCCGAGAAGGTTGTCCTTTTTCATTTGTTGGCGGCATGTTAATCGCGCCAATTAATGTCTGTTCTTGCTCACGACTGACGTATGTAACGAATTCGTGTTGCATTGCTTATGGAGATGTTTTACGTACAGCACGATGTTTTTAGTTTCTATAGAGAGGCACGTGCAAACATAATAATACAAATTAAATACAGTAGTCGTAATACAATCAATAATGACAATAAGAAACGATGACATGACAAAAGAACATACATTTTTCAGCTAACTGTCATGAGAGGCAGAACCTTGTCGAAGTCTAGCAGGCCTTGTCTGCGAAACGTGTTTCTACAGGACGTCTCAACGTGGGCGAGAGAAATTCTAAATTTCAACAGAACAAAATAGAGTAATTTTGTTTGAATCTATTATTGATTTAATTTTGATTTATTAACGTTTACCTTTCTAGATATATCCCGCTACGTTGACAGAATTCCTGTTGCATTAACTGGTGCTCGATAAGTGCGGTTCCCAATTTGGCTTCTGTTTTCACTTAACATTTATTCTGTCTCTGTCTTCCTAGTTGATGCATGTTTAATATATATATATATATATATATATATATATATATATATATATATATATATATATATATATATAGATATATATCACTAAGTGTCTGTTTGTATCTTCTTTCTCTCTGCTAGGTTGTTGTTATTGTTGTTGCTGTTGTCGTCGTCGTCTTCGTTATTCCATCTCGTTATTCTCTCCATTCCAGACGTCTTCGGCCTGTTTTCCTGTGACGATCTTTTGTTCGCATGGCGGCTACCGTCAACGTCCCGTGTTGTTCTTTTGACATCATGTAGCGGCCCAAAAACAACTCGCTGTACCGTCCTGGCACCGGCGGTGGCGGTGGTAAATGAGGGTGATGATGATGATGATGATGATCGTGATGTTGACATGAACAACAACAAGAGCAACAACAGCCATGCACAACCCTTCCACAACCCTGTAGACAGGGTGTGCTGTAGTGATGTTCGTGATGATGATGATGCTGCTGCTGCTGACAACGACGACAACAACACCGACAACAATAACAATGATAACAATAACAACTACTACAGCAAGAACAACAACATAATCGACAACAGCGACGTCAGCAACAACAACAACAACAATAACAACAACAACGCACAAGCAATGCACAATATATGTTATTCTAGATCCAAATTCACGGCTATAGATACAGACATACAGACACACACACACACACGAACGAATACTGTCTGGATGTGTACAGATCCATACAGAAACACATATTGGTGTACACACACACACACACGCCCTATATACATAAATGAGCACGGGTGAATATATATATATATATATATATATATATATATATATGTATATATATATATATATATATATCTAACAAACATCATCGTTTGCATTCGTACATTTGCGGCCCTAGGTAGAGGACCACGCACAAACATATATATATATATATATATATACATATATATATATATATATATATATACATATATATTTATATATATGTGTGTGCGTGTATATATATGTATACAGAGAGAGGCACGTACATACACTCACTCAGCGGCGGTGGCCACAAAGCAACAGTGGTAATTTTTCATCAAAATATATTTATGAGTGGCCTGCTGGCTCGCCAGCCCGTCGTTGGCCGACTTCCCGCAGCCTCTCTCTATCTGTCTATCTATGGTGGTTGGTCGGCCTTCGTTCGTCGGTCGCCTTTTTCCCCCGCTCAGCTCGGTTCGGCTTGGCTCTTCGGCGGCTGCTGTTGCTGCTGTGTTTCGATCCTTCTATCTATGCTGCTCTATTTACCCCTAGCTGCCCCCCCCCCCCCGCTCTCGGCCCGCTCGCACGGTAACCCCCCTGCCAACATATCTACGCTCTATGCTGTCTTTCTCTCGTTTTCCCCTTCTCTCTCCCTCTCTCCATCTCGCTCTCTCTCTCTCTCTGTGTTTCTCTCTGTCTTTTTTCTCGTTTTTTTCTTTCCTACGGTGGATCTTGTCCGTCTGTCTGTCTATCTGTATGCCCGTCCAGCCTGCCTGCCTGCTTGCGTGGTCGGATGTTTGCCACGTCTATGCCTTCTAACCCGCCCGTCTATATGGATACGGACAGATATATATATATATATATATATATATATGGATACGCAGTCTGACCAAGTTTTTCTCTCGTAGAAGTGTGAGTAGTGGTTGCTGTAGTAGCAGTAGAACTACCACCACTGGTGGATCGTGTTGGGGGTCGGGGTCGGGGTCGTCGTCGTCACAGGATGAACAGTAGTCGTAGCCGTAGGACTACTACTTTCGTAGTAGTAGCTGTAGTGGTAGCTGTAGGAGCAACGCTGTTATGCTTGCTGAGACGGCCGGCTGTTGCTGTTGGTGATGCTGAGGCTGCCGGAAAATCCAAGTAAAGGAACACCGGAGGATCGGGAAGTGAAGAAGAGAAATCAAGAGAGAGAGAGAGAGAGAGAGAGGGGAGAAAGAGAGAGACTTTAGTCTTCAGCCAGCTCAACGCTGAGTGGTGCCGACCGACCGACCAGCCAACCAACCGACCGACTGACGCCTGCACCATAGCCGCCTGCACCGTAGCCGCCTGCACCGCTGCAACGTCGCCCCCATGGCAGTGGCCATGCTGAGTGGAGAAGTAGCATCGACGTCGAGTAGGATGAAAAAGAAGACGAAGAAGAAGAAGAAGAAACATAAGAGGAAGACGATGCACTACTCCTCACTAGCTCGCGGTGGAGGGGCGGGCGGACGGACGCCCGCCCGCCCGCTTGCCCAAAGGCGCAATGGGCGGCAGCCGAGGCAGCGGAAAAAGGCGCATGGGGGTGGCGGCAAAAGAGCATGAGGAGGAGAGGAAGGGGGGGGGGTGGGGGTGGCGGCGAGGACCACGATGACGATGCTGGTAATAATGGTAGTGATGGCGGCGGTAGCGATGGTGGTGGTGGTGGTGGTGGTGACCGGGGACGAAGGCTATATATTATCTCTGTGCTTAGCAGCAGTGGTAGTGGTGCTGGTCGCAGTAGTAAGAATCGTAGCAGTGTACTGACTGGGTGGTACCCCCCCGGACAGCAGCGGACAGGCACCCCCGGACAGAGCGCATTCGCTTGCCGGCAGCGGGCAGGCTTGGGCGGCAGTGGCATCAGGCCCTGCCGCTGGTATAGCCTCATTCGCCGCCACCGCCGCTGTCGTGGTTGCCTCCTTTTTCTTCACGTTTGCGTTTGCAAGTGGATCTTTTGTCTCCTGGCGACATCGCCATCGCCGTCGTTGTCTTTTTCTTCTTTTGCTGCATCTTCCTCTTCTTCATCCTCCTTTTCGACAACTTTTCCCCTTTATTCTCTATCGGCCCTTTTTCGCTTTGCTCCTTCTGTTACTTCTCTTCATCCTGCCTTTCTCCTTCTCGTCGGGCGTTTGCTTCTCTGCTCCCTTCTCCTTTTCTCGTTCGTCCTAACCGCCGGTGTTGTCATCATGCCCGGCCGTCATCCTTTACTCCACCGTTGTTGTTGTTGACGGTGGTGTTGTTGCGCCACTGTTGTTGACGGTGTTGTTGTTGTTGTTGTTGCCATTGTTGTTGACGGTGCTGTTACCATTGTTGTTGACGGTACTGTAGTTGTTGTTGTCGTTGCTGCTACTACTACTACTACTACTGTTGCTATCCGCTAGCCAGTTAGTATGGGCGGCCCGTTGGTTATTCGTTCTCTCGCTGGCCAGCTCACCGCCTTGCTCAGTCGGCTCAGTTCGTCGTCCGCTGGCATTCCAGGCATCGTCCGAGTCATTCACATGTTCGCCCACCGTGAGAAGACGGCGTGCCTGTTTCTCCACTTCGAAGCGAGCAGTAGAGTGTTGGATTACTGATAAGTTGCTGGCGGCGTCGCGTTCGTTTGGCAGCGCCGCCGCCGCCCCTGCCTCCGGTACCGGGGGCGGCGACGACGGCGGCGTCAACCGATGGTCGAGGCGAACGCCAGCGCCTTCAGCGCTCCAGTATCCTGAGCGACCGGAATAAATGACTGACTTAGAGGCAGACTCACACATACGCAGCTACCTCGGGCGATGAGCCAAGAAAGAAACAACCAGCACGAACCAAGCGAAAACTGGCCTGAAGGTATAGCCAAAATGATGCGTGAGCGGGCGACGGATAGATAGGTTTTTGTTGTTGTTGTTGTGAGGCGCGAGCCTCTCGTTGCGTACGTATGCCGTGCTGCGCGCACCGTTCATAATGGCTGTGTATTAAAACCGCACAAATCGACTTAGTCGGTTCAGGTCACCCTCTAGTAGGGTCTACTTTCAGCTGAAGCAGACGTCCAACAACAACCGTTACTTTTGTTGTTGTTGCTGCTGGGGCAATCAGAAAAAAGCAATGAGGTAAGTCTATAGGGAACAGTCAGCCAACAAGGCAGGACAGGGCGCTAACAGGTGAAAACGAGACAGATATGGCATAAAAGGGGTAAGCAGAATGATGACCACGGCTTAGTCTACTTTAACAACATGTTGAGATAGTGACAGTGATAGGAGAAGCCGTTTGCGACGATATTTGTGAGCAAGACCACGACGGAGAGCTGGGTGGGTTACCATAAACAGCACGTTGATATGAGAGGGTAAACTTATTGTATAAAGCTAAAATGTCTGCCAGTGTGTGCTATCTAGACAAAAAAATCTGGCTTTGATCTCTGATCAACCTTTTCTTCAATCTCTCGTTTTCTACAATCACTTTGATTCGATACTAAATAGCAGTTGCCGATGTTCCATTACAGCAATTGCCGCCATTTCGGCAAGTGTTGTAAATGCCGTTACCAATGGCACTTATGAGAGACACTCGTTGCATTCATATAGCGTACCTAATTCGAATATTCATTCAAACATTTAAATAGCACACGTAAGCGACCCGATTTGGCAAGTACTGCTCCTAGTACTTGCGCATCTTCTACCCCAGTCATTGTGGCCAACAGACCCGGATTGGCCGTTGATAAAGAGTGCAGGAGAATTTTGACTTTGCGCCTCAAGACTATATTTTATTCCATTCTCTCTAGTACTTTTTAACACAAAAAATTCAAGTCATTCGAGGATGCCCAACTTGAGGTACAACACATCCGTGTTTACAGGAAACAAAGCTTTTTACAAAAGAAGGCTGGTTGATCGTTGGCAAGATGCCATGAAAGAAGAAGGGACACTATTTTTGAGTAAGTAAGATAATGTTCTTGCAAATCCGCGTTTTCGCTTTAAGTCAAGGCACAAATATATGATATCATAGAAAAACGAATGCCCCCTATAAACGACATCTCTATTTTTGTAGCATCCGATAAACAAAGAGGAAGCTCGCCAATGAATGGTACGACGACCAATTTAGATGAGTGCGTGACTATAGATGTAGGTTGGCACACAAAGTCATAAAGTACAATCGCCCAGAAAAGAAAATTATGTTATAAAATAACACTCATTGCTACCAAGAACAGAAGCTGAACAGAGACTGAGAAAAAACAAGGAGTGTTTGACTTTGACAAGCTCGACGCTTGCAGTAGCCAAACGAAATGGTAATTAGTAAACAAACTATGCAGGCGAGACAAAAAGAACAACCATAAGAATATATATACTTGACGGCCATGACCATTTGCATGATTCAACCAGAATGAACTAATGAACTTGCCAATGAACTAAATGAACACTTTACTATGGGCCAAAATTTCATCTCCTTTAAGTACGGTAGTTCTAAAGCTATCGACAACAGCGGTCATAATCCCTCGCACATCCGTCCTGATCTCCAGCCAACGTAGTCGGGATCATTCAAGTTCCGCAGGATACAGAGTGGAGATCTGATAATTAAATGAAACACATTTTCAAAAGCTAATATGGCAGTGCGTCTTACGCAATGTCCTAATGCGATAAGTGAAAACCATATATATATTCTCTAGCCCGATCCGTTACAATGATTAAAAATCGCTGTCTTAGCCAAGGCGTATGTCCAGAGGAAAATGAATCAACGATTATGACGGCTATACATAAGGGGCGAGTCAACATTGTCCTGTGTGTCTCGCGGACAATGCAATATTATTGACCAAAATAAAATAAAGTCCTCTACGAATATGATATCCACGCAATCACTAACGAACCAAGAACCACAATAAAATGGTATCAAGAACATGATTGGCCTAATCTTATTGACCGTTTCTTCAATGTGACAATAAGCAATGGTAAGCTCTGTTACCAAGAATGCGTTTACCATGTACTGCAACTTGTCAAGTTGTAATAATCAATAATATGTTTGCCTGGCGTGGTAGAGAATTGCACAACAAGGCGGCTTTGCTAACTTCACTTCCAGCCTCCTTTGATTCTTTATTTATTAAATCAAGACGCGGTATCTAAAAAACAAGAAACACAGATTATGCATAAATATGGCAAAGATTAAATTAATTGCTAACCATCAACGCGAGTTATTTATTTCAGGCGCTATGGGGTAAAGTAATTTTTTAAAAGAAGTGCACTAGTACGTTCAGGCCGCTTAACTGTAATCTGTGTACCTGACGTTTAACAATTCGTTGGTCGTCAGGTGTTACATCAAAATACGGTATCGTTTTGCGTTATTTGAAGTGTGATGCATTATTGCCCAGCTGCGCCATTGAGGACGATACTAAACGTAATAGAACACATAACGAGCGACTTGCAAATGTCATGCAAGTTAATTCATAGTTTAACATGCAACGCGACATTCCACACACGATCAATAGGCTGAGATTGCGCAAAACACCTCTCATCGAAGATCATCGTAGATATTTACAAGTCGCTATGTATATGTTTAATTACTTATAGTAACGACCTTTATGGCGCAGCTGGGCAAGAATGCCTCAATCAACTTCAAATTACGCAAAACGATACCGTCGTTTGATGAAACACCTAACGACCAACAAACTATGTTGCTAAACATCAGTTATACATATAAAATTAGCTCTTAATACTGGTTCACAAACGTTTTAAAGGTCTTACGCTCAATAGCAACGCACTAAACTCGAGCAGAAGCCTCAATATTCAATTTTTGGAAATTCCTACTACCAAGTACCACTACAAAGTCAATTCACCAGACTGGGCAATGACAAACTAATGAAACAAATTAGCCCCACCTGTACGTACAATACCCACACTCCTTTAGTTCAGGCGCCATCTCAAAAACTGTATATTCCTAATTACCAAAATCGACAATGATGGATCGACACATTGTTAAAAGTTTTTAATAAATAATAAATTAAAAATTTGTTTAAATTTAATAAAATATTATTAAAATAGATTTTTAACATACACATGTTAAATATGATATACTAAGACTATACTAAGACTCGCAACGACATATTGACCTAATAAGCAACCAACATATATATGTATATATATATATATATATTCAGACATGTATTACTAGAATTCTTCATGTTGACAGGAAATGAAAGACATACTAAGTAACTAAAAATTGAATAAAACCAAGCGGGCTAACACCGTTTATTTATGGACTGTTAGATTGTTTTCTCCCGTTGAGCCCGGTAGCGTGGTGCATTTGCGTGAGCCTCGCGACCGAAGGAGAAACATTGGTAGGGACACGGGTTCAATCCCCGCCCTTGAACATTTGTATTTATGGGGCGTTTTGATTTCCTCGCCATTTGTTTTGTAAACATGAAAATACAATTATTCGTGTAGAGTTTGAGAGCATGTTGTCTAGGGTTTACTTCGTGATAAAGCAATGCCATATCAGGCAAGTGTGTGCTTTTGGTTAATGACAACAGATACGGCATAAACGTCCGCTTAGCAATACGCGAATATATTGCTTAATGCATGAATGGGCAAACGTTTCGCGTTTGGCGCTCCCAACATCCAAGAATGATCCTCGAACAAGTACAATATCCACACAAAATCTATGTTTGCCAATCAAAAAAGCTTATTTTGGGGCTGTGGTGTTATCGGCCCTTACTTCTTCGAAAACGACCATGGATAGACTGTAACCACTAACAGCGAGAGGTACCGGGGCATAATAAAGAGCTTTTTGTGATTGGGGTTGGGCGGATTAAGTGTAGACGACATGTGGTTTTAACAAGATGGGTCCATTCGCGAAGTTATTGCCGAAGTAGAAAACGAAATGTGTGAAAATTTTGTCCACAAATTTACCAGAAGGATTACCTGCTGCCACTGCCTGCTTGTGACAGGAGTTAAATGCGAGGAGGAGGCCAGGAGCCAAATGTTATATTCCATACATAATCTTAAACTCTCAACCTTACCAGAAGATAACAATAGACTAAAACCTGTGCATGAAAAGTTTTATTTTTAAATCAGAACATCTGCGCTCGGCTGTCCGCCCTATATATATATATATATATATATATATATATATATATATATATATATACATATATGTAATTAATACTCTTATCTAACTCCTAGTGGCCTGTCAATAATTGTCTCCAGTGAACGTGATAACAAACAACATCAGCCTTATGTTCAAACCTAGTGTCGACTATCTCGACAAGATACCAAGCACCGCAGTGGCTTTACCGCGTTGTATAACTAATGAAAGTATTTGACGGAAAAATTCGCAATAACGTGGATAACCCGAAAGCAAAAGGTCGGAAGTCCATAAAGTATCCGATAAATGTATACTTCCGATATTTCTGTCCTCTTGCGAAACCAGCCTGGGCAGCACCCAATTGAAGGCGTTAAAAAGTCAGTCACGAGAGGGTAATAGACGAGTATCTGCCCTCAAAGGCTGTTAGGGTCATTCCGTCAGGTTGAGTCCTCTCCGTACAGATTTGCAGGTTCGAGAACACAAGGGTAGCCAGAAGAATTTAGAACACGAGCCAGGGTATCATTCGGAGTAACGTGTCTCGTCCTACGACCTAAGCTGCGGATGCAGGATAGGCCATAGTACCCTTATGGTGAAACATTCTTGCCACAGCTGTACACATGTTCCTCGACCAGTGGGGTTCTAAGGCGAAGACTAACACAGATTCTGACAACAAAGTTTTCTAGGAGGGTTCCAACGGGAGCAATTAGTAGAACATTGCGCCATGCATCATCACTTAGACATTTGTTGGCGGTTCCCCGGTAGTAGAATCCTTACACAATGAGCCTTGGGACAAAGAAACGAGATTTGCACGAGAAAAGGTAGTTCGATCAGTCAATCAATTAAAAAAAGCGCCTAGAGGCAAAGCGGATGGGAGCGGCATGATACGAAACGAACACTTAAAGTAAACGTTGGTACTGGAACCATGCTGGAATCCTTTATTTGACAAATGTCTGAAATCCGGGGAAATGTCTAAATCGTGGAAGGAGGAACCCTAAATGTCATGCCTAAACAAAAAGGCATAGCAATTGAGCCGAAATTTTAGAGGGGAATAACGTTTAAGAGTTGCCTCTATAAGATATTCTCGGGGATAATATCAGATAGACTCGAGTACTTCCTCGAGACCAGACACGCAGTACCAGAAGAACAACATGGGTTCAGAAGGTCGAAGTCGACCCATACGGCACTGCGCTACTTGCTGGTAGAAATTTGGGAAACTTTATATGAGCCGAGAAAACCGTTATAATTGTATCTAAACAATATCTATAGATCTCTAAGCCGCCTTTGACCTAGCGCCAAGAAGTTAAATTATAGAGAAAATAGCCTTTAAAGGCGTTCGGTTATTAAATCTTTTGGGGACCATTCTTGGGGAAAGTACAGTATACATTGACAACAGTATAGGGATAGTAAGAAAGGTAATGCAGACGACAGGAGTGGCCCAAGGTAACGGACTCAGCTCATTGTATTATCTGGTACTATTGGGAGGACTACTTAACTGGGTGAGGCAGGGGTGCACCCGAAAGTGGGCAAGTACTTTAATGTATGCAGATGACATTGCAATCTATGGCAGGAGTCTATATAGGGTTAGGCAGGCACTGCAACGGCTAATTGATTATATGAATGAGATGGAACTTAGTATTAATTGGTAAAAAAAAACGTTAACAGTAAAACTTTGAAGAGGTGGTCGATTGGCAAAAGACGACGTTTTTCGAACCGGGGGTAATGTACTAAATTTTATAAATAAATTCACTTTTTTGGGGGCCAATATAACGTGGTAGCAGTTTTCGAAAGCATATTGAGAGCAGAGAGAAAAAGCCAATCGAGCGGCAGCATCGATGGGCATCATCCTTGCCCATTTGAAATCAAACGGAATGTGAGCTGTCATCTGTGTAAATTGTAGTCGTGTGGGTTCTGTGGCAGGCTCTCTGTGGACTTTCTGGATGCATAGAATGAATGTATCTTAGACGCCTTGAAGTAAACGCTTTTCGGCATCTTGGGCACTCTGATGTATGGCTAGCTGTAGAAGAAGTCAAGGGAACTCTGGGATGTTGCGATTGGCATTATAAGCAGTATTTGAGTTCTTTCGCCAGCGGTAGCAAAGCCTGATAGCTTCTGTCGAATCTGGGCTAACCGTATTCAATGAATCTGCGACCGAGCCTTGATTTCCAAGGGCAGCTCTGGCCGCGTGGGTAGACTTGAGCCTGACTTAGGAGCAAGTGCTCGGTAACGTCGAAAGCTTTGACGGTATAATTTCCCACATATCGACTTCACTTTTCATCAGCTTTGTTACCACGCAGGGAACGCAGACTTCGGGAACATTAACTGTGGCGTCGGTCGTGCTGACGAGATACCTCTGGCAACTAGGGCGTAACGTGGGTCTGGTTTTGCGGCTTCTGTGGCTACCGCAGCCTAAGGGGTATCCTCCGCATCTCCATCTCGTATCCAATGATGGATACAATATGAACCCACCTTACCTGGTAAAGAGTTTGGATTAGTATGATGCGACTGCGCTCCCTCTAGTACCATAGAAGAGTTTCAGACAACTAAATGACTTTGCTTCGTGAGCACTTTTGCATTTCACACATCAGAGGCTATTGGTGCAATCAGCCGCCAAACAATCTGCTCTCCGTGGATTTACGGCATACCCGCTGAAGCGTGCTATACAACCTGTGCTCTGGCATTTTAAACAGAACACCGGCTGATCCGCTTCCAGGACCACATTGTGCAACTTGTAGTCTAAAAATAGCGAAGTGGGTGGCTGCCGTACGAAAATTAGAAAACTATTTGCGAGCGGCTTTTTCGTAACCCGTTCGCTAGTGTATGGACGTCGAATGTCAATCACACCAGGCGCAGACAGTTCCAAACGAATTTCACTTTCTGTGAAACTAGCGAACACGTCACGGATTCGTGTGCAGAATCTCGAAAGTGATGAACAAACCGCCATTACCATATAATTCTCCGTAAAGGAAACATCTCATGAACAAGTCCTTGAACATCTTTATAAGAGATCTCTCCGCAAATTCAGTCTTCTCCTATGCAAGAGTTTGTTTCTTGCGTATAATGACCTTAATGTGCCCATTGAGCCAGATTGAATGCACTCTTTCATATTTCTTTGTGTATGTACATATGTTGTAATTTAAATTATGTTTAGTATTAATTATAAACGTTTATATTAATCAATTATATGTATTTGGTTAAATATTCATATAATTTACTAAAACTTGAATTATTTTATTTTTTAGTTCAACTTAATGTTTAGTTGTTTACTATAACTTTAATCTAAATATTTAATCATACCTATATCTTACCTATGTCTATATACACTTATCAGTAAAGCGGAATCGAAGAGATAGTCATTCACTCTGCATAAGAAGTCGAAGACTTGGCTCCGGCGCAACGCATACCCTTTCGAAAAGATCGTATCCAATATTGCAGATTTGGGCTAAAATGGTGATTTGGGTTGTATTTGTACGTAGTCCGTGCTAAAGGGTGATAGTGATAGCCTGCGCCATCTCTGCAGCAAACGCAAACATTACCTCTGGTCAGCACAGACTAAATGATCTCGGAGCCACAGTGCTCACTGTGTCTGAGTTTTAACCAGACGGCCAGTAATTGTACCGCAGCTCACCAACTCAACCTCGCTGCATCAAACTCGCCGCAAGGGGCTGCACTGTCAATGCCAGGTTCTATGTATGTAGCATAAACTGACACTAAGCCACTGCAATGCAGCGCTAAGGATACAGGCAACAAGTCCTAAGCTTCCGAAAAAATCACAAACAAAATTATCAGAAACATTCAAATACTGCAAATAGTCGCCGAGCAATAGAGCTCCTAGCGCATACGATCTGATGTCTTAATTCGCGGCGGTAGATAACATAGAAGTCTCACTACGTTCCGACACCCTATCACACGGTTCAGCCTAGAATTTATGCTAGCAATAAGCTCTTTCCGATCAAGGTATTCCTCTTAAGACCACCCCACCTCAGTGGCACAAGACACGCACTTCTCTTTTATTACATTTTTCAAACTCGCCATCTCTTCAAGGTATATTTCTCCGATCTCAAACTTACAGGTACACGGGAACCTCCTCGGAGAACTCCCATCACCGTCTGACGATCTCTACCTTAAAAAAATACTTAAAAAGAAACAAACTCTATTTCATTGAAAACTCGGCGTGGAAAACACCTGTAAACAAAGGCGTGTTTCCCTACATATCTAGCCATCATGCATCTTCTAGTCACGTACCTAAAAGACCGAGCAAATACCTACGAAGGCGTGAATTATGCGGTCATACTAAGGTCTACCAAGGGACCGTGCTGAGACCAACCACAATATAACCTACAATGGAACACTTTCCCAATCTTCCACATCCCCCTGGCACTTTATTCCGTCTTTTATTCGGATGATCTGACACCGATCGTTATCGCTCGTGGCGATAATCTGCTGTAAGAAAAAGCCAACAAAGCCACAGCCGAAAGCAATTCTTTTAAACGACCTCTAACACGTACGTCCAGAAGGGCTGCTAGTAAAACCTACGCCCATGTTTAAGTATCTGGGCGTGATCCTGAATAAGGCTCGCACAGGAACACCTCATGCGCGCTATATGCGACAAAAATGCTGCCAAAGCATCAGCAGGGCTAGAAAAATCCATCCACGAACTAGAGAAGCAACCGACTTTTAGCATCATTTGTAGACAGCATCATGCGATATGCCGCACCCTGACGGAGGCGCACGGCTACCACAACACGCCGTCTCTTCAACAAGACCCAATAGCCTAGAACGCTCAAAAATCGCACGAGCAAGTCGCGCGGCTTCCACAGCAGCCATAAAGGTAAGTCTTTAAAATATTTTCTGAAACCTGCGAGTAAATTAACTAGCTTAATAAAAAAAATTATATATATATATATATATATATATATATATATATATATATATATATATATATAAGTATGTACTTATTTTAAAGTTTGATAGAACTCGGCAAAAATACTTTCTTTGCGAGTTCTATTAAACCTCAAAATATGTGTCTAACGTTCTGATACACCGTATGCAAGTATGCATGCCTTCGCTTTCGATATGGCTGTCGAAAGAGCTTAGTTCTGCATTCGGCAACTACGTAACGCAGCACCATCGCTTAGGTAAACAAACATGTGGGCATTCAATGTACTATTGCCTGAAATTAGTTATTTGCGCGTTCGCTTTTCCAACCAAAGACAGACCATTGACTTTTTCGGAAGCAATTCGGCTTCACAGTCTTCACAGGCGTTGGTGCGCCACGGTATAACCGTGACCTTTGGCGTTTGGGATTGTCTAAGAAGATTCACTTTTCATCTCCGATCGCGATCCGATACAAGAATAGCTTCTGTCTGAATGTGGCGAGCAGAATCTTACAAGAAGGGCGACTATCGGCACGAAGCTATGTATTTGTTATGATAATGTGTATTCATGAATCAATAAAAGAGAGAACCCTGGAACGGCAACGGGAGCGCGCGTCTGCATAGATCTTCAAGCCGGTACGAATGTACCGCGCCGGCACAGTGACAGATCGAGAAGAGATCAAAGGAGAAACCCGAGAACAGATAGACGAGAGTTAGAACGTTCGAGAGACAACTTCTCCAAACAATCAGCAGTTTCGCGCGCTCACGCCAAACTCCTGAGGTTATCGCGTTAACCGACGTTATCGAGTCGTTCTTTTTGTGAGCAAAACCTAAGTACGTCCCAATGTTTAGGCCTGATCCTGACAGAAGAGCACGGTGTGGGGGAGCTCATAATAGACAACACCTTTTTGATCCCACCAAAGACAAAACATTGTCTTTTCCAAAGCAATTCGGCTTCACAGTGAATAGCGCCCGTGCGCCAGGATCTAACCATGACCTTTGGTGCATGGCATTGTCGAAGAAGATCCACTTTTCATCTCCGGTCACGAATTAGTTAAGTAGCGAGCTCTTGCGTTTGCGTGTCAACTACGTCTAACAAAACTTCATGCATTTCGGCGTTACAACAGCGAAACATTTTTGGCAGTGCTTTGTTGTTCAGTTAGCTGTCTTAGTCAGCTGTTTAACTTTTTAAACCATTCCAAACACTGTGATCTGCCGAGAGCATGTCCGCCATAAACTTCCACAAGCATTTCATTCGCTTTAGTCGCAAATTTGTCTCCCTGCAAATCCGTGATTTTTGGCACAAAGTTCGATAGGGTAGACGCTTTCGGAAATTTCGTATGAAATACGTAGGTAGGGCTTTCCTCATGAAACAATTAGCCAAACACTTCAACAACAGAACTGCTAGGTTCAGCGATAGCAGCGCCCTCTGTCCACGGAATCCGGCTTAATGTGCATAAACCTAGTTTATGTAGTATATATGTAGTATATGTAAATATAACAAATATCTTACGTTGAACAGTTTAATGTACCGGGAATTTTAGGTATGTTTTTAAACCGCCATGTCTCTGAGAAGATCGCTATGTCTACAAAATTACCCCACCTATGTGGAACATCCGTGTGAGCGCAAAAGGCCGTAAGATCTTTGAGAGCTTCATAAAAACACCTCTTTCGTTGTTTTTGCTATATAAATTCTGTTAAAATAGACAAGGAAAACTCCTGTTATGGGCGGCAATTTTCTGTGGGACCTTACTACTAAAGAAATTGGCCGAATTAGTTAGAGCATATTTATCGAGGACAGCATTTCAAAGAGTTTGTGCTGCGTTTGGTTTACCAAGTTCCGTTCCGGCAGCTTAAGCCTTCTGAATGAACCCCGTTCTAGAAGGTCTATTACACATGAGAAAGATCGCTCGCGCGAAACTGTAAAACAAGTTTTCCGAGTGACTTCGCGAGTAAATTAGCAACCCAACGAGCGTCACTCGGTATTGTGCCCATCGTTTCGTGTCAAAGTTGAACCAATGGAAATCTCGTGAACTGAACGAGCGCAACAACGTAAAGCGTCCAGCAAAATGCTCTTCTTGACTTTCCAGACACAAATAATGTCCATTTTTGGATTACACTTTTACCTGCGACAAAAATGTGTCTTTTACGACAGTGTGAAACGTGGAAGGTTCTGGTGCGCCCCAGACCAGCCTCTCAGGAATACGCTAAAGATACTAACTTATTAACGCAAGATTTTGCTGTGTTTGGTGTGATAGGCATGGCATCATCTACCACGAGTTTCTTCCTAGTGGTCAAACAATGGGCACGGGTGTCTACTGTGATCGACTGTTCCAAGTTCTTGCCATCCTTCGAAGAAGGAGATAGAGTTTCGTCAGTAGGAAGGGCGTTGTATTCCACCAAGACAAGAAAAGCCTCATGTAAGTTTACTCAGTCTTTGCACTGCTTTGATTCAGAAATTCTTGCCGCGTCTATTGTACTCACCGGAAATTGCACCGTCGCACAACAGCGTAATTAGATATCTATATCTATATATATACATATACATTTTTTTGAAGGAATCATCTTCCCCGAATTTTCCCTGAATAATGCTTCCACCATCTGGTTCTACGGTAAATAAGGTATACTACAGCAAAATGTTAATTATTAATTTTTATAATCTTCATGCACTTATTTACACACTATTATAAGTTAAATTGAGTTAAAAAAATGTGGTTCACAATCTATATGAATTTGTGCCATCTTCTTTCTCACTTTCCGAAATATTTTGTTAAATGCGTCCTTTGGAATCGAAATGAGTTGCTCGTTCGAATCTTTCTTTATCTCATCTGTACTCTCGAAACGTTGTCTCTTCAAAGTTTTTTATCCGTGGGAACAGAAAATATAGCACGGAGGTTAGAAAAGTTGTCGTTGTCGTGAAGGAGGATCCAAGTTTAAGTCAGATGAGGCAAGTACGGCCATGCTCTGTTAAACCCGTGACTGGTTCGGAGTCGCACTAAACGATTGCTAAGACACGTAGTCTATATATATATATATATATATATATATATTAAGGCGAGCACTGCCGAGTGTGCATGCGTTTTGTAAATGATTAATAAATCATCACAACATTTTCTATATATATATATATATATATATATATTGCAAACTAACGACAAAAATGCTTACAATTCATCTTCACCACCATTCAGTTGTTCCCTGTGCGACATCAGACCACGAGACGAATGCACGACGAGAGCAAATGAATTCGTGAAACACTCGTGACATTTGCTCTGCCGCGCCGTTGTTGCCATTGGGCAACACCAACCGCCATGGTGCAACAACGGCTTCTTGTCGGTTCGTGTCGTGGTCGTCCGGCGGTACGTGCGGCGTGCCGCTGTATGCACAAGCATGCTTGCCTGCTTGCACGCGCACCCGATTATGTAATTACCAAACCGACAGACAGACCGACTAGCAGTTCGGTGGGGGGGGGGGGGGGGGCTACAGCGAGAAGTTCCGGTAGTAGCAAGACCCTAGCAGTAGTAATTGTAGTAGTAGTGGTGGTAGTAACAGCACCGTGGCGGATTCCCCCTTCGCGGCCGCCGGTAGAGTCGTGGCGAACAAAGTCCAGACGACGAGGGCAGCAGGTGTCGTTTGCAGACGACGACGACGACGGGGGAGGAGAACGCAGTTGCAGTTCGACCGCAGCGCCCCCTACTTCTGCTTGCTGCGTCCGCAAACGTCCTCCCCTATCCCCGTACTGGTGGTACAGGGGTGGCGGCGGCGGCGATGCCGTGTTTCTCCCAGCGCAAGCGTCTAATTTTCCGGCCGGCTGCTCACCTCTGCGTCCCTGCCTGCTGGTGCTGCGGGATGAACGGGGGAACGCTACGGTGGGGGGACAGGAGACCAGGAGTATTGTGCCAGGGATTGTTCTCCTGCCGACTGCTCCGGCTCTGCCCCTCGCCGCGACTGATGGTAGCCTGCGTGAGAAGGCGGGATAACGAACGCGTAGACTGTGACGACAACGTTGCTGCTGCTGCTGGCTAGACTGGACCAGGCCGACTCAACATAGAATGGCAGAAAAAGAGAGCGACTTCATGAGAGAAAGCAAAAGGAAACGAAAAAGAGCACGATAGCAGAATAACGGTAGAGAGAGAGAGAGAGAATGAGGGAGGGAGGAGGAACGGTGTGCGAAAAGTGGGGGGAATTGTAAAGGGATGGGGGAGGGGCAATGTATACGGGAGCGCCGTATTGAAAATCCATTTATTTTTTAGCCACTTGCTGTTAGCAGACATATAGTCGTCCATGGAAGACGAGGTAAGAGAGGGGGGGGGGAGTTCGGGGGTACCCTTGGGGCCGCGACCACAACGACAACAATGACGACAACGACCACTATCGTGACTACGACTACTGCTGCTGGCAATGAAGGGCGTTCGTAAGGAAAATAGTCGGTCTGGATGAGGAGGGCCAAACGACGAATGAGTTGCGGGGTTAGGGGGCGGGATGGGGAAGGGCGATCTTGTTCTTGTTGGGGTAGAGGTCTTGCAACGGGCTTGCCTCCTTAGGACCCCAAGGAGTTTGCAGAAGAAACAGGAGCAGAAGACGGAGAGAATGGAGAAAGAGGAAAAACCAAGGAACAGATAGAGAATGTAGTCTTATTATGGAGGCAGCAGTCCATTCACTTCGAAGACTGCCGCTGCTCTCCGTTCTCCGTTACGGCGGACGAATGGGCCGCGGGGGTCGGAAGGGGGGGGGGGCTGGGTGAAGGGGGAGATAAGACAGGGGAATTGTTTCGAATAATGAGTTGTGTTAATGAAGACGGGCGCTCGTTCAGCTCTTGACTCTCCCCCTCGTTTTTCTTCCTTGTTTTCTGTCTGCCTCTCTTTCTATCTCCCTTTCGGTTTCTCTTCGACATTCGCCGGCCGCTTTCCTTCCACCGCCCATATAGTAGTAGTAGTAGCCCGACAGGGGCCGCCTGCCAGTTTGCGTCACGCTGGAAGTACCCCTTGGAGAGCCAGCCCTATTTCTGCACAACGCCTGCGGCCGCTGCCTGGCCACGACAAACCATCGCTGCAGCGTTCGCCGCCGCCGCTGCTGCGGCCGCCGCCCCCGCCGCTTCAGGCAAACCTAATGGAACTTGTGGAACACCGCGCAAACGGACCGCAAACCGCAGCCCTTGCTCAAACCGTGGCTGAACATAAAGTTTTCCAGCGAAACCGCGTCCTTCGGCTGACTGGCTGCCAGCCTGCCTGCACTGCCTGCGAGTGGAAGCGCAGCGCAACCATAGAGCGGCGCCTCATATGAAACAGGACCCCCACGCGTCGGCGAGAAAAGTTTCAGTCATGATGAGCCAGCCAGCCAGCCATGCCGGAACAAGCGGCTATGTCCTTCCTGGCAGATGTTCTGCTCTCCGGACATCCCTTGCCCAATCCTCCTTGCGCACGATAACTAGGTTCGAAATTTTCACGTTGCGGAACAGTAACGAGACACGTCAACGCTCTGTGTAACGTCAATAGGTATTTTGTCCGAAAATGAATAAACATGTAGAGTATGCTTCTGACCAAAGGTTTATGTGATTTTTGTCGTCCTTAGACGAGAACGCTCGTGTGTTTGAGTGTCTAAGCACATGAGGGGTCGCGGTAGATTGTGCTGCTACCACATTGATATCCATGGTATATAATGAGAACGAACAGGCAGGTTCTTCCATCAGCCACAGACTGAGCGAAATCCGCCGTAAACAACGATCGAAAATTGGTATTGGAAAAGCGCCTTGCGAAAGAGCACGCGTCTTGCTAAAGTGATCACAGACGAAAGATGCTATTGCGAAAGTCGGGGCCGCATATAATTAATAAGTTCGCTAAGACACATCCCTGTGCGTTTACGATGCGCTATGACTAACTGTTTGGACAACATATTAAACATTAAATAAATTGCAGGCTTTATTTGAAAGTTCCACTGAGACTCTTCTCGATACTATGCTACTAAATTAGATTCATGCGGTTTAGCACACTCGCCCATCACCGAATCAAAAAAGCCAAGGTTTTTCCTGCGGAGAATATATAGGACCAGCAAATCGCCATCGCCGTCGGCATTCCTGGCCTTTAGAATGCTACACATGTATTTACTCATATATATCTGGTAAATCTTGGCCATTTATATATATATATATATATATATATATATATATATATAACAGAGAGTAAAATAAACAATGATTTTAGTATGTGACAATACATCCGAAAATACAAAACTTTTACCATCGCGTTTTAAAATATGATATTTTAAAACCAAGCACGAGTCATTGTTGCTAGTTAACAATTATATATTTAACGAGCTGCCAAGCTTTTTAAGTATTCTAAGATAGCAAAAGCCTTGAGGGTGCTGCAATACATCTTAAAATACTTAAACTTTGTGCTGCACTTTAATATTACAGACTTGGTTGTGGAAACATGTTAAAGCAGTTGTATCATAAAGTAGCGTCACCCACGGGCTATAATATTTATTATTATCATTATTGTTTATTGCTGATCATACAATTGTGAGGTATGAACATGTATTAATATATAATTAAATATCTCGGTAGCAGTCTCTTTCTCTCAAACCATTATTATTATTATTATTCCTCCCTACATGCACTGAAGTAATACCACAAGTATCCCGGTCATGTAGGCTAGAGAGACACCAGGTTTTTAGTGGGTCTAAGAGTCCTATACTATCCAGACCAAAGGGTGTGCGTTATGCATTTTTGTTCCAGGCCCCTGTAAAAAAAATGAAATCCCTATGACTAAACGCTGCATTATCATTAGTGAACATCTGACGTTTGGAGCAAGGAAGCATTCAAACTGACAAAAGAGCTTGAGAAGAAGCTCTATAAGGCCACAGCGTAGCCAAGATTGAACGCGTTCCTCTGACAGAAGGTGTCATCGGAACTAGAAAAAGACAACGCCACAATGGTCTTGTGTGGTAGCAGCCGATACTCAAGCAAAATTGTAACTAAATATAATTAATATATTAGTAATTGTGATTGATACCTGTACATATTAATAATATGCTTGTTTAAAAAAATACAATTTTTATTACTATTCTAAGTATTATTGCTACTAGCAGTTGTACTGCCTTAAATACGTAATATTTTCCGAGCAAAAACGTGATTCGTGTGAAGTAAACAACGTCTCTCTATAGCTATCTGCCAATTCAAGATTCGCATGATCGCCAAGTGACACGAGTAACGAGATCGAGCTCGCCGAACGACACTAGATTGAAATACGTCCGTTCTACTAGTAGCTATTGTCGTAATGACGGGCAGTGAGTGCGCCTTGAGTTGAGTTGAGAGGCGGCCAGTCTTCTTCGCCCAGTTGGTGGTTGCCCGAAATGAAGGCCAGTTTGTCCTGCTGGCATCTGCTACTTCCGGCGGCGCTAGCGCCGCCTCCGGTCCTTCTATACTACCAGGCTGTGTAACGGCGTGCGTCCGTCCGTCCATCCGTCTATCTGTCCGTGCGCCGTTCACTGGTCCATTTGCCCGCTGGTTCGTTCGTTGGTTCGTTCGTTCTTGCGACTGTCTGCCTGTCTGTTTGTCCATCTGTCTGTCATTATTCATCGGTCAGGAGGACGGATGGGAGGGGCGCCAGGCCCTTCCTCGGAGACGACGGGGGCCGCGGCTGCCAGAGCTGCTGCAGTTGCAGCTGCTGCAGCTGCAGCTGATGGGTGAGGGACCTGATGAGAGACGGAGGACCACCACGACGACGCCGACGGATGGATCTCTCCTCTTCCGCCCTACACTGCCCCCGTCCCCGCCCCCCCCCCACGGGGCACCCCCTGCTCACTCCTCACGTCCCACGTGCGGGCCTGCGTGCCTGCGCTTTGTCTGCCTATTTACCATTTCTCCATTCTTATGTGCTTCAGTGCTCGTCTTTCTCTCGCCGTTTTCTCTCTTCCTTTCCCGATTCGGACGCTCTTTTCCCTCATTCTGTCTGTTCCGTTTTCGCGTAGCGGTCTGTCGTTCTCCAGTTAGCTGGCTAGCTGACTGACCAGCCGGCGCACTCTCTCTTTCTTCATAGTTTGCCAGTTTCCTTATATATATCTACCGCCCTCACTTACTCGTTTCCATGTCTCTGTAATTCTCATCCCTCTCTCCCATGCTATCTCTCTCTCTATTTCCCCTGCCCTTTCCCTATCTAGCTTCCATTTTCCTCCTCTGGAACGTTACTCGTCGTCAACTCAGTTCAGAACGGTAGCGGCAGCAGAAACAGCAACCCTCACTCAGCAACCCCCGCCTCGCCGTTGCTGCTGCTGCGGCCACTGCCGCTACTTCAGCAGCCGCGGCAGCAATTGAGGCGGCCGGGCCCTCTACCGGGCCTTCCTCTGCCCCCTAGACCGCTACCTCCCCCAAACGCCCGGTCGGTCCGCTTTTCCCTATGACCTCCACCCAGCCCTAGCTACCCCCAGCGTGGCCGCCGCCGTCGTCACCGCTGCTACTGCCTAACGTTTGCGCGGCACGCTAACCCCCACGGTACGCCGTGCTATTTCCTACAACGCAGACCCCAACGAGCCATCCTCCAAACCCCCATCCTCTGTTTTCCCTCCTTTTCCGCCGTACCAGCTTGGCTGGGGGTACCAGCGGCATGGGGAAAACGTCACTCACTCTTTCACTCACTGCAGGGAGGGGGCGGGAAAGGGGCCAGCCGTAGTCGTTGGGAAAGACGGCGGGGAATACCAAAGGGGTGAGGGGGGCAGCCGGTGGGGGGCGGTGGCCTGCCACTCAGTCACATAATCAAGTAGGGTTTCAGGTTTAGCCGGCTCCACCCAGGCGGCGCCACTAGGCCGCCTGCGGGTGGAAAATTTCGTTCGTTCGCCTTTTGCTTGATTTTGGCCGCACGCACAGCTTGACGTGGCCCGTGACGACAACGCAAGCAGGCCACCAAGCAAGCCAAAAAACTGCAAACAATATCGAGGACGCAAGAAAAATAAATTGAAAGAAAGAAACCAGAAACGCAGCGACATAGAGAGATTTACCTGGCGAGTTGGCTGTACGTTCCGATATGTTCAAACATGCTCTAAATAGAATAAGAAGCAGAAAAAGAACGAGAACAAGAAGAAGAAGAAGAAGAAGAAAAAGAAACAGAAGATACTGCAACACGACTGATTCTATTGCCAGCTATAGCGTGCCATTACAGCAACAAGATACACATGCACATACAGAAATCCTGCATGTGGTTGTGTGTCTTCTGTAATTATCTTCCAATTGAGCTCGGTCGTTCAATATAGGCTATACAGCTATTTGTAGATCGTTGCATATGCACGTAATTCTTAAAACGTATTTTCGGTATGTATGCATGTGTGTATATATATATATTCACCTTAGTTACCTGACAAATGTCATTAGAAGAACACCGTGCGGGTGACCAAGGACCCGAGTAGCCTACATGCGGAACGGCGAGCCGCAACCGTACCGTACCTCGAAACGGCAAACCGCAGACGACACAGTATCGTGTGTAGGGCGCCGCGCGTTGCCATTGTGAGCATGGCATGGCATAGCATGGCATTGCGGCGATGTGCCGTGGTCGTAGCAAATGGCAGACAAGACAGCAAAGGAGCTATTAGATCACCGGCACCGGTGAGAGAGGCAGCAAACGAAGGCCTCGCTGCCTAAAGCTTTGCAACTGTACAACGCGGCAACGTGGCGCCGGGCTCGTCCGATCGCCCGCTCACCCACCGCCGGCGGCCAACAGAGGGCCAGACTTACGGATGGGCAGACTTACGGACAGACAGGCAGACAGACATGCAGAGAGACAGAGAAACAGGACACGCTATTTCTGTTCTCTGTTGGGCGATGCCGGCGGCGTCTCGACGTTTGCACGAGTCTAGGCCGGTCGGCAGGCAGACAGCAACAGCAGCAGCAAGCAGGTCGATCCATCATGATGATGGCGACGGCCGAGGGAGTGGAGGTAGGTTCACGAGAATGACGTCGCGACGAGGACGACGACGAGACGACGGCTGCTACGTGTAGTAGTCGAAGTCTAGAGGGTACTACGTGTCCCTCAATCCTCACTACCCCCGAGCCTCCCCACCCGCCCCCCCCCCCAGGCGGCGCGGGGCAACAACGACAGAGAGGAAGAAAAAGAAGAAGAAGACGAGGAAGAGGAAGGAGATTACGACTACTTTGTTGTAACGAGCACGGACGCTCTGGCGTTACAGTTCGAGTCACCACTCCGCTATGTTCTATTCTTACGGTGCGCCGTGACGCCCCCGTCATCCGGTGGCCGTCCTGTCATGGTGGCATCGACACAAGTAATTAGTATCATCATCATCATCATCACTACCATACTCAGACAAATGTCGCTGTTGCTTTCCAATCTTTCTCTTCTGTACAACACGGAACCTGCAACGATACGTTGAATTGGAGACGATAAATGAATTCTACGCATATCTGAACGTATATATATTTATATATATATATATATATATATATATATATATATATATATATATATATACCGAGCAAGATGGCTTAGTGGCAAAGCCTTCGCCTTGCATTCGGGAGGACTAGGTTCGAGACCCAGACCGGCCACTCTTAAATTGGTTTGCATGGTTTCCAATTTAGACAAAGTAAATGCCGGAGTGGATTAAAAATTAGCCATGACATGAAAAAACCGTACACGGGCATTATTAGCCTTACGGAACATCTTAAAAAATATATATATACAATATATATATACAATAAGTGTTGAAAAAATCGATATTGGCAAACTATTGCAATCACGACTACGCCGACAATAACCACAAGATTAGCAATAATAATAACAATAAAAACAACGGTGAAAACGTCTCTCTGGCCATAACGAATATATATTTATATACACATGCGTTGCCTAGGCGGAAACTAAAAGTACCCTTATTGCAAACTGACCAAGGTCAAAACGGAGCACAAGCTCTCGTAGCCGCGCGACACTGAATTCAACGAGTTGGTATTAAGTAGGCCCGCGATAGGGCTATGGTGTTCTGTTTGCTCGGCGTAGCTGTGCGAATTACTGTTCTGCCTGCTAGCTAGAATTAAGCAATACCCAATAGCAGCATCCAGATATCCGCCGCTAGCGGAGGATATATATAGATATAAATCTTGTTTCACAACTCGAAAACCCAAATTACGGTGCTTTAGTTGTTGTTTTGTTTACGTACTCTTTGTATGAATAATATAACCATACCGTTTTAGATTGGTATTATTTGACTTCTGTCCAGCAAAGTTAAATAACTATAAAGACCTATCCTAATTAAAAGAGACGAAAATGTAAAGTCTCGCTTAGTGGCTAACGTATAGCGGTACACATAGAATAGCGAACATACAGCTAAACTAAAGTTGTTTTAAGATACTAATTATAATGTTATCAATACTATATATTCCCCTGGCGTTCGGACCAAGCAGCTGATCCGCAAAGTTGGGACCTTGTTAAACCTGTCATCCGGTGATAACAGGTCATCGTCCTTTTTTAAACAACGCCTGGATCTTGACATACAACGTGGAAACGCTGCCTCCGTTCGGGGCACACTCCTGAAGTTGTCTCGCCCTGGCCTCATCGAAACGGACACGTGACAGTTACAATGCGCATTGGCTTAGCTAGTTGATGTGTGTAACATATACCTAATGTATTATACGGAAAATAAACTTTATATAAATTCCTCGGCTTATTGCTACGCAACCGTAAGGATACAAATATAATATTGTAATTATGCCCTCTATGGTTCTAGCTTAGCAGCAAAATCAATGAGCTATTTATGCGTTAACCTAACGAACGTAAGGCTGACGGTGACGCATTTTACTACAGAGCTTATCGGTGATCGATACCAATATTGCTCACATTTATTTATTTATTTATATATATATGAAAGTGGACGTTATTTTTTTTAAGTTGTTTAAGTACTGTTGCGTACGGCGTTAGTAAGCATATATATATATACAGGTAGTTCAATAAGTTCTTAGAATGAAAACCAAAATTTTCCAAATCATGTTTTTAAATTTATCTTATTCGATATACTCCCCGAGATGCTCAATACACTTTTCCCACCAAGATTTCAGAGCTTTTATACCTCTTAAGTAGAATTCCGCGTCTTTAGACTGAAAATAGGCATTGACAGCAGCCTTAACCTCTTCATTGCTGGAAAAACGCTTTCCACCGAGACTATTCTTCAAATGTTCGAAGAGGAAATAATCAGAGGGGGCCAGGTCTGGAGAATAGGAAGGTTGTTCAATAAGTTCGAACCTCAGTTGGGCCAGTTTTGCCGATGCTTGCCGGGACTTGTGTGCAGAAGCATTGTCCTGGTGAAACAGGACAACCTTCTTCTGCAAAGCGGGCCGTTTCACGATGAGTTCTTGCTAAAGGCAGTCCAACAGTCTTGCATAATATTCTCCTGTGATCGTTTTACCGCTCTCAAGGTAGTCGACCAGCATTATTCTACGTTGGTCTTAAAAAACTGTAGCCATCACCTTTCCGGTCAATGCCGTTATCCGCACCCTCTTCGGAGGTCCTTCATCAGGTGCACACCATTGGCAAGATGCTTCTTGGGTCTCGGGAGTGTAGTGATGGACCCAGCTTTCATCGACGGTCATGAATCTGCGCCAAAAATCCGACGGATTGTTCGACATCTTGGCCAAATTTCGCTGTGAAGCGAAAACAGGCGCGTTTTTTTGGCCTTGGTTGAGCAAATGCGGCAGCCATTTTTCTCTGAGCTCTTTCATCTTCAAGTTTTCGTATAGGATAAAATGCACACTACCTAAACTAATTCCTAATGCCTCTGCTATCTCCTTAATGTTCATTCGCTTATCTGTGCCAACGATGTTTCGCACTTTCTCTATGTTTTCCTCATCAGTTGCCGTTTTTTGGCCTCCTGGACGTAGTTCATTCTCGGTGCTCCTGCGACTTCTTTTTAACACATTAATCCAGTTGGAAACAGTGGCAAAACATGGCGCAGAGTCACCGTACGTCTCGTCCAACCCAATTTTTACTTGGGTCGCATTCCAGCCTTTGAAATAAAAATGCTTGATAACCACTCGAAACTCTTTTTTCTTCATTTTTAAAAATCACGCCGATACGTTGCACGGGAAAAGCTATCAAACGAAATCGCAACGGCCAATCACCATAATATTTTGAGTGCTAGCAGTCGAAAAGTTGCAGTTCCTAATAGCGGTGGAAGCGCGCCAAAATTCGAATTCTAAAAAGCTCATTCTAAGAACTTATTGAACTACCTGTATATATAAATATATATATATATATATATATATATATATATATATATATGCGGGAACAACTTTTAAATTTCACTTCAAAATAACGACAACATATACTAATATAGTAGAAATATGTTAGATACATGTAATAATAATAATAATACATTGGCTGCACTCCAAACTTGCACATATCTGTCTACAACTCACTAAGATAGAGACCATGCTAAACGCGCTGTAGCAACTCATTGCACAAAATCTGCCTTAACGTCTTATTAGCGTTGGTTAGCTCGTTGTGCAAGACGGTATACAATAAAACCATCGCGAGACCTTCGCGTACAGACCTTTCGTTGCCGTAGTAATAGCTCAACTCTAAATACGATTGAGTGACGTATATATATATATGGTGCGGCAAAAGTCACTTAAAGATTTTACGCTAGGTAGTCACGGCCAAAGTTGTAGCTTTATTGCATGCTTTACCGTTGAAAGACGATGTTAGGAAGGTGGTTGCCCCGAGACATTACGGCATTGGTTATACGGGATACACATTTTTGATGACTTGTTGGCATAACTTGGGCGCTATTTAAAATTCTCCTGCTTTTACTAGGGTAAGCCGTCATCTTTAAAGTGCCTCACCGAAAAGTCCATGAGTGTCAAGGCGCTTAACGAGGTAGTCATGGAACGTCAGCCTTCCGGAAGAGGACGCGACCACCAAACATCACATTCAATCAAACACAATTTTATAGTACAGATTGATAAGCTTCACTCTCGGAAAAATATCGGTGGCAAAGTGGAATAAAACGATGATGTTTCCAAGAGACTCTTGCCGAATCCTCGCATATATGATGATGGCACTCCTACACAACAGGTTCTGTGTGTAGGCAAAACTGTGCTTGCCTCAACACTACTGCACGATAAAATGTATCTGAACAGAACCTAACAACATATTCATCAATTTTTTTGTTATCCCGATTCATGCTTGTATACCTTACAAAACGACATTTTATTTATAAGCCTATGACAAGATGTATACGATTTTTTGAATAAACAAAACTCCATGATTTAGGTTGCGTATAGTCGGGATACTATATATAATCTTTTTTCTGAGCAGTGGGTGTATATAATACAGAGTTTATGCATTGCATATATAGCTGGATGTCATGTGAATAACCTGGGGCATATGTTTGATACTTAAGAAATGCAAAATGAGCCTACGGGATAAAATAATATACATTCCTTCAGACAGAAACAATATGTAGACATCAATCCAAATTGATCCCCGTATCGACTGATCATTGAGGTCAGATTTCAACTGCACATAGAGGCTGCTGCACAGGTGGAGCTTCTCATGATATGATAAGATTGAAACGCTTTATTCAAGGTAGAAAGAAGAATATACATTCGCATATATGCATGTATGTCATGTGATCAATATGTGATTATAATCTGCAAGTAGTGCAGGGTGTTGGCGGCCCCTAACACTCGTGAATATGCCTAGAGATCCTCCATGGGTACAGATCGCTGATGTAGCGCCTTCGTGCGATGAACACAGGAACCATGCTTCTCGAGAGTCCATTAGAGTAACTAACAACCTACCTAGCCAAGTTTTTAAATTTCGTCGTTTCACTTGTTGTGGCTAACATAATTCGAAAATAGTTGTTGAGTCTCTTTGACCCTGCTTGTAAAATGTTACCCAGTGCATTTCGTTTCTACTGGCCAATGCGGCTGCTACAGCTTTGTTCTGTTCCTTTGCACATTATATTGTCGTCAGCTTTCAGATTGACTACAAGTGTCAAAAATAAACAGAACTGTACCCTTGGTGATCAGGCTTCAGGCTTACAGTTCCTCATTTATAAAATCGCCGCGCTGTGACATTCCTGGCCATCGACTCGGGATTAAAAATGTTAACTTAACTTATGATTGTTTTATAATCCCAAATAATGAACTACCGTAACGCACGCGTGTACACCGTTGTAAGCTAAACTTACTCACAGACACTTTTCTCTTTTCTATGCGTTTATAGTAGAGTGCTAGAGTATGCAAAGCTGTAATTCCAAGCTAGTAGTAACGATTATCCGAAGGTGTTAGGTCGCGTCACCAAAACGTCAAAAAACGTTCGTTCTCGAGACGCATCCGATTTGTATAGCCACTCAATTTTGCACCTGTTAACACTTCCTATGTTCATTTTGGATTTAAATAAATGCTCCTTGTCATGCCCCCACTCTCACTCCCGCCAGCCAGTCCGTCTCAGCTTTTATTTCCCCGAGAGACCGATGCATCTTACGTCTCTGTTTGAATTTTCCAATCTACGGGGCGTCATTGTATTATTTCCCGTCCGGCCGCGGACCTCCTGTCTCACCTCTGGACCCCTCGTTTCGCCGCCATACAGATGTACATATACATACATCCTCTTCGCCCACTCCCATAACGATCCCCTGCGCACCGCCCGCACACCTCACCACGTTCAGACCTCTGGCATGGCGACTCCGCCAAAGGTTATTGCCTCATATTTTTCATACGGTTCGGCTAGCGCCGTTCCCCTGGCCTTCCGTTTGTTCCTCTCGCCGGCTTCGAGATATTTATACGCGAGACGGACCTCCTTGGTGGGCCCTTTGAGAACGGCGGACAGACTAGGATGGAGACGAAGAAACGGAAGAAGAAGAAACAGAAGAAAAAGAAGAAGAAGAAAAAGAGAGTATACCTCTTTTTTGCTGCGGCCATCTTCGTGCCAATGCTCTCTCTCTTTCTCTCCTTCTCTCGCTGCCATCACTGCTCCAACTTCTGCTGCGGCTACTAGAACTGCTAGTACGCTTACTACGGAACCACTGCTACAATGTCTACAACGAGCGTTACGGTTACTGCGTAGTTGTGGCAGTCGGCTTCGTCTACCTCTACGTAGCAGACAAACCACCACCACCAGCTCTACCACTTCGACTACAACAACTACGCAGCTGGATTGGGCTGCCTACCAGACCGCTAGCTGCTTGTTGTTGTTGTCGCCGCCCCCGCTGACGTCGCCTTCGCTTCTCATGCAAATCCTGCGCTGCATGAAGCTTCTCTTCGACGATTCGCATTGCACTTCTCTTCGTTGAAGCCGGCCATGACAACGACGGCGACGACAACAACAGCGACGGCAGCACAAAACGGTAATAACAACAACAACAACAACAATAACGGACAGCCACAGTCCTAGGGGTGGTTGGTGTTCATAGTGATTGTAGTGGTGGTCGTGGTGGTTGCGGCGTTGACAGTGGTGTTTAAAGCTCTACGGACGAACGCTCGAAGTTCTGTCCGTCTGCCCTTTTATCTCGTGAAAGAAGACGACGAGTCGAATACAGGACGGCACGGGCACATCACAAAGAGAACAACGGGCCCGTCCGTCCGTCTGCCAGCCAGCCAGAACGGAGTGACTGCTGTCCATGCACGCCGACAGCTCGTGGCCAACCGACTGGCACTGCCTACCAGCTTTACCTTAAGCCCTGCCCACTTTCAACGCACCCCCTGCCTTCAAACACCCAGACCTCAACCCCCCAAACTTCACATAGTTCTACCCCCACACCCCCACGGCCTCTGTCGTCCAACCGTTGGCCCATCTTCGGGCGGCCTGTCTCGGTGAGCTGGAGCACGCCCTACGGAAGGAATGCCCGCTTGAGCATTGTCTTTGATTTCTGGGTTTAAGGGGCAAAGCGCCGAGGCGCCTTGTGCCTACTTGCGAACAATGTATTCCGAGAAATTTGTACCACCGACCAGCGCTAGCAGCGCTTTCGCGCAGCAGGCGCCACAGTCAGGGTTCCATAAGGCGTGCATGGTGAAAGGCGGCTCGGTGCGGAAGGATCTTCATGCACATACGGCGTCGTGTGCGCATGAGCAAAAGACAGCATCTGCTTCTGCTGTTGCGCGCCCGACGTTTTACAGCAAAACGATGAGCTACGAGCGAGGAACATGAGCAAAAAGACGACGCAAGGGCCGAGAGGAGGGAAGATACAAAGTATATTGCATACGGTAGCCAACTAGTTTGCTTCTGACAAAAGCTATCAAGTTTTTTTTTCGCCGTGTAGTCGTTTCTGACACACATATATATATATATATATATATAGATCCTACCTCTTAGCGTTGTGTCTTCGAAACGCCAACTAACTTACCTGTACGATGTACCACCACCCTCTTATTTCTCTCGGATGCAGCCGTAGCCGCTTGCTGTTTCTGCTCGAGGCTGTGCCGTTCGTCGAGTTTTTGTGTAACCAGGCGACGGAAGTATCACCGGAAGTGCGCCGATGAGGAAGCTCGCAATGCCGCCGGCGCGGAGGTTTAATCTTGGAACTGCCCGTGGCGCGACACAGGCACGAAAAGCCAGCCACGCTGCTTGGCTGCATGCCGAATAATAGAATTTGCCAGACCTCAAGCTAAAAGACAACGGCCCAGGCGACTTGCCACGATGTATACTATAGAGGAAGCCAGCCGTCCGTCAGTGTGCTATAGCTCCACCCTATCGAGGCATGACCCGTCATACATCTATCTAGCTGTAACCAATGCGATTCGAGAGATTCGAAAACACTGAAGGTAACGAAGTCGAACGACGAATCTTGGCGAGTATCCACGATGAACAACGAAGTATCAGCTAGTATTAGTCTGTCAGTTTCACACATTTGAAGGATACAGATTAACTGTATCAAACATCCTGATATCGTACAAGCAGTTGGAACGGTAATAGTATAACAGAGCGTCACTCTATATCAGTGCCGCTGCGTTCTGTACTTTCATGCAGGTAAAATTCTGCCATTAAGGCGCCTTAAGGATAGGGATGATCCTACGAACTATGGCGTGGCAGTAAATGTTAACGGTAACGTTCAGTTACGCAGGTTTCCTTTTTCCACAGGTTCCATAGTTTCCCGAACCTACCTTCATACCTGCCTTCCTGACGGGCGATCGATCTATAATTGAATGAGTAAACGGCAGCCGTTATGTTTGTTAGTCGGCCTATCAGTGTTGTCGTTATGACTGAGTTTGTCGCATGTTTCATCAGATTCTGCCGACCACCAGCTCGGCGGTGGTCTGTTCCGCAATCGCTTGGCTGGCCACGAAAATGACGATCTCCCCGTTTCTATGTGTGTGTGTGTGTGCGCACGCATTCGTAGGTATCTATATTTCCTCGTCGATTCCCTCCCAGCAGAGCCTTAAGAAGAGCTCGTGATCTTGTTGCTGCTGTTGTTGTTGTGGTTGTTATTACTGTTGCTACGGCTGCCAACGTGCGACGAGGTGGCAGATCATGTGTGACCTGTGTACAAATGAGAATATCTGCCGAAAAATATGGCCGTCGTCGTCGCTGTCGTCTCGACTCATAGCATCGTCCAGCGCTGACCCGAACCAACCCGAGTCGAATTTACGTGGTGTCGATGCTTGCTTGCCTAGCCAAGTAAGTCAATTTAAATTCAAAACCTCGTATAATGATGGTTCATGGCGCTTGCAGATCTCATCGTAGTAGACGCAGTGAGAGATAGAGAGCAGGTTACAAAGAAGCAGAAAAACGACAAGAGGAGGCAGCAGAAAAAGAGAAGGAAGAATAGGAAGGAAATAGCCGCCCACTGACGGGTTGCAGACCGGCGGGCGGCGGTCTGATCGTCGCAACGGCCAGTGTGTGTTTGGCGGAAGCTCTCTCTCCAGTTCCAGAAGTAGAGTCTCGTAGTGGCTCCAGAAGGTCCGCGGTACAAAGGCGCGACCGAACTCAGGGGTCAGGCCAGGTAGAAATGAAGGCGAAACGAGGCAACACAACAAACGGCCACGTCGTTGTTGTCGTCGTCGTCGTCGCCTTCGTCCTCTTCGAAGTGTGCGTGCGTGCGTGGCCGAAGAAAAGCCAGCGAACGAAAGAACAAAACCCCCCAAAGAAACCGTCTAAAATGAAGCAGCATAGGCAACATCCATGCCGCCAACCGCGGCAGTGGCAGCGGTGCTCTGTACCAGCAGCAGGGGCAGCAGCGCTCTCCAACCAACCAATCTGCTTCCGCGGATAAGCGAATTGGAAAAGCAGGCAGACCACGACGGGCGGTGAGCGATGGAGAGGTGAAAGGCACAGATTCGAGGTCGAGATGCAAAACGGGTCGAGAGGAGAGGAGTCGGAGAGCGCGCGATATGGAGAAATAGAGAGAGAGAGAGAGAGAGAGAGAGAGAGAAGGGGATCAGGGAACACAGAGGAAGAACGTCGAGTAGGACAGAGCAGGACGATGGCGGCTTCGGAAACTATGAAACAAAATGGGAGAGGAATTTTTTGGACAGGTGTAATTTGTATTTTTTGACGAGATGATTTTACACGCGAATGGCCACGCGAATGATTGCGCGGCGTATTTTACATTTTGCTCGCGAGAAAAGGCGACGTGTCCGACGTGGCCTCGTGTCTCACGGCTACTGCTACTACTGCTGCTGCAGCTGATGTTGAAAGATGAGGATGATGATGATGATGATAATCGTGTTGTTGTTGATGCTATTCCTGATAATAGTGATGGTGATGCTGATGATGGCGATGATATTGGCTACCGCGGTGATGCTGGTGGCGGTAAAGGTGCAGCTGAGCAGCATGATGGCAATAGCGTTACGGCCAGAGGAGCAGATCTTATTATGGGTAAGACGCTAATCGCAACGGCAAACGTCTGACTATGGAGTCAGAGATAATATGAATAATAATAATAATAATAGTTCGAGAAAGAGATACAGATAGTGAAAATGAGATTCACTTCCAGAGACCAAAAGGCATCTGGAACAGACGCAGATGCGCGCCACCACAGCATACTTGAAGGTTTGAAGCTTGTGCGTGTTGTTACATCGTTGTAGTGTGCTTTGTGTGCTTGCGTCATGCCAGCCGTGAGGTCCGCCGCGAATGCGTCATTGTTTTATTGTTGATGAACGTTGATGTTCAGCGTCGACGCAGAACGACGCTAAACGCTATGACAACAATGACGCATTCGCGGCGGCCTTCACGACTCGTACATGCCTTACGCAGATCGAAGGCTCCGCTTCCACGTTTCCTGCATTCAAAGCTCGATCTGGTCACGTCACCTGCTACTAACCTGATCCGTTTCGATTTACCTGCATAATTGGACAGTCAAGCATTATCAAACACACACACATAGACACACCCACACCTAATTCTAGTAGACCTATGCAAACACATCGACATAAACACACAGTGCCAGCTCCTTGAACATAAACGGTTTACATGTCGCTGACCGCAATAGTGGTGTCCCGCAGCAATGCCCTCAATACGCAATAATGGTAAGAGTGGCCATTCTATATATATATATGTATATATATACGTATATACGTATATATATATATATATATATATATATATATATATATATATATATATATATACCTGTTTCACGATTCCACAGGCAGCGCTGCGTACGCACGCATGCATAAGACCAGCCAGCGGCTGGCTGGCGGTATGGGCTAGCTAGCACTCAGCGGCACTTTTAATTTTGCGCACATCCATTACTGGCAGGCCGACATAGACATTTCGTTTCGTTCGTAAAAGTTTCGCAAATCGATAAGCGACTGAGGAGAGCAGTCTAGCGATCGACTCGTGTGTGTGTGCCAGCCGCGCACACTTGTCCTGCAACTTGTTTAGTGTTTGACCGTCAAGTATCGACGATGACGGCCGTACCCACCCTGTAAAACTTTCAGTTGAAGTTTGTCGAAGAGCGCGACCATCAAGCTTCAAGATGGGAATAACTCAACAACACGGGAATAACGACGGCAACAGCATACGAGTCTGCCAAATTGCCCACACGACAAATTGCAAAGGATGGCCTTGCTACTTAAGGCACAAATTATGACCGTTTACGGGCTACGTATGTTCCTGCATGACTGAGGTCTGCCGTGATTTGTCCGGAAGCAAGTATCTTGCGTGATTCCTTTCTTCCCAGTCTTCCAGCACACACAACCTTTGTTCGACGATTGCTACCTCTAAGTCGGCTAAAGTTATTTCTAATATTTTCCCGACAGTTACCGACAGTTGTTGTTGTCGTTTCTGATGCTAACGCCATAATCGTCGTTAGCAGCAACAACAATAACAACAGCAGCATGTTATTTATCGTTATTTATACAATTCTGATTGATGTTGTTGTCACTGTTGCGTTCACTTCACTGTCACTGTTGTTGTTGTTGTTTCTATTAATGTTATTATTGTTGCTGTTGCTGCTGTCAATATTTTGTTGTTGCTGTTGTTAAAGCTCTTGTCGTCGTCGCTGTTATTGCGGTTGCTGACGCTGTTAGAGCCGCTATCGACAGCATACCAGTTGGTGTTGTTGTTGTTGTTGTTGTTGTTGTCATTGCTTCTGCTGTTCTCATTGTTGTTACTGTTGCATTTGGTGTTATAGTTGATAGTGATGGTGCTGATAGTACGGTAGTAGCGTACAACAGCATGATGTTGTATGCCGTTGTATTGAATTGAAGAGCGAGCCCTTCTCCACCGCGGCTGCTAGTATGCAGTCGAGATCTTAGAGCAGTTAGTTGTTGTAAGCTCGGCTGCTTCGGCGGTGCGAGGAGCTCATCGGCGGTGACCCGGATCTCTCCGGATAGCGGTGGGAATCGTGCCAAATGTACCGCCGGGCACTACAAACGCTATTACCTGCTATTACAACTACTACTACTACTATTACTACCAGTGAAACGCTACGAGCTCCATTCTTCCTCCATTCTTCCTACTACTACTACGACTACTACCACTACTACTACTACTACTTCTATGCCTGTTGCCAGCGCCGCAGCTGCTGTTATTCGTACGACTGCTGTTCAATGCAGCACGCCGACCGAGCCCTTGCGTACAATGCGTTGCCCACCCGCTCGGCCGTCCGCCAGTTCTTTACGGGACATGACTAGCTGGGTGGGAACGATATTTTCCTTGGCCGACGTGTGCCTTGCTCTGCACGACGCGCGGGCTGCTATATGGAGGGGAACAGAGAGAGAGAGAGAGAGAGAGAGAGAGGAAAGACAGAGAGAGACCGACCGGCAGACCTCCTCAAATCATGCACGTCCGCATACTTCCATACGGCGCCAGCCGGCGAATTCAGTCTGTCATTCGCTGTTCCTTTTCATTTCGCACCTATTTGCGCCTCCTCCTCCCTCTCGCTGTCCGGGAAAGTTTGTGATCTTCGTTTCTTTTCGTTTGTTGCCAGCCCCTTCTCTCTCTCTCTACATTATCCGCGTCGTCGTCGTCGTTTTTCTTCCCTGGTTCGCTTGTCATCGTGTTCGTGGGCTCGTTCTCATCTCGCCTGTCCGTTTGTCCTTCCGTTCGTCTGCCTGCCTGCCCGCCTGTCTTACGAGCCGCGAGGCCCCGGCGTTAGCATGTATCTAGTGACAGAATCCAAATTAAGATCTTGCATCTCGGATACGCCCTCCTTTTCCAAACCCCCCTCGGTCTGTTCTATTCGCTATATCTTTTCTTCATCTCTCAATTTTGTTCTCTCTCTATCTCTCTCCTCTTTCTCTCTCTCTCTCGTTTTATATATATATATATATATACTCTTTTTTGCTCTCACAGGTGGCTGATGTGGTGGCATAGGGTGCGCCCAGCGCCCTTAAGCAATCAGTTGTAGATCTCCTTGAACTTTTAGTTCAGCTGTTGTTTTTTCAAATTAACGACTTTCTTTCATAAGGGAACGGCAATTATTTCCCTTCTAATTTAATTATATTAATAGACATATACCGTCAGAAGTACGTTTCCTAAGGAAAACTAGGCGTCAGCTATTAGCAAGAAAAATATCCAGTTGAAGGTGCGAATGAAAGGATCGTTTGAAAGTCCATGATTACGAGCCAGTATGGCTAATCTGTTGAGAGGCCCTCTTGCGCACGAAGGGTTTTGTTCTTCAAGGCACTGCTATACTATTCCCCTTGTCTTCCTAAACTCAGCGACGCATAAGATCTATATAATATCTTGTTTAAACAGTTGCATTAGCTATATGCACAAGTTGCTTGAGAGACTGAAAATCTAGACATGTTAAGGAGACCTCAGAAAATGAGTTTCAATTTTAATATGTGTCAAAGAAGGCCTGCAAGACGGCGATCGGTGTCTTTCCGTCAACGTATCGATAATTTTGGTGATGGCACTGTCTAGAAAAATTTATCGCTTATTAATTATAGTAAACTAATTTTGTCGACGCAAGCGTGTTAATTTTGGTGATGGCACTGTCTAGTCAAATTTATTGCTTATTAATTATAGTAAACTAATTTCGTCGACGCAAGCGTGTTAATTCTGGCAATTCGGTGTCAGTGATACGATAGAAAGTAATCAAAACGCGGCGTCGTAGATGCCCACAGTAAAGGCTAGTTGCACTTGTCCATGTAAAAATCCTAAATGTTCATTAGCCGCCCATTGCAGCTGTAGAGGGAGCCGTTTTTGTCGAATGCACAAACCTTGCCCTCACAACGAAGCTGCCCAGTGGCCGAATTAGCCATCGCTGTTGAATATACCGTTCTGGTTCTGTTAGTTCTCGACGTTTTAGTTTATGTACTATTAACACCCATGCTGCATAAGTTTCTACAATAGCATATACGGCACAATTCCATCGTGATCGTGATTCTCGTCGTGTTTTGATACAATATTAATATATGTGTGAACTTTCTATTAAAATAGCAAACATGAGTTATAAACACGAGTAGAACGTTATGAAGCACGCTGACTTAGTTTCGTCGTTTTGAGTGTCAAACGGGGCTTGCATCTCAACCAAACCATCCTGTGTTTATACTGGATAGTAGGTTAGTTTTCCAGAGAAATGCAACACTAGGACGATACAATCTAAGGAAAGGGTGCGCTGAGCACACTTAAACCATCAGATACAGATTTTCTTGAGCGTTTTGCTCAGGTATTTTTTAAATTTATTTTTACTGGATAGATACAAAATTGTGTACCACGGGCTAACGTAGCCTAAACACCGTTGTACACAGGAGATGAATGTAGCAGCTTATTACAAGAAAGTTGTTGGTCTTCTTAACGATTTGAATTAAAGTAATTTTTTTTATTGAACCTGCCAATGAGGTAATGACACATAGACCGTTAGCAAGCTAAATGTCATTGCCGGGCGAGTTTTGCATCTACAGTAATTATCTTCTTATCAGAGAAAAACCGATCGATGCCTGCTGCTTCGTGCTTAAGGGAACCCGCCACGAACTTGGACGTTGAAATCAAATGGCGTGTCTACGGAAACAGGAGTTGCAGACGCTTATGGACGATAGGCACGGTACGCCATTAGCTGGCAACATATGAGTATCTTCCGTAACACTTATATATATATATATATATATATATATATATATATATATATATATATATATATATATATATATATACATACATAATCGTTCCCTTACGTGTCACAACTCTGCCCAGGGAAACATGACCAGAGTAAAACAGACGTATAAACCTCTTCCTAAAGGCTCAAAATTGCTCTTGATTGGAGAACGAAGAAGAACAACCCGAACTATCAGCTGCTCGTTCAGAACAGTCGCACAAATCGCGCGGTGTACATAACGCATTTGACCAGTTACCTCTATATAAAAAAAAATATATATATATTATTTATTATCCACCTAATATATATATATATATATATATATATATATACGACGATTGGCCAATACCATTTTCTCCACTTCATTAATTTTTTCGTCTGTTGTTGAAGTGCTCGGGCGTCCGGCACGCTCTTCGTCGTTCACATCTTCTCGGCCTTCTGAGAACATTTTGTACCACCGATAAACGTTGCTTCGGTCCAAGGTAGCTTCTCCGTATGCCACAGTCAACATTCGGAATGCATCCGCGCACTTAATTTCGTTTTTCACACAAAATTTGATACAGGTTCTTTGATCCATTTTTTTGAATAGGTAAAAATCGAAGACGATCCAAAACACGTGCAAGCAAAGCAGCTGTCAACAATTAAGTAAACATTCAAAATGGCCGAGCTTGTCGGCATAAGTGAGAGACATGAGTACCAACATAACGCCACAAAAAATCGAAATTCGAATATACGTAACCCGCGAAAATTCAAAAGTCGCGATACGTTTTGAACACACCGTGTATATAATATTTATTATCCACCTTATATATATATATATATATATATATATATATATTATTTACTATCCACCTACCTTAAAGCTGTTCTCAGTAAGACACTTGCCATCTCCGAACTCCCTTACTTCACAACACAAACACGATTCACCTATTGTCGAAGCGTGCGTACATGCGTGAGTGTTCCCCATCTTTCCTCTCCCGCGTGCGAGTCTAACCGACGATGAGACTAATCATGTGGTGCGACGTGTGTCACGTGACCAGACAGGACAGCAACTACAGGAAGTAGTGATGTTTTGTTGTTGTCCTCGTTTACGTCTGTGTTAGGCGGGGGTTGTGTTAAGGGGGTGTTGTGTGGGGTTGAGGGGGGGGTGGTCTGGTAAGGTGGCGGTAGTGGCGGCGCAGCGCGCTAGCAGTATTGATCGCCCGCGTGAGATCGCGCGGTGGAATAACAACAACAAGGTGGACAAGACGAGGGAACTACGGGCAGCGAGCGGCACTAGACGCAGCTGTTTGCTCAGATACAGAGATGCGACAGATAGACGATGATGACGATGATGATTATGATGCTCATGATGCTGATGCTGATGATAATAATGATAGACCCAGACGGCGCACTGTGGCCTCCAGCTACACTGAGGCGCCGGCGGACAAAAGCCGACGGCGATTTTACGAGGGACAGCCGCTATAAGCTTAGCATCGTCGTCGTCGTCGCCGGCGTCGTCCGGCATGTGTATATGTGCAAATCTGCACGAGGATACTCGTAAAATTTTTATAGACCAACGTGTGTTGCTGGTGAGGGGGTGCGACACTGCCGCCGCCGCCGCCAATGACTTTGTGCTGCGGTCGTCGCTGTTGTGATCCGTGCGTGGCTGCGCGCGGGACCACCGAGCGCGCGCCTTTGAGTGAGCCGGCTACTTAGAGGGGGATGGAGGGCGTAGGAGGAGGACGACGGATGGGCGTCGGGGGGGGGGGGGGCGTTGTGGGGCAAGCGAGACCGACCGAAATCTGTTAAGCGGACGCCGATGGCCCTTCTGTCTGCCTGTCTGCTTGCCTGCATGCCTGCTTGTTTGTCTGTCTGTCTGCCTGTCTGTCTGCGAGACTGGCTGAACGGACGGTTACAGGACGGCCTGTCGTCGATGATAGCCTACTATTGTTGCTGTTGTTGCCCTTTTTGTAGTACTAGGGGTACTCGATTTTCTAGGGATACTCGAAGTTTTGGCAGTACTCGTACTCGAACGGTCATCATCGTCGTCGTCGTAGTAGTAGTAGTAGTAGTAATAATAGTAGCCACTTCAGGGGGTCACGCTACGTCGCCTCGAAGAGAGACGAGGCTGTAAACTGACCATGCCACTCCGGATAACAACACTAACATGTGCAGACTGCATGCTGCTGCTGCAGACAACAGCATGACAGACACGCCGTAACGTTTTATCATCATGGTTACCACTATCATCATCATCATCACAACCACTACTAGCAGCAACAGCAGTAGGCACAGCATCATCATCATCATCATTGTAGTCGTCAGTAGTCGGAAGTGCCAATGTTGTTTCGCGACGGAAGGTTCCGTTGGCCACCGGAAGGGCTTGCCATTTCACTCACGCTCGTACACAGATGTATACATGTATGTACATATATATATATATATATTTATATATATATACATATATGTATATATATATATATATATATACACATATGTATATATATATATATATATACATATGTGTATATATATATGTATATATTTATATATATATATATATATATATAAACACATATGTATATATATATATATATGTATATATTTATATATATATATATATACACATATATATATGCACACCAAACGGTGCGGGAGTGTCAAGGCTGAGGTCACTACTCCAAACAGTTGTCGCACAGTTGCCGCAACGCGTTCGACGTTGTGTTGCCGTTTCGTTACAATCGCGTTACATTCATCATTCCCGGGCCAGCCAGCCAGCCTCTTCGTTTCTCCGGCCGTTTTGTCCTTCCTTCTCCAGCATCTTTTTCGTTTGGGGCGCAGTAGCCGACAAATCGCAGTGGCTGCGGCGTCGTAAGCGGCTGACAGTGTCCCTGAACGAACGTGCACTCAAACGGCCCTTGGCCACTCTGCCAATGACTCTAGATGGTCGTACACTGGGCCTCGCGTCATCTAAACAGGGGGCCATAACAATAACAGTAACGCTAATAGCTCTAGAAATTGACATTTTTACGGCCTGAGTGGTGGGCGGCGAACGAATTTGGCCGCACCCTGAGCACCAACTGAGCCTCTACGATACGGCCAGGGCAGTTCCCGCTTGCATTTGTCGGTCTCTATGCCCGGCTACTTGTTGCCACCCACCCCCCCCACCCCACCACCTACCCCCGTCAGCCTTCTGTCTCCCCCGCGCCGCTCAACTGTCTTTGTTACAATCATACACCTAGCCAATTTTAATTTCCTACATTTTTCCTCGCCTAAAAGCAAGCCGGGAGATGATTGCAAGAAATTGAATATTTATTGCATATTTCAAGGTATACGCATTCATTCGATGGCGGTGGCTAACGACACAAATCGGTCGAATGTTACTATTTCAACGATCAATAAGCTATGCTTAAGAAAGCTAGGATTGTGACACATGATTAATATTTTCTGAAGGCTTATCTTCTATTAACCCTTAGTCAAAAAAGCCTTTTTTCTCATTCCAAACATTCACTGTTTAATGATAAGTTTATTTTTTTGTAAATGTGCAACATTTGCTCTTCATAACCATTTGACAATTGTCAATGTGCACACAACAACAACAACAGCTACATCTAATTTAATTCTGCTTCTGTTCAGAAGCCTACACGCGTTCCTGCACACGGGGTCACCCGTGCATCGACAGTTAGGCTACATTTTCCTGTTTACAGTCATGCCTGCTGCTGATCATCATTCCCGTGCGGCATCAGCAGCAGCACGACAATTTGACAGAAAAGTAGTGAGACAAAGGTTGACGGCAAAGGAATATGGCATGCCTTATCTGGATTGCATATTCTTCAAATATCGTACTTCATCGGTGCAGAGAATACGAGTAAGCAACTACTTGTTACTCGCCGCGTAGTCGCTGCAGAGCGTACCCTCTGCAGATGGCAAAGCGTGGCGAAGGCGGCGGCGGAGGCGGCTCTATGAGAGAACGGGGAATGCTTTATGTAGGGACCACGTACGGTCGGGACGTGTGGCCCGTTCTCTGCAGCCCTACAACCCACATAGTTCTTTCCGGGTGCTGTTGACAAACACAACAAGCGAACAACGCCGACTTTGTTGTCAATGGCAATTCTGTCATCGCTGCAACAAACGCATCCATCAAATTGCTACTGCGGTGCGCACACAGTACATGTCCCTCCCATTGCCACCGTGAGGTTCATTCACGCGCGGGCAGGCGGGCCGGCGGGTTTGCGGACGACGCAAATCGCGCGACCGCTCAATCGGTAATCAGTTAGCGCGCTACCGCCACATACCCTACCCTACCCTACGACGTCTCTGGCTGTCAAAAGTGAGCCGGGAGAGATGAAAAGAACGATGGTCTGGATGGTCAACAAACCGACGGTTCACGTTACATACAGCACATGGGCACACGGCTGACGCGATGGGCAGCGTCGACAGTGCGTCGAAGCTGAAGACTGGTGGTGGCCCTCCTTTGGAAATTAGATCGTTCAATGAGAGCTACGGCCATGGCCATGGCCATCGGCAATTGGGAGAGGTGGCCGTGGTGAGCGAGTGACGCTTGCATGCCAGCCTGCCAGTCCGTCAGTCGACTTGACACCGGCAAGTTACAACTGACCAGATGCCGGCTAGCAGACCCCAAATAACCCCACCCGCGCCGTCCGACCCCCCAGCCCCGGCCCATCTCCTTCTCCCTTTGCCCCTCGGTTCCTGCTGTCTCAGGCGCTCAGTGCACTATATATCTGCCTCCTTTGCTGGCTGCTAACGCTAGCAGTTCTTGCAACAAAGGACGCATTGTCCGGCGCGGTCATAGTAGCCATCCATCTGCTTGTCACCGCCACAAAAACAGACCCTCCTCAAGTCCCTCCCTATTCCCTGTGCTTCACACTTTAGTCGAGGCCAGTCCATCTCTCTCTCTGCTTTGGTCGTCGGCGTACCCGTTCCTGACGGCTCACGACAGCTTTTTCTGTCGCCGTACACAATGCGCATCTTCGGTTATCACAGCATTACCTCTAACGAGCAAAGCCAGTCTCGCCATTACCCCGGCACCACAAACGATCTCCATATAAACGGCGACTCTATTACAAAATTCGGTCTGTGTCTTCAACCAGGGGAAAAGCTGGCTCTAATCCAATGCCTAGATTGCGCATCCTTCCCATGTTTATGTAGCATAGGTATGATTTCTTGTCGACCTACGTCTTTTTGCATCTTGCCGGCTGCCCAAGGGTTTATACAAGCTATAGCCACAACAAGAATGTAAATACCACAAATAGAGCTGGCTATTTACTGGCGTTTGAGTAGCCATACTTTTGGCATACGCACGTATAGAAGCAATTCTATTTACACTAGATTAGGTTAAATTTTATCTAAAGTACTATCTGGAAGTTGCATGCTTAAAAAAGCATTACGAATTGGTCGAAAAAACTAGCTACACTTCTGTAACAAACTCTTTATCGCGACAACAATTGGCTGAGTAAACCTTTGCCGCTCAAAAGTTGCAGTAATACGGAGAACACGGCGGGTTGTTCCTAAATTAGATAAAAAATAATGTACAGAAAGTTGTGCGAAGCCGGTTATGCAGCCCACCTTGCGGAGACCAGCAAGCTAAGAAAATACTCATCAATTGGGTATCCCCACGAATTGGGCACACTTCTGAAGTGGTCTCGGCATAGCCTAGACGAGGCGGACACGTGATAGTCACAATACATACCCGCTAGGCACACTGGCTTAGCTAATCTCTTGTAATATGTGTCCCACAAACATAATGTAATATACGAAAAATAAATAAGAAAGTTGTGTAAGGATAGCGTCAAATAGCAGACATTAAAACCAACTACTTACACTTGACCCACCGAGAAGGTACTCAACGCACAGAGCCAGTACGGTAAAATTAACGAGTAACTTTGATGTTTACGTTGGCTTTTCCATTAGCTAGCCTTAACACGCATACAGCTCGCAAATAATCAAGCTGCATGATCCTGTTACGTGAGTAGGCTAGTTGTATTTTTGTTTTGCGCTGATGATATACGCCGACGGCGATCAACAGCAACCAACGGAACCGTATCTAAAGCGTGTCGGGCGTGTAACATTAAAAAATGAGATTCGGCGCGCTCTCACCCCCCCCCCCCCCTCACCCCGCCCGACCTCCAAAAGAAGCTACCGATAGGCGTTGCCGTTGAACTCATGGGGCTACTAAATGAAGCTTATCCATGACGGGCCCCCGCACAGATAGCTCGGGCTGTACGATGTAGGCGTTTGTCAAGATGGTGTGCCCAATGAGCCAAAGAAAAAATATACGCTGACGTCGCGGGATCACCAAAACCTACGACGACTACAACTCTTACTATCGCCACTACTGCTACCACAGCGTACCGTTGTCACTTGGCGGCATAAGCACAAGCTTGCTGCGAGTTGGCTGAGTGTAAAAAAGAAAACAGACGACGAAAAAGAGCTTTCGTAGCGAACAAGAACCAGTAGCCAGTAGTAGTAGCTTGGATAGTGTTGGTAACAAGAGATGAGATGGCTTATATTAGAAATTCCAATGCTTGCCTTTGGCTCGTGAGAGGTGCGGCCGGTTGCGCTGACTCGCTGAGTGGCGGCGGTTGGCGGGTGGATCGGTGGGTGGGTGTCTTCGTGGGTGTATGTGTGGGAGGAATGGGTGGTGAAGAGGAGATCAGTAAGAGGTTGGAGGGGGCGGGGGGTGTTCACCCTGTGGGCGTCTGTCGGTGTTGCCTTGCCTCATTTTGTGCGAGGAACTTTGGGTGGGGAACACGCGGCTCCAGCGACTGCCTTCTGCAGACAGGCAGCACGACAAAGTCCTGGCGGCGAGGCTCCCCTTGCGCGCCTTACCACGACGACGCTGCACGACGCTAGCTAGTCGCCTCCAGGCGGCTTCCTGGTCTAAACGGGTGCACCGCGGCCACCGGGCTGGAATTTGGTACCGCCGCTCGGAACGAACATTGCTAGCGGCCGACCGGAGGGTAGTAGAAGCAGGAGTAAAAAGAGGAGAAAAGGGGTGAAAGAGGGGACAAAGAGGATAGAAAGGGGATAGAGGGCGTGCAGAAGGCCGAACAAGGAGCCGAACCAGCAGTTCGTCAGCGGCAACGAAGAGGCAGACGAATCGAACGACATCCAGTCGACCAGCCAGTCGATCGTGAAGGAGACAAGAAAAGGAAACCTTGCCTCCGGCCCATCTGAAGGAGTCCATCTGACGAGGAGCGGCTCTGGCGGCAGGATGAGCAGTTGCCGGCCGCGCATCGTCTGCTACTGGCGTAAAAAGTGATCCCGACCTCTGCCCATTGAAGAATTAGAGGACGACAACGAGACCGCGACGGCCAAAGATACAGAAGGTAGGGCACACAGTATACGGAGAGTGAGGCAGCAGCACTAGTAGAATATACCGGTGAGGAGAGGGAGAGAGAGAGAGAGAGGGAGGGAGAAAGCGCGCGGAAAAATAAGTGAGAAAAATATCAAGGTGAAAGAGAAATAGAGTACGTCACGCACGTTTGTACGCCTCCGTAGTTTCCTCTAAAGAAGGGTACCGAAAAGGGGTGGAGGGAGATATACCAGTTTGAAGAGAGAGGGGGGGGAGAGAGAGAGGAATAGCTGAAACACTCTATCCCCACAAACCCACCATTCTTCGGACAGGAGAATTCTTTGAATTGTTTCACGCTAGCCAAAAGTCTGTCTGCTCGTCCGTCGAACCGCAAAGCCACGAGCTACCGCTACTACTACAACGACTACTAGAACGATTGCTACCGCTACTCCTAACGGGCAGAGACGACATACCCAAGAAGACTTCTATCCGATAATGTGCAGCTTGCGTGTGTCTCATGTGTCTTGCAGACGCTTCTGTACCTGTGTTAGCATGCGCACTTCTCTCAACATCAGAGCCCACATGACGTGTGGCGGTGCAGGCGTTTTAAACCAAATGCTGCTCTTGCGGTTAACAGTTGATATCGCCTTACCTAATTGGCGTTGTTCTATTTCGTTGAACGTTGTTGCGTTATTCTGTTTTTTTGCGCCTGCCAATCTTGGTCGAACATTTGCGAAACGTTTGGGTTAATTATTCTTTAATCAACAGTATCTGCTGGCTAGTACAAAGTTGTTGTCATTGTTGCCTAATTTTGTACCATCTTCCCCGAATACAATAGCTTTGACAGGTCAATCATATAAATAGCATTACATTTTTCTGTGGTAAATTGCTTCGAATCAAGCTGATTAAAGTGTCAATGACCAATATAATTTTCAGTTTCTATGCATTTATATGATACTTATTCTACATTAAGTTACCAACTAATAAGAAAAATAGTACAAGAGTGCATTACTCCGCGTTGCTCTTAGTGTTGACTTTTAGACTTTATCATTACTGGGGCTTCTCTACTTTAGCTTGCAGACCTTGGCTTATCGTCCGGGTCGAAGTCATAACGCACACATTTTAAATTGTTCTTCTAGATAAACTGCAAATTTGCACTAGTTCTACACTTCGTAAAACAACAAACTGCCCAAATAAAATAGCGCCATTAGCACATTTAGTACAATACACGTATTACTAGATGAGCAGATGACTCACAACTACTATCTCCGATAAACTGCTCTTATGCGTTCACTGGCGGGAAATCAATACTCAAAAATCCAGCGGATATATATATATATAGTTTTAAGATTACCCCGATCTACCCCCCCCCCCCTATAGTTTGTATCACCGACTGCTCTATACATGGTTTAAACGCTTCTGTTATAGTTAAACCCAGCGCGCCTAAAGTTCCTCTGCCGATAGGGTATTGCGCTCTCCATATCATTTACTTTTTTGCAAGTATTTGCCAGTTGCAGGCGTTTTTTGTTTAAATGGAAAACACAGCCTACCGTTTGTTCATATGCGCTCATACGTATCCCATAAGTAACAGTTGATTTGCACCTCGATTCCGAACAATACCACTGCGGCATTCAAAGACAGTATGAGGCTCCTTATCGTCGCGGCTGCCCTTGTATGTTTTGAATTCGTTTTTTCACTCTCGCCTGTACTTCTGGGCATTAAATCGTGTAGCAAGCAAGTGCATGCTAACATGTACAGGAGCAACTTGGCAAGAAAGATGACGAAAATTGTATTTGAGTATGTCAAGGGCCCTGAGATGAGTATGCTAATAATAGCAAAAACTAGTGCGTAAAGTCCGCTAGCTCTGAGAGTGGGATGCGAGGATATCACGTGATCGGAGTATTCATGTGCGCTCCACTCTTGTTCTTGTTCAAATTTTTATGATTCCTATTCATAATCCATACGAAGTGAATGAACAACGCTGAGATGCGCTGATTCTATAGAGGCACTTTACAAGTGTTGTTTTCTTGAATTATAAAAAAACGTTGTTTTTTTTAAATAATATATATTGATCATACAGAGAGAGAGAGTAACTGACAGAAGGGCCCTAGACTGATGATGACGGAAGTCAAAGTTTTTTTCGACGAGTTTTGTCGTCTACAAGTTGATCGTTTTTGCAGTTGCCCAATTACAAATTCACAATACAATTACAAAACTACGAACGTTTTTCGATATTGGCACCTATTATGGTGTACCTACATAAACTGATATAGATACGGCACACATCTGCCCTTTCTAGTCGGACGCCATCATTGAATGGTATTTTAAATTTGAGGTTTATTCACGGAAACGCACTTTCACAATGCTTAAGTTCTCGTTTATAAAAATATTTAAAGTCCGCACACTACCGCAGGCAGCGTGCCGCAAACATATACGTCTCGAGGGCTACTTGTCAGGAATTGTCATACAAATTACAAACAAGGTCGAATCTTCTTTAATAAATCTTCGCTTTTATTTGAAATTAAAACCAAAAACGGCTACTGCTGTTAATGAAATGTTTGCACTTAAACTTCGCAAAATGTTAACGTTGTACGGCAATGATCTATTGATAAATGCTTTTCCTTGTTAAAACATTTATTTGTTTTCATTTTTAGCCGCTTAGACTGGTGTATGGACGGATCTAGACGATGTAAGCTGCTCTATACCCGTGGCGCGAGGTAATATATATTTCCACACCGACGTTTCGCAGCGCGAGGCGGTGTTGACGCGTACGTTGAATATACTACGAACGATTTAGTCCTAGAAAACTTCTCTCGCACGTGGGTGCGTGCGAACGGCCGCCGCCAGAAACACGGCACTGTGCAACGCAATGTCGCAACACTTGCTCATCGGTTAGCGTCGGCCGGCCGGCTAGCGCGGGATCGGTTCGTCGTCTCGGCTGGCGGCAATTTTACGATATGCCGTGTTTAGAAATCGCCTAGAGTAGTAGTAGTACTAGTTCAACGTGTGTGGGTGTTGTGTCGGTGGTATGCAAAAAGTAAGCGTGGGCGACGGGAGAAGCAGTCCTCCAAGCTTCACACACATTCGGTATACGGGCGGCGTATATATTGTATATGGGCGCATGCGAAGAGAGCAAGCAGACAGTAGACTGGCTATACCACTATCAGCAGAAGCAGCACCATCAGCACCAGCAGTGGAAGCGGAACACGAGGCGTTCGCCCCGTCGTCGTCGTTGTCGTATGTTGTTTTTTCATATCACTAGAGTGATAGCAGCAGAAGCAGCGCAACTATAAGCGATAGAATTGAGCTAGATAGAGAGAGACAGCCCCATAACGACCCCCTATGCAGAGAGAAAGAGACACAGCCCCACAACGACCCCTATGCAGAGAGAAAGAGAGACAGCCCGACAAAGACCCCCTATGCAGAGAGAGAGAGAGGGCGCTCGCGCGCGAGAGAGACACGAGAAAAACGATCTATGTACAATTAGTGCAACATTCCCGAGGGTAACCCCCGGCCTGGCCCAGTCCGGCTGGTCGGACGGACGGTCGATCGGTCGGCGGGCTGGTGAGTGGGTGACCCACCGGCCAGTTGTCCCAATGGTTGGTTGGTTGGCTGGCTGGCTGGCTGGGGCTAACGCGGGGTGCGGGGAGCGGGGCGCGGCCGATCGTGAGCTGGCCGCGCGTGTGTGGCAACAAGATAGAGAGGCAAAATGATCATATTAGAGTGTGTCGACAGGCATGGACGCTGGTCCAGCAGCCAGCCGGCAGCCAACGACAACGAGGTCAGATTCCAATCGTGTGAGGTCACCAACAGCATGGTCATTGGGTGGCATGGCGGCAAAGACGACGTTTGCGATGACGACGAACAATGGTATTATTACTGCAACAGCCTCCGCTCTCTCTCTCTCTCCGTTCCTCGGCTATAACAATAAGGCCCGCGGCCCGTCAGCAACATCATTGCACTGACCGAGAAAGAGCAACATATAGAGATTCAGACAGTGTGATAGAAGGAGACCGAGAGAGAGAGAGAAGGACAATGCGGGAGAATGAAGTCGGGGGGAAAAAACAGCCGAAATCTGCGTCGGAATCTCGAACCCCTGGCTCAAAATGTAGGTGAACGACATTTTATCTACTAGGCCGCTCTTCCTGCTGGTCCTTCTATATCTATCTATCTCTCTCTCTCTCTGCTGGTTCTCTCATCTTCATTTTTGCTGCGCTCTTTCCACTTATAGCCGACGACATTCTGTAGCGATGCAAAACATTCCCGCATCACATCCTTGATCTCGTTCCGCGACTGCTTGGCTTGATCCTTGGTGATCATCGAGTCTGTTTGTCCTTCAGGCCGGGCGAGGTTTTCCGAACCTCATCCCTCCTTCGCTGCTGCCCCTTCCAGGCTCGTGGCCAAACCCCGTAGAGCATAGCCCCTGTAGATATGTGCTACTTCGTAGCACATAGCCCTGTTCACCCCGGGCGACGACCTCCTCATTGCTCCGCGTGCTCCGCTCTTTCTCCTGGCGCACCTTTCTCCCTGTTCGTGGCGGTGCTGCGTTCGATTGATTGACAAGCTCTCAGATCGAAGCTTTGGCATCTCTCCCGGTGTTCTCTTTTCCTCTCTTTTTCTCTCTTTTTCGTGCACTGTCTCTCTTTTCTGTCGATCTGCCGCTAGAAGCCTACTCCGGGTTTTCCCTCCTCTCTCACTGCCGAATTCGCTTGGGTTTGTCGGGTTTGGCCCGTAATCGACCAGCCGCATCCGCATAGGGCTTGCATTTCGACGGCGGCACAACTCATGACCGCCGCTACCACACTACGATCACCACTATCGTCATGACTACTGGTACCACCACTCTTGTCAGTACTTCTACTTCTACTGCTACTTCCACCCTACCACCACGACAACTACTACGACGAGTAACACGGCTTCTACTTGCTGCTTACAGTTCAGAGACTGACTGTCACTGAACACGGGCTCACTAGGCAAGTAATTGCAAAGTTTGCAATTCCCTCCCCTTTGTCTGACCCGCTGCCCTGACCCACTCCCGATCTTTTCCACACTCCGCGCCGCCCCCCCCCCTCCAAACCCTAGGCGAGACTTGCACTATTCGTCGCTTCGAATGCTTGACAACCACTTCAGTGTGGCAACCTTGCTCAAGAAGTCTTCCTGCCTGTCCGTCCGTCCGTGGCCCGTCTGCAGACTGTTGAGCAGCATCGCATGCTACCGTGATCGTCGGGTGTGTTTGCCCGCCTTGGAAGCCATCATCGGAAGAAAGGGGAGCAGGGGTGGAGCAGCAGCAACATCAATGGGCACGCAGACGGAGAACAGCAGTGGCGTGTACGCGCCGTTGAAGCCATTGCTCGTTACTGCTGTCGTTCTTGTTGTTGATGGTGGGGATGATGCTGCTGTTGTTGATGCTGTTGTTGTTATTGTTACTGTTGGCGATGCTGACGACTACGACGACAATTCTCGCTGCACGCCACACTGCTTTACCCAGCGGAACGGTTGGAGCTCTGCATCTGGCGGCAACGGCATAATGACAACGACGACGACGACGACCACGGACGACGGCGCTGCTGTTGCTGCTGCCACACAATTCACATCAAACGCGCCACGCGCTTCGTTGGCCACATTCGTCGCGTCGTCTTCGTCGTCGTCAACATCAACACCAGCATCATGTTGCTGCTGTCGAGGTTGTTTGGTCTGCGATGTTGTTGCGATTTCATAGAGCATGATGAGAGCACTACTGCTACCTCGATGCCCCTAACTTCCCCTAGCTTCTGCACGGATGAGGCGGTCGGACGGACACCCCCGCCCAACTACGCAGTCACTGGCGTCACAACGAGGAGCTACTAACAACGCTAATGGCGACTCGACACCACCAGGGGCGTCAGGCGTCGGCCACTGGCTGGATGCACCGCAAACGGCTGCTGCTGCTGCGACCACTGAGTTACTACTGAACTGCTATTAGACATCTTGCTGCCACCGATGGGTAGACAATGTTCTGCGCATGAGAAGAGAAGGGTAGCCTACATATGGGGTTAGAGGTTGTTAGAAGTTGTTGTGCAAACGTGAGCGAGCAAGGGCGAGAGGGGGATAAATATATATATATATATAGAGAGAGAGAGAGAAAGAGAGAGACAGAAATAGCAGGGTAAAAAGGGGAAATCCTGGGGGTATTGGACGACACCACGAATTGGGTGTTTAGCTAGCCAGATACAACTACGGAAACGAATGGTAAAGAGAGAGACGACGAACGCGAGAGAATAACGGAAGCGAGTGTGAGAGAGAGAAAGAGAGAGATAGAGACAGCGTGTATTCGCTGGCTGCACGGTGGGCCGGGTCTACGTATATAGGCTAAAACTGAGAGGTCCTCACGATGTCCACGCGTCGGCGGTAAACAACGAGAGAGAAAGAAAAAGAAAGAAAGAAAGACCAAGAGCAAGTCGTACGCCGACGAGCTAATGGCTTTGTGATGTTGTTCTACTGCTGTTTTGCTACTGCTGCTGCTGCTGCCTCAGCTGTCAATGTTGCGGATGTGTCTGATGCTGCTGCTACAGCGGCTTCTTCTTCTAGTTGTTACGTCGCGGGCTCGAGTTATATCCCATGTGTGTGCGTGTGTGTATCTAGCACCCCCAACCACAAACCCACAACTGTCTCCAGCGTCTGACATTGTTGTTGTTGTTGTTGTTGTTGTTACTGCTGACGTTGTTGTTGTTGTTGTCGTGGTTGTCGTTGTTGGTGTTGTTGTTGTTGTTGCTGGTGTTGGTGTTGTTGTTTTTCTGTTCGTTGTTGTCATCGGCTATGCCGAAGTGAGCAAGTAGTTACGAATGACGGGGTGCGGCGGGCGGGAGTGACAAGGTCCCGCTCGGCAAATCCCGATAAATGCACGTTTCATGTTGAAATCATTCAGCTACATTCAGCTGTGCCGCGTTCGGCTTGACGAGATCTCGTGTAGTGTGATTCGGTACAGTCGCATTGCATGTGTCGTGCGATAACATAACTCCAAATGAGTTTCTCACATGTTCTAATGAACAAGTGCAAAATAGAGAGAGAGAGAGAGAGAGAGAGAGAGAAAGAGAGAGAGAGATATGAAGAGAATAAGGCAGCGTTACACATAAAAAGAGATAGATCGACAGAGACATAGAGTAAACAAGACGGGATCAGAGAGCCAGCTGACTCCAAGCTGCCGACGTTGCCTGTGACGTTTGGCGCAGTGACGCCGTAGTACCGTTCCAGATAGGTTATTCGACCACGAAACGTGCCAAGTGGTCATGTGTGGAGTAAATATGTTGACGCAAAGCATGAGCGCGAACGAGGAGAAAGATGATGATGACGACAAATAACAAAAACAACAGCGGTGATGGCAACAATGACAACAAGAGCAATAAAGTTCATATTTAGAAGGCTTCGTTAGGCTCGACGACGAAAACCCTCTGCGTTCTCGTACGAAGTTGTCAATTGTAGATGGCAAGATTTTCTGCACGCGAAAGACGTAGGTACTTCTTTTTGTACACTGCCACTGTCTCGCACGCTCGCTATCCAACCGACCGACAGCGCTCGCCTTGCGTTGAAAGTGAGCAACAGTAGTTGCTTACTAGCGGTGAGCTTTTTGGGTGCATCGACTGATTGGACCTCTCGAGCGCTCTCTTTTTGTCGCAGTCTGTCTTCTCAGACCCCGGCTAACCCTCCCCTCCCTGCCCGTTTTCCCACCCGTTCCCCCGCTACACCTCCACTTCCCCTCTCTCCCCCCGGGCCAGGCTTGCTCGTGCTGGTCGTTGTCGTTGTCGTTGCTGCATGCATCTCGTCGGGGGTGGCAAGGCAGGGGGTACGTAACGAGGAATGACTCTAGACTGACTCTCCTGCCTCAACAGCCCCCCCTTGCGCCCCCCGCCGACTACTGAACTGATCGGGATGATCGGCCCGAAACGATACGACGAAAGCAAGAGACGAGAGTCGTCGTCGTCGAGAGGAAGATGAGGAGGATCAGGAGACGGATAAGGAGAATGACGATAACGTCGAGTGACTGCTTTAGACACCGTTAGTGGTGATGGTGGTGGCAGTGGCAGCAGCAGCAACGGTGAGCGTGCGCAGCCACGAGTAGCAAGTGAAGCTCTCCAGACGGCTAGGAAAAGGCGGCAGGCAAGAGGAGCTCGCTTACCCACCGCGTGGGCAGACGGGCGAATGGACGGACGGACGAGCGAGCCAACGCGCGGGCAATCATGGGTGCATTTAAAAAATTGAAAAATCTTCTCCTCGTGACTCGTGCTCCTCGTCGTCGTCGTCGTCGCCTCTCTGTCTGTCTCGTCGGCCGTCGGCTGAGCTCGTTCTTGTTCCGTCGTTTTCCTTGATGCAGCGCCAAGCCAATCTGCCGTTACCGTGTCCACAGTTGTAGCCAAAGCCCTACCCTGTGCCGGGTCCGAGTCTGCCGGGCGGTTGGTTGGTTCGCCGGTCCGTCGAATGGTCTGTATGTCTGTCTGTCTATCTGTCCGTCCTCGGGTCGCAATCGCCTTCGGTGCCCCACCCGGTCGCGACAAGCGCGACAACGAGAAGCCGTAGGCAGAAAAAAAAGAGAGACAGGAGGTCGCCAGGAAGGCGACGCAAGGCGACGCAGCAACGCGGCGGGCGGCTACGGCATAGCACACGATAGCTGCACGACATAATGTATACGAACGACATGCATCGCAGACAAGAAGAGTCCAGAGCCCCCCCCCCCCCACGCCACCCCCTGGTTCCAGCTCAGCCCACCGCCCCCTCCTTCCTCCTGCGTCACCCCATCCACTACTACCACGGTCGACACCCATAGTCGCTGCCGTCGCCGCCGCCGCTATAGTCGCACACACATGCAGACTCAGCCACGGATATCGACACGCAAAGGACAGCCGCTAGCCACCAAAGGACCACCACCACTACCGCCATCGCCACGAAGACAACTCGAGCAATTCCTGTTCAGGCACGCTCCAGCCGCTCAGGGGTTGGTCGTGTCGTGTCGCTTCGAGCTTTGAAAGGCACAACAGCAGGCAGCAAGCGGTCTGCGTAGATGAATATATTTCTGTCAAGAGCCAGTTGGCATCTTGTTGATTCGACAACGACAACGACGACGACGAGACGAAACAGCGGAATTCGAGCTGCTGCTGCTTCTGTTGCTGCCGCCGCCTTCTTCCATACCAGCTGATGGCTGTTGACGACGCTGGACGCCACATATAGTAGGTGGTGTAGTAGTAGTAGTCGTTGGTAGTAGTAGGTTGGTCATGCATCTCAATATATTTGGCTATACATTCATAGATCGAGGCGCGGGCTGGCTGCTACTGAGCCGGCCGCCGCCGCCTAGTGCCCACAGAGCACACACCGGAGAAGGCCGAAGGCAAGGCGCATTGAATGCGGAAGTATTGGGGACGCGCTGCATTGACGACAAGCGCGCATATTTGAGTGCGCGCGCGCTTTCCGTTTGCTTTTTGACTCTTCTTCTACGTCTTTTTTCTTTTTCTTTTCCTCCTCCTCATCTTCCCTAAACCTCCACTCAACAAGCACTACTTGTTGTTGTTGTTGTTGTTGTACACCAAATGTTCAGCCGACTACTTCTCGTTGAGCGCTCGACACGCTTATTCCTCGTCACCACTGACAATACGACGGACGTCGTTCGCCCGACGTCGCACTGTCAGACAATCCACACACACGCTGCCAGACTTGCCTGGAAGTGTTGGGACACTTGGACTTGGTCGCTTGCAGCGCGCGTATGAACGCGACCGCGTACCGCACGTATCGCATCGCGTACGGCAATGACCGAGCAATGTTCGTCCAGGCGGCCCCCTTGATACAATTTGCCCCTACAACTTGCCTGCCTGCCTGCCGGCTTGCCTGACTGACTGCATGCCTGCCTGTTTGCCAGGCTGCTACTGCTGCTGTTCTCTGGCGCGAACGCCTCATAGAGTCAGTCTGTTGTCTATGTGTCTATCAGTCGGTCGGTCGGCCATGGGGCCGGTGGGGCCGGTCGGTCGGCCAGCCAGCCAGCATCTGCGCCTGGGACGTCCATTCTGCTTTCCCTTAAGCACGGTCAGACGCATCCCTTGTAAGCGACTTTGTTCACAGTTGCTGCCCACGAAGGCTTACTAGAAGACCACATCCGGTCCAACACCGCCGCGGGGACTATCTGCTGCTGCTACTGCTTCTGCTGATGCTGTGGCCGCCTCCGCCGCCGATCTCGCTGCCCCTACCGCGCTGCCGAAATCATAAGCATTGTTTTTCGCTTCTGCCTCGCCGAACACAACACAACAGAGCCGCGAATCTTTGTGCAGTGGCTGGCTGACTGGCTGGCGACAACGACGACGACGACAGCGACAAGGGCAGAAAGGAACCATGATGCGATGCCGGCCTAGCAGCAGGAACAACAGCAACAATAATAACAACAGCAACTATAACAGCAACAATAACAACAACAATAACAGCAACAATACCAGCAGCAACATGAACATCAACATTAACAACAATACCCACACCGACAGAAGAATCAACGAAGCCAGCTTCTCTGTCCGCTACTTGCTTACTACGCCCTGGAGAAGAAGGGGAAGTCGCGTAGTACGGAGCGGACGACGAGCTGAGGCCGCCTCACCACGATTCACCACCGCAGACGTCAGACCGGGTACATCAGGGGGTTTCGGTCGCCTAGCAGTGTTGACGCATTATAAGTAGTAGTAGTTGTTGTTGTAGTAGTAGTAGTAGTAGTAGCTGCTGGTATTGTAGTAGCAGAAGTAGCAGTAGCGATGTTGATGCTAGTTGTTGTTGTAGTGTAGTAGGACTCATGGGGCGGCTTGGAGAGCGGGGCGAGGGGGGAGAAGAGGCACGGTAACAACATACAGCGCTTACTACGACGAGTCGGAAACAACAACAATGGGGCGGGGGAGCGGGGTGAAAGGAGCGTGTGGCAACAACGTTGGCCCTTCCGCCTGTGTGGTTGCAGTGGTTGTTGTTGTTAATGCTGCTGCTGATGCTTCTGCTTTGACTCTGGCTGTGGCTGTTGTGTGCAAGGCACAACACCAGATGATTTCGCTTGACAGAGCCCGACGATGGTTGCCGCCTTTGACATTGTTGTTTGTTGCCATCTTCGTGGTTGTTGTTGTTGTCGTCGTCGTCGTCACCGACGCTCCTGTGTCTTTCTTGCCCACCCAAACAACCACCCCACATCTCCTATACACACCTCCCAACCCCCCCCCCCCCCCGTCTGCACTCCATACCCCCACCCGTGCGAATCCCCTTGCGCCTTGTCCCCCTGCACCACTAGTCACCTAGCCACACCCGGCAGGTTTTCCGCCCAGTGCATGTCTGATAGCACTGACGAGGGCCACCGCTGCTAGAAACTTCAGCGGCGAGTGCGACGTCAGGCGACGTTGCCCTTCTGGCTGGCTAATTCGTCAGCCGCCACGCCACAGAATGTCGTCTCCGCCGACATTCTGGCGCCACCGTCCAGCCAGCCAGCCTATCCAATGGCTCTTTCCACCGGACCTATGGCGGCGGGCGCGCGCACGGGATTATGTTGTTGCAATGGAATTGAAGAAGTCCTTCATAGCAACGCTGGCTAGTTCAGTACGGTCGGTCGATTGGTCAGTTAGACGATCGGGAATGTGAAGTGTAGAGCTTTCAAAGGCTTGGACACAGCCTGTGCCTCACGCTCACATGCTTATGATTCTGTGTGCGTGAACACATACGTCGGTGGTGTGTACGCACAATTTCTTAGACACAGAAATTGTGTTAGGCTTTACACAGATAGCGATGAAGTGTCAATAACGGTATAAAAGGTAGGCTAGCGAGTGTCACGCTGATCACACTATTGTCCTCTTCTGAATTAAGCAAATGTGTGCACTCCTACGATAATTGCCCCCACCATAACGATATACGATATTCGTGTATTATTACAACACATGGACGAACGTAGCTGCCCCTTTACCACTTTACCGTCTCTCTTTATATTCGCACACCATTTAGAAGGGGGGGGGGCTTTATTGCAATCACAGATAAGTGCTGCTCCATTACAAGAAAACAACCTAGCCTAAACCGGCCGCTTACAAAGAAGGTTGTGTATGGTTATACCTATAAGCTGGATGTCCTGTAAACATCCTGTTAACAATCGTTTTCTTAGCAACAGTTATTGACTGGATATTGAGCCCGGAGCGAGTCCTTGTTGTGGTAATATTGAAGAACTTCGCCGCTCTCTCAGACTGCTTACGTATCCGAGTAAACGTGGATTTGTCAATTCTTTCTAACATGAATGCAATATCTTCACAGTTTACGTCATGCTCATTAATGTTGCAGCGAGACGCAACACGCCTGACAAATTTCCTATGAAATTTAGCAAGCGTGTTAGTGTTACGGACATAGCCTAGATTCCACACCGGCAAGGCATACAGTAGGACCGGCAGAACATATTGCTTATATAACTTTATGTACAAGGAGGGTTTTTTCTAACACAATACAACAAAAGATCCAGTTCAGCCTCCGTGTGGCCAGGGCTGCCACTTTTAAAATGTGGGGAGTATAGCTAAGAGTACAGTTTGTCAATATGCCTAAATCTTTAATAGACGTCTTAGCCATTAGCACCTCCGAGCCCAACGTGTATATGTAAACAAGATTATTGTGGCCAAAGTGTAAAACGGCACACTTATTTACAGATAGCTTAAGATCGAGCCCCTTACACCACTCTATGAAAGCATCAAGTGTATCTTAAAGAAGTCCGGCATTCCTGTCACTATATATACGAGTACAGGGTCATTTATATTGTTGTGCACGCATTTCGAGGTTTGATAGAACTCGGCAAGAAAATAAGTTCTCCCTATGGAGGGAAGACGTGGAAACGTCTTGTTTAGGAGAGAGTGAAGTTTATAAAAGTAGTTTTTCTGCCTTTTTTTTCCTACATAGTTGTGCGAAATCTCTGTTTGCGGGAGAATCAGTCAGCGCAGTCAAGCTTAGTGACTTGACAACTACGTAACGCAGCACCATCACCTTGATACGAAAACGATGGGCATTAAATTTGCTATTGCGTGAGAGTGGACTTTCGGACGTACATTTTTGGTCGCAATGGAAACATTTTACGATTTTTCATGAAAAGGCGTTAACGTAAAATATCGACTTTTCATGACTTTCCTTAATCTGGGTATTAGCTTTTTGCTACGCAAGCTAGTGAAGTGTCTTCCGTTGTGCAGAATTTTCCTCCGAACACGCCGGTGTAATCGGTTCTTTCATGCGTTGACTGGTTCTCCCGCAAACAGAGATTTTGCACAACTATGTAGGACAAAAAGGCAGAAAAACTACTTTTATAAACTTCACTCTCTCTCCTAAACAAGACGTTTCCACGTTTTTCCTCCATAGGGAAAACTTATTTTCTTGCCGAGTTCTATCAAACCTCGAAATGCGTGCACAACAATATGAATGACCCTGTACATACAATTCCCTCAAGAATGTATTTTGTATATACACTCAGTTAATACACATATCTAGGTAGGCACCATTAATCGAAAATTTCTATTCGTACGCATGTTCTTATTTTTTTATGTAAACAAGTCACTAATATTATTTTTGATACTAAAAAAACGTATGATATCTCTCCTCTAAGAACTGTGAAGCAACCGAAACAGATTATTTTTTGAGACAGACTGAGCACGGTCAAAAATATGAGGTTTGTGCAGTTTATCCTAAAACAGAAAGCACCTTGCTAAATGTACCAACAGTGCAAAGCATTTACGACTGGACAATTCGGGCCGCATTTGGATGATGGGTTGCCTCAAACTATTAGGCTGTTGGCAGTGCATTTTATCATAACCTACAGGCTTGGGCAGTCGCATCTGTGGTATGAAAAATAATTTCACGCAGAATGGCCTTACTTGTTTAATATGCATGTATATTTATAGGTTATTCGGCAAGTCAGGCTAAAAACTAAAATACAAATATTACGCATTTTCTCGTGATTTTTTGTCGTAGTCGTCTTGAATATATAGGAACACACATACTCATTTATTTTACAGCACAACCCACACAATTCAAAATGATAAATCATTACATTTTCTAACTTAGAATATATATATACATATATATGTTCTAAGTAAGAATATACTATATATATAAACTGATATTGTTGTACGAATACCATCGTTAAGGACGAAAGCGACGGAACTGTAAACAGTTGAATGAACCAATTGCTCACACGCATCATGCACAGTACAAATATGTTGTTGCAGCATGAGAGAACATAGCTGCCTTGTTACCACCTCTTTACCGTGTAGATCCAAGATACAGGCTACTTTTGGCACAGTTAAGTTGGACCAGATAGTGACACAACTTCATTCTCTCAGATATGGGCGATATGAGCATCATACCGCTGAGAGAATGATTAAAAATTGCTGCCGGCCTAGCGTAGGCTTATAGTCGCCACCAGCGACGTTCGTTAAGGGCTCTCGACAGGTTAACACGTGTAGCCCATATTTAGGGCAGCTGCGTAGATTGATCTTTACCAGTGGTTAGGTACTTGTGGATTGTCGTCGATGTACGAACAACCTGCGTTTGCCAAAAAATATTGCTACGTTAATAAATATTGCTACGTTTGTATTGTTGCCGCCGTATACAACAGGCCAGGAGCTCGGAACGGGCCCGAAATTGATTAGACGGAACACGCAGTTGCCCACCACTGCAGGTATTTGGGAAAGAAATGGTGTTTCCATACTCGTACTAGCAGTAGTAGTAGGTGTGTTACCTATTGATAACGCAGAAACGCCACAAGATCCGAGTCGTGAGAGCTGTTTGTTTCCTTCGCATCACAGACAGCAGTAGCGACGGTGACAACGGCAACAACAGCAGTAGCAGCAGCAGCAACAACCACAACAACAACAGTAAAAACAATCGCAACAACAACAACAGCAACAGTAAAAACAATCGCAACAACAACAACAACAACAGCAACAATAACGCCGCACATTCCACTCGCGAGCCCGTTCTCCTGCCTACCGTTTCCATACACCCAGATATAGGCGCATATGCGTGAGCGCGTGCACTCACACAGAAGAGACGCCGAGAAAATACTAGCGTTTTAGTGGTTGCTTGTCTCTGAACAGAGGATGTGGCGCTGTCGTTGTCGTCGTCGTCGTCGTCGTCGTCGTTGTTGTTGTTGTTGTTGTTGTGTGATATTGTTGCCGCCGCTGCTGCGACTGCTGTTGACCGTCGAACGATCGACAAGATGTTCGACGAATGCTCCAGTGTGGAGCCATCTCTAGCGTTGAGCTGTCTTGCCCTCTCTCTCTCTCTCTGTCTGTCTCCCAGCGTAGAGCTCACCGCCGGCCGAGCTGCAGAGATGACCTGCAAGATCCTTAAGGGTGCTGAGTCAGCGGTAATGCTTGCCGTGCGAGCTGGTCCCCGTGCTCGCACCGTTGGTCGCTTAGCTTCGTCGTGGGCAGACCAGGCCAGGCCAGGGCAAGTCTGTCTGCCTTCTCGCCCGCCCGCCTGCTTCTCGGTTACCCCTCGATCGACTCTCCGGCGGGAGGGGAGGAACCATGCCAGTTGTCCGTTCGTTCGTCCGTCCGTCCGTCCGTCCATCCATCCATTCATTCAGCCGTCCATCGCTCAGACAGTCAGTCTCAACTACTGGCTGCTCGGCCTATTGCCAGGACCATCTGCCTGCTATGCGAGTTCATGGTCCTGCACGGGTGCTCCATTGCCCCCGTGGGCGCGGTCGCCGCCCACACCCACGTCTTAACACCAAAGTCGGACTCGTCGGCAACGACGCAGTCGTCCGAAGTCGGCGTGGGCGTCTTGGCTATGTATTTTGCAGCAGAAAGAACCATCGATGAGAGAGGAGCTTATCGATCAACGACCAAGTCAATGAGCAACAACAGACACAATAACAACGACAACAACAACAACACGGATTCAAGAAAAAAAACAACAAAAGCAACAACAACAACACGGATTCAAGAAGAAGAACAACAAAAGCGACAACGACAACAACAACTATTCGGAACCGCTGCCTTATAGGCCAACACCAAACAAACACAACGCAAGAAAAGAATCGCCAACATGCAAAGTCGAAGAAAGACAAGGGTCCGCCCACGTCTGTCTGTCTGTCTACGCCACTGCTGGTGCTGTTATATACATAGGCGCAGCACTACCATTTTCATATGGGCGTCTTCTTCCTTCTTTGTCGTCGTCGTCGTCGTCATTGCATGGCTGTTACCATCATCAAACCGCTATCCTAGTCCTCGCCATCATCATCATCATCGCCACTACCACCTCGCCCCCTGTCAGCAGCAGCAGCATCATCACCACCATCATCGCCGTCGTTGTTGTTTTCATTGGCGCTACTAACTGTAAACTTTTATTGGTTGTTTCGGGTATGCGCGCATGCATGAATGCGTGCGCGTACCGAACGCTGCTGCTGTTACTTCCAATTGTTGATACGGTTGTTATCATTGTTGTTGTTGGTGGTGGTGTTGCTATGGTTGTTGTTGTTGTTGTTGTTGTTGTTGTTGTTGTTGTCGTGTTACTCGTCGCTACTACAATGCCATCGTTACGACATATTATTATATGACTACGGGGGTACTGGGCGCAATAGCCAACATAGCCGTCGATCTAATCACGTTTATGGTCAACCAACGAAGCGTCCGTTGCCCCGGTTTGTCCGCCGCTGACCCCCGCTGCTGCCGCTGCTTTCCCGCTGCTTTCGTCCGTTGCGACGCTAACGGATCTGTTATCGTAAGGCACGAATACCCCTGAATGTGCCCCCTCCCCTATTTGTTCGTCTCTCTCTCTCTCTGTCTCTCATCCTTCCTCTACCTCCTTCCTTTGTTTTGCTTTCTTGGCTACTCGTCTTTCTCTTAGTGTTTGTTGTACAAACTCTAAAGTTGAACTCATATTCACTACTACTATCACGACCGTTGCGCCCGCTGTCGGTCTCACAACAGCTACTAAGTAAAGTTTTCGGGCTGACCCTCAGCCAAGATTTTACGTCCACGGAACTGTTTTTCACATTACTTCATAGACGGACCCCCATAAATACAAATCGGTGCAACGGTGGGGCTCGAACCCGCGCACCTATGTGTCTCCTCCGGTTGCGAGGCGCAGACTTAAGCCACCACGCCACCGGGCTCGACTCACAACAGCTACTACTACTACTACTGCTACTAAGCGGGTTGTTGGGGATTACAGAAACAGAAAAACACACGCGCAGACACGGTTACAGACGCACACACAGACACACAGTTGGACGCATAAATGCCCACAGAGACACACATGCCTACCATGTGACGACAAAGGACGCCTCACACGTACCCCCAGCGCACATCAGATCGGTTGACAAATAGCCGTCAAAAGCCGGCGATAGGAATCGTCAGCGCATACCACACGACTGAGACGGCGACGGTCTTTGCGACAGCCTAGCTCAGTCTTAGCCGCGGCCCTAGGCTGATTAAGAAGCGGATTCAGCGGAGGTGAAAACGGTGGCAGAAGAAATCGGCAGCCCGGAAGTAAACGCTCGAGAGGAATGGCAACAGGGTGGAGTCGAACGTAATCGAAGTCACCGTAGCCCCACGAGGTCAGTCCTACTTTTGAGCAAGTACTTAGTACAACAGAGAACACAGTACTTAGTACAACAGAGAACACAGCACCGTCAACTATCTCTTGACCTCCAGATGATGACAAAGCACGGGTACTTCCAGGAGTATCTACACAGAATAGGCAAAGCTTCCAATCCTGCGCGCGTCATGTGCGGGGCCGGGGAGGTGGATGATGCCACTTACACCATCTTTCTCGGTCCAGCAGTAGAAGACCCTATATTGGATCACCGGTGATGGTTGCTTAAGTGTCCCCGGTCACAGCGGTGACGGATCTAGTCGCCGCCATGCTCGACGAGAAGCACAAAGAGGACCAAGGAGTGAACCTGGTCAAGAACGTCCTAAGAAGACGAATTGAGCTGGAAACGGAGCGGGCAGTTGCAAAGAGCGCCGGGCGACCGAAGATAAGAACAGAAGAAACGCGGAACGCACAGAAAAACCTTCAACTCGTATGAAATAAGGGCGCAAGTAATTCCCTTGTTGTAAATGTTGTGATATTTGTAAAGCGGGCGTTCCTAGGGTCAAATTAAGGTATCAGGTTTCAGTCGAAGGCCGAGCTTCTCCGGAGGTCTCTGCCTATAAAAATACGATCTCTCTTGGGTCAGTAGATCTGTACGGCCTCCACCTTTAACAAAGAACCGGAGTCGTCTGCGCCAGACTCAACGGGTCAAAACCTTTAGGACGTTTATGGCGTAGTATACAGTGAGCACAGTGGCGGAGCTTTTACTCCCTAGAACAATTCTCTGGGTTAAGAGGTGAAAGAGCCTCGCCGTCTGTGGGAGAATCCTACGCCCAAGAAGGAAAAGAGGCGGCAGCGTAGAAACTTGTATCTAACATCAAATATGGGCTAAATTGGCCCGGCGGAGGACCTACCCTCCATGTCATCTCCAAGTCCTGATAGGTCACGGGTTCCGTCGAGCCCGGTGGCGTAGTGCATTCTTCTGTGCCTCGCGACCGGAAGAGACACATAGGTGCGCGGGTTCGAGGTCCACCGTTGCACATTTGTATTTATGGGGGTCCGCCTATAAAGCAATGCGAAAAGCAGTCCCATGGACGTTAAATCTTGGCTGAGAGTCAGCCCAGAAAGTATTTATTTAGGTCACGGGTTCCAGTCATATCTGTTTAGGATCGGAAAGACTTTAGGCCCCGCGTAGCTTCACTGCTCATAAGCTCGAAAACACCTCTAGCACAAGATCCTAAAGTGTCCACCATGGGCGGAACAGCGCACCTCTGCGACGTTTTTAGTAAGAGTAACACCGAGCACGCTGTAGACGGACGTACCTAGCGTCTGCAACTCAATATCGGAGTCTCTGCGCCCAGTAACAAAAGTCGACGAATATTTTGTAAGACGTACTAACGTTCAATTCTGTGGGGCAAATTACTGCCGCATTGTGCGCACCCCTCATGCCTCCGAGAAGGGAGTAGGGCATGAGTAGACTCGCCCCCTCACGACAATTGGCCGATTGTTTGAAGTATTTACACTGTTCCCGGTCGGTGAGAAGATGGGGATACAACTGATTATTATTGAGCCCCACACTACCGGCCCACGCTTGCAGACGAGCTTTCTGCTGCAGTGCCCGTGCGTGTGAACCACATTATCCAGATACTCCTCTATACAGACAAGTAGGTGCAGTAGTAGTCGCGTATCTGTAGTTAGTGTTTTTCATCTTTTTCTTATTTTATGTTGATAGTTGCTATAATCTCAGATAACTTCTTGAATTTAAAATGGGGTGCAAGCATTGTGCTCAAGTGAACGTGATGACAAACGACATCACCCAGCCGTACGTTGAGATGTCGGTGTCAGCCACCAACCTACCCGGATAATGTGCCAAGTACCGCCGTACCGATACCCCGCTGTATATATGTCCTATGAATGACAGACAGCCTTTGCCTTTGCAAAATGCTCACCAGCACGTGGGCGGGTCGTTACCCCGTGGCTAATCTGAGACATGTACATACCTTACCAACTTGACTTCCGCCTCCCATCCTCCCAACCCTTGACTAGACTTATTACTCCTTGGGCCGTACCCTAACCTCTCGACGGGAAAACGAGGACAACGTCCTCGATAAATGCATACTCACGACTCCGACACTTATTTGGGTCCGCCTGACACGCGAGACAGCGCAGCCAGCCTAGGCCGCACCGCGGCTGGCCATTGAAGGCGCTAAAGAGCCGTCCGTAGTAAGTAGCGGGCTGTGCCTGCAGTAGTGAGTGGCGTATTATTGTAACAGAGCATTCTACATAGCATTCGAAATGAGTTGTCGGAGCGACGGTAGTCGTCGTTGTTGTAAATTATAGTTGAAATAGCATACGCACGATATAGTGTAGTTGAAATAGCATACGCACTATATAGTGTAGTTGAAATAGCAACGTCGTAAACTGCAAAGGGCTGGAAGTCGAAACGTATAGTGAAACAGCAGCATTTGGCCTGCAAATCACTGGCAGCGCTTTCCGCTCGGGTCTCCAGTCGCCTCCGCCTGTAGTAGGCAAACGCCGAATAAAGTGCAGCAAACGCACACAGGGAAAAACAGACCAACAAGGCCATGGATAGCTGACTGGTAAACTAGCTTGGCATTGCTGTCATACGATTTTATTCAAATATATTCACTTTGTGTCCCAGTTGAGCGTACTGGCACCCGACCGGCTGGTCGACAGAACCAAGTTTATATATGTATGTAAATACAAAAGCTATACCATCTGCCACGTTCGCAGCGACGACACAAGCTCCGCACGTTTTGTAACCGTTTCTAGTATTTGCCCCTATATGATTGCGGGAATTATGGTAAAATTCTGTTTTATAATATTTCTATAATCATATGTACCAATCAAGACTGGCTGCGCTCGTCTCCCCTTGAAAAGTATAGGCAGACTAAGTTTCAACTTTGACACACCGGCTGGGCGCCGTTCAACGAGAAGACGACCATCATTTTCAACGCTGTCTGCTCAAACAGCCTTCGTTGTGACAACAGCTATCGATCGCATGTACATACCACGGTGGCCTGTTCAGGGTCTCAAATTCGAACCGTAATGCATTAGTATGTATTCATTGTAAAAACAGAATTAAAAAGCAAGTAATGGAAACGAATATATTTGACCTAGGGCAAACTTGTGGACAGGCCAGGTTGTGACAGGCAAAAAGATTGTGTCCCGGGAAAACATTGTATAGTACTTTCAAATCTGCTATTGAGGACACTTAAGGGACGTGATTTTAAAAGCGGAAGATTTCGAGATATTTTTATAACACTGAATAACATTGCAACCGTCTCCCGCCCCCAACCGAGACAGCATTAACTACTGGGCCAACAAGACCAACAACCTGAGCTGGCTTTTGCACAACGAATCACGGTGGCCCTCGATCCTGCAGTAGCACCATCAACAACGCTATATCTCGGGGCAAGGCGGCGCCATATTATGTTTTTCTAAATATTTAATGAAAGCTTTCAGGTTTTTTGTCTTTATTAAGGAATTCTCTCATGTTATCTAAAAACTTCATCTTTTGTTCTTAAGGTAATATGTATCTACGTCTATATGCATGTATACACGCGTGTATGCACAGTTTTGTCTGTATCAACCGTCTAGGCTATGCCGGTTTGACGACTGTTCATTGCTTCGCAGCGCCTGACTTAGTCAGATAGGCTTGATGATGAGCTGCTGTAGATACTGCATCACCTTAATGCAATCCGGTTACTGTATGCATTCAAGGAGAAAACGAGCGTTTTGCAGTGGTGCTTCCTCAAGCCTATATCACTGCCGTGTTGTGCCTTCAGTTAAACTGGTGGCCGTGTCTCAAAGTACTGTTTCGAGTAGGCATACCTGCAGTATACCACAAAAAAAGTACTAAAAAAAATTGTAAATATGGGGCTGAGTATGCACCACATATCTCCTAATGTTGGGAATGTGAGAAAATAGTTCTTCAAATTGGACAGAAATACAACCCGATTGAAGCTGCTATTGATCCTCTTTAACAAGACTAAATTGCTTGGCTTTGATTGAGAAAAATCGTCGAATGCCAAGCATACGATGTCCAGCGTATGTCACCGTGCCTATTATTTTTTGTTCGCTACACGGTCAACTGATATTAGTTAGTCCTGTCAGTGGTCGGCTTTGTCTAAAAGCGTTCAGTGTACTTTTGTGCAAAGTGTCCTAGATAACACATATCTGAACGATTTAATTCACATAACAACTACGTCAAGCTAGTGAGTAGATTCGGGTGCGCCTATTTGTGGCCTCAGACCCACGGCTTTAAAAAAATGCCTAGTATTACCGAGCCTAAAAAGATGGATAGGACACCGAGAATTATGCATTACTAAAATCTTCCAGAAAAAGTCTGACCTCAAAAACAGACGGTAGGATGATCGCGAAAGGTGTACATAGCAGCTTGGCACCTGTGCTCTGACGCATGCACTGACACGTGTTAGTCTCCGTAAGAGAGATTTCAGCTAACTATTGTCTGTCAGCTAACACGCTAGAGTTAAAAACATTTTTTAAGGAGAATGTTTCTAAATCTAGACCATCCTCTGTCCCCTACGGGCTTGGAACTTAACCTGAAACATATCTTCAATGCACCGAGGGCTCGAGATGTTAAGATATCTAGCATAGTTTCCCCAACAGTCCTTGTGGCAGAATGGCCGCTGACTCTCAGCGGTATGGTTTATCATCTAGTATTAATAATGATCATCGCTCCAAGAAAGTTCGATCAACATCGGGGATCGAACCGGCGACACCCCGGTAGATGCCAACCATGACTAGCGAACTAGTCCCCTAAACCACGCCGCCTCTCAGCTAACAGGTGCTGCCGGCGCTCACCTATTGACAACGACGGCAACGATGAACAACACTACGATTCCGAGTCCGGCTGGATTGTACGAACGCCAATCGAACAACCGCGTCCCACCAAAATAAGCCGCCCCCCCCCCCCCCCCGGCAGCCACTTCAGGTCGCCATCGACCCGCGTCCTCATCGTAACGTGTTCATATCTGGCTGCGCCATACTGTTAACATGCCTTCTTGGCCAACAACAGCAACTTTCGACACGTCATGGCGGGATGACGTGTATTCGCCACCTTGAGAACAAGGCGGTCGCTTCGGGCAGTAGCACTACGATATAGGCACGCGGCATGCAATGCAGGCCACCACCGCCAGTGAGTACGTGGCGACCGCAGTTTTCGTTGGTTCGCACCCCCACCTCCTCGGCCACCCCCAGTGAGTACGTGGCGACCGCAGTTTTCGTTGGTTCGCACCCCCACCTCCTCGGCCACCCCCTTCGTTCCCCTTCGTTCTACACCCCCACCCACCCCCTAAAGTACGATGCATACCAGGGCCTGAATTCGCGGCGGTGGCGGCGGGCTGATTTCATATGTGTCGTTGTCATACTGGCCGGGCCGCAACCCGGTGCGCATTTTGCATCTGTTATTCGTTCTCACATGAGCCCGAGCTATCCGTGTCGGTTGCCGCACGTGTTCCATATCCTGTCGTTCTCGTCGTTGTCGTTGTCGTCGTCGTCGTCGTCGCCATCTTCGTGCCCGAGTTTGTTGGGTTTTGTCAGACTGTAGTCTCATATTTTCGTGGCCACTTCTCGTGCGCGTTCGTGTGGCACGTCGTCGTTCGTTCGTTCGTTTGTCTCTCGCTTTGTTTTTCACACCGTCTCCATTTCGCTTTCACTCACGTATAGCGCCGTCACCTTTTTGTGCGGTTGCTTTGCTACTACTGTTGACGTCCCGTGTCGTTGTCGTGGTCGTCGTCGAGCTGGTTTCTTGGTGTGTTTTTCTTCCATTACGTCGGTTGGATGCTTGCACGACGCTATATACACGTGTGACGACGCAGGCGCAACCACTGACAGGGAAAGAGAGAGATAACACAGCCACGAGAATATATATATATATATATATAAATATATATATGCGCAAAAGCTAAGGACTTGGCAGTTCTGTTGTTGTTGTCGTTGTTGTTGTTGCTGCTTTGCTGTTAGCGTTGTTGGTAGTGTGTTTGTAGTTGCTGCTGTTGTTGTTGTTATTGTAGACATTGTGGTTGTTGTTGTTGTCGTCGGCGTACGTAGCAGCAGCAATGGTCGGATGGTAGGATGTTACGGTTGCTGTCGAGTTTCTCGTTGTTTCTGCTAGCTAGGTGGCGGCATTTTTCCATTTGGTAGCCGCGCGCGATAGTTGGTCTCCTTGTTGTTGTTGTTGTTGCTGTTGTACCCGCCGCCACCGCCACTGCTACCACCGTATTGTAGCTGTTACTGTTGTTGTTATTGTTGATGCGGCTGCTCTTCCGAGGTGTCGTCGACCGCGCGTCGTGCTTGGTATTCGCGTGGCGTCGAGCCCTTGAAGTCCTGTCCCGCTTGTTTCCTTCGTTGCCTTCTCTTCTCATTCGCGTCTGTCCCCTTTCTAGGGCGGCGGCGTTCAAAGTCGCGCAGTTGAGGCGCGGCCGCCCACGCCGTCGGCCACGGCACGCGGGCATGCGGTGGTGCGCCCCGCCGCACAGCAGTCAGTCCGACAACAGAGGGGGGCGCGTCTCTCCTAGAGCGCTCCTTGGAGATGTGTGCGAGGACGTCACGCAGCCTTCGGCCATCGCTCTCTCTCTTTCTCACTCTTCTCTTGCTGGGTCTCGCTTATGCTGTTCTCATACTACTCGCGTAGAGTTAGTAGTTCCTCCTTCCCGACGACCACCTCTAGCCATCCTCCGACAGACAGACAGACAGACATACAGACAGACTCCCTAAAGCCACCCCCTGCCAGCTCCGAACGTCCCTGAACGAAGCCAACTAGGAAAGAACGCATCCATCGCCTCTACCACCACCACCTCCACCAGTGCCGCCTCAGCCCCCGCGGTCGCCGAGACGCCGCCGCCGCCGCAGGCCTCATAAATGTTTGCCTTAGCGCGAGAAAAGGACGCAGAACTTATATATTTATATTTGCGGCGAGTAGTAATAGAATATAGAAACGGAAGAAGAACGCGAAACGTCACTGTCGCGTACGCCATACCTCCTTCTACTTCTACTACTGCTGCTACTATAGCATTGCAAACGTGGTGCAAAGCTGATTCGCTGTCCCACCGGTGTTGCTGCTGCTGCTATAGAGAAACCCGACGAAGTGCAGGCGTTTGTGGGTTTCTTGGCAGGTCGAAGCAACCTGTCGGTCTGTCTGTCTTACTGTCCGGTCAACCCGCATGTCGTATGTCAGTGTGTTTTTCTACAGCTAACAAAAAGAAGACAGGGGGGACAGGGGGGTGATGGGGTGACGACGTCCGCCGCTAGGATCGTCGTCGTCGCCGTCGTGGACGGCCAAGGAGACGTTAACAATCTGCTGGCGACCTGCCTGCTTAGCTAACCGCTTGCTTGCTTCTCTCAGCCTCTTTGTCCGTCTGTCCATCCGTCCGTCTGAAGGATTCCCCCCCCCCCCCCCTTCTTCTGCAGCCTTTCGTCGCCTCTGTTCGTAGGCGTTCGTAGCGCAACGTTCATGCCTCCAGCAGGATCGAGGCGTAATGCTGCTGCGCCCACAGCTACTGAACAACAACCCTTTACCGTGCTGGCTGGCCACTGCCGGTTGGTTCTTAGTTGGCTCGTTGTCTTACGTTAACCTGACGTTCTAACGGTGGTTCTAACCAAACGGCGGCAGAGGAACGAGAGCGTTGTATTGTTAGCGGTGTTAGCGGAAAGTTTAGTTGTTGTTGTTGTTGGTGGTGTTGGCGTTGCTGTTGTTATGGTTGTTGTTGTGGTCGTTGTCGTTGTCGTTGTTATGGTTGCTGTTGTGGTTGTTGTCGTTGTTATGGTTGTTGTTGTGGTCGTTGTCGTTGCTAATGTTGTTGTTGTGGTCGTTGTCGTTGTTATGCTTGTTGTTGTGGTCGTTGTCGTTGTTGTTAATGTTGTTGTAGCGGTCGTTGTCGTTGTTGTTAATGTTGTTGTTGTTGTTGTTGTGGTCGTTGTCGCTGTTATGCTTGTTGTTGTGGTCGTTGTCGTTGTTAATGTTGTTGTTGTAGTCGTTGTCGTTGTTATGGTTGTTGTTGTGGTCGTCGTTGTTGTTGTTGCTGCTGCTGCTATTGTTGCTGTTGTGGTTGTGATAGTTGTTGTTGTGGTTGTGGTCGTTGTTGTTGTGGTTGTTGTTGTCATTAGTTTTGTTGATGCTGAAAGACTCTACTGCTGCTGCTGCCGCCGCCGCCGCTGCCGGTGACAGACAGGCAGCTCCAGCTACGTGAGGGGACTGCAAACTCAACAGCGTTTGAACGAGTCAACGAGGACGGCGATGCCGATAGTGGGCGCTTTTGCCTGCCTGCTTGGTTGGTCGGTCAGTCAGTCGCTTAGACGTGGGCGGACGATGACGACGGGAGTGGCAGTTGATGCTCGCCGCTTCGATGGGCGCCGTCGGCCGAGCGGGGGCGCAGGCGGCAACGAGGCTAATTCGCAGTCTATATATTTGCGCGACGCGCAGCCCCGTCAAGAATGATAAAAAAAGAACGATGGCCGTGCCGTATGTGCGGCATCTCGATGTGCGTGACGAAGTGAGTGCGTGAGTGAGTATGGAGTGGGTGGGAGAGTTGGGAGCAAGTTTATGTCTGAGCGTGCCGTTGCCGTGTGCGTTTCTTGTATGCTGGATTGCAGTCCGTGTGCGTCCACATGACTGACAGGGCCATAGGGAAGAGATAGGCTGAGTACAGGACGAGATACAAAAGAGAAAAAGGCAGTTAGAGGAAAAGAGCAAGAATAAGATAAAAACAAAACAAACAACTACAACAACAACAGCAAAAAAAACATGTATTTATAGTATCTCTATTAAAGCGTGTTTGGTTTACACGTAGCCTCGTTTATTCGATTATGTACTGTACTTGTTGTTGCAACTAGCTTAACGTGAGTGCTCTGCAGGTACTCATATATATATATATATATATATATATATATATATATATATATATATATATAATACATATAATACACGAAGAAAGACGGTTGGATGGCCGCTGCAGACAGATCGGCAGGAAAGATGTGAAAATAAAATCAACGACTATATCTATCATTCGTCGCTTCTGATTTTTTGTTCGATTTTTGCCGACTACAAGTGCTAGCAACTACATCTTAACGACTGAATGAAAGTATCACGTCGTTCGTAATCAAATGGAACATCTTCTATATTCTCTTTGGCCCTTCCACGCGTCCATAGGACGCAATTTGTCGAATAGTTTCTATAAAAATAAATACTACATTCTACATTTATAGGAACCCATATGATTCAGTGATAGAACAGGCACGATATTTACAGCGTTTGCTTTAACGTAAAGCGCCTCATAATGACCAGCTCGTTCACTGGAATCTAGTCACAGAAGAGATTAATTCTTTTGCGTATAGTATGTGCCCATACCTCTGAATATATTTGCAACGCAAAACGACTCACGTTCACGCTCCTCAGGTACACACAAATGCCGCCGCCCTTAAACAGCCGCAGATGGGCTCTTGATGGATACCGTTGCTCGTTAATGAACAATATATTTATTAGATGAGTCAAACGTTTGTAGAAACGCCGGCCTATGACTTCAAAAAGCTGACGCCGGTTACGGCAAAGGAACGTCCTTCGGAAGTACCAAAAACAAATTTCATGTGGGTTGGTTTCGAATTTTGTTTGGTGCTGTCTGCGTAAGTGTGACACGGCAAACCCTCCAGTGATAACGGAGCAACACCGCTAATTACCATGTAGTAATTATTGGAACACTTTTTTTTAATGAAGGCCTAACTGCAGCGGAAGTGAAAGCCAAACAAGATGAACTTTAGGGGGCCAATGCATCGCCGTATAGCACCCCCGCCAAGTTGCCTCATTTAAAAGGGCATTTAAAAAATATATGCACTGAGTTCTGGACTGCCAAAAACAGCTTCTAAAATTTCACATGAGAGATCAAAGCTGCGCGAAATAGTGGCAGTCGTGGGCCAGATCTACATACTTATATATTCATTACGGTCCTTACAGTCAAGTAAAAAACCGCTTTATCGCATCGTTGGAGATGACATTAATCACAGTGTCGTCCAAAGAGTTTGCACAAACACACCAAACAGATAGAGCTTCTCTCGGAGACAAATTTTCATGTGTAGACCATGAACTAGCAAATCGTGCGTCTATAAGGTGTATATTTTTATAACTGCAGAGCTTCCACTATATATATATATATATATATGTTGCGTAAACTTTGATCTGACTATATACGCATATATATATATATATATATATATATTGGCGCAATCTCATTCGTGGCGCGTCACGAAACAGCTACCGGGCTCCTACCCGCAGACCAGCAGCACATACATTCCCCGCCATAGTAGTTGTGTTTTGGCGCTGCGTTCGAAGGTGTGACGAGATGGTGTGGCAAGATCTATTACGCCGATGGTTAGCTGGTGGGCGAGGTACGAGGATCTCCCCGATGCCTCGAGGCAGCGAGCTCAGAGGGCGGCCAGCGCTTCCCTTCGAGCGGGTGTTTTCTGTAACATCGAGGACGACGACGACGACTAGTAACTGTCCGCCCCTCTAATCTTCATTTGGACCTGAGCCTGTCTGGTTGCTTCCGCTCGGCCGTTTCGTCCTCTTCCTCCACCCCATCGTAGGTGTTCTCCCTACCCCGCCGTGTGTTGTTCTCTTTCTCACTCACTCACCCCCGCTCATTTATTTCTCTCACTCTCCCTGTGTTGCTCTCACTCTCTCTGTGTGTTTCTCTCACTCTCTCTCTCTGTGTTTCTCTCGTACTCTTATACGGCATCTCTTTTTTCGCTGCTGTGTCTCTCACGCGTTCATAATTGGTGCGCGCATATTGGCGGCGCGTTTCGCGCTACGCGCCCAAGCTGCATCGTCGTCGAGTGGCAAGAAGCTACAATCGCAAACCATCTCTTCTCAATCTTGAACCACGTACCGGGCGATGCCAGGCGCGACGACGATATCTTTTCTGTCGGTCACACTCTACGTTCACTCTCTGTGTCGGCTGCCTTCTTCAGACCCTCCTATCCTTCGATTGATCGTCCTCGACCTCCATGCTCGCACGGTCCCAATTTCCCTCTTCTCCTCTATCAGTGTATTGCGTATTCTCTCTCTTTCTCTCTCTCGCTCTCTCTATTATTGTCTATCCCCTACTCTGTACCTCTCTCTCTCGTCCCTTCCAACAAGCAAGCTAGCGATCCTTACACTTTATTCGTCTGCCGGTCATCCTGCCCATCTTCCTTCAGACACGACCTCGTTACGGTGAAGAAGACGACGAGTCATCTACCTCCGACTATGGTTAACCATGGCCTCGCATACCAGTAAGTGATGAGTCGCACGCTCCTCGAAAGTGGTACAGGGGCAGCAGATAGAAGGAAAGAGATTGAGAGACAGAGACACTGACGAGGTGTTCCGCTATTGCGCTCTGAGTGCCAGGCTCCTACTGTTCTTACTCGGCATGCGCTTAACGTTGGCTTGTTGCAAGCTAGCTGTCTGGTGACGCCAGACAAAAGAACAAGGTAGTGTACCCTGAGGTAAAGTACAAGAGATTTAAGAGCTAGGAGGGCCCTTGACTGCTACGATTGGCGGCGGCGTCGGTGTCGGCCACGTAGCCTTGCCGCCAGTGTACCAAGTAAGGGTTAAGACGAACTGTGCGCATTGTATAGACGATCATGCCGGTGGTGGCGGCAGCGGCCGAGTCGATGGTAACACCGGACGTGTTGCCTGGTACACTCCACACCACGCCTGCTTGCAGGTTCGTACGGTCTCTCTGGAGTTCTTCCTGCCTTCAGCATCATCATCACCACCACCAGGAGCAGTAGAACGACTGCAGGTTTTGTGCATGCGTCGGCGGTCGTGATGCGACTCGGATCTTCCCGAACGAAAAGCGGTGGCCTTTTGCGAACTATTAGGACCTTCCTGCAGGAGCAAAGATCCGCCTTTATGTTTCTGGTCCCTAACCCCCCCCGTCCCCAACACTCCGGCGTCTACCCTGGTTTTGAAGCGAACTCTTATTGGTCGCCACTGCAAACGGAGATTGGCACTGTTCCTCGAGCGCTTCTGATCGCGCGCTCTTAACCCAGAAAACAGTCTGGTGGTACAGCCTATTGGTCGCATTTGCGACCGATGGTAACGCTACCGAAGCTGCCGGAGCACCCACAGATAGACACAGCAGTGTGCACATCTAGGCAGTACTCCAGCACACTCAGCTCCAGCAGGCACGCAGACTTGCAGGTTCTTTCGTTATTCTTATTTCTCTCGCGTTCCTGCTGGCTGCTCCTTCTCGCAGTGGCGGCTTCAGCAGCAGCAGCAGCGGAGGCGGCGGCGGGGGTCGGCTGTGCGCCCGTTCCCCTTCCACTAGGACTGATTAATGTTCTTCACTTTTTGCGTCCTCATCAAAGCAGCCTCCAAGCTGCGGCTCCTTTTCGAAATGAACGCAGGTCTCGGCAGCGGCTACGTCCATGACGCCCCTGTCGGTCCCGGTCGCTCTCTCATTCCTTCACAAACCACCACCACCACCGCCGTTCTTCAGGAGAAGGCGGCGGGCGAGGTTGGGGCCCGGAGACGTCGTCGGCTGGCTGCTGAAGCAGGAAACGAACGATGCCAAACGAACGGAACGAAGCCATCCGAGTCGGGCGCAAGCACACACGCAGGCAGGCAGGCAGGGGAGATCCAAAAACAAAAGATCACCTCTTCGCGCGTTTTTTTATCCGCAAAGCAGACTGATCCGCTGAAGAATCGCACTCCGGTTGGCACACCCAGCGACCCGCCGCAGAGACAACTAGCAGCTCAGCACCTTGCAATGTCGACCTAACACAAATGCCTCTCCACACTAAGACCCTAAACTAGCCGGGATCGTGGTGTCTACAGACTGATCCATTTATATATATATATATATATATATATATATATATACTCGTATATATATGAGACTCGTCCGTAGAACAGAGTGGAACATCAACTAAACAGACCCTTCCATTAGGAGACCGGGGGTGACCACGGCGTGGGATGTCATATTTCAAAGTGATCTTTTAAAGATTTGCAGTTATGATTACTCAACCTCATAGCCTGCTTGCTGATAGACGAAGTGATATTTGTCGTAGTTTTGTGTGTGAGAGAGCAATCAGATGATGCTTAGTCGCTTAATCTGACCTGCACAACGCAGGTAAAAGAGCCTCCAACGGTTGGTAAAAGGCGAGCGAATAGAAAATATAATTAGGTAAATGTATTTAGGAATTTAATATATACATGTAAATGTTTAATTCCACGGCGCCGATGGCTCACTCCTCATCTATCACTCGTGTCCGAGTGAAGAAAATAGAAGATATAGAAAATATTAGAGCGACTTAGTACAGCTTTCGGGGTAGTTGGTACTGTGACATACACACATCTACGGACTAAGCAACAGCTGCCCACCGATTGGAAAATGAACTAAATAAATCGTGATTGGTCTACTGGCTATATTCCTGAATAAATAAGATTTCGCGATTAAAATGTTGAAGTAAACTATAAAACAATGTCTGGCCCTTTTGGATGGATCTTTCTGAAGATTTGCAAATAAAGTTAAACTTACTAAGTTTAAAAATATTCATCTTTGTTCTAATCGACGTAAACAATCATTTATTTTCTCTTCGTAGACTAGTCCGAAATAGGAAAGCTTTATAAGTACTGCACGCCCTTAAAACCTAGGAGTCTTTCAGAATCCCTTACTGGCAACTGTCATGTTAGGTACAAATGCCGTACATCTCGTATTTTGTGTAAAAATAACTGACCTTACGTCTACCGCACGTCACACTTGTCGTTATTGAGCGCCTTTACTTCATTTCTAACTTGGAAGGTTTTTGCGCCTCACTTCGCCAGAAACATTCATACGACTCTGTGCACTCATCCGCAGTCCTTAATAGGGAAAAACTCTCACACTATGCTGGGGATCCTCCTTTGTAAGTTCTTTATAGTGAGGTGCTTGCAACAGACCTCATCGTCTTCACCATCTTTTCCATTTACAATCACTACTAGAAAGGCTTCAGGGTATGTTTGAAGCATTACGAGACATAGCAGTGCTGTCGCAGGACATGTGGCTCGTTATCTTTAACAATATAAGATCTAATATTTTACCGTACCTATACTTTATGAACACATGTCTTGTTTTCTCGCTACACTGAGTAGATGTTGCTGGTAATAAAGAAACTTGTTCATTAAAAAACCTGCTGCTCTGCAGAAAGCGGATCTTTAATCCATCTTATCGGCTTCGAAGCGTAGGAACATAATATGATGTCGTGTTAACCTGTCGTCACAGAGCGCGTGGCAAAACTTGGCGTGATTAGCCTTGTTATCTCGGCAGAGGTCTTACAGGTATTCCTATAAACCACGTAGCATATTGTTTCGCTCGCTTCTTGCTGAAAGCCGTTTCTGCTAGTCGCTAGGTGTAGCAGACTCTACGAAGATCCATGCTGAAAGTGATCGTCCTTAGAGTACCACGGTGGCGCTTTCCGAGTCCTTAGACTATCATTTTACATCGATCTGCGCACTACTCTTTCTCTCTATGCGTTTACTGCGGATATCCACATCTAGTTCTTGGTCTAGTTGGCCCACCTTTCTACTTCAATTTGACTACGGTCAAGTTTTTCGAGCACAACAATTTTCGATTAAAAGGGAAGCCATCTTCTTGCTATAAGACCAGCGCATTTATTTCAGCCAAAACCGGTAGATGTTTGCAAGCTGCTTTATTGCGAGGTTTGCCATTTTGTATTGCACCTGCGATGACGCTATAAAGCAACACGTCGTGAAGAACTTCACCTTGTCTGTCAATTCTCCCATTCTAATTACTAGGTCGGTGCAATGTTGTTAATTTCAAACTTTTAATGTTTCTCTACTCTATAGAAATTGAACGATCATTGCAGGGGCAAATGTACACACTTAAATTAACTCAAGCAATACTAAGTTAAACAGTAGCAGAGCTAGTCAGTAAGCCATTGCTTGGCGAGTAATCAGATACTGTAGATATAAAAAAGACACAATTTTAAGTGTATTAAATTATAGCTAAATGCACTGTTGCAGCTGATTAAACGTTGTCACGCTTGGTCACGTGCCGAGTTGGAAGGCTTGGCCCACTCTCCGTGGAAAGAGTCTACCTTTTAATGGGTAGACACAGACTTTCACGCATCGTGCATATGTTTGTACTTCGCAACGACCAACGTGGTGCTAGTTGTGCTAAACAAACCTGACCTACGTGCTAATTTCCTGCGGGTCTGTTGATATACAAACACGCCCTGAGACCACGTCTCGAAGGTTCCATTCAAACAGCGACAGCGACTGGCAAGCGATGCCGCGTACAATTGTGTAAGTGTATTTCTCTATTTACACATTTTTGTTTTGTATATGCTCGCACACAATTTTGTCGTTTGACTTTAATTAACCACTTAGCTGTATGTTCGCTATTACCATGAAGTGGTACGTTAATTAGGACAAAGACAGAGGAAGGCAAACCGATAGCTAAAGCAAACGTCTTTATATATATATATATATATATATATATTATATATAGTGCGGAGTATGCAAAGAGAAATATATATTAAAATTTACGTGTATAGAGCCGTTTCATTTTGCCATTACGACAGAAAATTTACGCCCAAAAGACTATTCTCAGGCAATATCAAATTGAATGCACATCCGTTTTGTTTTACGTTGAAGCTTTTACGTTTATTTGCCAATACGTTTTAGCCCCTCCTTCCATTGGGAAAAAGATTTTCTTGCCGAGTTTTACTTAACCTCAAACTAAGTACCAAATTCTCTCATACGCCCTATACGCCAAGTATGCAGGTCCTCGCTTTGGATATAGCTGTCAAAAACGTTTAGTTACTCGGCAACTACGTAACGTGGCTCCATCACTTTGGTACGAAAATGATGGGTACATGGGAAGAGACTATTACCTGAGAATAGTCTCTTAGGCGCAAATTTTTTATCGCAATGGCAAATTTTAACGGCTTTGCACGCGAAGGCATCAAACTAAGACATAACAACATATCGACTTTTTATGACTGTCCCTAATCTGGCTATTCGCCTTTCGCTAGCTTGCGTCTGATGTCATTCAGATTATGCAAAAGTTAACTTCTTGCCGAGTTCTACCAAACCTTATAATAAGTACATACGGTGATGTTTGTACTTATTTGGAGATTTTTTAAGGTGCCTTCTAGGTTTACATTGCGGTTGAGATCTCTTCTATTCAAACGAGCAGGAAATCCGTTCAGATATGAGCATACAAGTGTCAATAAAATGCGCGGTTTGATCAACGATTTGTCACTCGTTATGGTGTGGATGTTGGTCAAACGTCCTCAGAGGATACTCACGGACCTCCCGTACGTATTGTCGACTTGCCAGACGATATTTTCTTGGACTTGGAATAGACCCACCCATCTATAGTATAGTGAGATGGCATCGCTCGACCAACGGTAGGACAACGACACAAAGAAGAGAGCGGGGGTACAGCTCCGGAAGTCTGCTTTAAGAGAGCCAGACCGCCAGAGGACGGTCACAGTGAAACAACAAAAAAAAAACAAGAGCTACGAGGGCCGAGGGACCCCATCTTGTTCCAGCTAGCTGTCACAGGCTAGATAAAAGCCGGTCGGAGAACCGGCCGGTCTCTCCTCCAGCGGCGGGCGGATGATTCTAAAGGCGCTGCTGACCCGATCTGATCTATGGGGGCTCAAAATGTGAAGCTTAGCCAAGTCTCCGGATCGTTGTTTCTCGCCTCGTCGATACTCAGCTCCGCATCTACCACCCACCACGTATATGTGTTTGTTTCTCTCTGTGCGTGCCTATGCTGCGTGGCCTGCAACCGGCACGTCCCGCTCACCGCGCCAGTGAACTTCATCCAGAGCCATCTCCTCTCTCTCTCTTTCTCCTCTCTCCCTGTGTCTCTCTTTCTCTCTATATATATATATATATATATACATATATTGCTAGAGCTTACCGTACTTTCCGGCTGATATATGCCACCGAGCTGGTGGACACAAGCTGGACACAAGCCGCCAGACAGTCTTGCGCAGTCTCCCAGCACAGAATTTCTTGACTCCATACGGCCAGCCTGGATGGGGGAGGTATGGGGTGGCTCACGATCGGCCTTCGTCCACCCACAACCTCACCGCACCCCACTCGAGAAGATAGACCCGACATCGAGTGGTGACCATCGGCATAGTACGGACAGTGGTTGCAGTAGTAGTAGTAGTAGTAGTAGTAGTAGTTATTGTTGTTGTTGTTGTTGTTGTTGTTGTTGTTGTTGTTGTTGTTGTTGTCGTCGTCGTCTTCGTCGTTGTTGTTGTTGGTGGTGTTCATGCAGTACTGCCCGCGCTACTACGACTACGTATCACTAAATAAAGAAAAGAAACTGCATAGAGTCACTATGCGACGCCTTCCGCCAAAGCAGCAAAGGATGCTGCTGCTGCGTAGTAGTAGTAGGATTTGGTGCAGGGGTTATAAATAAGCGGATTTCGAAAATACCACCCATACACTTCACTGACAAAAGCGACTTTGCTTCTCCCTCCCCTCTCGCTCTTTTTCTCTCTCTCTGTCTGTCTCTCGCCGTCTCTCACCGTCTCGTCCAGTCAGCGTTCGTAGGTTGGTGGCGTTGTCCCGCCGCTGATTTTTAGCCGACACGGCTCTTTTTCCGCGCACTGAGACACTGATACCGCGCGCGCTCTCTCTCTCTGTCTCTCTCTTGGAACGCATTTTGGCCTCGTTCGATCGTCTAATTCCCTTTTCCTCTCTTCGTTTGTTCCATTGATGATGACGGCTGGCCACTTGACTTGTGCTTAGGTCAACTCTATCGGCTCTACATGCTGCCCGCAGCCAACGCCACTAGTTGTTACTGTTATGTATACTTTTACTAGTTTTGTTGTTGTTGTTGTCATTACTGTTGCCACTTTTATTGTTGTTGTTGTCCTTACTGTTGCCACTTTTATTGTTGTTGTTCTTACTGTTGCCACTTCTATTGTTGTTGTTGTTGTTGTTGTTGTTGTTGTTGTTGTTGTTGTTGTTGTTGTTGTTGTTGTTGTTGTTGTTGTTGTTGTTGTTGTTGTTGTTGTTGTTGTTGTTGTTGTTGTTGTTGTTGTTATTGTTGTTATTGTTGTTGTTGTTGTTGTTGTTGTTGTTGTCATTACTGTTGCCACTTTTATTGTTGTTGTTGTTGCTGGTGCTGTCGTCGTTGTCGCGTTCGTCACGCATTCATGTTAAAATTATTGCGTAACACAACTGAGTAAAACTGTGAGCAAGATGTACCGACGTGTCGGTCGGTAGACGTTTTGAATTAGACGCAATAACCTAACGCACGCTCAGCTTGCATCTCTTTTCATCAGTCATCATACTCTACCTAAATGTAATTTTAAACTATTTGTAAAGCTAATAGGGATGAATGGCGCGGCAAAGATGATATTCAATGCTGACTGATTACGAATCATAGTATCAAGTGCGGCACAGTGTATGTATGCATTGAATTCCATTCAGTAAGGACTAGCACTGAAAGCACGTCTGGCAAATCTCATACCAAATTATGATCCTACAAAGTAGCATTTGCAATAAGCGACTCCTTGTGTTAAATGGCAATCGTCAAAAATCTGGCGACAAGATCCTGTAACGTAAGGGAAGCAAGCAGCTGGGGAAAGGTCAGTACAAGAACGCTTTACTGCGTGAGCTTTAGCATTTGATTGTTAGGAACTGGTGAGAATTTGCCGGTACCTCCATTAACAATTGCTTGAATCAGCGGTTCCACTAGTGTATATGAAGAATAAACCCAACGAAATAAGCGCGACTGATCCTGACGGAATTTACTTCCTGGATAACCGACAGTCATGTTGTGTTGGATGCCGCTTGGTTATAGAAAAACCGGGATCTTACATTAATCGATTCTACAGATTCAACAATTGTGCCGTGGAGGCAGTGGCATCTTACAATCCAAACCCTGTGCAATGAACGTGGTGTCAACGCAAAGTCTAAGTGAGTTTTTGTCGAGAATAAATTAATCTGCTCGTTTCTACCTGCTGTTGTCTAAGTTTGGTAATCTTTTAGTAAATACATTGCTGGGTAAATACATTGGGTCCTCCACTTTTCTCTTTGTGTATCAAGGAAATGGTGGATGCACTGAGATCCCCCCTTAACGTATGGTACCTGGATGACGGCGTTCTGGGCGGAGACCTTCCGACAGTACTGGACGACATTCGAAAGGTTATTGACTTTGGTGTGATTAGTGGCCTTACCCTAAACCCGGGCAAATGTGAAGTATATGTTACAACCCATAACGAAGTTGAACCATTCGATTTAACTCCCTGGTTGTCGCATTGTTGACAAGGCTGACCTGGAGCTGCTAGGTGTGCCTTTGTTGCCGGATGGAATTGCAAAAGCACTAGCCGGCCGGAAGGACAAACTGGACTTTGCCACAGACAGACTACCCCAATTAGGGGCCCACTGTGGACTGTTTCTCCTTAGATCTTGCTTTTTAGCCACGAGGTTAACACACCTAGTTAGAGGGTGCAATTTATCCGCATCGCCTGAACTTTTACAGCGCTTTAACAATCTTAGCTTAGCTACTTTAGAGAAGATATTAAATATTCAGCTTACCGCTGTTGCAAGAAATCAGGTAATGCTTCCGGTCTCTCTAGGCGGCTTAGGTATGCCGGACGCGGTTATGATGGCAGGACCCGCGATCGTGTCATCCTTGACTCAGGCTACGGAGAGGGTTAGGGCATTATTGGATAACGATGGGTGGGAAACCTATAACGTCGAACTACAAGAGTTGACCGACAGATTGTCGTCCTTATTTGACTCCCCTCCCGTCGAAAGAACTAAACAGAGCAGCTGGATAACCCCTTTGCAAGAAAAGCGATTACCAACCCTGATCGGTACAGCCCCCACCTTGGCTGATAAAGCCAGGCTTCGAGCCGTAAGTAGTCAAGGGGCTGGAGCTTGGTTACATGCCCTACCTTGTCCGCGAATAGGGACTCTTTTGGATGACGACACGACGCGCATTAGCACAGGACTGCGGCTTGGTGCTGACTTAGTCGTTCCTCACCGATGTCGTTGTGGTTATTTAGTAGACGCGTTGGCCCATCATGGCTTGTCATGCGCCTTAAGCGCAGGCCGAAGAGCACGCCACTCGGCTTTAAATGACACTTTTAGTCGAGCACTGAGGTCTGCCGGCTTCCCGTGCATACTAGAACCCCGGGTCTATCCAGAGACGATGGAAAAAGGCCTGACGGCCTTACCCTAACCCCCTTTGAGCGTGGCCGCATGCTTGTTTGGGACGCAACTGTAACCGACTCATTAGCCCCTTCGATGGTCGGTGCAGGAGCGGACCAGGCAGGCTATGCGTCCAGGTTAGCAGAAGCTAACAAATGTAGAAAATACTCTGACGTTGGTTATCCGCACCAATTTTATCCGTTGGCGTTTGCAACAATGGGAGGACCAGGCCCGCTTACACTGAATTTGATTCAGCGCGTAGGCAGATGCCTTAACCTTTCCACGGGAGACACGAGGGCATCGGAATTTTTGCGTCAGAGGCTGTCACTCGACATTCAACGAGGAAACGCAGCATCTGTTCGGGGCACATTGTTGAACTGGGCTAATCCTGGGTTAGAGAACCCGTGAGTACACGTTCATGCGGAGACAATTGTAACACTCCAAAGTACTAACATAAAAAAGTTATATAGATAAAACTATATATATATATATATATATATATATATATATATACATTGCTAGTACAATATAAGTGGTAAATGTTTCCAGTCTGGAGCTGCCGAAGGCTTAAAGGACCTAGCCATGTTTAACAACAACTGTTCTGTGGTTTTAATGAAACACCAGAGGCGTCCTTCATTTGGTACCGGTCGAAAATTCTCATATGACTTTACTGGTGAAAGTGCTGCAGTAGATAAAAATGCTTGTTTGCTAAGTAATTTTAAATGACCCCACTAACGAAATGAGGGATCTATTAATATTGAATAATACACATTAATTGTTCATTCATATTCCGTTATACCCATTCAATACCTAATAATTATTCATTAATATTCCGTAATACCCATTAAATACCTGTTAATTATTCGTTAATACCCATCAATACCAATTAATTGTATGATTTTCCTTAATACCCATTATTTATCTATTTATATTTATATTATAGCATATTATTATTCATTCCCTATAAGGAATATCATCCATTAGTACCCAATAATTATTTTGTCTCTTGTAGGCAAATCATCTACAATACCACTGATATGTAATGCTCCGAAGCGGACCTAGAACTGACTTTGGGTAGATGTAAGTGCTTTTATCTTTAGAAACGAGGGCAACGTGCGCAATCGCCTAAGCCGTAACCGCCGCGCGAATCTCAATAGTGACGTTTTTGCAGAGATTCGCAGTCCAGTATAGCATATAGCGATGCCTTTGTAAATTTGATGTGAAAACATATAGTAATAGAGGGCTTACAAATACGTGTTGACGTTATTGTTCGTCGCGACGGTAGGACCGTCGGATCAAGTGAGAAATTAAAAAATAAACGAGTAAGTATAGTTAATTGGCCATGCCAAAATCACTCGAAATGGTTTTCTATAAAGAAAGATTAATTGCCGGAATACTTGTAGTAATTTTTTTTAGTTTGTAGAATGCTGAGTACAATTTTTGCGCCAACGCAACAATTTACATGACGACAATTATCTATGACAGTATTCGTTATCACACATATTTATTGGATTGTTAAAGCAAGTATTAATCAATTTGTCAGTTGGCATTTATGAGTTTCTTCATTTGGACAATGTAATTTTGAAGGAGACATTAAGCGCATGTTAACTGGAACTATATATATATATATATATATATGTGTGTGTACAAGGTGTGTTCAAAAAGTATCGCGACTTTTGAATTTTCGCGGTTTACGTATATTCGAATTTCGATTTTTTGTGGCGTTATGTTGGTACTCATGTCTCTCACTTATGCCGACAAGCTCGGCCATTTTGAATGTTCACTTAATTGTTGACAGCTGCTTTGCTTGCACGTGTTTTGGATCGTCTTCGATGTTTACCTATTCAAAAAAATGGATCAAAGAACCTGTATCAAATTTTGTGTGAAAAACGAAATTAAGTGCGCGGATGCATTCCGAATGTTGACTGTGGCATACGGAGAAGCTACCTTGGACCGAAGCAACGTTTATCGGTGGTACAAAATGTTCTCAGAAGGCCGAGAAGATGTGAACGACGAAGAGCGTGCCGGACGCCCGAGCACTTCAACAACAGACGAAAAAATTAATGAAGTGGAGAAAATGGTATTGGCCAATCGTCGAATCACCGTTAGAGAAGTTGCTGAGGACCTAAACATATCGATTGGCTCGTGCCATTCGATTTTTATCAATGATTTGGGCATGAGACGGGTCGCCGCGAAATTCGTACCAAAATTGCTCAATTGCGACCAAAAACAGCATCGCATGAACATTGCTAATGAGATGTTGGACTCTGTCCGCGACGACCCAAATTTGCTCCAGAGGGTCATAACTGGTGAAGAATCGTGGGTTTATGATTATGACGTGGAAACCAAAGCTCAATCATCTCAATGGAAGCTGCCGCACGAACCAGGACCGAAAAAAGCGCGCCAAGTTCGGTCGAATGTGAAAGTTTTGCTGACAGTTTTCTTCGATTGCAGGGGCGTGGTGCATCATGAGTTCTTGCCACAGGGTAGAACGGTCAATAAGAAATATTACCTGCAAGTTATGCGCAATTTGCGCGAAGCAATCCGCCAGAAACGCCCGGATTTGTGGAAGAACAAAAATTGGCTTTTGCACCACGATAACGCCCCTGCTCACACATCGTTGCTTGTGCGCGAGTTTTTGGCCAAAAACAACACACTAATGATGCCGCAGCCACCGTATTCCCCAGATCTGGCCCCCTGTGACTTTTTCTTGTTCCCTAAACTGAAGAGGCCCATAAAAGGACGACGTTACGCTACGCTTGACGAGATAAAGACGGCATCGAAGGAGGAGCTGAACAAGATAAAAAAAAATGGTTTTTTGAAGTGCTTCGAAGATTGGAAAAACCGTTGGCACAAGTGTATAATATCTCATGGGGATTACTTTGAAGGGGACAAAATAGATATTCATGAATAAATAATTTTTGAAAAAACACTAAAGTCGCGATACTTTTTGAACACACCTCGTATGTATGTATATATATATATATATATATATATATATATATACTAGACGTTGGAAACCTAATTATTGCTATTGCTGTTGTTGATACGTTTGTCACTAAGAACGCCGACGTATGCCAACTCATAATTATAATATCCAATAACCCCTCCCTTGTTCGGAATCCCTGCCGTTACAACTCCGCGCAGCCGGTAGCAAATCCCAGATTTGTCGTGCTTTTTCCCTCTCCCGGTGGGCGGGCCTCTGAGAAGAAGCCACAAATTTAAATTCCCTTCGCTTGGATCGTCGCTGTCTCTGACGATGTTTCGCCGCCGCGTACCCATTTCCTTTCTGCGCCAGCACTTTCGAGCGAGTCTCGAATTTGATCTGCGCGCGAAGATATTTGGCAAGAAGGTGCGGTTGCGGCAATGGAAGCGACGCTTCCAGCTGGCGGTGCTAACGCGGATCTAACTTCCACAGCACCGCAGCGCACCGCATCGCATTTCTTGCTTGCCGTGCGCGGCCAGACTCTCTCTCTCTCTCTCTCTTTCTCTCTTTCTCTATCCAGCTTCAGCCGTTCTTCCCGTAAATCATTTAGGATAGAACGAAGAATTCGACAAGGAGAATGCGCACTGCGCCGCACTGAAGGAGCGACGGCCAGAGAGGGGCTGACAAGGCGGCGGAGGGGGGGGGGGGGGAACAGGGCAGATTCGTAGTGTGAGATGGAGGGTGGAGAGTTGAGCCCAAAATACTCACTAAGCTCCCTCCGATCCATCCCTCGTCGTGATCTGAAACCTTGTGTGAGCTTTGCCAAGAAGCTCTTGCAGGAAGAGTCGTAGATGCGGTAATAGTAGTAGTGGCTGGCAGTAGTTCTTGTAGTAGTACTAGTACCAGTCGAAGTGGTAGTACCGCTTGACTGCGCCAGGGAAGAGTGTTTGCCACGTGTCCTGTTGGCCACAAACGCTCGTCAACCAGATGCTTGCTTCTCGGTTCGACTTGGCCGGGGCTGGGGTCGGTCGAGCGGGGAAGCGGATAGCGACCAGTCTGCGCTAGTTTTGGTACGCAGTTCCGCAGAAGCGCAGGCTGGTCAGGTTTGCTTCCAGCGAGAGTATGGCGGCAATTCTTAAAAGTTTTCTATCAGCGTTGTCCTGCTTTTCCTCCCCCCCCCCGTTTCCCCTGCCGCCCTCTGGGTAACGGCAACTATTCGGGACGCCCGGGACGCTTTTCGCCTCGCTTCGGCCTGAATTCCCTCCGTAACGGTTCGTACTTTCTGCCCAGGACGGTAAAACATAGGGAAAAGACGAAACCGTGAAGTCGGTTTCTTCTGGCTCCCATCTCTTTTTACGTTCCCTGGTTGAACGCTGCCCTCTTTCCGCTGTTGGCTATCCAGACACCCACCTCAGACAGCTTCAATTCTTCTTTTTGGTTTTTAAAAAAAAAGACAAGTCTTGTCTGCTCCTCTGCTCTGCTGAGTTTGGCTTGCCTCGCCAAACAGCTGCTTTTCGAGCGGCAGCGCTAAACCCAAGAGTAAATCCCTATTAGGGGACAAGCATCTTCGTTCATGCTCTTTCTTGTTGCCATATTTAGACGCCTTCTCGTTTCTGCTCGTCAATCTATCGGGATGGTTCCGCTCTATCTAAACATAAGTATCAGCAGCAGCAACAAAAAAACAACAGCAACAACACCAACGACAACAATAGAAGCGACGTCAGCGAGAGGACAATACCAACAACAGCACAGTTACTATTATCACAACTATAATCACCGTCACACATAACAACGACCAACGACCGCCCATTTCCACCTCCTTCATCTCCCTCTCCGTGCGCTTGAGACTTTCTTTTGTTCTGTAGAGAGTTAACTGACAGCTGTGGCAAAGTCAGGGCCGCCAACTCACTTGCTAATCCCTATCGACTAAGGAGCTTGAGTAGTCATCGTTAGTCGGGGCAGAAGCGTTAGGGCTAACAGCTAATAAATGCGTTAACCACTGATAAGTGACAGACGGGCTGGGTGTCCGGCCGTCGTAGGTTGCTCGATAGCCCTTGTCTGAAGACGGTTCTTTGAAGGCGGTTTCATGAGGGCTTGTCAGCCTCGTTTGCGGCGTTAAGGGCGCCGGCGAAGGTAGCGGCAGTAGTTGCAGCAACAGCAGCAGCAACACTCGCCCCAACTGCCGGCCGATGCGTTCCTTTGTTGTCAAGTTTGCGTATACCTACCTCAATTTTGTCTCTCCTGTGTGGTTGTTTCGTCGTGGATGCCTCGTAAGCCTGCGGGCCGGCAGACCGCTCACGGGCTTACGTCTTCCTTATCCTCGTTTAGTTACTGATGGCAGTTTTCCGAATTGTCGGTGGGTGTGCCACCAAACCCTACTGCGATCATTGGCCGTCAAGACCAACCTATTTTGCGTGTCACGACACGAATCGCGTAGCACAACACGAATATGTGATCATTTCTGCATGCTATGCTTAAAGGCACGTAAGCATCGCCGCTGCCGCTACACAGCCGAATTCGCCGGAGCCATTCTAGCAACCTAACCAAGTTGTTTTCCCGTGTTTCTCCTACACGTTCGTAGATCTTCATTTTGGCCTGCCGTATCTCTCTCTATCTCACTTTTTCGTGATTCTCTCCTTCACTGTATAAACGACAAGCAAGTTTTGAGTTTCTCAACTACCTTGCAATTAAGCAATATAGAAATAAAGGGCCCACATTGGTCTTGTGGGCAGCCAACTGGGCGCCTACCACGAGTTAAACCAAAGCGCACCGGAAACGCAGAAAAGAAACGGTGAGAAAAACACCAGAGGGCTGCAATGCTCTCGAGGCTCGATAATTCCTAGTTATGGCAACTTTCGGAGGTTCTATTAAGGTATTGCCGAAGCCATACAATAGTAGAAGATGTAGCAGCGATAGTAGTTGCCGCTGCTGTAGCAGCCACAGCAGAAACAATATTTCATTGTTGTTGTTGTTGTTATTATTGCCGCAGTTGCTTCTGCCCCACTTCGTGACGTTCTTTCAGTTGCCGAAACCAGGGCCATTGCTTGTGGTGACCCTTCATACCAGCGCACGTGAGCGGCCAGGCTGCGTCCTCTATTGGCCTGGTGCAAGGAGGCTGATCGGTCGACCGATAGGCCGAACACATGATGAGGCCTGGCTAGCCAACAACCAGCCCTTCAGTTAAACTTGCCAATACTCCACTGCTAGATGTGTACGACGATCAGCCAGCGCCTCGGGCCGCCAACGAGCAGGCCGCAGCTTGAGGAAAAAGCCTTCATCTTGTCAAGTCCGAACTCGACGATGATCAGCCAGGTCTACTACCACTGTTACTATCACCACGACGACGACAACTACTACGACTAATACTACAACTACACATGTTATTGGCAAGAGGCAGATTAATGTCCTTTCGGTGTTGGTAACCACGGCGGGTGGGTGGGCGGGCGGACGGACGGACTGCAGCCCGGGAGGCCGTTGCGGTGGTGGGTGTTGACCCTTCTTACTTAATAGTCGCTCGGACCGTGTCTGCTTCAGTTAGCGGCCGTTGCGGGCCCAATAAAATCTATAACCACCCTTCCTTACCACCCAGCTAGTCGAGTAGCGTCGTGGACGACAACGACAACGACAACAGCAACAGCTGCAGCAGCAACACCATCAACATCATCATTACCAACATAAACAACAACATTGTGCTTGTTTACGAGCTCTTTATAATCCGTGTACGTCCCGGTGTGGTCGGACACCAAGCTTTTATTGTAATTATTCTCTTTCTCTCTCTCTCTCTCTCTTGTCCTCTTGGCTGAAGAGCTAGCGTATTTGCCTGCTGTTTCTTTTTTTTCTCTCTCTCCCTCTCTTTCTCTCGTTTTCGCTTGTCAACTCTTTGCAAATCTCTCTCGTTTAAGGTTTCTATTGCATTGCGGTGTGTACTACAAGAGGACAATGAAACTGCTGACCACATGCAAATGGACTCAAGATGTCACTTGTGGCGTGGCATTTACGTCGCGGGTATACAGTTATGACTACCAGAATGCAAGTTTGGACGTCTCATGCAACTCATACGAGAAAGCATCAGCGAATACTCGAAGGCAAGTGGGGGGGGGAGGGGGCTGATCGTAGCGTTCATAGTTAAAGTAGAATCGACAGAATTCAACATAGCGCTAGCGTTGGCGTTCTCGGTGGGAAAGTAAGTGCTCCGCCTTAACCGTAAGGGGTTGTGGTGGTTGTCACTGTTGTTGTTGTTGTTAGTGTTAGTGTTGTTGCTCAATGTTCCACGCCACTAAGGCTGGGATCAATTTCCTTAAGTAATATTTCAGTCCAATGTGGTCGGTTCCTGGCTATTCTTTGTCCGCCCATGGTCGTCCTGTCACAACGCCCTCGGGACGTCCCGGTTTCCGCCGCATAATGCCGCCGATGTTGCCGTTTCACCGCCGCTTGCTCGCTCGCTCGAGGTCTTGTGGCAAGGAAATCCAGATAGCGACTGTAAATAGGGCAGATACCAATCGGCTACCATTGCTGCTACCGAATGGCTACTATGGCAGGGCGGCAACGACGACTTCTTTTTCTACTATACTGTTATACTGCAATACAAGGTAAGGCGTCCGGTCGCAGACTTGTTGGCGCAGATCGCCGCCGGGTGAGACGGTAGCGGTGGCGGCGACGGTCCTAAGGCGCGCCAAGGAGAATAGGTGAAACGCGTGGCTTGCTCTTGGCCAACCCACGCCAACCAACCCCCAAGCCTGCCTGTATCCTTCGTAGGTCTCCTACGAGCGTCCTACAAAGCCCCCCCCCCCCCAACGTCCTGACCCATGTTGGTTGGTCGGTCTGCGTTGGTGATGCTGTCGCCATTGCTACTGCCATGGCCACCAGGACTCCCAGTCTTGCTGCCACAGTTGATACTGCGGCTGATGCTGCTGGTGTTGCTGCAGTTCAGGCAGGAAAAGGTGATTGAGCAAGAGAACAAGGAGTAGGAGAAGGACAACGAGATGAGAACGGGGGAGGGGGGTGGGGGTGACGACAACGGCGGACGCCTACGACCAACCTGTGCCGACGCTGCCGTTGCCGCCACCACCGCCGCCGCCGAGAAACCAGAAGCACAGTGAAGCAAAAGCAGCAGCAGTAGCAACGTGCACCTACCTCACCCTGTACCCCCAGTTCCGCACCCCCGCCGCGTCCTATTCTTCTGCTGCTGTACCAACGGTATCCTATAGCCGCCACCTGCCCTAGCGCGCCTTTACTCGCTACCTCGGCTCGTTCTTTCGTCCGGTCGTCTGTAAGTCCTTTGGCTGGCTGGCTGGCTGGCCGGTCCGTCCGTCTGTCTGTCTCTATACCACTCGCACCCCGACCCCCCAAACCCCCCTGTCTGTTTCTCGGGCGCGCCTCCCCGGCAATATATTACCCAACAATATCTCCTTGCTTGCCTGCCTGCTTGCTTACTTGCTTATATTTTGTTTGGCGCTTGCTGTCCCTTTAGCCGGCCCCGTTCAGCTGTCATTGGGGTCAGTAGGGGGCTACTACCACTACGCAGTACTACCACGGCGACGACTACTACTACCAATACTGGCACCACTACTAAGGAGTAGCGAAAGGAGGAGAAGGAGAAGGAAAGATAAAATTAAGAGAAGAAGGCTAGGGGGACGAGACAACTAGAGGGGCGCGGGGTCTTTCTCCCGAAGAAACGAAGGGTGGACCGGCCTCGAGGCTAGGCCAGGACCAGCCGAGAAAAATGAGCCTCATCTGTCATTGCCGGCCCGTCTTCTGCGACGAGCTTCGCACTCTGCTCCTCCAAGCCGTCGCCCGCCTCCTGCTGCCTGCGTTCCCTTCCACCCTCTTCCAGCCCGAACCCCCTGACCACCCCCCCCCCCCCCCGGCCTTACGCGCCCCGGCCAATGCCGCTCCCCTAGCCCCTCGTGCATGGTCTCCGCGGCGCTACTCTAGCTCTCGCTTCTTTGTCTGGTTCGACCGTTCGCTCGTTTATGTCTCTCAGGACTCTCACCCATTGCTGCTGCTGTACCGCCACAGTGTCGGCCGCCGGTCACTCTAAACCGTGACACCTGCTCTCTGCCCATTTCGCTCTCTCTCGCGCCCTTCTTTTTTTCTATCCATCCTTTCTCTTTCTCACGATCTCGCATTTCCTCGTTTAACTCGATGGTCACCGTTGCGTGGCCGTCCGTCCGTCGTCGCATTTCTGTCATTCTCTTGTTGGACCTTGCTTCAGTTCCTTTGGACCATTTCCTATTCAATTTCTGCACATGTTGTTGTTGCCGTAAACCGTCGTTTGCTTCGGACCTCATGCGTGTCATGCTGGTCTGGCTAGCTGTCTGCAGACATACAGCTTTTTCTCGTCGTCGTGATTAAGTAGTAAATAAGTTCTGTATATATATATATATATATATATATATATATAGATGCATATATATATATATATATATATATATATATATATATATAAATATATATATATATATACATAAGTTTAGGTTCGTCATGCTAGACTCACATGGTATCGTTTAGACGCATTTCAGTGGAAGATCAACGCGCATTGATTTATATATATATATATATATATATATATATATATATATATATATATATATATATATTTATATATATATATATACATATACTTGGCAGGACGGAATAGAGCAGATCACCGGCAATTCTACTAACGCTAGTAGTCGTGAGTTCGATCTTGGCACTACGCATATCCCTTCGAGGCGACTTTTCTTAAAAATGCAGATTTGGCTTAGAGTTATAGAAGAAAAAAAATATATATATACATATATATGTGCGAAACATAGTGTATATAAAATATTACACAAAGCACAAACATGTTTTTGCATATCGGATTCTTGAATGCAATTTCTCAATGCCACCTCCGTTTGAATAACTGCCTTAATTATGGTCTTTTAGAACAAACTCGCTACTTAAGAATAGCTTCTATTCATATTTGTAAATTCTGTGACAATGACGGGCCGATGCCACTTTTGCGTGATATGTTGCTGACGCGTACAATGACGCCCTAAGAATCATTGAAGAAGGCGAGGGGGAGCGAAATCCTTGGCTTATAATCCGCCCACATTCTAAGAAAGGCAATCCTATACCTTCATTTCGCTTGCTAGAACTTTAAGATCGCTATCAGTGAGGACAACGCCGAAAACCTAAACGATGGCCAGGAACTTAATTTTTGATACCACGGAAACGTCTTCCTGGCTGTTGGCAAACCGATGGTCGTTCCCGCTTTTCACTTTAGCATCGACCTCAAACTTTTTCATCTACGAAAAACTTCATGCAACTTACTGCATTGTGTTTCAACGAACCTAGCAGCAAAATGCCGCGGTGACTCTTTTTGTAAGAGCAGTCTCACTTGGCACTTGGCTGTTGTATCTTGATCATATAAGACGTGTATCACGGGTTCTTTTTAATGGAAGTTTTGGGATAATGCATAATGCACATGCGTCGCAACCTGCTTTCAGCAAGTAGTGTGGGACTCACAAACCCACTAAGCCGAAATTTCTCCTCCCGAACTCACATTTGCGTGACATTTCTTCGACAGTCCTGTGTTCTTGCAGGCATTGCATCATATATATATATAGATATTACCTATCTTACCTACCTTACCTAACCTAAACACCAATGACCCTGGTTCCTCTGAAATTTGTGTTTGGACCCTTTTAAACACCTTAGGGGGTTTACCTTCGTCTCCCGCACGAGATTTTTTTCTCCCTGTGATTGCAGAACCCTGTTCACAAAATTTTCAAGGCCGCGCACGCCTGAACGTCTTCCCTTTCTTTCTAATTCACTATTCCACCTGGAGGCCTTTAGGCGCGACAACATTTGACGATGGCCGCGCTTCGTCTTTATTCCGCCTGCTGTGATACTTGGTTCATCATTTTGATGTGTTCTATCGTGCACTTGCTCGAGCAGAAACAAACAGTAATGCTCCGCCTGGCAGCCAAAATATTTCAAAACTCACTTTGACGGAGTTGGGGCATGTTCCCATATGCAGCGGTTATAAATGTATATACATTTATATATTTCATAAATATGTATATAACGACGAGACGTCGATAAACCAGTCGGATCATTTCAGCTGAATCGCTACGGCCTTGCACGTCAAGCGAGAGGGTTTGCGATAGGAACTCCTGAGAGCTTACCGCTCGAAACGGAATCAACCACCTTGCCTAGCTAGCAAATCAACTTTGCAATGATATGGCCCGGCTCGCTTAAGGTTCCAAATTTTAAAGGCCTAAACCAGGGCGGGTATCCAGGCGACGCTTATTTCAGCAAAGCTAACTAGATAGCATACACGAGTATACCAGTCAGCTACTAACTGGTAAGTAAACTTTGTACGAAGCTCATAAAAGCATCTAAGGAAGGGCCCGGCCCGCATGTTACGCAATGCGGCTTTGCGGGTAGTTGATAAGACATTTGTCTGTTGTGCAGGCGTCTATCGTCGCTGTTTGAAGCTTTGCTGAGTGCCGAGGCAGGTAAGGTGGACGACAGCCATTCGTGTCATGTCATTATACTTTAAACACGTTTATTATGTGTCAAGCGTCGACAGCGTTGATCTGTGACAGGCGTTTTCACGAGGAAAACAGAGAGACCTTTTGATTGCTGCGCCCAGGCTTCGTCTGCTGGAAAGCACGCCGACGCAAAATGGAACTACCGTTTGAAGCCCACGCATGACCTTTTCGCTTTTGATGGATTTAGTGGTTTTGATTGGCGGCGCAGCGTGGACGCCATCAACATAATCATCATCATCACCATCATCATCATAATCGCCGTCACACAGCCAACCACTGAGAACCACTGAGCCATAGTTCAGTGGTGAAAGATGAAAGAGAAAAACGATTCACAGCTCCCTTGTTGTTGACCGAACGCCGGCCAAGCTGCGTCTCGATGCGTGCTCAAAACATCTGTCTGTCTCTGGTGTTTCTTCCGTCGTTTACCCTGTACGTGGGGTAGATGTTCCGATGATAGAAGAAAATTATTTTCTCCTCGTTTTCCACTATTTTCTTTTCTTCTATTTTCTTTGTTGGGTTTGCAGACGGAATTGCTCGAACCGCGGCGTGAGTACGATCGCCGGACGTTGCCTTTGTACGGGCCACGTCAGAAGCGGCCACAGCAGCTGCGGTGATTCAACGCGCAGTCCGATTCCTCAGTGCCGATGTCAACTGTTCAAATTGGCACGGCATCGGCAGCGGCGGCGGTAGCCCGGGTCGGTTCGCTATCAACTCGTCGAGTCGGCTTAGTTTAGGTTTCGGGTCGTGCGGGACGAACGAGCCTCCAGCGGACCAACTTTTGAGATCGACTTTGGTTTTGGAAAGCTCGCCTCGCTTTTCTCTAGGTAGGGTAAGATGGGGGGGAGGGGGGAGGGGGGAGGGGAGAGTTGGAATCGGATGGGGCATGAGCAGGGGTCCCCCGCAAGGCCACACGCTTGGTAGGCCCTTCCGTTCTTGTTGTTCTAGGTGCCTGGTGGCTTGTTTCTTTTCCAGTTGTACTCTGGCCTATCGTCGGATCTAGGCCGCTGTCGCTGGCCGGCTGTCGATGGTCGGCTCGGCCTCTGCCACCAGTTCCAGAGGCCAGAGTCGCTTCGTCTTTTTGGCGGGCGAATGGTCGGATACGAGAAGAAGTGGTCGGTTGGCCGGTTGGTTGGTCGGTCGGTCGGTTGGTCTCTTTCAAAGGACAGGCCTAGTAAGCTATGAGGAGCCGGCGTGGCGCGGCCCGAGCGTGGGGCCAGACGTCGCCTCGGGGTCGTCTCTCGGAGGCCCTGGTGGGCGTAGACTGACGCCCACCGCCGTCCGCGGATTGGCTGGCCGTTTTCTTTGTCGTAGGTTCTCTATTTCACTGCCAAAAGAGGAGGAACTCTTTATCTCTCGTTCTCTCTCTTTCTCTCTCTACATTTCCTTCCCTAGCGCAACATTTCCCCAGTTTCCGCTGGTCATGTAGCGTCCGTCGACAGACGGTGACAGCGTCTTTGCTGTGGGTGCTGTGACTGCTGTGGCTATTGCCGTCTCTGCCGCCAACCTTTCTCGGACTTTCGGGCCTCCTTTTGGCGCGGAGTTTTTTCAATCGAATCGTATTTTTTCTTTTTCAAATGTTCCTCGATATATATCGCCCCCCACCCCCCCCCCCCCCCGCGCCTTTTTCTTCACCCTTTCCTTTCTCCATAAGTATCCCTTCTTGTCGTCTGTTCTCACACGACCCTCGTATCTCACCCTCCACTTAAACTTGAGCAGTGAGTCCATTTCTGCGTCTGGCTATGGCAAGCGCTAAATTCACCCACTAATAGAGAGAAAAAATCTAGTAAGAGAGAGAGAGAAATTAGCACCTTGCGATTATGCATTTCGCTACTGTTTGGTAGTTTGCTTGTTTTCCTTCAGACAGTTTACACTATCTTCGCAACCAAGTATTCGAGTGGCGCTATTTATCCGCCCCTACGGACAACTTAAAAAAAAATACTTCGCACTACATTATCGATGAACCGCAAGGTAGGTTCGCACTGTCTAGCTAGTCTTTTCATCAAAATGTATTATTATTATTATTATTTCTCTTGCATTTCTTTATTTTCTCGCATCCTTCGAATCATTGTGTCTTGCGATGTTGCAATCTGGATTTGTCATAAAGCCATTTTTAGCTATTGTTGCTACGAATAGTTGTTGCTTCATAAGAATGTGCACCGGTCCTTCAAGGCCTGTGGAACGTTAGACCATGTTGTAAGCAGGTTAACACGATCCCAACGCATACAGACATTCGATTGACGATGCTTGCAGATACAAGCTTTGAAGGTTTCAAGGACCAATTCGAACAGCACGAAGTACACTCTATGGAACCAGGTAGTTACTGAGATGCCAGCGTACTGGAATCTAAGTGTTACTTTTGATCGTCAAACTGATGAAATTAAGATTCCCGCAAACCGATTTAGCGGTTCATAGCCCCGCAACCGTATACTACGCACGTTCGCTGTTGAAGACGTCGATCTTAAGAGCGATTTTGATGATGCCGAAATCGCAATTAACAAGTATATTTATAGTATTTTTAAGTGAATACCACTTACCTTAGACGTTCTGCGCACATCATCTCTCAAAAAACTGCTCAGGTTGATTCTAACGGCCTTGTACAAAAAATGTTCGAATTATCTTAGCCATTATTTCTTTGCGTTAGCTCTACGCTATACATTTGTGCAAAACTGAGTGTGTGAGTTCGCACTTGCTGTTAGGATCTCATTTATTAATCAAGAATGTATCACTGGAAAAGGTCAGATCTCATCGTCAATACATTTCAGCGGTCCCAAGTTTGGCCAATAAAAAGGACGGAATGCACTCTCGTCACTAATTCAGTAATCAGTTGCGAGTTCTGCAGTTAAACGCGAGCTTATTAGGATATTTTGTTGCTGAACTTTCCAACACTCAGTAACGCCCAGCCGACAAAGATGAACACTTTAGCACGGTATTGAAGTCATGTGGAAAAAATGTGCACGCTTGGTAATTAAATATTTCAGACGAACCAACCGACAATCCGATAATGTGGTATAATGGGAAAATTAAAGTTCGTACCACAAAACACACAAGTCGTTTTTATACAGCTCAATAGTTAGAAAAAATGTGGAACGCTTCACGATTTTGCGTGTCATCCTTGCGCAGGGGCCATGCTAATCTTCTCTGTATCGTTCCAATTTTAATATGTGTACTCGAAGGTACATGAATGCGGTGTCATCGGCGAGCTTATATACCACATCTCTCAGTCGCCTCAGAGCGAACCGGTGCCCGACGAGACTTTCGCGTAACTTCGTCCAGTACAGCGTCTCTGAAGGCCGAACGCAAGCCATCAATCAGTACAATACTGCTCCAGGTTGTTAGAAAAGATGTAATTATCTAAACACAATACGAAGACGCACAGCATTACAAGTTCCAATTCTAACGTACGCTGACGCGTTGCGATTTCGAGCAGGCTTAGATGCATCTGATGGTGCGAAGGCGGACCTCACCTTCAAGACTCGCTCATGTGGAGAGAAGAGCGGAAGAAACAGCAGACAGATGAGCATTATCAGCTAATCTTCTGTTCATCAACCAGCGTTTGTTGGTGAATTTGAACATTCAAATTGAACATTCATACTAACCCTCATAATTCCACCAGTCAGCTCGATTTGTTGGAGATAAGCTGTTTGAAGAGATTAAATTTCTGAGTTTTAAATTTTTAAAGAGACCTCTATTAAATATGAGCAGTAAAGGGCTAGTTGATATGTCGACAAGAAACCTATGAAGGTGGATGAGACTTAGTCGATGATAAGTAAATCCGGATGTTCTGCTTAAATTCCTATTTTCCTAGGTAATGGTTATGAAGATGGGGTACAAGCCTTCAAATCAAGTAGCATATAAACGACACTTTTATTGATGCTTGTATGCCGACATCATATGTAGTGCTTATTTGTTTCATTGCAGAATACGTCAGTGGCAGTCTAAGCTAGTACCAAAATCACGCTCTGCATATATATATATATATATATATATATTTTTTTTTTTATAGAAGTGAAACTTTTTGGGACTACATACATTATAATATTTGGACCGATTCTACTACTAGATAAACTAAATACCAGTTCAGGTTAAACACAAGTTAACTAATGCGCCGTTATAGGCGAACAGTGGCTAACGTAAAAATAGGTGGTTTCCATAAAACAAATGTTCTTAAGAAGTACAAACGCTACGTTGACGATTTTACTGCGACGCCGTCCGACAATAAAATCATGTTGTCCTGGCTGCAGACACCTGGTTGCGTACACCGAGCGACAACTGTGTATTATGTGATTTATTGACCTACAGCAATCTGTTGCCGAAGCAAGCCTGTTTGTCGATGGGATATTGCTTGAGGACAAAATAATTGTCAAAATCATTTGCAGTATCCTGCACACAGTAAAAGAAAGCTAATAAAAATTAAATGTTGAAGTGAACAACCCCGTAAGCGACTGTCTCATTTTTTGCATCTATAGAAAAAACTGGAGCGCGTTATGCTTTTGCGCGCTTTCTTTAATTTATTTGTATCGTTGTAGATCTAGTCTGTGTTATTAACAATGCATCACTTCCAAGCCATCTCTCGGCTATAGTGACGCATAGCAAGGGCAGCTCAATCCAAACAAGTCCAAGAGTGCCATCATCATTTAATAATGTTGTACCTGAAGTTGGTTACAGGTAGACTGAGACCGAATTGATAAAGGCAATTCGGTCATGCAGCGCTAATTAACTACGCGCTGGATTTTAAGCTAACTTCGATTGCACAGGAAATAGTAAGTATACCTCACCTTTAGTATTTTTTGGCAAATGAAAGTTTGGTTGAGAAACGAGGAGGGAATGCACTGTCGTCATTAATCCAATACTTAATGGTTGGCGAGTTTTGCAGTTGTGTGTGTATATATATATATATATATATATAGTTCCCGAACTTTCAAACACTCAGTAACTCCTTCCCGACAAAAGTGAGCATGTTAGCAGGTTATTCATGAAACAGCAGGGAGCATGTTTTCAGAAGAACGTGGAGAAAATGTGTACGTTCTGTGTTTAAAATCCCAATGCACAAAAACCGACAAAACTCATTTCGATAATATATTAATAAGAATACTATTAAAAAGTCGGAAATACATTTCGCATTGTAAAACGTAGGCCGTAGTATTTATGCAACTTTTTATTTAGAAAAATGTGGAACGCTTCACGATTTTGCGTGTCATCCTTGCGCAGGGGCCATGCTAATCTTCTCTGTATCGTTCCAATTTTAGTAGGTGTACCCGAAGGTACATTAAGTACGTACTGTCTACGGGTTTATATACCAATTCTCCCCGTCGCCTTAGGCCGAACCAGTACATGATGCGGCTTTTGCGTAATTTCGCCCGATACAGTATATCTAAACGCCGAATGTAAGTCATCCGAACAATACTATTCAGGATTCGTAGCGGGAATGTAATTCGTCCAACGTAATAACGTATTACGGTAACGCACAGCATCCTAAATTAAATTTAAACGTGCGGCGATACGTTGCGATTATTGGTCGGATTTCGAGCAGACCTGAATTTGATGGTGAGGCGCCGAAGCTCGGCTTCAAGACTGGCACGAGTGGAGAGGGGAGCGGGAGAAGCAGTTAACAGCTGCCTTCACCAGTTTATCTTCTGCAGTTTACTTTGAACCAACAACTCTTGGTAATGAAATGTACATTAAAAGTTAAAATGGATTGTTCTAATGTCTCGTAGACCCGGGTTGCCACAAGAACTGTTAAGGAAACCTTAAGTATCTCAATATGTTCGTCCCTCGGTGCATTGAAGATATGCCGCCAGGCGATTCCAAGCCAGTGGGGGACGGAGGATGGTCTAGAATTAAAAGCAGCCTCCGAAAATATTTTACTTCTTGTATTCTAATAGAAGCCTAAGGTCGATGGCTATCATGAGAGACTGTAGAAATGACGGCTACAAGGTCTCGATCTATCGTTACTTCGCGAACGTTTCTAGTTAGATTTAGAAAACATCGAATCGTCAGGATTAACCTCTAAAGTTCGATTGTGAAGATGAACACTTAGATTACTGAAGGGCTTACTCCATGAGTGCATTTTACAACTAGGGCGACGGCGTGTTGACTAGCGTAGATGATAAATAGATCCTTATGTTCTGTCTAAATTCATTGTCTTGTGTAGGCAAGTTGTGAGGGGCACAAGTTCCCAAGTCAAATAATATATATGACATCTTTATTGTTGTAGACATTATACACATTGCTTATTTATGGCATTACAAAATCCGTTACTACCAGTAAGGCAAACAATAAGGATATGCTTTGCAAAGACATAATACGAGGTGTGTTCAAAAAGTCTCGCGACTTTTGAATTTTCGCGGGTTACGTATATTCGAATTTCGATTTTTTGTGGCGTTATGTTGGTACTCATATCTCTCACTTATGCCGACAAGCTCCGCCATTTTGAATGTTCACTTAATTGTTGACAGCTGCTTTGCTTGCACGTGTTTTGGATCGTCTTCGATTTTTACCTATTCAAAAAAATGGATCAAAGAACCTGTATCAAATTTTGTGTGAAAAACGAAATTAAGTGCGCGGATGCATTCCGAATGTTGACTGTGGCACACGGAGAAGCTACCTTGGATCGAAGCAACGTTTATCGGTGGTACAAAATGTTCTCAGAAGGCCGAGAAGATGTGAACGACGAAGAGCGTGCCGGACGCCCGAGCACTTCAACAACAGACGAAAAAATTAATGAAGTGGAGAAAATGGTATTGGCCAATCGTCGAATCACCGTTAGAGAAGTTGCTGAGGACCTAAACATATCGATTGGCTCGTGCCATTCGATTTTTATCAATGATTTGGGCATGAGACGGGTCGCCGCGAAATTCGTACCAAAATTGCTCAATTGCGACTAAAAACAGCATCGCATGAACATTGCTAATGAGATGTTGGACTCTGTCCGCGACGACCCAAATTTGCTCCAGAGGGTCATAACTGGTGACGAATCGTGGGTTTATGGTTATGACGTGGAAACCAAAGCTCAATCATCTCAATGGAAGCTGCCGCACGAACCAAGACCGAAAAAAGCGCGCCAAGTTCGGTCGAATGTGAAAGTTTTGCTGACAGTTTTCTTCGATTGCAGGGGCGTGGTGCATCATGAGTTCTTGCCACAGGGTAGAACGGTCAATAAGGAATATTACCTGCAAGTTATGCGCAATTTGCGCGAAGCAATCCGCCAGAAACGCCCGGATTTGTAGAAGAACAAAAATTGGCTTTTGCACCACGATAACGCCCCTGCTCACACATCGTTGCTTGTGCGCGAGTTTTTGGCCAAAAACAACACACTAATGATGCCGCAGCCACCGTATTCCCCAGATCTGGCCCCCTGTGACTTTTTCTTGTTCCCTAAACTGAAGAGGCCCATGAAAGGACGACGTTACGCTACGCTTGACGAGATAAAGACGGCATCGAAGGAGGAGCTGAACAAGATAAGAAAAATGTTTTTTTTGAAGTGCTTCGAAGATTGGAAAAACCGTTGGCACAAGTGTATAATATCTCATGGGGATTACTTTGAAGGGGACAAAATAGATATTCATGAATAAATGAATAATTTTTGAAAAAACACAAAAGTCGCGATACTTTTTGAACACACCTCGTATATTTTATGGCAAATATAAGTAATAGGTAAAAGTGGTTCTTTTTGAGAATACACATACCACTGGATTTAGATTAATCGTATTAGATCGATCGGATAAACTACATACTAGTTAAAGTTAAATCAAGTTGACTGATGTTTCTATAACGCTAGCGTAAAAAGAAATAAAAAGAAATGCTGGTTCCAGGAAACCAAACGTTCTTAGGGAGTTCAAGAGCGATGTTAACGACTTTACTGCAACGTGCTCCAATAATAGAACAGCTAATTTGGTTAAACTCAGCTGGTGACAATCTCTACGTTGAACGAATACATACTGTATTCAGTCACGAAATAAGCAAATCGCGATGGTGTCTTGGTTGGAGACGCCTGGTAGCTTACATGCCGTTTATGTCAAGTGGCAGCAGCATCAGCTCAATTGTGTGTATCTTTATTTCATTTTTTATAGAAATAACTAGTGAAATGCGTGATGCAAATGTGTGTACCTTTATGTACCATTTGTTGTTCAAACGGTAAATCCTGCCCAACGAACGCGGTATCGGAACCATATGACACACCGTATTGGAGCACTTTGCGTGCACTGCCGTCACTAATCCAGAAATCACTCGTTGACGAGTTCTGAATATATATATATATCTGTTCTGAATATATATATATATATATATATATCTGTCCTGAACTTTCTAACACTCAGTAGCTTCTTGCCGACAAATCTGAGCACTTAAGCACGCAAATGGAGCATGTGTTCAGAACCATTTGGAAATAATTTTGCACGTTCTGTAGTTAAAGCATTAATGCACAAAAACCGACAAAAAGTATCCCGAAATAATAATACTAATATAAAAGCAGAAATAAATTTCGTATTGCAAAACAAAAGCTGTAGTATTTATGCAACATTGTGCTTAGAAAAAAATGTGGAACGCTTCACGATTTTGCGTGTCATCCTTGCGCAGGGGCCATGCTAATCTTCTCTGTATCGTTCCAATTTTAATATGTGTACCCGAAGGTACATTAAGCACCTACCGTCTTCGGGTTTATATACCATGTCTTTTCGTCGCCTTAGGCCGAACCAGTACACGATGCGGCTTTTGCGTAATTTTGTCCGATACAGTATCTCTAAACGTCGAAGGTAAATCATCAGAACAATACTATTCAGGGTTCTTAGCGGGAATGTAATTCGTCCAACGTAATACGGTAACGCACAACATCCAAATTCCAATTTTAACGTGCGGCGACACGTTGCAATTCTGGTCCAAAATCGAGCAGACCTGAATTTGATGGTGAGGCGCCGAACCTCGCCTTCAAGACTGGCGCGAATGGAGAGGGGAGAGGGAAGGGCAGCACACAACTGCATTCACCAGCTTATTTTCTGTAGTTCACTTTGAACCTGCAACTGTTGGTGATGAGATGCACCGTGCACTGCCGTCACTAATCCAGTAGTCAGTAGTTGACGAGTTATGCGGTTATATAAAGAAAAACTGCTCCTGAACTTTCTAACATTCAGTAGCGCCTTGCCGACAGAGATGAGCAAATGGAGCATGTTTTTAGAAGCCTGTGAAAAAAAATTTGTACGTTCAGTAGTTAGAGCATTAATGCACAAAAATCGACAAAAATGATCTCGAAATAATATATATATATAAATATTTTTTATTTATATAATTTCACTATGTTAGCACTTTGAAGTAGACAATTGTCTCCGCGCGAACGTGTGATCACGGGTTCTCTAACCCAGGATTAGCCCAGTTCAACAGTGTGCCCCGAACAGACGCTGCGTTTCCTCGTTGAATGTCGAGCGAAAGCCTCTGACGCAAGAATTCGGATGCCCTCGAGTCAGGCTTTTACCGACCCGCTGAATCAGCTTGAGCGTAAGGGGGCCTGCAGCTCTCATAGTCTCGAACGCCAACGGACAAAATTCGTATTTTCTGCATTTATTAACCTCAGCTAACCTGGAGGCATGACCTGCTCGGTCCGCACCTGCACCGACCATCGAAATAATTAATCTCGAAATAATTATTCTAATAAAAAAGTAGAAATAAATTTCGTATTGCAAAATAAAAGCTGTAGTATTTATGCAACATTATGCTTAGAAAAAATGTGGAACGCTTCACGATTTTGCGTGTCATCCTTGCGCAGGGGCCATGCTAATCTTCTCTGTATCGTTCCAATTTTCATATGTGTACCCGAAGGTACATTGTTAGCCTGTCGTTTCCGGGTTTATATACCCCATCTCTCTGTCGCCTTAGGCCGAATCAGTACGCGTCGCCGCTCTTGCGTAATTTTGTCTAATACAGTGTTTCTAAACGCCAAACGTAAGTCATTAGAACAAAACTACTCAGGGTTCTTAGAAGAAATGTAACTCATCTAATGTAATACGGTAACGCACAGCATTCTAAAATCTAATTTCAACGTGCGGCGGCACGTTAAGACTTTTGGCTGGATTTCGGGCAGACCTGAGTTTGATGGTGGAGCGCGGTTCGGCGCCTTAAAGACTCGCGCGTATGGAGAGGGGAGCGGGAGAGACAGCACACAACGGTCTTTACTAGCTTATCTTCTGCTGTTCACTTTGAACCTGCAATTGTTGATGATGAAATGTACATTTAAAGTGAAATTTAATTCTAGTGTGTGTGTGTTAGACCCGGGAAAAAATAGTGTTTTCAGTGTTCAGTGATGTGGCGGCATGGTCTAGGGGACTAGTGCGCTAGTCATGGCTAGTCATCTACCGGAGTGTCGCTACCGGAGGTTCGATCTCTGATGTTGATCGAATTATCTTTTAGAGTATTCATTGAAAATTGACGATAAGCCCTATACTAGCGGCCATGTTGCCACAAAGACTGTTGAAAAAGCTCTAGATATCTTAATATGTCCGTCCCTCGGTACATTGAAGATATGCCTATATATATATATATATATATATATATATATATATATATATATATATATATATATATATATATATATACGATTTCAAGATACATAGTTAGATATAGATATATATATATATATATATATATACGATTTCAAGTCAGTGGGGGACGGAGGATGGTCTAGAATCAAAAGCAACCACCTTAAAAATGTCTTTAACTCTAGTAGTGAGGAGCCTAAAGATTATGACGATAATGCGAGACTGTAGAAGTAATGGCCCAATGTACTCGATTTATCGTTCCATCGTGAACGTTTTGAATCACATTTAGAAAACACTAAGTCGTCAGAACTAACCCTCAGAGTTCGATCGCAACATTGTTAACTAAGTTTATTGCAGGGCCTACTTCATAAGTGCATTACTACAACTAGGGCGGCGGCGTGTCAACTAGCGTCGATTATACCTAAATCCGCATGTTTTGTTTAATTTTAAATTAATTGTACTGTGTAGGCAAGGTATAAAGATTTGGAGATACCCGTTTTCAATAGAATACGCTACTACTAGTAAGAAGAAGAAGAAGTAACAAAGGTGCGCTTTGCAAATACATAATGGCAAATATAAGCAATTAGTAAAAATGGTTTTTTTTGGAAACGCAGATACCACCGGATTTAGACCGATCCTATTAGAACGACCAGATAACCTACATACTAATTCAGGTTAAATCCAGTTGACTGATGTGCCGTTATAACTAACCCGCTGGTCAATTATTACGATCATTGACGACGAATTTACTGCGACGCGCTCCAGTAATAGAAAACCTAATTTGGTTAAACAAAGCTGGTGGCAATCTCTACATGTGAATAAATATATACTGCTCTATCCAATCATGAAATACTTACGCTTGCATCAACCGGCAGCAACAGCACATTAGCTCAATTGTGTGTATAATTATTGACCGTTTATCGTTCAAACGGTAAATTCTGCCAAACGAACTCGTAGTATCAAAGTCCTACGAACGTTAGAGCACAGCTTGTTTGGGCAATTTGCTTCAATCATCCATAAATCGAATTGTGTAGCAGCCTTTATTATCAAGTATCGCTTAGTTGCGATGCATTCGGATCGACGTCCTAAATGCACGCATTACTTTACAGCGACAGCAATAGTCAGCAGGACACGCGTAGACATGCGTTGTTAGGCAAACAAATTTCACAAAATACTCGCTAAAACAACAAATGTTTTGAAAAGTGCACAACCGTAGACGACCTAGTAGCTGTGAAACTCATTTGCAGAAAAGCGTGTAGCTTCAATGTCAGCTACTTCTGGCTTCTCTCATCGTCACATTTATTTTACTCGTATTGAGTATGTACATAACATTGACACCTATACCGTTGTCAGCAGTTCTCGGCATTCGCGAGAGGCAGTGCAGTGCAGGACCAGACAGGCAGATGCATGATACTTCGTACACGTCTAAGAGCTTCTGGCTTCTTTATGTTGGCTCGCATGTCACGCCTACGTTGAAGGACCCGCTAACACGCTGGTGTTAGGTTCGATATGGTTCTTTTTTTATCAACGAAAGCATAGTACATGTTTTTTTACAGGAACAAACGTATTTCAAATTCACGTTTACTTGGTTTTTGAGCGTTTGTAGATTCGACTCTAGGTGTGGCTTTTTAAGTATATTGGCGTACAGCTGATTTTCTTTCCTTATGAAAGCAGTCATATACAATAGGAAATTGAATCTGTAATCCGCTCAGTTTGACCAAGCTTTCGTTGCTTCTCTAACATTTGTGTCGGAGTAAATTGCATGCAGTCGTAGCAAACATGCAAAATAATGTAAATGTCTCGATGAAGCACTGAGGGACACTACGATATATGTCATTAAAATAGATACGTTTTTGGTCGGCATTTTAAAACGGTGACCGACCGTGATTTGAATAAAGTGCTTTGATTTATAGCGGTTAGTCTACTTGGCCTCGAACGGTCTTTTGTTAACTTTGCCACTATAAATTGGCGAAACCAATAAAGAAGAAGGAACGCAATAAACATTGACAAAACGAGCTTGCATCATTTGCCAGCAATTTGACAGTTTGGTTGCCTTGAGCGCAGTAGCGTAAGAGCAGTTAAAGGATGTTCTGCACGACAACTATTCTCCAAGAGGATTCAATATAAGCAGAATTGCGGACGCACATATTTAGATCTTTTTAGCTAAGTGTGCTGAAGTTGAAAAGCATGCGTGAACAATCTCCGCCGAGGCTGTCAGAGTGCCGTATTTACCCAGATGAAGACAACAGGAGGAAAAAGCATTCTAAACTAGGCAATGACATTATTCGTCGAACGAAAAACTGGGATTGGAGTGAAATATAGATGTTTGACTTTGGTTTTAAATTTTACCGCACCTACTGTCCCAGAGACCTATTTTTGCATTGTATTGATATGGCGCAATGCAATTGAAAATCTATCTTATGTTGTACTGCGGAATAGAATGTGGCAAAAATTAAAACCAAGCAATTGCCAGATCTTTATAGATTAGAACATTTGTTGTTAAGCGCAGTTTAAAACCAGACAATATCATTAACGTTTATGGAACGAAACATCTACTGTACGCCTTTTGTGTGCGATGATATTTAATTGCCGAGAGTCTAAACTAACTGAAGATTAGAGTCGCCTACGTTTTAACGGGAAAAGCTATCAATTTGTGATCAGAATAATGATTTTATCGTATCCCTAGGAATATAGATCGTTTCGCACACTTATATGTTCACTCAAAGGTAATATTTCACACGTCTTTTCTGTAAAACAGCCGCAACCTAACGTATGCTAGGCTAGGTTGCGCCACACTGGGTGAACGAAGCATAATGACCTCAATTTATTATCTTCTATTATAGAACCATATTTGCACATATGACACTTAAGTAATAGTGTTTTTGTGACCTAACTTGACAAATAACCACTTTCAAAATGTACGCTTCGTATTCGTCCAACACACCAGTTTGGCTAGAGGTGTCCGTTTAGAAGCACGTTTCACTCGGCCAAATAAAACCTGTAAAGGTGGACAGCATGTACAAAACTTGCAACAACTCCCCGGAGTGTCGCTTCGACTCTTCCCGCTCTCGTTCGCGTCCTCTTAGTGCGCGTTGGTAAATAGACGATAAAGAAAACATCCATAAAAGTCGCATGCGCGGGAGGTAGGCGGTAATGGGGGGAGGGGGCGGGATGGTGAAATGTTTCGCCATTGAACACGATGGGTCATAATGGCGCGGCCGCCATTCACCGCCGGGCTTGGATTGGATCTACTCGCCGATCACGTATATTTCTCCTCGACGTCGTTCTTTTTGCCGCCGTCACTCTACTTCTACGTGCGACGTCTATCCTACCTGTGTGCCTGTTGAGAGCGCTGTTAGTGTGATCAGCCCTACGTCAGGAGGCCGGTTGGCTGTCTGTCACCTGTCAGGCCAACGAAGCGACATTACTGCTTCCACTCAGCTGGCTCGACATTTATATACGCCGGACTGGGCGTTGTTTATACGCCGGCTGATGGCGTGTGGCTCTCGTTGGCGTGGCTCTCGTTGTTGTTTGTGTCTGTGGTGGTGGTGCCGCCGCTTTTGCTACTTCTGTTGCTCCTCGGTCGGCAATCCCCAAGCTTGATCGGGGGGCGCTTAGCTGAGATCTGTCCATTCCTGACGACGTTCCAAGACGCCAATGACGGTCGTCACGATAGCGGTTGTCGTCCCGCGTTGGCTCGACTAGAAAGGAGAGCGTCTCAGGTAGATTCGGAGGAGCAATACAGAGGTACAGGATGAGAACGAAGAAGAAGATGGAGAAGGAGAAGGAGGCGGGGGTTCGGGCAGGTGAAGACGAAGCGGAAAAAACTATCTAGGCGGTGGGGGGGGGGGCGATGGGGGTACTAAAAGGGACAAAGAGAGACGCACGAAAAGATAAAAGGTGAAGGATGAGAAATGTAAGGCTAGTAGTGTACGTAGGAGGGAGAAGGAGAAAGAAAGGCAAAAATACTAACACTCGGGCAAACGCTATCCCTAACAGCATCTTTTTGTCTTTACTGGCTGCCGTCATTGTCCCCGACCACCCCCCAATCTACCGGAACCCCTCATTCTCTTCGATGCAGCAGCTGATGCAGCAGCACCAGCAGTTCCTGCAAAGTGACATCCGTGATAGTCTGCGGCGTCACCACCGGCGACGGCGGCAGCAAGGGCAGGGGTGCAAGCATTTTGCCATCGTTGTTCTCCTCAGTGTGTCTCTTGTAGTGTGCCCGGTTGCTGCCAGTTCGAGGGGCTCGCAAATCGAAATGTCTCTCTTTCTATCCCTCTTCGCCACACACACAGTTCGTTGCCATCCGTTGTGCTGCTTATGTCCAGACCCCCCGCCGTGCAATCCCCTCTATAAAAAACGTTCATCCGGCCAAGCTTCAAGCCGCAGCAGCAGCAGCAACGGCAGTAGCCAGCTTCCTTCAACCTGTTAGCGTAGGAGCGTACGAGCCACGTTTTTCTACCTCCCACCCTCCGTTTCCTCCCCTTTCATACCGCGAACCCCCACCTCCCTCAGCCCCCCGCGCCCAGCCAGTTAGCTGCCCAATCTTCAAGCTCCCCCAGCGTGGTGTACTCGTGTGTGCGTCCCCTTCTTCGTTCAGCCTTACGCAGCCTGCGCCCCCCACCTTACGCGTCACTGACGATACCGTGATGATATGGACAGAGCAGAGAGAGGCACGCGCTGACGGACGACGCCTCAAGAAGCCGAGGCGTTACTACAAAGTTACTGCGGGCGGCGCGAGGAGTCGAGACCACCACCACCACCACCTGCCCGCCCGCCACCTACCTCTAATACGTACCGATCTATCCGCCTGTCTACCACAGAGTCAGCCAGCCAGTCAGCCAACGCAATCGCGCCGGCTAGCTAAGTAGCCCTCGTAACAGCTGTGGCAAGAAGCCGGCAGACACAGATAGGGATAGAGAGAGAGAAGCGAGAAGAATCAGCTACTAAATTATTTAGAGAGCACACAACCTACCTGCGTCGGCTTCTCTGCGTCGCCTCGTTTTCGTGTTCGCGTCTTCCTTGGCACTCTCGGCGGCTCTTTTCCGCAGTGTCGCGCTGCCTCCTCGATCGGTACAAAGTCAAACCAACCCTGCCTTTAAGCAAGCCGTCAGAACGTGACGGCCTGCTCACGAAACGTGATAATGTGTAACTGAAACGACAGATCTGCTCCGTTCTCTTTTTCCCGGTTTCCGTTGCGTGCGCTCTCTCTCTCTCTTTCTCTCTCTTTGTGTATATTCTCGTTTTTTGGCAATCTGTGTAGTATTCTCCCTAATGAGTAGGTTCTGTTAGCTAGCTTTGCTTGCTCCACGATTCATTCGGCCGTAACTAAAAACATGTATATATATATATATATATAGAGAGAGAGAGAGATTTGCATTAACGTGCATGCCTAACAAGCTTTTTTAAATATTAATTTCGTTTTCAATAATTTGGCTAAAGATAATGAACTAAACTGATATATATATATATATAGGTATAAAAAAAAAAAAAAATATATATATATATATATATATAAAGACTGTACGATATAATTAAAAAGCAAATGATATATATATTTTTTTTCAGGTGTATTGCAGGAAGGACGGTGTGGTGAAGATGTCTTGCGACACTGACGTTGTGAATCGTGGGTTTGATCCCGACGCGACACATAATGGGAAGATGCCAAAGGCTTGTCCTTTATATAACCCATTCCAACCAAAGTGCCATCATATCACTTCAAATTTGAAGCGATTGAACTTGCGTTCTCTCTCTCTCTCTCTCTCTCTCTCTCTATATATATATATATATATATATATATATATATATATATATATATATATATATTATATATATATATATATATATATAGTGCCCACCGAGCCAACACCGATACCAGAGCAACGTAAATGTGGCCTGTATTACGTGGTCGCCGGCTCGCATTTCTACATCAAGATGGCGACCGCCCCTTATTAGTTATAGAGTTCGGTTGTGCAACGCCACGGCTGCACATCTAATATGGCTCCACTCGCAACGCAGTTGCCTGTCACACGGGCACGAGGAACCGCCGCCTTGGGCAGAGGTAATGCAAATAATAGATTCTGATACTGGTAGGTGACCAGCTGGAAAGTGCTCGAGACTTTGGCGGATTGGCCATTCTCATTTGTTCGCTTATTGTTATTTAATGTTGCATTTAATTTACTTGCATTAAGCTTACTGCAAGAAATCTTGTGCTTTGTATATATATATATATATATATATATATATATAATCACGCATGCATATTATTATACTTATGGACCTGCACATTATTAGCATCAAATGCAATTATCGTTCTATTCATGCTTAGTCTGATAATATAACACAGCGTATTTAAGGCTGTGTTCTCTGGTTGACACTTCGAGATATCTGCATCTGATACACCATACTATATATATATATATATATATATATATATATATATATATATATAAATATATATATAGGTTCGGTAAAAGTGGTATTAGCAGTAGAAGTGTGCTTACAATGTTGCTGGATCGTTCGGGTGTTCTTCGTTCTGCAATTGCTCGCGTTCGCCTTGCATCAATGGGCCCCTTCTCCATTCAGGCTGGTGGCATAGAGACCGTGCCGGCAGCCAGCAGAAGCTGCACCCATCGGAACGACGGCAAGACGACAGGAGGCATCTGCTTTATTTACAAAATACATGATTTATTATCGGCTCCTGGCGTCGGCGGCAGCGGCTGCTGTGGCGGCTCGGGACTCGCTCGCGGCTGTTCCGGGCCAGGAGAGCCAGAGAGGAGAGAAAATGGCAAAGAGGCCCTGACTACGGTTGCCTCTTCCCTTACTTGTCCTCTACGGTGTATACGGTGCGCGGCTCGGACGCATCGTCCGCACACAAACTTCTTCTTCGGGCAGAAGAACGAAGAGAACAGGGAGCTGGAGAGAATGAGAAGGGGAGAAGACGGAAGGAGAGCGAGAGAGAGGATTGCAAACCGAGGAAGATTGCAATAGGCGTACGTAGGTATTGGCCCTATTCGCTACGTTTTCCGCCTCTGCAGCCGCTCTTGCTCCCGCATGCTCGAGCATCAGGAAGGATCTAAGTGGGATCTCATTTTGAGATGAAGGATTTCCTTCTAAGGGGAGAGCTAGACAGAGGGAGAGAGAGAGATAGTGCGTTAAAGCACGGCGGACGGAAAGAGGGAGAAAGCCTGTTGTGTACCTAGGTAGCCTACCTACGTACTAGCGCCAGATAGGTGCATGTTGTGCTGCAGCAGCAGCAGGAGCATGCGTGCATCTGCGGTAAGCCTAGCAGTCCCTCCTTAGGCCGCCAAAAGTGAGAGGAGAGAAACGGGAGCCGGGGTGGTGGGGGGGGGGGGGGGGGGAGGCGGAAGGGAGATGGTGAGTGGCGGGCTACGCTTGGGGGAGGTAGAGGATGCATCTCGACTCTAGCCGGCCGCCCAACAGCAAGGCGCCAGGACGCCCCCCTTCATACACGGGGGACACGGAAGGGCCAAGCCGCTCGTTCGCCTCCTCCGCTACGGCGTCCGCCGCAGGCGCCCGGTCGGGCAGATGGAAACATTAGCCGAGCTGCAAGCAGGCAGGCAGCCAGGCAGGCGGCCAGGCAAGCAAGCAACCAAGAAAGCAAGCGCGCTACCAACGAACCAACAGAGCAGTCGCCGACCAACAACCCCCATCCGTAGCTCTCCGTAGCTCAGACGTTGTCTAGACGTTCATTGCTTGCACGGATCCTACCGGCCTACCTGCTCTCGCCTCCTCTTACCACCCTACTCCTCCTATCTTCTCGTAGGCCCCGCCGGAGCCCTGGAGCCGCTGTTTTGTTTTCTATGGCATTCGCCTCCGAAACCAGCGGCGTCTTCACCGTAGCCGCCTACGGTGAAGACGACGACGGTAGCCGCGGCGACGGCTTCTAAGGCGCCGCACGGCTTCTGAGGCGCGCATCGTTGATGGTGCCGCAAGCAAATCCGCAGCGGAAAGTAACATGGCCAGCGGACAGTCGGTCGGACGCACAGACAAACGGATAGGCCGCCGGCCGGATAGACAAAACAACCACAGAAGCCACAAGCAATGCTTGCTTGGGCGGGAAGGCGGGCCGATGCCGTCGACGAACTAAACAAACTCATCTTGCCGAAATAGATCATTACGCCGCTGCCAACATTAATCACCCACCGCCAGCCATTCTGCGGCGTTTCCAGAGGCCGCAACAGACGCTTCGTCTCGCCTGGTGGTGGACCACCAATTAGTCCGTACGTTGACCACCAGCGTGTCGACGATCAGACAACACAACTAAGAAGATACACCGGAGACAAGCATGCATCATCAAATGCCCTCAAATCATCGCTATCGTCATCATCATCATCATCAATTTTCAACTCATCATCATCATCATTATAAATCATCATCAACATAATCAACATCTAGCGACGCATACTGAACAGTGATGTTGATTCCTCTGACGATTGACGCTGGTTCGGGCATTCACTAAAAACAAGCGCTTTGGAAGTACCTTATGTAAACGTGACACGAAATGATCGCGCAGAGAACTTACCGACAGACTACCACTGTAAGGTTTGGTTATTTGGTATGTAGTAAGGTTTGGTTTATTGACGGAATTGCGTTTTACAATACTTAAGTTCTCATAAAAACAATATATAAAAAAAGTGTTTTAGTGTACACACTTATACGCGCACACACACAATTCACACATCTGCACAAGTTGACGCATTTGCACAAATGCATATATTGTTTTAAATAATAATGGCAAACAATAGCACAACGTTACAAAGTATAGGTGATAATAACAAAGTGGGAGCTGATGTATTGGTAAACAAATGCTCGCATCACCTATATTAGGCGTGTGGCCGATCGACCTTTTGCCGTATAGCCTATTGTTGAACAACCAAACCACCTAGCTAGGCTACTATCTAAAAAAAAGAGATCCTCTGTCTAGCAAACTTAGCTTTAGAAATAACCTGCAATCACTAAGAATATAGAGTTTGGCCTATCAACCGAATGACGGCACGTAGTGAAGTTTGCATTTGATTCTGGAATCGGATAATAGCAAAAATAGAACGACGTAGAGAAAAACCTTATATATATATATATATATATATATATATATATATATATATATATATATATATATATATATATATATATATATATATAATATATATATATATATATATAATATATATATATATATATATATATATATATATATATATATATATAAGAGTAAATTGAGGGGTTTGTTTCAAATTTTACCGCCATAACGCCATTAATGGCGGCGCTAACGGTAAGGCGTTTGTAAACATTGTCGCTCTCTATCATTTCATCATAGATACCTCGTGGAGAGTGGAACTCATTGAAGAATACCAACTTCTTTAAAAATGTTGTGAGCGCGTGATCTTCCAGCAGGTGTTCGCCAGTAAGCCAGCTACCATCCACGATATGAAGGAAAATACATGGCGGGGGATTTCGAAAGTCACGCCCATGTTATGCCAAAATGTGCGCATCTCGTGCTCACAGACAATGCTGAAAAGTCAGGCATACTATGAATATATATATATATATATATATATATATATTTACGAGTGTGTGTCTAGATATGTAAAATGGTCAGAGAAAACTCATTCTCACTGCTGTGATATTTTTTAGTTGGGAGTATGAACATTCGGCATGTTTTCGGCGTCTATTTCGCAAACACTTAGTCATACGTTACATTTACAAACAAGCTCACGTGATGCAAAAAGCTTACAAATGTTTTATTTTTGATACACTACGACGATTGTGGCTCATCTCGTCAAATCTAAGCATTCAGCGGATTTTTTCCCTGGGACGTTGCGGCTGAGTGACGCCCGCAGATCTGTCAGATATGAGCCGCGTAACACAGGTAGATTATATATCTGGTACGCTAACCGAACCTGCCAAGCGAGCCGAAACTGACATTTACTGGCAAGTAAAAATCATTATATCTTGGTAATCAAAACATATACAATTTTGACCACCCGATTACTATAGGCCTAAGTTTTAATTAATATATATATATATATATATATATATATATATACAGGGTGTGACAGGAAGGTTTTTAAAGCGATGCATAGAATTGTAGAGCTCGTTAAAGCAAATATTTTTCCAATAGAACATGGTCTCTAAGACGTCTTGTTTCGGAGTGAGAGTGAAATTACTATAATTTGTGACAATGGTGTTTTTGTCCGACATAGGAGCACAAAATGTGCTGTTGCGAGACAACCAGTTCTCCTAGACAGAAACTAAGTACACGTTCGTGTCGTGATAAAATTCTTCTCCATCTGAATCCAATGGGCAATTCAACGGCGATCACTTTGGTACCAAATATGTGTCAATGCGAGCTGTGGTTGCGGGGTAATTACGAGTTTTCGGAGGGCATGTCGAGATTGAGTGCATGTAAAATGACTGTGTGGCGACGTTAACTACCGCCGACGTGTCGCGCGACAGCCGCAGCGCGTCATTTTTCATGCACTTAATCTGGACATCCCGCCGAAAAAAATTACTCCGCAACCAGAGCTCGCATGGACATATGTTTGGTACCAAAATGATCGCCATGAATTGCGCATTGGCCGAATATGTCCGTTTTGAGCGCTGTGAGTGGTTGTAGGGTTATTATTTTGAAGTATTTGGCGTGAACGCTAATAAACAACTACATTTTTGGCGAATTCTCTTCTAAGCGACCATGGGGCGTTTTCTGACCGGCCTTACATAATCTTCAGATGGAACAGAATTTTATCACGAACACGAACGTGTGCTTAGGTTCTGTCTAGGAGGACTGGTTGGTTCGCAACAGCACATTTTGTGCTCCTATGTCGGTCAAAAACACCATTGTCACAAATTGTAGTAATTTGACTCTCACTCCGAAACAAGACGTCTTAGAGACCATGTTCTATTGAAAAAAATATTTGCTTTAACGAGCTCTACAATTCTATGCATCGCTTTAAAAACCTTCCTGTCACACCCTGTATATATATATATATATATATATATATATATATATATATATATATATATATATATATATACATGTGTGTAATTTGTATTCTACGAAAAAACGTAAACAAATCTACTCGTTAATCTGCAGTATAAAGTAAATACATGAACTATGATAATAAATATCAAAATAACAATAAAATATACGATTTGTAGCAAAAGTCCTTTCAAGATGTATTAAACTTTCTGTTTGGCATCTCTTCTGACGTGTAACATTGTGCTGTTGAGTAATTGCAGCCAGAAACGGCTAGATTCCATGCTCGATGTTCGCAAAGCTACTAGATATGATTTTTTGGAGAAAATATAAGCTACCGAAGCATGTGATTGTCGATGACAACCCAGCAATTTACGAGAATATTCAGCGTTTAGCCGCTAAAGCTGGGCATTCTGCGTTAAGAGGCCAAACTGCATGGCGCCACGAAGCCTCACATCAGCCTACCTATCACTGACCATATTCGCACTCTGCGACCGTATTTAGGTTTGACGACCACGTCGTCAACAATTAGCGTGCGAAATGTTTCTTATCGTCAACTCGTCAGATGATTTATGTTTGCAACTTACTAAGTTTCCACCTACAAAAAGGGGGAAGGCACATGTGGCACATTTGATAAAGCACTGTCAAGATTTTCCTGAATAACCTATATTTGTACACGTTTCTGAATGCGACAATGCTATAAACGGTGAGCATCAACTGAGCTACCGGCGAGGTGCACCTCCTTAATACGGAGAGAGTGTGACTTGACAGCAAGAATCCACGAGCAAACTAAGCCAGTCCAGCATAGAAAAGCCTTTGTGAACATCTTCACAGGTACAGAATTGTCATGTCCGAAGGTAAAACAATAAACTAATGCTGAACTATGGAAAGCCTTCGAATCCGGGATTCCGTCCAGTTCCAGCTTTTTCAACAAGGTTCAAGTTGAGATACCTGTCTCTCTCGCTTCTTCTTCGTTGGTCTCTGTCCCCCTCTCTCTCCCTTCAGCGCGACATTTAAAGCTTTCAAGCCTAAATCTACATGCAGGCTACCAAATAATTGTAATTTCCTAAGTGCAATAACCAATTATACAGTAACTTCAGCCATTTAGTCATTCTCAGCAATCTTCTTAACAAATCCAGACCTCATACGACCGCGTCATATTTGGGATCTCTTGTCCCAGCTTTTGGAAGGTCAACGCGATGTTTGCAATTGCACTCGCATCTGTAGTCAATATATTGTCGTGAGGACACCCCAACCTAGGCATCTTATTATATCTTTCTTTTCTCCTTCCAAATAGGATATGCCTGTACGCTCTATTCTCTGCTCCATGACCCACGTCAGTTAGACTTATGCACCTCGTTCAACTCTTCGAGGAACAACCCAGGATGCCCAGGATGATCCGCGATGGAACTCTTTAATTACGTAGAACTAACGTATCGTGAAACCACTCACTTCCCATTCGATGAAAATTACCAGAAATTTTACTGACCTGTTTGGACCTGCGTCATTCGATCTTGGAGTTAAGGAGCTGTGTGGAGTTATTAATATATCAGATTAACTCAGGCATATTTCCGTTTTAAACGTGTGATATCTGAACGATTGCCTTCTATCAGAGAACCTAAAAGTAGTAACTAGGGGCGTTCTGGACTTCCGTAAGTAAGCGGCTTAGTGCTGAAGTTACGCAAATCTGAACTGTTAATATTTCTGTACTTACTCTCAACCCGAACGATGTAATGAATAAATAATATATAGAGCTCTCCGCGTCGTAGCCGATGGCGAGCTCGAACTCCCCGGTTCCTAGCTGTTACAGGAGGGAGTCACAAGTGTACTAGAATACCATAGGAAAGACTGTGGGCTATAGCCGAGCGTTTTTATCTTACTTCATATTGGGATCTCACATAGACTTTTCCCTGCTCCGCTCATCCTTGTTCGTCCCATGGATCACCCACCTCCCAAAGGGATGCGATCGACCCCGAACAGACGAGCAGGTCTCTTTGAAACAATGAAACGACGCCTTGACAGATATCCTAGGGTCACTCTTATGAGAACCTAGATCTAACTTTCAGCAGGAAGCATTTATTAGTTTCTAAATAAAACGGAGCTTTGGAATTCTAAAATTCGTGGCCATCACCGGGCCGGCCATCATTGATAACGGAGTACATACATTAGTCGGCTGATATGGCCCGTTTTTGGCTCCCAGGTGGTTCCTAGACCCACTATCAAGCAGCCCACGAGTCTCCCTCCGCCAAGTTAATGCTCTTCTTCGGTTAGCACCACACAATCAAGCGCTTGAAAAACAAAGGTTCACGAAGACGCATGAGAAACTCTTTCAGACCCTCATTGCGGCGATTACGCTCAACTCCGAAAAGGCTAGGCTAATTAGTCAAAGCGGAGGATTGGCTCTAGCTCTTACCTTTACCGTAGCAGTTACCTTACTTGAAGCTAGGTTTACGGGCGTCCCTGCCTCAGACTTGGAACACTCGTGGCGTGGCCACACACTTGTAACTGTGGGAAGCTCGAAAGAGCTTTCGGCAGACATGATCTGCCTGGTGCACGAAGCGTGGGTCGTGGGCCTAGACACGCGGCTGTCAACGATAGGTTCGCACAAACTTTACGGTCAACGGGTTTCATGCACTCAGAAACCCACTGGACTTTTCAAGGACAACCAATGGCGACCGGACGGGCTAACTTTAGTTCCCTTCAAGAAGTTTGGGACAGCACCGTTACCAACTTTCTCACACCCTCAGTTGTCACTCACGAGGCATCTTGTTCCTGTGCGGCTGCCCTCGCCTAACAAAAAAATGCTCAAGTACCCTGAGCTCCATCATACCCATAGCTTCTTTCCTCTAGCGTTCGAGAGACTAGAAAAGCTAGGGTCACTGACTGAATGATCGCTGATTCCACCGGCGAAAAGAAGGCAGGTGTTTTTCTTTTTCAGCGGCTCTCAATTGGCATCCAACGCCGGAATGCCGCAGCCGTGTTTGAAACGCTGTTGAAGTGGTCCCAACCTATGCTGCTGACCTGATGTCCAGGATGTGGACAAAGATGAGAACAGTGTCAGACCGTTTAAATAAAAATGTTTACGTGAACTAATCATTATGATAATATCTAAATCTATACGCGCTTCTACTACTACCACCGTAACTTACGGTTTCCTTTTATTCACTTACATTGATAAAGAGAGTGCCTGTCACATAGACAGTCAGGTTTAAGTCGCTCTGTACGAGTTTATCAAAGTGAAGGTCATTATAATTTCGTACACCGGACGGAAACACTTTAGCGCGAGCTCCCTATACGAGACGTGTTCCATATGGCGGCCATGCAAGCCATTTCTTTATTGTTTTGTCAAGCAGTGTTGGCATAAAGGCCTAATCGAACCAACTCGTTCGGAGTACTGGCTGCTAGGAAACTATACTACTATATGCCACAACTTCATGTGTTAACTTTTTTTAGCCACCTTTAGAATGCTCATGGCAGACTTATTTGGCTGGCTTTCTTTAGCAGCAGAATACAGTTACAGTAAGGCAATGTTCAGCCATTCCTAGATTTTAACAATCTAAGATGAGAAAGAAAAAATAATTCTACCCGAGCAGGACTCATAGGCCTTATTCATGACAACGCCTCCGTGTTTAGGAAACGAGCCCTAACCTAAGTCCAAGCCATTATGCGCTACAATCAGTGGTGCTTAGGGTGGTCTATTGATCAGAATCGGGATCGCGCTATAATCACACCAGTCGAAGCGCACATGGCAGTAACGGCCATAGTGTGACTACCCGGCAGCTGGAGCAACCATCCTATTCTATTGAGAGACCCATGAATATATTATGAGTGATCAAGACATTATGGTTTCCGTAATTAATAGGTATGATGCGGCTAGGTATGTAGCTAAGTGGGGACTCGTAAGTCTGCGCTTATGTGCGCCTCGCCTGTATGGATATTCTTGCACGGACAGAGTCTGGGATTTTAGCTAACTAGATAGAAGCAATCAGTGAATTATGCACTCGTTGGCATTTAGGGTTTTTAAAGGTTAGTTCCTCTTCTTGATAATTTTGCTTACTTAAGACCAGTTGCGCTATAGCAATTTGGGGAAATGGAACGTATGCATGTTATATATATACTTTTTTTTTACATGTTTCTATATATATATATATATATACAACACGCAGCGAGCTGCCAGACGCATCGGCGGTCTTTGCGCTTTTTCGCCCGGTGGGACGGTCGCTGAAGTGTTCAAATTGTATATAATGAATGCATTGTATTGTAATTATGTACCGTCGTGAAATGCAATGTTATTGCAAAATAAAAAAGAATCTTTATATATATATATATATACATTTACAATATTTGCATAAGAAAGACACTCTCACTTGATAAACGTCATTCGAGTTGATTTTATTTACCTACAATTCAGTAATAATAACATTAATAGCAGCAATGTAAGTCATCATTCATCGCCATACTTATAATAATGTAGTAATTATCATCGTCAGCATAGTAAGCATGGTTCTTTAATGTGCGAAAAATAACCAGCGGGAACTAGTAAGACTCAGTTTACGTGGCAAGTAGTAGAAATTAATTTGATACGTCAATGTACATACAACACTCGTATATATATATATATATATATATATATATATATGCACACAATACCTACGAAAGAAGGACACTCTCATTTGATAAACGTGATTCGGGTTTATTTTATTTACGTTTAATTCAATAATAATATTAATAATAATTATAATATTACTAATAGCAGCAATATTAGTCATCATTCATCGTCGTAATAATAATAGTAATAATCATCATCGTAGTAATCATCATCGTCATTATCATCATTATCATTATCATCATTATCATCATCATCATCATCGTCAGCATAGTATGTATCGTTCGTTAAACTGAGAAGAGACGACCAGCGGGAACTAGTGACGTTCAGTTTACGCGTTCAGTCAAGTAGTAGAAATCAATCCGTCGAGACGTCATTGTACATACAACACTCATCATCTTAGACGAACGAACGAGAAAAACAACAACAACACCAACAACAATGAGAAGACGAAGAAAAAACCAACCGAACAAAACTAGGAAGATGATGATGGTGAGATGGCAACAAAAACAGCACGGCTGCGGACGGGCTCTCGGCTGCGATGTGGGCCCCCGACAGCGCCGGCCGGGCCGGGCACGTCGGGCCGGTCTGAGGGCGCCAGGTTGAATGAATGCCAGGCACGGTAGCCAATCACAGACAGCTCTCTCTCTCTCTCTCTCTCTAGCTAGCTCTCTGCCGCCCGTCAGCCAGCCAACACCCCCCCCCCCCCCCCGCCCCCCGACTTCACACCCCCGACTTGAGAGATACGCCCTTGAACCCACCGCACCCCCTACTGTACTCCGCAAACCCACATCCCTTCATCATCCCACCTAAACCCCCGCCCGCGATACCACCACAAGCAGTCGTTTCCAAATCCAGGTTTAGTAGCGTCTGAACATGTTCGTCGTCGTTACCGTTCATTGCATCGTCAGTCGATCGGTCAATCGCTCAATGCTAATCGTAATTGTGTCAAATCTTCATAATCGTATGATTACTAATTATAATAATTATTAGTATTATTATTATCATTGTGGTGATAAGTCATATAATAAGAATACTTCACAGCGAGTGCTGCTGCTAGTGGCATGTACGTACGTCTCTCTGTCTACGTCCTGACGCACGACGGCGGCCAAACCATCCGCCCCATCACCCCCCCCCCCTTAGAACCAACCCCAACCGACGGCCTTCCGTCGTCGCCTGCAGATGCTGCTGCTGCTGCTACTGTTTATGTCGTCATGAATGTCGACTTTGTTGTTGCTGTTGTTGCTCTCGTCGTCGTCGTCGTCAATCTCGTCATTGTAATTCCCTTATCATAATCATTACCCCTATTTACCCATCCCGCCATCCCACCATCATCATCACCATCATCGTCGTCGTCATCATCATCATCATCGCTACCCCCATCATTCTCGTTCTTTCTCTCTCGTTCTCTCGCTTTCTCTCTCTCTATGCCAACGTTGTCAATTCGTCGCCATTCCATCATATATATATATATATATATATATATATCGTATAGTATCAGTACCATCCGTATTCGTTCTATTCAATCTATTCTCCATCCAGCTAGTATTGGTAGATTAGTTTGTTTGTTTTATACACGAACTGTATTGTACAAGTACTAAGTATTAACATCAGGGGGGGCGCCTTGATTGTGGTTTAGGGCGGGGGTGGTGGTGTCTGTTTGTCTGTCATCATTGTGGTCAGTTTGCATCAGTGACGCGTCGTCGTGTGTAGTAGTCGTCCTCATCGTCGCCCGACTCTCTCTCTCTCTCTGCTCGTCGTGACTTTGCTGTGTCGATCTCCCTTGTGTGAGCAAGCAAGCGAGCGTGCGTGAGTTCGTGCATACGTATGTTTTTGTGTCTGTGTCGTTGGTGTGTCGCTGGCTGTCTTAATCTCTGTACGTAGTATTTTCGCGCATCGAGGTCGCCCGTACCTAGCAGTTTAATAATATGGTTATTAAACACCCTGTATGTTGCTGCTTGCGCTCCTTCTTCTCCGCATCCACATCATTCGCATCGCGCACTAGTAGTCGCGACAACATGGTGGTCAACAACGTTCTCTCGATTGTATTTCATTCAAGTCAAAATTGCGCCATATATGTATATATATATATATGTGCATTGGGTATCAAAGCGACTAGTTTCGATGTAACAGATGCAACGATCCAGTGGTGAGTTTCGATTCGGTACTTTTTTCCGGTACTATTTGCTTTTGTTGTTGTTGTTGTTGTTGTTGTTGCTGCTGTCTTGGTTGTTATTGGTTTTGTTAATACGACTATTGCCGTTATTGTTGCCAATTCATTAGGCGTGCATTACAACAAGTACAATACTGTTTCGTATACAGTACTGCGTATTGCCTAGATACGTAATGATCAGTTTGAATGTTTCCGTTTGAGACGTCCTAAGAATTATATGCACTGCCGTATGTTTGTCGTTCTTTCTGTTTAACTAGTCTGTTCTGACCGTACTTTTTGTGGAGTCAATTATTTCCACTGTCAAATTCGCTGTTGTTGTTGTTGTTGTTATCTGTTAGAGCTCGGGTATCACCATCACGGTCGATCTTGTCACCATCCTCATCATAGTCGTTACCCTAAAATTTTATTCGCTGTTGTTGTTGTTGTTGTTGTTGTTTGCAGCTATTGTCCGGCTATGCGCGAAGCATACCTATTTCATGAATTCACGATTCTTGATTGAATTCGCTGCACGTGCGTGAACGACGTTTTGCCTGGATGCTCGGACCACGGTGCACACAACGAATCGCCCCGTGTCCGTCGTCCTTTCCTTTTTCTAAGTCAACTACACAGATACTACCTAGACCTAGTTCCGAGGGATCATCTCGACCAACGTCAAAGGCTTTCTTCGTCGGTGCCTTCATTCGTGCCGCAACCATTATCATCATCAAGGCGTGTGGGCGTCTTCATCAGGTCAAACTCACCCTCGTCACAGTCAGTATTATTATTATTATTGTTATAATTCTTATCGTTACTATTATTAGCATTATTACTGTAGTTATTGTTATTTGTCTCATCTCGCTAATGTTCTCGTTATTAGTAGCATCATATATCGTCATCATCATCAGCAGCATCATCATCCTCATCATATTTAGTCTTCATCATAACATACACCAAGGTCTCACTCACTCATGCGCCCATTTCGCTTTACTTGTTGTTGCTTCTGTTGTCAATTTTCACGTTGCTCGATCCCCTTCCCCCTTACCTCGTTTGCCATTTATTGTCATGAGTCGTCTTCGTCTCATTAGGTTCGGATTTCTCCCCACTACTCCCCCCCTCTCTCTGTGTTTTTGCTTCCTATCTTTAGATTTGACGTACGTATTCGTATTTTCGCACGCTTCCCGTATAGCCGCCATATCGTTAAACGTCCTCGTTACGTTCGGTTGAAGTTTGCCGCCAAAGTATGCCATATGTATGTTGTGTGCATGTATGAATATTTGTATGTATATGCCGGTTGACCACGCACGATTGCTATGTACAACAACATACACTGTGTCGTCGATCTGTCTGCTTTTCACCATCATCATCGTTATCATCAGAAACATACTAATTTTCGTCCTCGTCTTCGTCCTCGGGTTTCTTGGTGAGTCTGTCGTTTTGTGTCTGTGAACGTGCGTGCCTAAGTGAACTTCATCTGGCGACTTCATGTGGCCATCGTTCTGTTCATGCGCCAACCAGCAATTTATTGGTGGTACCTGTTTTGTGCCTGGTGTTTAAAAACTATGTACCGTCTTCCACCCGTCAACGTCAGTCAATATTGGCGCGGGAGCGTGCCGCACGTTTTACTTCGATCGAGCGGCGGAGATGTAAATTGTGCTGTTTTTGATGTTGTTGTTGTTAGTGTTGCTAATACTACTATTGTCACTGTAATTTAGTTATTGTTGTTGTTGCTGCTATAAGTGTGATTGCTATAGATATTGTTGTGTTGCTGTTACTGTAGTCCCGTAATTTCCCTGATTTGTTAGGCAAACCGTTTGAAAACAAACGGTTTGCCTGTGTTGTTTCCCACTTGTGGCCGCCACCCGACGAGTTCAACTTAATTTCCTTCCTTTGCTATTCAGCATCATTTTCCCTTTCCCGTAGTTGTAGTAGTAGTGGTAGTGTCTTTTCCAGATTACACTACCATCTAATGGACATCACTTATCATGATAGCCATAATTACCCTCATCATAATCATCATCATCTCATGAATGGTAATCGGTTCGTGATTATAATAATTTGAATAATTTTCAATACAACAATAGTAATCATCATCATCCTCATCATCGTCAATATAATAATTCGTAAGAAGTACAATCATAATAATAATAATAATCGTAGTAAGAAGAAGAAGAAGAATGTGAATGGTAATAGTAATCATTATTATTATTATTATTATTACATCTGTCCATGATTTAACTAGTCTACAAAATACGTATAACCTCAGGCGCCGTTGCGGGCGTCCATCGTCCAAGGGCTCGAATGCTTTGATTCCACGTACGTATATCGGAACACGTCTATCGCAGGCGCGAGCAGCGAGCGAGCGAGCAAGCGTCACAGCGTGCCCATCTCCGTCAGAGAGTTCGACAAGGAGGTAGCTAGATAGATAGATTGGTAGGTAGATTGATAGATAGATTGTTACGTAGGTAGGTATTTAGGCGAACGCTTCAGCCGGCGCCTTGCTGCCTACATCACCGCTACCACCACCACCACCACCACCACCAGCGGTAGAGTAGCACGGCCAGCACAACATCGTTCCTAGCCCGAGGCCTGGCGGCACAGTGCCACCGCGGCAACGACTGCTACCGTCATATTGATTCAGCGGCGACGGTAAATGGTGACCGCCGCATGATATTGACGACGACGACGACGCCGTTGTCTTCGTCATTCAGTCGAACGCTCAGTTAGTTAACTCAGCTAGTTAGTACAACGATGACGACGATGAACTTATGATTACTGATACGCGAAACACGGCCGGCCAACGAGGTTGCCCCCGCCCGCCTGCCTGCATAAGTAAGTGTGTCTCTAGCGGTCTTCTGTCGCCTGCTCTCTGACATTGTCTCCTCAGGCGGTCGCGGTCGTTAGTATCAGTCATCTATGTGGTCGTCTTATCGTCTGCACCACCACCACGGCGGTTGATAATGCCCGCTGATAGCAGTGTCTTCTAGTAGTAGTAGTAGTAGCTGACAGCGCCGGTGGTGGAATTGGTGGTAGTGGTGGTGGTGGTGGTAGTGGTAGTATTGTTGTAATTGTTTTATCATCATTATTAATATTATTATTGTTATCCCCTACGTTCCCCCGTTTTATCCTAGTTTCCTACCTCCCCTGTGTTTCTCTCCGACTTTCACTTGTTCCGCTGTGCACTTCATCTCACGCTGCAGCTGCTGCTGCTGGTGCTGCTGCTGTTGCTGATGCAGGAGCAACAGCAGCACACATCCATCTTCACTTCATCGTCATCAGACTTCAATTGTAAACGCGTGTATACTTACAATCTATATACAAACTATGATATATCTCTGGGATCATGTTGAGCGAAGATCGTCGTTCAACGGCAACAACCACGTCTGCGCTTCGACATCGCCATCGGCATCGGCACACCACGAAATCATCATGAAGTATAATAACTTCATCATCATCACCATCATTAGCATCATGATCGGTGGCAGAGGTAGGCTGCTGGCGATTAACAGTTCGTCAATTATGATACATTTGGATCCATGATTTCGCTACGTTGGCCAACGGCCGGCAACTACCGTAACATCCGCTGCTTAGCTAGAAGCTGCTATTGCAGATTGAGCGCTAGCGGCAGAATGAGCGCTGCAATGATTGCAATCAATGACGGCTCAGTAGGGTGGCTGCTTCATTGGCAGAGCGTCAACCCCAGGCGTTTTGGTTTCGGGCTCCCTAACCGCAGTCCTCACCCAGCACCACCTTTGTTGGGGGTGCTGTTTCGGCCGACGATCTCGTCGCCGTAGCTTCGGCCGCCCCGCCGCCTCCGCCGCCGCTGGTTCCGTCAAAACGTATTGCCGGACCGCTTGGCTTACGGCAATGTCACGCCGTAGCAGCGATATTTAACAGCAGGTGCAGATGATGCGATTCCGGTCATAATCGGTCATAACACTACCCCCTTCTGTCCGGTCCCCACTGCTCCGGCCGTACCAAGCAATCGATCGATGACAATGATGGGCCTAAAGTATGAACAGACGTGTTTCACGATCAAGAGGGGGTCGTTGGCTCAGGACAGGATCGATGCTCTTGTTACTGTTGTTATTGGCGTTGTTGTAGATACCGATGACGATGCTCTCTTTCTCTCTTGATCGTTTTCATATTCGATCACACTCCGAGTGTGTTAATTCGTTTTCCTCTCTCTCTCTCTCGTCTGCTCATCTCCGCGAGATGATCTCGATCTCTAGCGGCTTCAATTCTCGTCGTTATTTGCATTAGTTCTTCCCATCCCCGGTGTCAACCCGCCAGCCCATTCTAGCTCCATTTTAGCCCTCCACTGCCTCCCACCATCACGTTTCCTTCTCCTTTTTCTGCTTTCCTCTTCGTCTTTTTCTGCCGGCGCCGGACCGTCTTCGTGTTCCCCTTAGTGCGCGCTGCCCTTCGCTCGCTTCAAGGGCAGGGTTATGAGGTCTGCGATCTGCGAGCTGTGCAGAAATCTAAAAGCAGGCTGCATGCTTGTTGTTCGTTGGCGGCCTCGTGCCGTATATATATTGACCTTTTTTTCGACAAACCTTTCGATCGTGGAGGTTGTTTTCGAGTGCCTTGTTGTGCCTGTCGTCTACTCACCCGATCGGGAGATACGCTCACACGGGAGACAGCTAGCCGCTGCAGCCTCATTTGTCCATTCGGTCGACCAGGCCATATAGTACCGTACCGATTCGTATCGTATTATCTCATTGTCATGTCTCGACACCATATCATCGTCATCTCTCTCAATCTGTCGGTCTGTCTGCCTACTTCTCATCTGCCCTTGCGCTAACACAACCATTTACAAAATATACAACACAGTAGACATAGTCATAGCAGTAGTATTCGTAGTAGTAGCACTAGTAGTAGTTCTAGTCATGCTAATAGCAACAATAATTGTAATAATAATAATATTAGGAATAATCAGCTTCAGCAGCAGCATCATCATCATCGTCATTATCATTATTATTCTTATAATTCTCCTTCTTTTCTGCGTCATTTTCCTTCTCATCCTCCTCGTCGTCGTCTTTCTCATGGTCATCGTTGTATTCACTATTTTTCTTGCTCCTGTTATTATTATTATCATTATTGTCGTTATTATTATTATCATTATTATTATTATCATCATCATCATCATTATATCATTATCATATTATTAACGAATAGTATCGCGATGATTAGACAGACGGCTTTCGCTGAAACGCTTGTGACACGCAGCCACTCGGGCAAGCGAGGGCTGCGAGGGTGGTGTAGCGAACACAAGGGGGGACAGGGACGATCGGCGTTGATTCTTGATTCAACTCGATGCGTCTCTCTGTCTCTCTCTCCCGTGCACACTCACGGCATCTCTCTCCTTTCTCCCTCTCTTTCAACACGCATACACACTCTCACTCACACAAACGTTTTTTTCTCTCAAATCTACTGTTTTCCCCCCTCCCACCTGCCATCACTCTCTAACTCTGTTGTCTCCGCCTCTCGGTGGGTGGGTGGCTGGGTCTGGTTCGAAATAGATACACCACCGCCATCCACTGTTACACGGCTGCTGCTGTTGTTGCTGTTGGTTGTCGTGGTTCTGACGGCACTAGCGCTGTTGATACAGCGTGTAATGGTGGTGATGACGTTGTGGTGGTGATCCTAGTGGAAATGAAGATGCTGACGATGATGGTGATGATGATAGTCCTGATCTATTCTAGAACCTAGAAGCCTAGAACGATCGCGCGCGCGTGTCAACCGCACTTCGAACCGATCCGAGGGAATGATGGGTCTTGTTGACGTGAATGAAGGTGGAGACCAATGACACCCCCCCAACCACCACCCCTCCCCCGCCATTTTGAGACTGGTGTGGTTAGAATGACACTCCAGCCACGCTAGCGACTAAGGACGCCAGACCACCCCCTCGTAGCGTTAACGCTAAAACCGCAGAAACAGCGGCAGAGCTTTGGAAAACTGTAGTAACCAGAGCCAGAGTAGTTAGCTATTGTAGGCTCTCCGCTAAACACCTATCGCTATATCGAACCACCGATTCACCAACCCACACAGAGATTGATGCACCACGCTCACTCGCTCACACACATACACTCATACACACATTCGCTCATTATATGTATTTATATATAGAGAGTAGAGAAAGAGACGCATATATATTTGTATATATATAAAGGCGCACTGTCACGGCCGTCGAAAAGTATAAATGCAGCTTTGGCGACGAGCAGCCAAAAGCCAACAAACCTAGCGAGCTGCCTCCCCAACAAAACAGCTCGACCACCCGCAGGCGGAGACTAAGGTTTACCGGATCAAGGTTCTGCGTCCCACAAAACTGAAATCGTCTCCCACCTCGTTGCCCGTCCAACGAAACGAACACGCGCAGTTATGACGGTCATAATAATATACAAATAATTATGAGCATAATAATCGTACTCATAGTGAGAATGGTGGTAGTAATAATCATCGTCATATTAACAGTAGTGCTCTTGCTTCAATTCGTCGTATAGCTTTTCTCGATTCTAGACTCGATCCATCTCGCGATTCGTAGTTCTCGACATAATGACCACCCGTTTACTAGTGTCTCTTCTCTCAGCATCATCGCATCGATGACCCCTCGACACATATTTGTCGTTGTTATTGTTGTTGTTGTTATTACTCTTGCTTTTGTTATCGATGTTGTTGTTGTTGTTCTTCATCTTGTTTGTGCACCTGTTTTTGCCATTGCGGCCCTTGTTAAGCTTAAAAATGTTTTGCTCACTAAAATCAGATTTTTTTTCACTTAGTGCTCACATTGGAGGTAGGGGTTCTAGGTGGCCCGCTACTGCGTTTCTGGTAAGTATTTTAACAGAAAACAAAAACAAACCGCGTATTGAACGCTCTGTACTGCAACACGATTGTCAAACGTGCTTGCAAACAAAAATGTTCTTGCAAGTATACAGTGCGAACTCCGCCCTACGGAATGCCTCCAAGCTCAGCTAAGAGACTGTTGACATTCCCTGGTTGTTGAACTCACTGGTGTTGTGTTTGTATTATTATTATTATTATTGTTGCTGCTGCTGCTGCGGATATTGTGGTCAGAGGATCTTTAATTGCTATGAAAAGTTATTAATTGCTTCTGCGGTAGGCAGGTATGACAGTTCTCTCGCAGTGTTTGCTCTCTTCCAACTTTTGTGTAAGTGAGACAAACCTCATAAACCTGCCTTTGACAGCCATTCGTTTCAGAGAAAAACAAATTCGAAGCGTACACACGCTGAGAGAAGTCTGTGTACGTGTGTATTTTGGCGCAACGATTTTCGTTGCTACCAATATCGGTAACGCCATTGTGAAATTTTGCCTTTGTCCAGGTCCAGGGCTGGCAAAGGTATGGCCCATATATTGAAAATTAATGAACTATTGATCAATTTGACAATTATCGACGGTAGATGTACGCTGCCAACCGCTGACACAATCTTATACCGCAGCAGCGGACGCAATTTTTTTTGTAATTACTGCCGCATCTATTTCCGTGTGTGTACATGCGTATGTATGCATGTATGTATGTACAAACGGACGCCTGTTGAATCCTGTATGTTCAGCTGTATACCAAGAGTCGAAATCAACAACGTCATGTCGATGCCCGCCGTCAACGTGCGCTGCCTGTATTGTGCCTGCATGTTGTCAACAACAATTATGTTGTCCTCTTTCCGTAACCACGCCGCCGCCTTTATCTTCATCTTCACAGTCGTCGTCGTCGTTGCCTCCGCCACCATCATGATCATCATCGATATTGAGGCTTGAGGCTGAGATCGAGGCTGAAGCCCGGATTGCTCCTTGCTTCGTTACCTCAAGCCGATGATCTACGACAAAGTTATTTTCCCCCTTCGACTTCGAATATGACGACTGCTACTTTTGCTGCAACAAGAGCGAAGTTCAGACTTTGTGCTTCGACAAACGCCTGCTTGTCTTGACAATCAATGTCTCAAATCTGCCCTCTATCGATCTGTATGTTTATTTCCCTTCCTCTTTCTTTATGGTGATGATAGAATCGCAATGCATCTACATATATATATATATATATATATATATATATATATATATATATAGGGAGAGATAGATGGAATAGGGGTAATATATGACCTCGCCACCTTGACACACCACATTGGCGTTGCGACTGTGTTGTGCCACTTCGCTGTGGTTGTGCTGGCAAAGTAGAGTTCAGGTAGAGTTTAGGTAGAGTTTTTAGCAGTACCCGCCCGCCCGCTTTCGCCGTGGTCATCATTGTTTTTGTCGCGCCTTCGTCTTCACCTTCGTTAGTGTTGCAACTACGAACTACACGGGGTGGTGTTGTAAACGGGTTGGCTTCATCATTATGTCGAGAGGGTGGTGGATAAGTGGATGGCTAGATGGACGTTCACCGCTGTGTGTTCGCGAACTGAATCAAGGTAGTCGTCATCATCATCGTCATCATTATTATTCTTATTATTCGTATTATTGTTACAATAATAATCATGATGACGGTGCTCATTATTATTATTATTATTATTATTATTATTATTATTACTAATAGTAGCCAGGCACAAACGGAAAACGAATAGGTTGGTTAAAAACTACTGTACTGCCACTTCGGGGCGCTACTACCTCTTCTCTACCGCCGCTGCCACCACACTTTTGCTACGGCTGGTGCTGCTACTGCTACTACGACAATGAGTCTACGACTACCCCCCCCCCCCCCGCGGTATTTAAACTTCAACTACAACAACAGCAGCACAATCAGATCAGTGTGAGGATTGCTGCAGCAGCCGCAGCAGCAGCAGCGCGTTGTTATAGCGGGTGGACTGACTGCATGGTTAGTAGTAGGTCGATGGTAAAGGTAAGCGGGCTGATCTGCGGGCGGGCACTGCAGGCTATGGGTAGGCAAATAGACAGGAGGCGGCGACGATCAGGCGACGCTAGCGGCGAAGGAATACACGGATGTCGGCCTCGGCCGCGCGTCGTCTCGATTGCGTATCGGACCCCCCGACCCCACCCCGGGGTGGGAGCGACGGGCGGCGGCAACAGCAGCAGCGACGGCGTGGTAATGGTAAGAGAGCAGGCTCTGCAACGGCGGGGGTTCAGAGGCCAGCGACGATGGACGTGTAGCTGCTTGAAGCGGGGGCCTAGCGGCCAGCAGTTATTGATCGATTGATTGATCGATAGATAGATTGATCAATCGATCAGTCAGTCAGTAGTCAGTAGTTAGTCAATCAATCACAGCCTCAGTGGCGGCCGGCTCAGGCGCTGTGTAAAGCCGCTTAACGACTCTCAGCTTAATGAGAGACGACTATGGCGACGACAACAACAGCATCAGTAGCAGCAGCGGCAGCCGGTAGCAGCAGCCTTATCATCATCGCGAGCAATTTGCGTGTAGTGGTGGTGGTGGTGTTTTTTGTGTTGTATCTTGCGCCTTGCCCAATCTCAGTGTCGTACTGCTGTGTAACTTGTAATTGTACTTCGAAAACCGCTACGATTTATTAAACGAATTATTCACTAGTTTACAACTAGACCCGTTTTTATCGTTGTCATCCGTATCCACTGTATCACTGCTGTTAATGTTTGTTCTGTTGTTGTTGTTTGTTCTGTTGTTGTTGTCATTGTTGCTCACGCTGTTGTTGTCAATGTTGTTGCTGCCGATGGTTCTGCTGCTGCCGCCGCTACCCCTACCACTGCCGTTCGCGATCTCTGTCATTGGCATTGCTGTGTGCGCGTAGATGTTGGCGTTGCTAACTGTGCTATTTCTGCTCGATTATTGTTGTCTCGCCAGCAAGTTGAAGTCAATTCTTCACCACCTGCATTCTTTCCTGATGTAAAGAGGGGCATAGGCGTACAACACGACATGTTTTCGATTACAAGAGGGACCAATGCATAACAGCGCATTGCGTGTCGGTTGCTGATGTTGTTGCTGTAGAGTTGTTGGTAATGTTGTTGCAGTTGTTCCTGTTGTTGCTGTTGTTGTTGCTTACTGTTAATCATCATTAGTAGCCATCATTCACTTATTTCCCTCTGTATTTATCTCTCTCTCTCTCACTCTCTTTCTGGTTTCGTATACACTATGTCACTTAACAGGCTCTGGCGAATCGACGCCATCACTTAATAGTCGGCATCGTTCGCGGCCTGGGTCTGTTCGATAGTGTGAACAGCAAGCACTTCGAGTTACATTTCACGTTGTGGGTGCTGTTGATCTTTGCAGGTGGTGAATCCGATGTAGTTGATCATAGGAACAGGTTGGGAAGAGTATAGTTCTCGACGCTGTTGTTGTTGTTGATGTCGTCGTTGTTGCTGCTGTAGTTGTTGTTGTTGTTAATATTGTCAACTCTTGTTAATGGTGTCGTTATTGTTGTTATTTTCGATGCACCCGGCTGTTGTTGTTGTTGGTGACCGTACGGTGACTACTGGCTCGTTGTCGTTGTCGTCGTCGTCGTTCCCGAATAGTCTTCTTTTAACTTGGCTTTTCTGAAACGTGACGTAACCAGCCGACTGAGGAGGAAGGAGACTGCATTTGCGATTGCTCGCCGTGCACACACGGATGGTACTCGTGCTAGCACTGGGCTGCAGCTCCGAACAACACTGAGGACTTCGGCAGAACTTCGGTAGAAGAAGAACCTCGGAGGCGCTTCAAGCCACTGCAGCGGCACTGCAGGCAGAACTAGAGAAGGTGCGGCGCAGACGCTTGTAGTGATGGAGGGAGCCGGTGGTAACGCTTTGGAATAGAAGGTCCGGAGATGACTTCGCGGTCCAACGCGGTGTGTTGAACCCGACAGAGTACTCCAGCCGCCCATTTCGAAGTTACTAGGGGCACTTTAGAACAGAGAGAACTGCAAAGGCAAACAGAAACACGAGACAAGCAAAACAGAGACACACACGTGTCGTTAGTGACAAATCGCTTCAGCCATCTGCAAACATAACGCATAACAGCAATAGTAGCAAACTAGTAATGTCAATGTACAACAAAACAAACAACAACAACAACAACAACAACATAGCGATTAAGTCTGGCATGACCCCCGGATAACTCGCTAAACATCGGAGGAGTGACAATAATGCCGCTGTTCTGTTCACGTGTTGGAGTTGCCACATTGAGGCGCCGTCGCTGATCATTATTTTGGATTTGTGCGACACAAGGATGACACTTGACGAAGCGGCCTAGATGCCGAATCTACGGATTAGTAATAGTGATGGTGCAGTCGTAGTAGTAGTAGTCGCGGTAGTGAGCAAAGCTTCTGCCCACCGTACAGGGAGAACTACAGCTATGCTATAACGCCAGGGACACAACGACGCCTGCCAGTCTGGTTAGGCTTACGGCATCGGCAAACAAAAAATGCTTACGCTTTAATCCCAGCGTCGATTGTTACCTGCCCGAGGAGAGGACAAATTGCCACCTCGTCGTCGACGTCGCCTATTGTCGCCGTTGAAATGGAGCGCCGTTGTCCTTGCTTTCTTCGTGTCCCAATGTTAATGACTAGCCGTCGTAAACGAACAAAGGAACAGCCCACTACTTGTAGCTGCTAGGCAAATTGTGGATGAAGGTGAGCTGTCTATGTATATAGCTCTGCCTATGTATCCTACCTACCTCCTAGCTACAGAGTACCTATTCATCTGCTTAGAGGTCTGCTAAAAGTGTCGTAGTCTTCTACTATTCCTCTTCTTTGCCTGCTCTACTCAGTCTTGATTCTATTCCTGCTCACTGCCGGTATGCATGCCTGCAGCGCTGACCACGGACACCACGGCCGGTGAGCTCGTGCTTTGTACGGCAGAATCGTATCGTGAGCTGAGCTTCGTTGCATTCATCTGCGTTTCGCAGCCCAGCCCAGCAACAGCCCCTCCCAGTTTAGGTCAGTGCGGGCGTTCACTCGATCGAATCGCCGCGTCTACGACGACAGCGTTCACCGCCGAACCCTTTCTTTGACATATGTGTGGCGACGACGGGCGGCACCACCTGTCGCTGCATACGTTACCCATTCCATGGATTGTCTCTGTAAATTCCTCTTTCTTCGCGCTCGCTCCACCTCTCTCTATCTATGTTTATCCGCTCCGTTTCTCGCTCAAAGAGCGATCGGGACCGGGAATATCTATCGCTCGTCGCAAAATTGCCCTTTAATCTATATATATATATATATATATATACATTTTTGGCCATTAAACGTCCACCACGGCGTGTTGCCGCCACTGTAGGCCTCGTGTCGTCGCTTACCACCTTGCCGCTCGTCTACGGTCTCGTCGGCAGGGCAGGGAAAAGATATCTCGCGGCTCGTCGACTGTCGATCGCCTGCCCGCGCTATAGGTTTAAATATTTAACCCACAAGAATCGACTTGAAGATTGCGTGATCGCACCATATCCTCACAGCTAGGATCTGCGGCTCTCTAAAGCTAGTGCCGCTGCCGCCAGCCGCAGACTCTTTACTTTCTATTAAGGAAGGCGCTATCGCCAATAAAGAGTTAATTCGGCCACGCCCACTCGCGAGGTTGGCCGGCCGGCCGGCCGTGGGCTAGACCAGGCCATCGCCTCGTCGGGTAGAAAAAGAAGGATGAGGAGGCAGAGAGGGCAAAGGAGAAGAACAAGGAGGTGGTGGAGAAAGAAGGCCACCTCCTACTCGACGCAGACAACGCTGGTCGTCGGTTGTCAGATAAGTCTAAGCTTTTTTTAAGAGTAATGAAAGGGACAAGACAGCGGCCAAAAGAGGCCAGGGCTGGCGGCAAACATCGACGGGCGTCCACTGGCCGAACCAGCAGACGAAGAAGGAAAGGCACCAACTGCAGCCTTGGACGCCGCGACGTCGTCGTCGCCGTTCCGTGAGCAACCAGCGCAGCGGCAAACGAAGGCAGCAAGACACGAGATTATTATTAACTTTTATAAGTTTACTTAGTTCGTCTCTGAGTTCCTGCTGCCCTAAACGAACCCCCTTCTTCCCCAGCCGCCCTAGGCCCTAGCTATAGCCCCTCACCCGTCCTCAATGTGCTTCCCTCGACTAGAGTAGTACACCGTCTTCCACTGGCCAGCTCCTCTGTTTTCGCCTCTCTCGACCTCGATCTCCCTTGTATCTGCCAAGCGGCCAACCATCACCACAAGAAAGCAGTGGCAGTGGCATCAGCAGCTTCAAATTTCGTTGTTGTTGTTCTTCTTCAGAGGTTGCCCACTCACTCCCATCAACGTCGTCGAGGCCCGCTGGGCGTGGCACTTTTTAAGGGCCAGGTGAGCAGCAGCAGCCACAGCAACCTTCGCTTCCCCCCGTACACCCCAACTCGTCGCTAGTTTCTTTCTATCTTAGTTTAGCCACTCTGGGCAATCCGCTCTAAACAGGCCGACCAGTGGTTGGTTGGTTGGTCGGCCTGCCTGCCTGCCTGTCTGCCTGCACGAACACCCGCCCGACCGCCCTTCCCAGCAGCATCACAGCTAGCTAACTCAAGAGTTAAGTTTGTTTAGAGTAATGACTTAATTATCTAATCTCGGCGACTAGTCTCGACTGTCTATGACCTCTTCCCCTCTCTGTTTCCCGCACACGCGTTTTCTCTCCCTCTCTCTCTATCCCTCTCTCCCTCCTTACCCCTCAATCTCTAGCGCCCCCTATCTCTATCTGGTGCGCTCGGGCGTGTAGGGGCAGTCAGAACCTTCGAGTCGCGCGCACACACGAGCACGCCAATCGAGTCGTGATCTTTGTCGTCGCCACCACCGCCGCCACTGTCTTGCCTTAGTCTGCATGCATATATGCCAGGTATAGGTGTACCCACATATAGGTACATAGAATGCATACATCCGTACATTGCATACATGCATACATATACACACACACACACACATATATCTAAGAGCGGACACACACACGCGCAAAGAGAGCACAGCCAGTAATTCCGACTAGGCGCGCTGCGCTCGAGCCCCGCTCCGCCACCGCCTTCTTTCTTCAGACAACCAGCTAATCTGCTCGGATTAGGTTGCCAACTTTGCTAGCTCGCTCAATCAAGACAAGCTGAAAACAACAGAGAAAAAAACTAAATGCGAGAGCGGTGCAGCATAACCTTTGAGTAGAATGTGACGCCAAGAGCAGACGTAATACTAGTGGTAATAGTAGTAGTAGTAGTAGGAGTAAATTTAAAGTCGAGCCCGGTGACGTGGTGGCTTAAGTCTGCGCCTCGCCACCGGAGGAGACACATAGGTGCGCGGGTTCGAGCCCCGCCGTTGCACATTTGTTACAATTATGGGGGTCCGTCTATGAAGCAATGTGAAAAACAGGTCCGTGGACGTTAAATCTGGGCTGAGGGTCAGCCCGAAAACTTTACTAGTAGCAAATTGCTACTACTATTTATATAGTAGTAACAATTTAGAACGCCGACTAAAATATACGTGCTTGCGTTGTGTATACAGCTTTCGTTGAAGCTGGCTTGTTTATTATACGGTGCTATACAGCTGCACTAGGTAATAGTATAAGCTAATATAATCTAACAACATAATATAACGATCATAGCAGCTACACTCCGGTAGACTCCGACACGAATATGCACGCATTGTCTACTGAATGCGCAGAACGCACGATAGCGTTCTGGAATTGTCCTGGATAGACCAATGAAAAGGCAAGACAAAGTTCAGAGACTTAACAAAACAATCGAACGTCGCTGACGGTTTCGGCAATGTGTGTGTTTGCCCTGTTTTAGCCTGTGTTCAGGATCTCTGCCTCGAGCACTGCCCGTAGAGCACGTTGAGCATGTGACAGCTGCTCTTTACGTAGCATTGCATAGTCGTTCACTCTGGTGCGATGCTCAGTTCGCGAGTACCCGCGACAGGGAGACAGAGGCAAAAGGCACGAGCCACGAGCTACAACAGCAACCTAGGGCCGAATAATACAACTAAATGTACGAATAGTTCGTATTTTGTTCGAAAATCCGCGCCTTCTCCGCACCCCGGCCATCCGTCGAACATGCTGCTATACGAGGGCGATACACACGACAAAAAAAACCCATCGAATGAGTGAGTTCTACACGTACCTGTGAGGGCACCGCGTTAGCGGCCGCCATCGAGCTGGCGTAGTCGTTCCCGTTGCCTGTGGCTCCGTTCATTCCCATCCCATACATGGCGTCCGGTGGCGGTGGACTTATCATCTGTCCCTGACCACCTTGGCCACCATACGCCGACGCTCCAGCCGCTGAAAGTAGACGTACGAAAAAAAGAAGCACACAAAAAAACAACAACAGTTAGAAAAATCAGGCCAATCGCTCGTTAGTTAGTCAATCGGTCAGTTAGTTGCAGCGTTAGGCTGCCTGGCCTGCCTAGCTTGCTCTCTAGTTATGTTTCTCTCACTGTATCCAGCAACAGCAATTTCCACGCAGCAATGACGATAACTCAAGTCTCCTACAATCATACCCCCCCTTCCCCCCCCCCCCGCAACCCCCGCTCCTCCCGACATTCTGGCAGAGCCAGACCATCGCTTGTGCTAACTGGTTCAGATTCATTCATTTATTCCCATTCATTATGGGTTGCTACACCGCCTTGCGTTTTGCAGCATATATATATATATATATATATATGTCCCGCATAACGGCGGAAAACAGCGGAATTAATCGGTCGGTCGGTGGTGGTGGTGGTGCACCCACACACAGCAGCGCAGCAATTTTGGCAAGTAGTCGCCGAAGAGAGTAGAAAATGACGGCGAGGTGATATCAAACCGTAGGTATCGAAGCGCGACCATTCTTTCACTCATTCGCTCGGTCGCGCGCCTGCACCCGCGCGTTTCTTGGCTGGTTCGGTTCAGTGTCATGACGAGGCAGTGCCCAGAGCTTCCTGCGACGGGCTTTTCCTGCGACGGGAGAAGCCTGACGACACGACAAGACACGACGGTAGTCAGCGCACAGATTTTCTGCAGTCGCTGCTCGATCCTGCTCGGCGGTTGAGTCGATTCTGTCTTGACTTGTTCGCTCCGTTCAGTCTCTCGGCCTCTCCGAGCCCACAGCATGGCTGGGCTCCAAATGACTCCAAATGGCTAATTTGGCAAATGTCTCAAATGAAGCGGAAAGTACCGAATGGTGGCCAGGGGTGGAAAGGGACACGGCCGGGGGGCGGGGGGAAGGGGGTATAAGGGAAGAGGCCACTTTCACTCAGAGACTCACACTGTTTGCTGTCTCAGGAATGGCCCTTTATGTCGGTCCGTCGGTCGGGCTAAGAACGTCAGCCCGCCCGCACCCACCATTCCGACAAACCCTAGACACGGAAAATGAACTTACCCTCGCCAGCCAATATGACGACCTCCACGAGATCACCACTGTGCTACCACCATCACCATCATGTGTGTGTGTGTGTGTGATTGGGAGGCACAGTAAAAGTGAATTGCTACCCTAGGCCGGCCAATCCGTTCCGGCAAGACGAAAGAAAACGGCCATGGCAGTTATACACATGCGACGCACCGCTTCAATTACTCTTATTATCTAAACCTATCACGTGATGACAACGGTGCTATAGCTATTATACAGAATATGGTGCTTTGTACTTTCCCTTTAAGCTATGAGGGTCTTCCTGACTGCCGCCGATTGGTTCGCGTCGCCACGCCACTGCCTCTTGTGTCGTTGGGGGGCCCAGTAAATTTGCCAGAACTTGCGAGGCCTCGTTGCGAAAGCCTGAATAAATCAATCATCCAGGAACGACTCTTCAGGAAACGGCCGGACCGATTCAGAGTCCGGAAGTGGTAGGATTAGTTTCAATTCAAACTAAATCAAACATCTCCCAAATGAAGGCAATTCCAAACGAAGCTGAAGATGCGCAAAGCGAGCAGCGGAAGGGTATGTCCAAAAAGGCGCCAGGTCATTCGTTTCTCCTGAGCCCTTCACAAGTACAACAATACACGATGAATACACCGGCTATGCATATATATATATATATATATACACAGGAAGCATCACCAACCAGTTGACAATTTCCTCCAATACACCAAATTCCTGCAGCAACGTCTACAAAACACGCTAGGCCCTTGGAGTGTAGTAGTAGTAGCTGGCGAGGCGTTCCCCTGCTTGGAAAGCTAAGGAGGCAAGCAAGCTATGGGATTCAATTTGTTGATATGGCTTTCGGGAGGAAAATGAGGGCTATAAGAAGGGAGGGGAGGGAGGGAGGGGGCGGCAGCGGGCACGAGGCATGCAAGAGTTGAGAGCATTTTTCTTGAGAGTCTCTTCGGCTTCCCTTCGTCGCCATGCCAAGAAGAGGCGGTGGCAGCGGCAACGCCGGGTGCAGCAAGCAAGGAATCGACCCTACGGACGGACGGGCGGACAGACGGATGGACGGCCACGACGACAACGATGAAGGGCCGAGTCCACGGCCGGCATCTGCCTCAAGGTTTCTCTGGCTTGAGAGTTGTAGAAGTAGGCATAGAGGTCGTACTCGAAGCCAGCCAATTAGGCTGGCTGGATGGCTGGCTGTGGTGTGGTCGTCTTGGCGGCGGTGGTCGTGGTGGTATCTGCTGCTGCTGCTGCTTCTGCGGCTGCTTGGAAGACGTTCGTGTTGGTTCGTTCATTCGTCGTGCGGCCTGTTTGCTTGGTCGCTTGCCTTCGTGAGGTTCGCCTTTGCGGTTCTTCTTGCTTGCTTGCCCAGCCGGGCGGCCCGCTCGGCCGCCCGCCCGCCAGCTCTTGAGGTGGAAGCCTTCGGCCACTGGCAAGAAGAACAGCAGCAGCAGCAGCCTCAACAACGAGCCGAACGACCGAGAACGACAACAACGACGACGACGACGACGAACCAGGCGAAAGAAAAGCGACGATCCGTCATGCTTCCAATCGGCTAAGTGCCTCCCGCCGAGACGGTGGGGGGACGACCCACTGCACTGTAGCAGCAGCATCGCGGCGGCTTGCTTCTTCACCGTTACAGCACAACCGAGTGCCGACGGACAGAGAGCGAGTGCGAAAAATAGAGGGACAGACAGGGATAGGGAACGAAAGCGCGCGGGGGAAGAAGGGCCGAGAAAGACAGCGTGATAGTTCGTAGAGGCAGATACTGAGGGAAATAGGCCACGCGCATGTGTGGCGAATGGCCAGTACTAGTAGTATAGGTAGGTAGTTTCTAAGGAATGGGTCTGCGTTTACGAAGGACATGGCGATGACAACGACGACGACGACGGAGACGAGAACATCGACGTCGACGATGGTGAGGAGGAGGAGGAGGAGCAGAACAAACAGGCAAAAAGAGAAACTGCAGGGAAATGTAGGCAAAGTAGGCGAGCCGGACTGACCCAATGGCACGATCCGCAATCGATCGGCTACTTAAGATGACTCGAGCATGCCTCATTACACATAGATGGAACACATCAATAGAGTAACAAAACTGAAGAAGCACTTAGCCAGCAGCTAATTCCAACGCCAGCAGTATCAGCAGCAGCATACGCCATCGCCGCCTAATGCGTTAAATGCACGCCGACGTTCACGTTCTTGATGTGATAGTGTTTCGTTGGTAGTTGTTTATCGAGCCGAGATAACTAACTTCGCGGCATGAACCCCACGACATGAAGCCTGTGTTCTAACTAATACCGTCAATCGTACTGGCGTTGTACTTCGTTGTGAAAGTGACAATGTGTAGACAGTATCATTTCACTATTGCCAGCTTCACGACTAGTGACTGGTTGCTATGATGATGATAATGATCGAATAAATGCGGTGCATTCATTTCACAGAGAAGACTGCAGACTGCGTATATATGAAATTAAGACTGAAACAGAGAATACAGAAGAAGGAAAGGAAGAAAAAAGAAGACCGGAAATGCAGTATAGCAGTGGCAGCAGAAGTTGACGATAATATGTCGACAAAAGCATATATATATATATATATATATATATATATATATATAAGGGGGTAGGTGGAAATAGACACGTCCTCATTTTCGTTTCCGCCCGTACATCAGCACGAATAGAGCGCAAGAGTACAGGAGCAGCGGGGGTGGTCGGGGGAGGGGGGACTTGTCGTCCTTCCCTTAGGAAGGATAGCAGGATAAGGACGAGAAATTGCATGGAGGCGCTTTTGTGCGCCAGGTTGTGCACATCGCAAGGGCGCGCGCGTGCAAAGGAGCGACCATCGACGTCCAGGAGAGTATCGTAGCAGCAAAACCAACAGCAGAAGTAGCAGTGGCAGCAATGTTGAGCCAGACTCCTCGCCAGCAGCGTTACACCACGGCCTGACCTGCCTGAATCGAGACTCCTGCATTAGCCTAACAAGCAGCAGGCTTGCTTCTCTTTCGACGAGAAGGCAAAATCGTAGGCCAAGAAGAAGCAGGAGAATGATGAGGACGCTGATGATGAGGAGGATGAGGATGATGAGAATGATGACCGCGCCGGTGGCAGCGGCGTTGGCAATGCCAGCGCCCGAGCTTCACTCTCGCGTATCTCGCACAACAATGAAAAGCGTGTAGAGCGAGGAAAACGAGAAAAGCAACCAGACTACTGGGCAGCTGGCTGGCTGGCTGGCTGTCCAATATCTGCCCGCCCGCTGTCCAATGTCTGCTATCCGGCTGATCGCTTGCCGATGCGTTGCAGTTTTCGTACGTCACCAACCAAGCTTTGCCGGACACGTCACTGCTTCTGCTGCTGCTGCCGCTGCTGTTGCTGCTGTTGCTGCTAAGGCTTGCGGTTCGCTGCGAAACGACCGCACCGAGTATAGAGAACCGTACTCGGCATGCTATGTGTGTCATTTTGTGCCTGAGAGAGTCAACGAGGAGGCAGCGAAGGTGTGTGCATCAGCCCCGCCGACCCTGCCACACAAAATGATGTCTCGATGGTACGAAAGTATGCTTGTTGGATCTCGACGGACGAGATTATGATAATGACGACGAGATAAGGAAGGATGTCCGTTGCCGAGATAATCATGTATACGCCGCATACACTTATTATTATTATTATTATTATTGTTATTATTATTATTATTATTCTCACCAAACAGAACTCTTTCTATGACCCTTAAACGCAGTAGGGATCTGAACAAATACCGTAAGATCCAAGCCATACTTATCTTCTGTACAGCCTGTTGTGTCTGAAGTTTGCTAGACATGTGGATGTTGGCCATTGCAACAATAATAGTCATGCAGGACACAAGAGGTGCAGGAAGCACCTAAAAGGTTCCATCCTTCGCCTTCATCAATACCCTCCAGCATTTGAACACAGCCTATTTTGTGAGTCATAAGAGCAAACAGCAGATTTTGACAATCAAACTGAACGTTCAATGAAAAAAATACGGCTGTCTTCTGACTATCCTAACAAGACGGTCGATGTCGACCGTGAGCAACAATTTGAAAACTATAGAGAGATAATAAGCGGTAAACAAGCAAACAAATTCAATCAGTAGAAACGCACGCGTAAGCACAGCTTTGAATAGCTGGCTGTCTTAACGGACGCTCCCGCCGGTAATTCCGGTGAGAGGAGTTTGAATATAGGAAGATTATTTTCACACAAAATCGGCATATGTATAACAAGCCGAGCGACGCCACGTAATAGCCACCATGGTCATTGCCATATGTGACGCTGATCTACTTTTGCCAAGGCTTAGTGTCAGCTAAATGTCGTTGGCAATATTACGAGTATGATGATGGTTACTGTTATTATGATGATGCTCTCTGTCGTAGTCGTCGTCGTCGTCGTCGCCGTCGTTGTTTTTGTTGTTGTTGTCGTCGTTGTTGTTGTTGTTCTTGTCGTACACTAATCGTCTCTCTCGCGTCCTACCCCTCCCCGCTATCATCACCACCGCCACCTCACTACCACCCCCATCACTACCACCATCACCTTCTCCTTCTTCGCCGCTGCCGCCCCCGATGATCTGACGGACACTTCAGAACCCTTCGCGAAGTGCAGCGTGGTGATAAATGAACTGTTAAACACACTTCGTGGGCGTCTTATCACGATCTGGCCATGTTCCACAGCGGTCGGCCCCGCCAGCTCCACCAGCGGCCGTTGCTGCTTGTCAGACAGACAGACGGTCAGCGGCATCGTGGGAAAAATGCACCATGACTGCGGACAACATTGTAGCCAGCCAACGCTGTGCGCAGTCATGGTGTTGAGCCCGGCTGGCTTGCTGTCGGTAAATAGCGGCGAATCGTTCCTTCCCTCCTTCTTTCCTTCCTCCTACTTGCCCTGCTTGCTTACCTGCGTCTCGACAGAGTTAACCACGCTTGGCGGTGGTTATCAGTGGCTGTGCGCGTCTCGTGCCGGTGTTGGCACGATTGTTGTTGTTGTTGCTGTTGTTATTGTTTCTGTTGTTGTTGTGGTTGTTGCTATTGTTTCTGTTGTTGTTGTGGTTGTTGCTATTGTTTCTGTTGTTGTTGTGGTTGTTGCTATTGTTTCTGTTGTTGTTGTAGTTGTGGTTGTTGCAGTTACTGTGGTTGTCGATGTTACTGCTGCTATTGCAGAGGTAGAAGTAGTAAGTAGCAGTCATCGTTGTTCTTGCTGAAACTGTCGGTTGCCCTGACTGTAAAAGGGTTCCCATCTTTTAATGTTCGACTGCAACCATGATGAATATTTCTGCGAGGATAATCACAAGAACAAGGGAGCAGCAAAAACAACAATAACAACAACGACAACAACAAAAACAGCGACAGGAATGATCGCAACAACAACAACAACAACGGCAACAACGACCACAATGATCGCAACAACAACAACAGTAACAAGGTCACGAGCCATTGTCAAACGAGAAGTGGTAATTTTCAGCACGAGCTAATGCAGCAAAACGGCTGGGGGGTAGTTGAGGGGCTTTGTCGAGTAGGGCAGGGGTTTACGCCATATCAGAGGGCCTTCTCGCTGATGAACGAGTGCTACAGTCATAGCAACAGCTGGGCGGCTACGATATATATATATATATATATATATATATATAGTGAGCTAATTGAGCTGGAGTCGATTTTTACAAAACGAATATGTACACAAGAAGACGAAGGAGAAGAGGAAGAAGAACAACAACCACGAGCCAGAGGAAGAGGAGAACGAGACGAAGACACAAGTACATCATTGCGCCGTTTCTTCTCAAGCACGCACGCATGAGCTCATCCACAGGTAGACTGTGTAGCTGGTAGGCTGTGTGATGAGGAAAGAAACGACGGCGAAGTTGCCACAGCTGCAGGTACCGCATCTACCGCCGAGAGACGCGTACGTACACTTCATCATCACCTTGGCTGGCATGGTTCACCACAACCAATCACCGCGGCCACGAATCAACGGCAAAACGATCAGTGACCACGAGACTCGGCGGGGACTCTCACACACTCTATCTCTTTCTCTCTCTCGCTCTTTCGTTTCTTCCCTGCCACTGGCTGCCTCATTGCTACGTAGATAGATGCCTTCAATCGGCAGCGAATCTCACTGAACCGACAATACAAACAGATAAACAGACAGACGAATAGAAAGACCGGGTAGACAGACCGCCATCGCTGCCAAATACAATTACAAACGCACAATTAGAAAAACATGAACTCTTGTGGATCAAGACGAGTGAGACAAGCGAATAATAACTCGCACCACAACGACAACAACAGGGCTTCACCTTACCTCCGTCGTTTCCCCCTGCTACTCTCTCTGTCTCTCTCTTTGTCTTTTTATCTATTTGTTTCTCAATCTGCTTCGTTGTTGTTCCTCCTCCTGTCGAAGTGGCACCACGTATCCTGTATAACCACCAACATTCTAGTCGACGGCGATCGTCCGTCATCGCCTCTACTCATTCCATCACGATCATCCATTTCATAATAATCACTACTGCTGCTGGTTCTTCTTCTTCTTCATCATCACGCCGTTCACGCCGGTTATCCTTCTGTGTTCTTTGAAAAGCAGAAGCAGCAGCACAAATGTTGTTGTTGTTGTTGTTGCTAGTGTTGTTGTTGTTGCTAGTGTTGTTGTTGTTGTTAGTGTTGTTGTTGCTAGTGTTGTTGTTGCTAGTGTTATTGTTGCTAGTGTTGTTGTTGTTGTTGCGTTGTTGTTGTTCTTATTGTTGTGTTGTTGTTGTTCTTATTGTTGTGTTGTTGTTGTTGTTCTTGTTGTTGTGCTGTTGTTGTGTTGATGTTGTTTTTTCGTTCCTCGTTAGTTCGACTGGTCGCTCTTTTCTTCTCTCATCATCATCATCATCATCACCATCGTATCTCTCCTTTTGTGTCGTCTCGACTCTCGTCATAGTCGTCATCGTCGTCATCATCCACTTTTCCTGCCTGCCTGGCTGCCTGCGAGCCAGTCATTCAGCCAAGTATTTTGCCTGTTTGTCTGACGAGAGCCGATCGCCTGCGTCGATCCCTTTACCCGTCCGTTTGTCCTTGTGTCCGTATGTCTGCCTGCCTGTCGCTCGGTCGGTCGGTTGGTCCATCCGGGCCGCTCGACCTCTCGTTCTGCTGTTATCCGCTACTGCGGCCGCCCGTTTCGACGCCCGTCTGTCCGTCCGTCCGTCCGCTCCGACGAAAACTCGCGACAGCCCGCCGAGCGAGTCGAGGGAGTCGAGTATTGAGCGTATCGGTGTACGGATCATCGGCGTCGGCGTCGTCGTCATCGTCATCATTAGCAAACATCATTTTTCATCTTGTGGTTGGTTACCGATTCACAACAACACCGTACACTGTTTGTTGCCGTTCGCCGCGGTCGCCGCCGGCGTATCGATGCTGCCGTAACAACAACAACAACGGCAACAACAACAACAGCAACACAACCACGATTGCTCCCCATCGCCGCAATAGTGCCGCGCGCGTACCACATCATCAGTACCAACCACAACCACAAAGTCCACACTTAGAGAAGCAATACCAGCGGCTACCCCTCGTAGACACTATTATACACCACACGCACGTGCCCGCGCGTGCACAAATACACACACAACTATATATATATATATATATATATATATATATGAAAATAGATACTGAGCACATATCGGCGTTGAAGACGAAGAAGTATAAAGCACACGAAAATGACTGATGAATTATACAAAGAAAGAAAAAATTATATATATATATATATATATAAAAAAAAAAAAATATATATATATATATATAAAGATACTGAGCACATACGAGTGCATGATCCCCAGAGGGCGCTCTAGGGATCAGCCATGAGGTATATGAAATAAACAAATGAATTACATTAGTATAAAAATATATATATATATATATATATATATATAAAGATAAACCGGGAGAGAGAGAGAGAGAAACACAGGGAAGCACAACTGTCGAAGATCAAACGTCATCGTAATGCTACGGGAAAAATACTTAACTCAACAGAGAATGGACAAAATACAATTCATATAGGCGACAACACGTCATCATTTCACATGCGCCCCTCTCCACGCCCCCGCCCCCCGTCCCTTGCCCCCTTGCCTGCGGTCATACCGCACGTTGTAAAATCATCGAATTTCTGATATTCGAAAATACAACGAGCCACACAGACAATTTAAAATGATCGCACAGAACACCGGCCTTCAGATAAATTCTGAGCTGTCGCTTATTCGTATTACCGAATTGCCACCGGAGACCGACCACCTGTTTCGTTCGTTCTTCGTTGATTCCACACAGAAGTTGAAAATAGGGGTGAGAGTTGGTGGAGTCAGGTGAAACTAGTCAAAACGGACTTCACCTCTCTCGGGCCAATTGAGTTAGATCGGAATCAAAGCTTGCACGACTGGATGCGGCAACGTGGTACATACACATCGATCTGAAGGCAATGACACAGAACATTCAATCGAAAAGCGGCCACACCACCGTCTGCCTTCTCTGCCAGAGTGCCGAACCTGCAACCCAACAACTACACTGGGCATTACGGACTGGACTGCAGCACTGTGACACAGCAGAACAGTGCGGGTCTGTCATTATAGTGAGGCACAATATGGCTGTTTATATCGGCTATGCCAAGACACACTGAAAAATTTCGTTTGGCACCGATTGGCTGTGTAAAACCAGCAGCAACAGCAGCAACAACAACAACAACAGTGGCAACGACAGCAGGAACAACAATAACAACAACAAAAACAACAACATAAATTGTCTGCGCGGAATCAGCATGTGGGTTCATCATGCGACCATGATCATCATCATAATTCCTCTTGATCGGTTGCCAAACCACGTTGGCTGTTGTTTACTACGCAATGTCGTTGCCAAGGGAGAAGTAGACTGTTGCAACCACGTGGCTGATGCATTTGCGTATGTATACCATCGCGTTCAACGTAGATATACATATACGTACAAGTATATATATATAAGTTTTTTCTCGCGTTCGATTCGCTGAGAGCGGACGTACGTGCGATTCGCTCTTGTAAATTGGTGGCATTTAATAAGTTCAAGCGTCTTATCTACAGTGATCTCTACCACAGAGATTGCCTGTGTAGCCGAGTTTTCAGTGCTGTGCATCCTGAAGTGTTTTATTGGCCCTAAGCGTGCCCAAGAGTTGTGATCTCTTCTAGTGCGCAGGGCTATTCGTGTCCGTTCTATTGACAAACGTACAGATCATCTTTGTTTACATGTGGCTACAACTGGCGGCGCAGGCTAGATGCTAAGCCGTGCTGCGGTGGCAACAGACAGCGTAGCCTAGGCGGTCGCGCAAGGATTCGTCAGCCAAACGACCCCGGTTCGAATCCCGGAGTGTACTTTTTTTTTTTTTTTTTTTACGCTAGTGGGAGCGAACTACGTAGTTGTAATATAACTCAGCTACCCATTTGGTCGGTCACTACGAGATAACGTTCAACGGAAAGTCGCTAAGATGCCGCCCGGCAGTTCGGGAGGGCCTTCGCCTCCACCAACCCTGGACATAGCTCGCCTACGGCAGTGCGCATCATCCGCGTCGGCGTCTAACGAGCATCCACCAACGGGAACGACTGAGAATATTGGATCTGCCCCGACGATGGACACAGATGTACCATGTGAAACCACCTCAGCATACCAACCAAGCGTTGGCGCTAAGCGAAGGAAGCCAGCTTCGCCACCAGAAAGCGAAGCCGACACTCAGGAGAACACACAAAATGATGGATTCGTGACCGTCACATCCCGAAGGGAGAAAAAGACCCTCTCAAGAGAACAACGAGACCTAGAAAAACTTAAGGAAGATTTAGCGACGGGTTTGGTAGGTGCGTTCAAAGTAATCATTCGACGAAAGGAGACGTCGGAGTGCACTGAAACAGAATTCCCCGAGGGCTCGCTGCTAACTATATACAAGCACATCTTCGCCTTGTCCTCCAAGTCCAAGATATCCGGGGACCGAAAGTCGATTATAGTGTGGCTCCCTGACGTAGAATCGACTCAGAAGCTGTTGCCAATCACAAATCTTGGAGACTTTTCGGTGTCTGTCCACTGTCCATCATTATCGTCGTTTCGAGCAACCATTCAGAGAGTTCCAACCTGCCTAACAGAGGACGAAATTTTAAAGGAACTAGCACCGCTTGGGGTCAGTCAGGTGAAACGACTTACGCGGTTGCACGGCGGTGCTAGGGTCCCTATGGGTAAAGTGATCCTTTCGTTTACCCGACAACCCCCAACATCATTATTTTTGGGATTTCAATCACACCAGGTCGTGCTTGAACCTGACCAGCCTAGGCTCTGCCACAAATGCCTACGGCCTGGGCACTTCGCGGAACGGTGTACACAACAGCAAGTTTGCAAAAAGTGCGGCACCTCAGGTCATCTTGCTGCAGACTGTACTAATCAGGCGCGGTGTATCAACTGTCGGGGCGCTCACTCGTCCGGGTCGCCTTCGTGCCCCCGCTTAGCCTATCTCAGAGAAAGGAACAGGCTATTTCTCGAAGCCAGAACTTTGCAACAGGTTCGGGTAACGCACCCAGCAGCAGAGATCACCGATGGTCGACCAAGCCCCACGCCCCAATCAGACACGTCACAGCAACATCCAAGGGGGCAACCAACGTACGCCAACGTGGTTCGCGGAATTTCTCAGTCTCCCGAGGACCCTGACCCGCAGCTGCTGCTGCCTGCTCCAAGGCCACTCCCCGCCAAGAAGCTAAAGAAGCGTACAGGGAGACCTTACGCCAACAGGGAGACATTTGCCCCACGGCGACGACTAAACTGCGCCACAGCCCGCCGAGCACCCAAATCCGCGCGGCCTATTCATGTCTTGGCCGACGCTGCGACTCATTTGTCGCAAGTCGTGTCAGGAGGCGGATCAGACCTGTTGGGCCAGCTCAGGGCTTTAGTGCAGGCTTTAGAACCCCTCCTGCAGCTTTTGCCAATGTTGGAGGGCCTTAAACGAATAATGCAATAATGATGCAGCACGACCCCAACAACATATCTAGTGGCGGATCAACTGGGGCGACGACACACTCACAGCAAACAGCATGCCCCCTATGCAACGGACAGTACACAAGAAGAGGGCTTACGAGGCATATAGCCGCCAAGCATCCATCAGCCTCACTCAGCTCATTCGCAACTTCCTCCACGCCGATCGATAACAACGCACAACAGACCGCCCGCATCATCGAAGATATCCAGGGTGTAGCAAAGAGGTCAAGACTGTTAAGAATTGTTCCGAAATCCGTAAGGAAACAGGTAGCGGAGGCATTGGCAAATGTTCTTTCGGGAGTCATAGCCGATAATAACCAACAAGCGTGGTATACGCTTTTCTCGTTCGTGCCAGTGGTTCTTCGGCTTCCTCTCTCCCGCAACGATTCGCAATCACTCTCCGTCATTATTCGTCATAATTTGCGGGAATTCTCCAATGGATTGCGGCTAGCCGATGTCGTAGCCCCGGTCACTAAGAAAAACCGCACTTTTAAGAATGACCGTGTCCGCCAGACTATTCTTAAGCTAACTGAGGGTGACGTTTCAGGGGCAGCTAGGTTGATTGGATCGTCGGACGTACTGGCTCCCGGCACAGATCACCTGGCAGCCCTTCGCAATAAGCACCCCCCGGCCCCGCCAGACCTGGACTGGCCAGACCTCCCCGGGATTCCGCTTCCATGTACCACTTCGGGAGAAGAAGTTATTGCCGCAGTCAAGAGTTTTGCCCGAAGCTCCGCCGGGGGTCTTGACTTCATCCGACCACGACTGCTAATAGACCTACTCTCTCCGACATTGGGGGACACAGCCGGCCGGTTGGCAGCCGCATTGGCCAAAATCGTAGATTTGCTTTTGTGGGGCGTCCCTCCACCTCAACTGCGACCTATAATCTTTGGAGCCAGGCTTTTTGCGTTACAGAAGAAAGACGGGTCAGTGAGGCCAATTGCGTGCTCCTCCACCCTGCGCCGGCTAGCCGCAAAGATTGCTTGTAATAGAACCAGAGATAGGATCCGCGAGGCGATTGGTCCCCACCAGCTTGGCTTTGCCGCACAAGCCGGGGCCGAGGCCGCCGTGCATGCCGCCCGAGCCTTTATCGATTCACGCTCACTACCTGGGGTTCTCGTAAAGCTGGATTTTAGGAATGCCTTCAACTCTGTAAGACGGGATCACTTGTTAAAGGCGGTCGGGGCGCACTGCCCCCAGTTGGCACACCATGTCCATCAAGCGTACCGTTACTCTTCTCACCTGGTTCTCCCGGATGATCTCATTTCTTCGGTCACGGGACTGCAACAGGGCGACCCTCTGGCTCCTCCATTGTTTTGCCTGAGCATCAAAGAGCTTGTTGACTCCCTTAACAGCTCACTAAACATTTGGTACCTTGATGATGGCGTACTGGGGGGAGACGCATCCATGGTTGCCGAAGATATTCGGCGCGTGCTTGAATTTCGCCAGATTTCAGGCTTGGAGCTGAATCCCGAGAAGTGCGAGATCTACGTTACGGGTGATAGTGCGCAGGCGCCTGACCTCCGTCCCCTCCAAGCTTTATTGCCGGGTTGTAAGATTACCCACGACTACGACCTGGAGCTTCTGGGAGTCCCCCTCCGACCGCAAGGACTCCCACGCGTTCTCAAAAAATGGCAAAGCGTGTTAAAGGACGTCGCTAACAACCTCACCCCGCTCGGCGCTCATCGCGCTCTCTTTTTACTTCGTTCGTCGTTCTCAGCCACTAGGGTCAACCACCTTCTTCGAGGAGCGAATCTAACAGGGCAATTGGACGACCTTCGTCCATTAAACGAGTTAACGCTGAACACCCTCGAGTCCCTCCTTAATCTTTCGCTGGCACCCCCCGCTCGAAAGCAGGCGCAACTACCGATTTCCAAGGGAGGCCTGGGGATCCCGGATCCACTTATCTCGGCTGGCCCAGCGATAGTCTCCTCTCTTCTTCGATCTGAGAACAAGGTCATTGCACTTCTAGACGAAGCCGGCGCTGTTCAGTACAAGGACCTCACAAGACGCCTTCAAGAGGAGTTAAAGACAATTTGCAGTGGTGCCCCGGACAATCCTCGAAGCCAACACGACTGGAGCGCGTTGTTGCACGAAAAAGCATATTGCGGCTTACTCGCGGACGCCATTGACGACGCCGCAAAGGCTCGTCTTCGGGCGGTCGCAGCTAAGGGATCCGGAGCCTGGCTGCATGCGCTTCCAAGCGCCCCACTGGGCACCCTTTTGGACGACGAAACTACCCGAATCGGGGCAGGACTTCGGCTCGGCTGTGATCTTGTAACTCCTCACCAATGCAAGTGTGGTCAACCGGTTGACAAGTTAGCCCATCATGGGTTGTCGTGCGTCATGAGTGCAGGACGGCGTGCCCGACATGCCAGTATTAACGACACTTTTAGCCGAGCTCTCCGATCTAGCGGATTTCCCTGTATTCTAGAGCCCCAGGGTCTTTCCGCCGACGACGGCAAACGCCCGGACGGGATGACTCTAACCCCCTTCAGCCGGGGCAGGATGCTTGTCTGGGACGCCACAGTTACCGACTCATTAGCACCTTCAATGGTCGGTGGCGGGGCGGCCTCGGCAGGTTACGCTGGTGATCTAGCCGAGACAAGGAAGCTCGCAAAATACGCTTCAATAGAGTACCCACATGAATTTCAACCGCTAGCGTTTGAGACCTTGGGCGGCCCAGGCAACCTAACCCGCAAACTCCTCCACAGAGTCGGCGAGCAGCTAAACCTCGCAGCTGGAGACAAGAGATCCGCGGCTTTCTTGAGACAGCGCCTTGACCTCGACGTCCAACGAGGGAACGCGGCGTCCGTCCGCGGCACGCTGCTGAAGTGGTGCCAACCCACTCTATACGAGATAGAGTAATATTCCCAGTGCACACGTTCTTAGGAGACAATTGTCGCTCCATCGGTAATCTTAATAAATTGTTTATATATATATATATATATATATATATATATATTGGGATAACGATATGTGCTCACGTGTTAATGTGTGGGTCTCTGAACAACAGCCTCAGGGGGAGGGCGGATCTGACTGTGATGGTTCTGCTGATGCGGTGACGGTCAAAGTTGCCTCTCATTCGCGTTGTTGGCGCGTTTGATTATGTCGCCAACACGGGATGCTGTCAGCGATAGTGCTGCTGTTGCTGCTGCTGCTGGCGCCACCGCCGCCGTAATACTCGTTATATTTCTTCTTTTCTTCATTTGCTGCTGCTGCTGTTGCTGCCGCTTCTGCTTAAGCCGGCGGCAGTTCTGCGTCATCTAAACAGATAGAGCTCGCTTGCTTGCTGGTTAGATAGTCAAGCAGTTAGCAAATCGCAGTCGTTGTTGTTGTTGTTGTTGCTGCTGCTGCTGCTGCCGCTGCTGTTGATTCGGTTTGCCTATTTCTCCGCCGGACGGGCGGGCGGGCGTTCGTTTGTCCGAGCGTCCAACGACTCCGTCATTATTTCGTCTGTTACTCTGTTTATCTGTCTGTCCGTATGTTCGTCTATCCGAACGTTTGTCTGTATCTATGTCTGCCTGCCTGTCCGTTGGTCCATCTCGCCGGCCGTCTCTTATGGCGTTCCCGCCGGCTTCATTCAGTTGAGGCAGCCACCTCCGTTTGCCGTGACCGGCGTTGCTGCTGTCGTCGTCGTCGTTGTTGTTGTGGTTGTTGTTGTTGTTGTTGTTGTTGTTGTTGTTATGGCTGTTGTTGTTGTTGTTGCTGCTGCCCCCGATGATGGTACTTGTGATGAAGCTCCGTTGTGATGTGAAGTTGAAGCGGGCTCGTCAACAGAACCATGCTGTTGTGGTGGCGCTGATGGCTGTGAGGCTGCTGCTGCTGACGAACCGTAGATACCGGTCACAGACAGACAACAATGTGAACCAGCAGAAAAGGAAGAAGAAGACGAAAAATAATCAAAACCGAAGCGAACCGAACCGCCTCCGGCCGGTCGCTGTGACGGACAGAGGGACGGACTCACTGACTGTTTGTCTGTCTGACGGACGAACTGACGGCCTGACTGACAAACGTCATCAACCACCAACAAACCCGGGCCAACGACTGTGGTACGCGCGCAGATGCAGATGATGCTCACCAGCGCACCAACCAGCGAATAACGAAAGAGAAGCAGCAGTTCAGTCAGCCGGCATAGAGCAAGAGGGCCGCGCGCGTCCAGCCAACGCAGAGCAAGAGGTGCCGTCGTATCAGTCAAGCTAGCAGCAGAAGCAGGACATGATGACCAATGATGGCCGCCGGTGGCACAACCGGTGATTATTACCGAGAATGCATTTTGTATAATCACTGCTCTGTTGTCTGTTGCTTGACGAACGGACGGACGGACGATTGAAGGGACGAACGAACGGACGGACAGCCAGACAACAATCCAACCAGCGCCCGCCCTTTGGCCGGCGAATCGACATCGACAACAACGACAACGGGGACAGTAACGAGGACGTTAACGACGACGACGACAAGAACAATAATAACAATAACGATGACAACCAAAAGTTAACAACCTTACTCTTTCATTCACAGATGACGATCATGGCGATCTGTTGACCCAGCACCCCCCCGTACCCACCTCGCACCCCTCGATACAGATGAAATACAGCAGCAGCAGCATAGCAAACAGCTACAACGACAATGACAACGACAACTCAACAAAACGTTCCTCTTGCATCTATTCACCTACAGTTCCGAATCAGTCACACAGACGAAATCCTGCACTCCTGGAAATCGACACACACATCGGCAACAGCGTAGTTTGTCCCTCCGAGCGTATAATTGCCGCTACTAACACTGCTGCTCCTGCGGCTGCTGCTACTACTGCTGTTGTTTATTACTTATTTGACAGTCACAGCTTGCGCCACAAACGTTGCTAACGATAGCGGACCGATAGGCCATAGGCTTGAACGCGCCCAGCTAAAACGCGCCAGACAAAACGCGCAATGCTTGTCTCGTACCCACCACACGCCGCAAGGTGGCAATTATGACAATATGCCCGTGTCCGCAGTTGGTAGTGGCCAGTAGTCCAGCGGCCAGCAATCGTGATTAGTACGTATCACTACTCACTTGAGCGTGAAGTGAAGTGAGCAAATGAATGGATGGGTGAATGAGCGAACGTCAACGTAAGTTATGTGGTGCGAGAATGTTGTGTGCAATTGCCACCAATTGCTGCTGAATAGACAGCCACAACGAATGCTCATTACGAAGAAAGCGGAGGAATAAGAAGAAGAAGAAGAAGAAGAGGATGGCGACGGGGTCGAATCCTCCTACATAGGATTGCTGCGTAGGTATGTATGTATATATATATATATATATATATATATATATATATATATATATATATATGCGGATGTTTTTTTAGTCGAAAAGCACCGCCTGTTGTTGCCTAGGAGGACGAGGAGACAGAAAGGCGGGGAACTGACACCTATCCGTCGGTAGTGGCATCAGCATTAACACTGGCATCGGCGGACGGAGGCGGCCGGCAGTGCCCGAGTATCCACCACTCGAGGATTGCGGCTGGCCCCAAGCGCTCTCCGTCGATCCACCTATTTATCTGTTTGTCGTAGCAGCAATTGTCATTGGTCGACGTCCCCCTGAGACATTCACTGCTACAACCGCTACCCCCACTACTGCTGCTGCTGCTTCTGCTTCTACTCTCACAACTGCTGGACCTCGTCGCGACGCCTATATCAAAAGCATCAGGCTCAGTCCGCGGGCACGTGTATGTGCTGACTGCACGTGTACGTTGTCGTCAACGGTGTTATCGTCATCCTCGACTCAGTCACTTACTCACTCACTCACCAGCCATAGAGGCATAGCAGCTATGCTGAGCAGCGGCTAAACTGGGGGTTGTCGAGTCAGGTCGTCCAGCCAAGCTGGCCGTCCTGCTGAGGTTGGCGACTTTGGATGACGACGACGATGGAACTGTGATGTAGGGGTGGCGGCTGCGGGCAAGGCGTCGCACTCCAGTAGCCCGTCCGACGCCCCCGAACGTCGGACGCGGTTGTTATGAAGTGTCCAAAGGGAACGCTGTGATGGTAGATGGACAGTGGGCGTCGGTCGGTCGACCGATCGCCGTTGTTTGCCCTGGCCCGCTCCGGACCCCTTACATAGCCCCCAACCACCACTACGCCCCCCCCCCCCCCTCCGCCAGGCACTAGTTCCTCTGTCGTTGCTACTAGCGCCAACATCAGCAGTACCCTCAGCAGAAGCAGAAGCGCCAGCACCTCACCTCCACCTAGTAATGTATCCCTAGCCGTAGCCATATAGCTGTATATAGCCATAGCCAGCATTAACCCGCGGCCGCCCCCGGTCGTTCTGGCCGCCTCGACCTCGCTTCGCCCGCCCTCCAGCGACCCCGGGTACCCGGTAGTCTCCCCCCACCCCCCCTTGTAAATCACGGGGCCAGCTGAGCACAATTATCTCTACCGACTGGCAGACAGACAAGCAGGCTCGCTTGCTGCCCGACCGGCTTCGTAAGCTTCCAAGTGGAGTGACTTCATCGTTCTGTGCACTTCAACTCCTGCAACTACTGCTGCTGCTGCTGCTCCTACTATCGCTACTACGACAACTCGCAGGCTGCTGATCCGATTCGAGCTTCGGGACGGCGGCATCATGAGCAGCGGCGCGATGAAGACAAGAAAGGACTTGAACTCCTACCGCCTGCGCGGTGCAAACCGGTCGCCGCGAGCTCTTCTACTGACTTGACTGAGGCTGACTGACTGTACACAGACTAAAGCGAGGTAGACGAGAAACAGCGACGTCGTGCCAACAAAACAATCTCTTTGTACGGCTGCTCGGCGGCTTGCCTGACTGTTTGCCAGCCCGACGGCCGGCGACCCGCATGAAGAACAACGATAGTGGTCTCCGAGGAGCACAAAGTGCGAACGAACGAACCACTCATTTGGTTGTTCTTTTTCTTCTTCAGCTTCTGCGGTGGCGGAGACTGGACGATTGCGGCCAGCGGCTGCAGTAGCAGCAGCAGCAACAGCGGCAGTCGCAGCGCGCAGAAGCGCAGCTATAGTCTTTGCTGTCACCGAGATTCGAGATATATGATTGCCCTTGCACGGTTTGCAATTCTTTCACGAAGATCAAAACACATAGCGAGAAATCGAGATAGAGACCGAGAGAGTGCGACAGAGAGAGAGAGAGATGGAACAAACCATAGGAATAAAGAACGAGCAGTATATATGGATGCAGAGCTCGAGAGAACGACATGGGGGCAAACGGGAGGAGGGACGGCAGATAAGGGGAGACTGCCTCCTACTGGTTCTAGACTACTCGAAGAGAACCAAAGGAACATCTCCATATCTCCTGATAATCGAAAAACAAGAAATTGGCACCGTTGATGCGGTGTTCACACACAGGTCAGCAATGCGAGCGCCAATCGCCCGTCCTGTCCTCCTATATGCTTTACTATTGCTATGGGTGTAACAGTGCAGCACAGGCAAGTCCTGCATTGATGGCGTTCGTTGCGCTCACTCGGCGGCGAACACCCGCTCGCTCTGCCGCCAACAAAATGATGGCCAGCCGAATGCTTTGGCTTAAGCAGTGCTGGTAGAAATAGTAAGGCTAGTGGTGGTGGTGGTGGTTGTAGCAGCCAATCCCGTCATCCTCGTGGAGGTAGTCGTTGTGGTATAGCTGAAGTAGTCACGAGACGCCTGAGGCAACGCCTAGACACCGAACTTACAGCAGCAGTAGCAGCACCACCAAGAAGTCTCCTTCCCGCTAAATTGGTCAGAAAGGCCCTGGGGCTCTCCGCTGCCGCCGCCTATGGCCAGGAACCAGCAGCAGGCCCACGCGGGCACATCAGACCGGCACATCGGCACAGACGAAACCAGCTAGGCAAATCGGCGATCTGTGCCGATTTAACCAGAGCCATCAGTGTTGATTTACTTCCGCAGAGCTAGACCGCACCGCACTAAGAGTTGCCGAGGTAACAACACAACTCAACTTCAACGCCGGGACCGGTAGCGGACTAAACGCCTCCAACGCCTGCTGAACTGTTGAAGTTACATCCTCCCCTCATCGTTCGTTCGCGGAACCTCTATAGCCTTAGGTGCTTCCAGAGATACGCCAGCAATTGTTGCCAGAGCACGATTCCGCGTACAATGTGATCACAACATCACTCAATCAAACTGGGCACTTACTGCAGTTATATATATATATATATATATATATATATATATATATATATATATATATATATATATATATATAATAGTCGTTTTTTCCATAACATTGCCCCTATTTAACTATTGCGACGTTGGCTGCTATTAATGCCGCGCCAATTTTCTGTTGTCAGGGTTCTCTACGACCGGCCTGACTGCACTGCTAAGTGAGTGTATCTGCTTATATTTGCCCTTTTATACTACCTGAACTTGCCTGCGTGAGTGGGTGGTCTATCTGCCTGTGTTTGGTGGTATCTGTAGGTCGTAATAGCCTACGCCTCTCGGCGGGTTTTCCCGGCGCGAACAAAGCGTTCTGACCACACAAACCAATATCGCAGCGATCACAGCGCAAAGATCACAACGCGTCTGGGCCTGGTCAAAGTCGAGTTAACCAGCCGCACACGTTGCAGTCAACGGCGTCCCATCAGGAGCACTCGTTCGTTAGTTCGTAACAAACAGACGTGGTGAGAATGTCCTGACTACGCCCTGTTGAGAAGAAGTTCGTGCAGCCAGGGCCAGGGCGGTAGTAAGCTACGGGTCGCGCCGGCCGACCGTAGATAACCGCAGAGGATCGAGATGCCCCCGGGGAAATGGGGCGACAATAATTCGACCCTCCTCCTTGGCAGACCGCAAGCAGTAGCGCAGAAGAAGCGACGGCCGAATCAGCCGAAAGCAGCCTCTTTCAGAGAGATGACCATTTTGCGGCGAGGTGCCGGCAGCGGCGGCCAGCCACGGCTGGTCGAAGACAACGAAGGCATAGGCCGGAGGACACAGGACGACAGAGAAGACCGGCCGCCAAAGAGCCGAGAGAAAGCACCGCACACTTCGACGACATTGGCAACGGCATCGGTATTGGTAGCAGCGCCGCCGGGTCACTCGCCACAATGCGTGATTAACTCGCTAACTTGGCGCAGGCCCGAACTCACGACTGAGGCCAATATTTTGGCAGAAGACAGTGTCTTTCCACCGGTGTCTCTATCTTCCTCTGTTCCTCTCTCTCTCTCTCTCTTGCCCCCCGCCCTTTTATATATCTTCCAGCTGCTCATCGTATCTATCTCTCAATCGGGTGCAGGCTGGCGAGCGGGTGCGCGTATCAAACAGAACAAGAAGCGGGAAGAGGTCGTCTGTGGTTGGCAGCTACCGATTCTTCTCCTCCTCGTCTCTTTCTCCTGTTGTTCCTGGCTCTGCTTGTTGGCCTCCCTCCTCAGAGCACCGACGAACGACGATGAACGAACCATGGCTATGGGATGATCGAAGCGACGAAAATCGAGCGATAGCAGTCGTTGTCGTAGTGCTCGTGGCTATTTCCCAATGCTGACCAATGCCTTCCAACGTTTCCTTCCGCAGAAGAAATGGCGCGCGCGCGACTGAGAGGATGAGAGAAAGGGGCAAGGAGGTAGGTCGGTCGGTCGGTCAAGCGGCCAACAATCCAACCCGGCATCATCTAAGTGTCGGGCCATCTCTGACCAGCGCCAGTACCACTATCATCACCACTGCCAACAACAACATCGGCAGCAGCAGTATCAGAAGGATGGCCTCCACGCTCGCTTGTAGGAGAAGACAAGACAGGACGACAGAAACAGTTTGGCTCTCTCTACAACGGGGTCCGAAGAGCAGCGACCTGACCGACAATCGGGAACCGGCCAGGGCTACGTGCCACTTTGCCTCTGTGAGTAGTAGTGCATCGTTGCTGCCACGACTAGAAACGTTTGCCGTTCAGCTTTTACTGACTGAAAGCGCCGTCCACCTTGACGCAATGGCCAACGACGTTGGGGAAGTGGGCGGACTGGGCTGGGCTTACGAATCGACCAAAAGGCATTGTGTGGGTGTGTACCCGTATACACATCTACACAATGGCTGCCGTCGCCCAAAGGCGATACCGACAAATATGGAAAGTATGGCAACAACAGCAGTCGCAGCAGCAACAATAACAACAGCGATATACCTCAGCCAGCCTATCAGAAAGGCATCGGGTGGCAGGGGGCCGACGGCCATTGGCCGGCAGAGGCAAACAAACGCACGTTGCCGTTTCGCGGGGGGGGGGGGGGGGGGGCGAGGGGGTCCGATCCTAAAGGCCGGAGATGCTGATAATACGCGTGACGACGACGACGCCCGCGTCTCGCGTTCCCGCCGGTAAAGACGACGAGGACGACGACATCAGCGTACATATGGCGGCGAAACGTGATTACCGAGAGCACCAGCAGAACACAGCCATTTACAGTGGGTGGAGGGGCGGAGCACGGTACGCGACCAGCAGCCATTGGGGTCGATTACGACGAGATACCCGGAAGTGATAAAAGAACGACGAAAATAAAGGAGACCGAACACATCTTACAGGCAGCAGGATCGCAGGCGGCCGGTATGGCCATATAGAGAACGAACGACGGAAGCCGACGACGACGGCTGCGGCAGCAGCGGCGTCAGTATGCCGTTGTTACACACGACCAGACAAGGAGGGCGTCGAACAAACGAGTCGTGTCTCTACACAGCAGCCAGCAGCGGGCTACGGCCGAAGTGAAGTCCATCTCAACTGCTGGAGAGAAGATGCAGAGTAGTACGTAGAGATCATCGGGATAACGAGGAAGGAGGACGGAGGGAGAGACACTGGCAGACAAAAAGTGGGACGACACAACATGAAGGAAGGAATTGTACATTCTGCTAGAGGGAATCGTATTTTCTTGCTTAGCTCATGTAGCAGTGATGGGAGAGCGATGCGCGTTGAGCGCTCCCGGCGTCTTCCCCCCCGTTCCCGAGCCCCTGTCTCCTCCCATTCCTCCACTCCCCCGCGGTGCAGCCATCGCCATTTTGCCTGGCGAGGCCAAGAACGAGCAAGCGCGCCGACAAATGAAATTAGTGTCAAATGTGTCATATTACTCGTAATTCCCTTGCCCCTAGTAACAACAGCCAGTAGTTCTCTTCGTTGTCGCACTAGCATGTGACGACCGGCTGCCCCCACACCCCTCACGTCACGAAAAGGCGGGGAGGGGGGCGAGGGGGCTTGTCGTATTGAGCGAGGCCCTTTGGTGGGCGACGTGCCCTCAGTGTTGTCCCCCGGCGCTCGCTATGCGGTCCGCAAACGTCCACAGGGAACCCCCGTCAACGACGGAGAGCACTTGTACTTCAAGCCCACTTTGCATTGGCACCCGCTTCGCTTTTCTCAACCAGCAGCAGCAGCACTAGTAGTTCACCGGCTGGTAAAAGAGCAGCAGCAGGGGTGGCAGCAGCAGAAGTGGAGAGATCAAGGTTATTCACACAGAAGCCGACAACGACGCGAATATTATGATGACGACTTGTACTGCACTCTGACATACCGAACGAATGCAAAAAGCAGATTTTGTTTGACGCATTTACCGTTTATATATATATATATATATATATATATATATATATATATATATATATATATATATATCCATATCTAAGAAGCAAATAGACGAAATAGAAAATGTAGGACACTGGAGAGACTCACAGGAGCTCTGAGGCAGGGCTAGCAACGCCAACAAAGCTCATCGAGGATGGGTGCCCCAATAAAGATTACCTGGCACTCCATATTCTAGCAGTCTCACCTCATACGACCATTATTGTGCCGCAAATCGCCATCGCCCGCCGTATCCGCGACATATGAGGCATCCGTTCATGCACCCTCATCATCCCAGTTAGTCGCCAATGTCGCCATACACTCCATACATACACTCGTCGTCCTACGCTAGGGGCGGCCGGCGCGCAAGTCCTGCTCTGGCAGGCACTAGCCGCTAGCTGCTCTTTTGCAACCACAGTACGCTGCTGGGAGGCGTTTGAGCAGGCGGCATATACATGAAGAATATCTGCATCAGAGTCCCTGTGAGCCTTTGCAACCCTCGACAGATCTTTTAGCCCACCTATGTTCTTCCCATATATATATATATATATATATATATATATATATATATATAGGACGATAGATAGACACATACACGGTAAATGCGTGATGTCTGCTTTTTGCATTCGCTCTGTGTGTGTCAGACCGCAAGGCAAGTCGTCATCGTCATATTCGCGTCGTTGTCGGCTTTTGTCGGGGTGCACAACCTTGATCTCTCCACTTCTGTTGTTCTTTTACCAGCCGTTGAACTACTACTACTACTGCTGCTGTTGAATCAGCTGGAGCCGGGTGGAGGCGAACGGGGGGGGGGGGGGGGGCGGAACGAGGTATGGTGAAAAGCGACTCTGTTGGCAGTGTCGGGCACGATGCCGCATAGTGATCTAGCCGAGGTGGCTGGTCGGTCGCGCGCGCCGTTCTTTCGTTGATGGAGAAAGGGGTGCCTCGAGGACCGCGCCAGTAGCAGTAGCAGAACTGACTACTCGCAAGCATATATGTCGAGTAGTTGCGTGAGTACTTACTTCTTCCTCATCTTCTTCTTCTATCTGCCTATCTTCGCTCTTTTCCCGGATAAGCAAAAAGGGTTCTCTAGTAATCCTTTTAGGATACGCGAGCTGGCGAGGATATGTATATATATATATATATATATATATATATACAAGCGCGTGAGTACTACTAGAGGTTAGTAAGAGTGTGTGCGCGTGTGATTCATGTGCAATCAATCAGGATCAGCATGGGCCTGGGGCGGAGGGGGGCAGGGGGTGGGGGACTTGGAGGACAGTGGCGTTTCAGATAGAGACGCCCACAGGCGGCGCCTTTAGCCTTTCTTTCGCGTTGTCTGGTGGCCGCCCGCCTGACCAGAGTATGCTGCATCACGCACCGCAAGAAGTTCGGGATCGTCTCCTTTTATCTTGCTCTGTTCGCGCCAAAACCTCCGGACTTCCGCCCCTCGGCCCATGCCTTTTTCCCTAAACACCTATCCGTCCGTCTCCCCGCGCGTTCTCTGTCGCTCTCTCATTCTTTCTTCTTTATTCGTCCATCATCCATCGAAACACACTCGCGCGCTGGTTGTTGTTAATAAAGTGTACGCGAGACCGACAGAGCGCCAGCCAGACAGACAGTGATCACGAACGACAAGTTTAATATTATCCCAACGCGCACAGTAAGTAATTCAACGCGTTATAGAGCTCATCCTCTAAACGACTACTTCGTATGCATCGGAGCCGAAAGCCACGACCTGCCTTCCTGCCCTTTTCCCAACCACTTACATGCACACTATCAGCCGCCCAGCCAGCCAGCCAGCCACCCACCCGTCCACAACCGCCTACTTTACGCATGGCCAAAGTTAACTTCTTCCTGCTAGGTAAAGCAGACTTGATATGAATATCTCAAGACCAGAGCAAGATAGTTAGAGAGAGAGCGAGAGGAGGAGGAGAGGAAGCGTGTTTTGATCCGCCGCCTCGGTGCCCTCGTCAACGATTATCGAGATCGGCTCAAGTCAATGACTGCGGCAGCATATCAACACGTCCACCTATGTCCATGCAAAGGTGAACCAATCTTTTGTGATAGATGTCCATTATTCCCCCCCCCACCGTGACACCCGTGAACCGCCTCGCACCCCGGCCGGCCTCCCTTTCCGCGAGTAAAACGTGTTAATAAGCAGCAATGCCGGTTGAACGGCAGAAAAATGCAAACACCAAAATTGCAAAGGGAATAGGGTCTTCCGCTGGACAAGCTGAGCATCTTTCTGGGGTCGTCAGTCTGTCGCGGTTTATTGCTCCCTGCCTGCCCCTGTCTACCACTTACTTATCCACCTATCTATCTATTGACGCGTGTTTAGCCCTCATGTCCGGCATGAAGGATCCGTGGCAGAACAGACGACGTTTGTGTTGAAGTCGATCGTCGGGGCTTACCGCCCGAAATACTGGCGACAGCCGACTGGACTTGGTGGTACAAAGGAGCCGGGCAACAGAGTAAGAATGTTCATTGGACACGGTGAGAGGGTGCGCTTCGCCTGAGCATAATAAAAGTCGTCTTATGCCCACATCAAGCGTGTGAACCCGCCGAATCAGGAACGTTGCCGAAACAGAACGCGACTTCAAACTGCCGAACACTTTTGCGCGCAGCACTCACATGCGTATCAATACTATTATTACCACTATTATTTCTATTATTATCATTGACGATGATCGTTCGGTATGCTCTGGTTGCCGCAGACAGCTGCAAGTAGTTTATTTCGTTTTATCCAGGTGCAAAATGCAATAACCTTGTGAAATATGAATGAAACTCCCGCAAATAACTGTAGCGGCCCTACAGCGGCCGCTCTATGAGCCACAGACGTTATTGAATAGAGCGGATGAAGGATTTGTATCCTGCGCCGGGATGTGCTCTATGCACAGTGGCTGTCGCATACATTCGTGAACGCTATGCGCACGAATAACCGCGATGACGGAGAACCACCCCGACGGGCGCTATGTGTAAGCAGCAGTGACAAATCTCACATGATTCGGTGAACGCCGAGAGCGCGCCCGGTAGACCAACAACCTGATGCATCATGGACAAATCTAAGATGACACATATTTGAGCTTGACCACGTCCCTGAAGTGTTCTGCCCACACCGCCCCCAAACAGGAGGACGCCCACAAAGCGAATGCCAACATATATATATATATATATATATATATATATATATAGCGACCGAAATTGTCAGAGAATCACTACAGCAACAATACTGGTGGAAAACGTGATATCTTAAATGTCATCGCTTACCTTACAGCGGCAACCACAGATAATAGCAGCTCGATCATACTCGAGCCCCTAGGCTCCCGAATACCCTGAACGGTTCCATTTATCCACACACGCAATTACTAATATTGGAATAATTTCTTACTAAGATGCTCTTGCCCCGCAATTTCGACCGCTATCGATACCGTTTTTATTACCGGCACTAACGCAATGCTCAGGAAGATTCTGCGCCAAGCTTGCAATAAATGACAGTAGCGTAAATCCGCACACGTCTACCTAACGCTGTACTTTGAGTTGATTGATATGTCTTAATGATGCCAGGCACTGTTATAATAGGCCACCACTCACCCTTCTTTGCCGCGTACAGGTTCGCCTCCTCTTGAGCTTTTCCTATGTTCTTCTTGTATCGTATTCTCTTGTTACCAAACCAGTTAGATACCTGAAAAGATGTCAGCACACATCACGTTATGATTGTGATCACACGGCATTACAAGGAAGCATCGGTATTAAATAATAATAATAATAACAAGACAAATTACACAAATAATAATTATTAGAAAACCATAAACTAAACAATATTTAGATTGTTGGCTGATCGGCCTGATCGGATGACCTAGCTGCACTCCAGGCCCAACTACATAGGCACGGTAGTACATTTGATATCATACAGGCAACTAGAATTGCATTCACATGTGTGTAACAATGGGAATAGAAATTAGCGGCAATACATATATATATAAATATATATATATATATATATATATATATATATATATATATATATATATATAAAGAGCTCAGACTAGCAGTAGCATCAATAGAACCGAAACAAGGCGACTCTCCAAAGCAGCGTTAGCTCGCCGACGTCGCAGAGAGTCGCATTCAAATGACACAACACACGTGATGAATAAATGAATTAATGAACGCACGAGCCAGTAGAGAGACGCGCGACAGAAATCGTGGTCAAAAGCAAACGAGAGATAGAGCGCGTTTATGCGCTTCATGAGCCACCACGCACAGCCAGCAATAGATAGCTCCTCATACTACGACGAGGTACTTCTGCTACGTCTACTATTGGGGACGTCGTGATGACGTCGTGAAGGTATTATGAGATCGTGAGCGGTCGGCGACGCAGCTAGCCGAGGAGATTGGTTCGTTGCCAAAGGGCAAACGAGCGACTGGAGGTTCTAACAGGTACGAACGAAGCTGTTGATGATGACACCAGCGACGATGATGCTTACGACGACGACGACGACGGCGACGATGACGACGACACCAACAAACCCGGTGAATATCGTAGAGTAGGGTGAGTGACGCTGGCGAACGGAGGCCTGGCCGAGCTGGATATGAACAGCGTTGTGGAGTCGTTGTCGTCACATGGTCGTCAAATAGCCGCGCTCGGTCATCATTGTTGTCGTCGTCGTCGTCACAATAAAAATAACGACAAAATTATCCACCCAACTGCGAAGAGAACAAAAAGCAGCTAAAGCACAAGAACGAACAACACGAGCGAGGAAGAGAGGAGAGAAGAAAAAGAAGGAGGAGGAGAAGAAGGAAGAAGAAGAGAGTGGCAGCGAGTGACGGGGAAAAATAACACACACAGCTGCGACAGTGGACGAACGCGCGAACGAACGCGGCGAAAAAGCGGTATTTGTTGCTGCTGCTGCTTGCCTGACGTTTGCCTCGTTGAGCGTCGACAACCAACCCCCGAGACGACGACCTCATCAAAAATTCATATCTCTCTCTCTGCCTGTCTCGGTTTCGCCACTGCTGCCGCCGCCGCCACCTTCGCCGCTACCGCCGGTCTCAGCAGCTCTTTATTCCTATGACCCTATCTGCCTATGCACACGGCACTGTGTGCGGCTACTACCACCACCTCTACTACTTCTACTACTGCTACCGCTAGTATGACTAGTCTGTTGCTATCAATCCCACTACAGTCTTCACTGTTCTTCCGGCCACCGCTTGCCGCCGTCTATTATAATTCAAATTTGACCGCTCGGCGCCTCGGTGTTGTTGTCGTCGTCGTCGTTGTTGTTGTTGTTGTTGTCATTGTTATCGCCATCATTGATGCTCAACGCGGGATTCTCCCTTCTCTCTCGTGCGCGCTTTCTTCTCTCTCTCTCTCGCTCTCTATATATATCGCAATAACTCGCTATATTTTTCAGTCTCGCTTGATTTTGTCTTGATGACGCCATTTCTCACTCTCCCCCAGTTGCGCGTCTGCTTCTTCCACCGCTCCCCACACTTCTCTCTCTCGCTCTCCCCCTCTCAATCGCTTTATGGTAATGTGTCTTCTTCGACTTCGGCTTCGAGCGCCGTGTTGCACCGTGTTCCTCTGATCATCTTTGTCATATTTCCATGCAGACTTTTCGGCAAAAGAAACAGCATTCTCTTTAGCGCAAGCCTCACCCTTCTCACCACCACCCCCTCTCCTCCTAATGCAACCTTTTCCCAATTTCTCCTCTGCTCCTCACTTTCTCTCTACCCTAGTCGAATCCTCCATCTACCGTCCTTTTATCCTAGAGACTGCATTTACCCCTCTCTCTCTCTCTCTCTCTAGTTATCGTTAGACTTTGCTGCGTCTTCCTCGTTTCTTCGTCTGCTGCTGCTGCTTCTGCTGCGGTAGTTCGTGTTTGCATTTAGTTTTCTTTCGACGAATAGCGCGAGAGACAGGCAGGCAGGCTTTGCTAACCTGATTCTCTTTTTTTCCTCCTCCCACTTTTACATTGTCTTCTCTTCTTCCGACCGCGCACGGCCCTATCTGCCGGTGGCGTCGCCGCCGCCCTTGTCTGTTTGCCTTAACGCCGGCTCGATGACGCCGGTGCGGCAAGAAAGGTGGTCGCGAAGCGTCAGCAACGTCGGCGGCAACCACAGCAACAGTCCAGCCCGATTATAGCACTATAATTCGTGGCAGAATTGTGCCGTGACAATGCTGATGATGATAATGGGGGAAAAGGAGGGCGGTCAGCAGAAACCAATCGAAATCGAAGCATGGGGGCAAAGACCGTTTGCTAGAAAATAGGGACATAGAGCCTGGTGGGGCAGAAGAACTTGGAGCCGTTCGGGGGGGGGGGGGGGCGGGGCGGCGAGGGGTGGAGTTCAAAAGCTAGAGGAGTTGAGAAGAAAAAGGCGAGCCGAGAGGTGCAGAAAAAGGTGAGCGAAAAAAGCGGCACAAAAGGATTGTGACAAAGAACGATAGATAGATAGATACAAAGGAAGAAAGAAGGAAAGAAAGAAATAACTAAAGAGACAGCCCGCGAGAGAGAACACACCGAAGAAAGGTCGAGACCGATAGAGGGAGCTACAGGGAGAGGCGTCCAAAACAGCGAAGAGGACGAGAAAGAGACCGCGGCGGGGGAATGGCAAACTGCCCGTCAAGTCGGCCCGTTGTCAGCCCGCCCAATGGGTGGCATGCAAATGCGAATTAAGGTGACTTTTGCTAATCTCTGAATATGATAATGATATTGTCAATGGCCACCGCCGACGACGACGACGACAAGAACCATGAAGATGATGACAACAACGGTCGATGATGGTGGTGATGATGGCGATGATGGTGGTGAAGATGATGGTGATGATAGTGATGATGATGATAGAAGTGATGACAGCCACAGCACCAACAGCGGCGACGGGACGGCGGCGAGATGTAGGACAAAAACCCAGCGGCGGTTCCTCCTCTTAAGAACTAATCACGAATAACTACCTAACTGATGACTATCTGACTGACTGACTGCACAATAATAATCATGATTATGATGATGAGGATGATGATGATCACAATCGTAGTAGTTGCTCATCGCCAATGCCGCCGTCCCCGCTACACTGTTATCCAGCCCGTCGCCATCATATGAATAATATATGAATAATAAGAATCATAATAATACGCAGGACTGTGACGGTGCGCGCCCCGCAAACTTGTCACTGAGGCTACTACGCAGCTACCGGGAAGAGCCTACTATGAGATCCCTGTTCGTGCTACTGGCCCTTCACGGCGACGCCTCGATGGAATTGACGTAAGCTTCCGGCAGACTCCCTTCCACCGCCTACCTCAGCTGACAGCAAGTCATACACACCAAGCCACAGATATGTATATGTATGTATATATATATATATATAGAAGGACAATCGGCAAATTCTAGTACATTGCATTTTGAAATTGAACTGAAATCACTAAAGTCGTCTGGTTTTTTTGCTTAGAAGCGCCCATTATCAACTACACGTACGCCAAATTTTGCGCCTATGGGTGGCGGCGTTTAGTGTTTGAGTTTGTTTAAAAAAAGTAAAGAAAACGAGGTTCGGTGATTTTTAAGAAGCCAACACACAGAGTTGTGTGTTAAAAACCAAATTATATGTTCTAAAGTGGTTGAAATGTTATGATGCTTTTGGTGATCAACTGTCCCAAAACACTGTGCACATGTGGTGCCGTCGATTTCGCGATGAACGTGACAAGACGGAAAATGAGCCCCCAAAACAACCTGGACGATTATATAAATATTAAATTTTTTTAAATGTGTATCATAACTTTTCGGTCTGCCTCGTATGTACATACATATGTACAATACTTGAACATGAACGTGGGCAATATATATAAATATATATATAATTCGAACTTGCCGTCTAGAAGATCAACACGATATGCTCTCTATAAGTTAAACAGAACTTCTAGAATCTCAAGCCGTTTTCGGGTGACAGTACCTGAGAGACAGTAATTCCGCATTTCCTGGCAAGCTCTTCCTTGGCCTCTTCACTTGGGTATGGGTTGCTAAGGTGCGAGTAGAAATACTCGTTCAGAATCTCTGTCGCCTGCTTGCTGAAATTGCGACGTTTCCTCCTGAAAACAGAGCAAAAAAATCGTGGTTAGATCCTTCAAGGGTCGTGTGGTCGACATTGGCGGCCACTGTTGTTGCCGGATTGCGGTCTATCTCCTAACAATGGCATTTCTCTTCTACGAGCTCTGTCTACGCACGATCAGCAACTAATTATAGCGAAACTTCTTTGCAGAGGTCGTTAATATCCAGCCCCCTCAACCCCCGCCCCCCGCCCGAAAAGCCCTGCTGCACGGGCCTTCCTGGACCCTTTCGTCTGCGTACGCACGCCTTATGAGCCCCAGCAATCTCGTCGTCTCGAACGAAAGGGGGTCGCTTTTCTCCGTCTCTCTAAGGATGCAAAGCCCGTAGCCATTGACGGCGGCTGCTGCTGCTGCAGTGACGGTAGTCTTAGCCGAACCTCGCATCATGGCGTTAGCCGAAAGCCGCAAGAGCTCTTCCTTAGTCCTAGGCCGGGCGGTCGGTCGGCGGGCCACGTCGAAACCTCAGCGCAGCGGGCCCATCTATGCAGGATCTAGACCGCTATGTAAGTGCTATGTGTGTACGCTACTGCGAGAAGGCGAGCAGGAACGAGCCAGTGGAAGAAGGCCGCCAGTGCGTATACGCGGCTTGCGAGCAGTAGCATACTGCGTACTGAAACGACCGTCACCGGCCGCTGCTGCTGCCGCTGCTGCTTAAGGAGGCGCACAGACTAGTGGCGTATTATAAATGAGCTCTGCTATCTTTATTAAATTTCTGCCCGGCTCATTCGCTCACTCGTCGAACGAACGGACGGGCGTCCAGTCAGCCCGCCAGCTACGCCCAGCCGGGCCAGCAGGCAACAGCAGTGGACGCTGCATCAGCGGCCAGACCACGCCAGCCGCTGCACGGCTACTGCGACTATCCTTTATCGTAAGTAGGTAGGGAATGGGGGTGTCAAGGGGTGTGGATATATGTCTCTCCTCCTCTCTCCTTTCTCTGGCTCTCTCTTTCTGTGTGTCTGCTTCCCACCACACTCTGCGTATGTTTGTATGCATATGTGCCCGAATGCGTATACTGTTACAGCTGCGATGGCTTTTTCCCTTATGACGACGACGACGATGATGGTGATGAGGAGGATGATAATAATTATTTATTTGCTGTTTGCCCCTTCTTTGTTTAGCTTTTTTGTATCTCCTCGATAATCACTGCAGAAATGCATCTACGGTCGCTCGCTCGCTTCGAATGCTCAAAGTAGCAAACACGCGGACGGAGTGAACGGACGCAGGCAAAGGTAAATGGAAACAGAGAGACGTAGGGATAGGGAGAGAGATAAAGAACACATGCGTGTGAGAACGCACCAGAAGAGCTAACAAAAAAAAAACGATGACGAATGGGGAGTTGACTGCTTGAAAACCTGGCTGGCCTGGAGGAATTTATGTGTGAACGAGAAAACAGACTCCATGTAGCCAGATAGCGGCATGCCAAACCAACGTGAACCAGCTGCCGGACAAAACCATAGCCATAACCTATAGCCAGTAATATAGAGACGTGGAAAACACAGCCCCAGCGAAGGTACTACTAACAGTTCTCTCTGGGCATCAAATAGTTCTCCAATGTCGGTTCATATACGGCCATATCTCACGACCTTGCCTAATATAAGCATTATGTGCTTCTAATATGCTCTATGCTGTCTGACTGTTCAGTGAATGCGCCAAAAGTGCCAGAACCTACTGCAGCGTGTAATATTGCAGGTACTGAGGTTCAGTATTTCACTGAGGTGCCTGCTTGATCGGCATTGTGCAACGTGACTCTCTATTACTAAATCACCCATAACTCAGGTACTCTATATAGTATGTCTCTCTACGTAAGCGAACTTGCTGTCAGGTTATATATATATGGGGTATACGCAGATTTCACTCGAGTGCAACTATATGAGGAATGGCGCCGGATCTCTGCAGGAGCAGCTTGTCAGCTTGTCACGCTGCTGCCGCTATTCATTCAGCCCCTAAAAACACCCGCTGGGCCTAAGACCGAATGCGAAGGAGATGCTCTCAATAACGAACAGCATAAAGCTCAGGGTAAGACGAGGTATAATTTTTCTTCAATGCACTGAGACTGCATGCGCCGCTTAGTTTATACATGTTTTTAATAAAGCCTTCTACGCTTGCCGCTCGCCGCACTTCCACATCGGCCGCACACATTCGAGCCGTGTACGCACATGGTCTTTCGGCCTTCCTTGCAGGCCCATAGGGCGAGACGCGGGACCCCTAGCCGGGACAGCTAGCTGGGAGGAGAAGGAAAAGGCGAAGGGGGCATTGGCAGGTTGTCCGTCTATCGGGTGGTCCAGACTTCGCCTGGCTTTGTTGCAACCTTTCGATGATAATCAGTCATTCTAATTGTTTACAACATGGGCGCGCCGAGACGCCTCTTGTATACGTCGAGACAGCCTCTGTCCCCCTCGTCGCTCCTCCGTCCTCATACTGCTCGATCGACCCTTTGGTTCTGTTGCCGATAGTGATGATCTTGCTGCTGCTGCTGCCGGCGGCGCCGCCGCCGCCACTCCGTTGTTGGGCGTCTATGAGAAACAGCGCCCCGTCGGGTCGGCCCCGTGCGTGTTCCTGGTCCTGCTATCCTGGTGCTGCTGACATTCGCCCCCACCACTCTACCCCCACGGCTGCCCGCCAACGATGGCAAATGCAGCTGCAGCAGCAGCAGCACCACCACCACCAGTGCCACTGCATCCTGAAGGTTGTGTTTGTACGCGCCGGACTTTGCGAAACTTAGCAGCTTCTGGACACATACTTATTCTTTTCCTTGCCTTCCTTGTCCTTCTCGTCGTCCGCGTCCTGGACAGCGACGCATGAACAGCACGAATGACCAGCGAACCAGGAGCTGCTGCAACAACAGCAGCAGCAGCAGCAATCGCGAGCGCCAAGGACCCTGCGGACAGCTGAATCGGCTGCAGGCAACTTTTTAACGTATGCCCGCCCCCATTCCTAGTAGTGACCAGCCAGTTTATGTCGCCCGCCGTCGCATGCGACTGCTCGCCGCCTGTCCACTTGTCCGGTTGCCTGCCTGCAAGCCAGCGTGCTGGCGTGCCTTTTTGCTACCGCCATCCACTCGCGGGCAATTAGCAACAACGAAAGGCAAGAAAACTTTTAGAAACTCTTTCCAACTCGCTATGCCCGCAGTGCCCGCAGCTCAGCCACCACCATCTAAAGCTGAAGCGTTCGCCGCCAGACCAACAAGGGAGCCAGAGAGAGAGAGAGAGAGAGAGAGCGAAAGAGAGGGGTAAGAGGGATAGAGAGAGAGAATTCAACTTCAACGCAGCCAGGTGTTCGTTCCACCAACCGGACTTCATGGCGGTGTCTAACAAACTCGACTACAGTATTTGGACGTCCGGCAGAGTGGGCATACGTATGGGGACGTCGTTGTCGTCGTCAAACAGGCGGCGCGGCCTAAACTCCTCGCGCACACTGTTTGAGAATCGCTCGAATTCGAAACGCACGCCCGCGCGCAAGCGAGCGAGCTGATATTGGCTGCTCCTGCTGCTGCTGCTGCTGGTGCTGCGGCGACTCCTGCAGCTAACTAAGGCGCGTACCACACACCACCACCACCACCGCAGCTGCGTTCGCCACCGGCGCCGCCTCCTTGCCGCGGCTGGCAGCCAGCAGGCTGCTTCCAATGGCTGCTGATGGCGGGCATTGACCATTCATTAGAGCTGTAATGAAACTTTGAACAAACATCATCTGTGGGGGGGGGGGGGGGGGGGACGTCTGGGACGCAGGGGCGCAAGCGGAGGGGACGCAACCGGCTGGCTAAACAAGGCCGCCAGCCCGACCCACGCCCTACTTATAGGCTCATATAGATAGGTGTGTAGCGCAGCATCCGTCTAAACAGAGCCAGACCTCCTGGCACTACGAAGCACCTAGCAAGCAAGCAAGCAGCAGCAAGCATCTGGGCACCTGAACTCTCTGATTGCTGAACCTCGCGTCAGCGGGGGGCTCCCGCTGGTGGTACCGCTGGCGCCAAGTCTGCCGCGCGAAACGCGGCTGCTGGTCTAATGCAGCCGACGACGTCACTTTACTGGGGAGGGACACGAGAATCTTAATCTCGATAAATGGCGAACGGTCAAAGCATTGGCGCACCCGACACAGTTCAGAGCCGCCATTCGAATTTGGACGAGCTACGATTCGTAGCTCAAAAGTGTGTCTGTATGTGTGTCTTTGTTGTATGTGGTAGTCGCTCTTTTCAACATCTATGAGCCGCTACAACTCCAGGCCACCATTGAATTGTCCTGGTCATGAGTAGGATTATAGCTAGGAGTATTGTTGCCACATGCGACATACACAAAATCCGGTTTGTGGGCTACACGCTTGAGGCAATAGCGTCAGCTAACACGCAAGCCGAGGCGCTTCACCGATAGCCAAAAGACAACGTTATAGTTGACCACTCATGTGATGAGTTCGCGCCAAAGATTGCCTTTCTTAGTCCAATATGCATGCAAAGTTTATTTCAAAGGATTTGCAGGTTGGTTGTACACGGACCTCGTACAACACTGACCAGCCAACTTGTTTCCTGTTAACACGCCGAGATATTGTAGGCATTTAATTAGTCGCATGCTGGGCTTCAGAAACATGCCGGATCCCGCGGGCCTTGTCCAGAGAGCGTGGACCGGGCGTTAGGGCGAGCTGGCCGAACGGGCGACAAAGTGAGTACAACAACAACGGAGTAATGTGCCGAAGTGGACGAACCACCATAGCGGGAGATGGCAAGAAGACTGTACAGGCGGGCGGTCGGGCGAGCGGGCAAGCAATGCGCAGGGTGTAAATAAAACTAGATGCGAATTTCATCCATCACGTCGTGTCCCTAGTGTCTTGTCCAGTAGCAGTAGCAGCAGCAGCCGTCTCTCCATTAGATGATACTACCGGAACGGACCCACCACTACTGAGTCGGGGGCAAGGCAAATCCAACAGCTGCGAGAAGTGGATGAGCGTGCACAACCGGCAGCTGAGTGGACAGTCGGCGCGGAAGGCCCTGGTCGACATCGCAAGGCCCCTACGTAGTATGCCGCCCCCCCCTGCTGGTTTACCCCACGGAACGCAATTAAACCTTCACTGGTCGCGTACCATGCGTTGTGTTCGACTTATCGTACTCTTTCTCCTCTTCTTCTTCTTCCGCCCGCCCGCCCGCCCGCCCCCACCCACGGCCACAATGGGGACGCCCAGCGCTCATTCCGCACCAAGCAATAGTTGCCTAGGACCAGCCCACCCGGCAACGAGATCGGTATTGTGGATCTAGTCGCAGTCCCGTGTGTCGTGTACAGACAGCCTCTGTGACGTTCGCCCGGCTAGCTTTACATAGCTGCACCGTCTGGCGAGCTACGTCGTCCCATCTGATCGAGCCGTGTCCCCGGTTACGGCAATGCCATTAACTCTTCTTGTTGTGTCGTTGCCAGGAGGCAACAAACATTTTTTTCCCTCTTTGCTTGCGTCCTACCCTAGCCGGTCGCCGGCACTGTCAGCATAGCCTCATCCTGGGTGGGACCTTTTGCGAACCCTGCGAAGACTCGCTCTTCCTCTTGCTCGATCGCAATTGCCTGCCGTCGGACCAACCAGTCTCGCGTGGCAAGCTGACCCACCCCGACCAGCTGCGCTCGATGAATACAGCGTTGAAAATGAGCAATCACAATACAATTAATTCAGTAGCGCAGCGGCGATCGAGCAAATTAAAAGGAAAACGCTTTTTCAAATCGAACACTCATTTGGTTGGCGGCACGTTCGTCTGCCTGTCAGCCTGGCAGCCGATTTTCTCGCCACTGCTTAGGCCCGCGCTCGAATGTCTGCCATTGGTTTGTCAGAAAAAAATTGTTGGCACAACCAGGTTACCCACCCTGTGCACCCCCACCCCGCTCCCGCCCGGCCGGCCTCCGGTGTGGAGGAGACGAAAGCCAAGAAACCCGAATGGCGAGACGGAAGACGGCTAATGAAATATTTAAACGTTTTACTCCGCTGTGCCGCTTTGCAGGTCACTTGTCCGCTACTGCCACACAGTCGCACTAATGGCTTGCCCCCGGGAACGTCGTTGGAAACAGCGGAAGCACTCAAGGGCCGCGCGGGAGCGCGCCCCCTTGCCCTTCGCCCGCGCTAAGACAGAGTTCATGCCCGCCCGAGGCTTAGGGGGGCAAAGCCACGCACCTCCACGGCAGCTAGCACAGCGACTAGAGCACTCGTCTAGGCTGAAGGCACTGCGCACTGCATGTACTGCGCGGCAGTAATTGACGCTCAAAGTGGCTGAGGTAAAGAAGTCGTTCGTGTTCGGTTTACCTGGCATCGAGGAATCTAGACCGGAGGATCATAACGGCCTCGCAGGTACTCTGCTTGAGCTGGACTTGGATGGAGTTGAACTTCTTGTGGATGATCTGTACCATCCGCTCGATTTCCTTCGGCGTGATCGGGCGCGTTCTACTTTGTTCCCGTAGAAGATTCATCACGTGGGTAGTGAATTCATTGCACGCCTGCAAGAGAAAAGACACATTTTTTGTAAAGTTAGGCATGATCGTTTGGCGTAGTAATAGTAGTAGTAGTAGTAGTACAGAATTGAGAGCACCAGTATTACAAATAGTAGTGGCACTACCAGCAGCAGCGCTTTAGAACACTAAGAAAAAAAAACCACCTCAAGTCAACACAAGCACAGCGAAAAGTGGAAAGAGCGAAGCAAATAGCGAAGAATAAGGGACCGAGAATCGAGGTCGCGTAGAACTCGAGGAAAGTCCACGTCGAACAAGGATCATCAGAACGGGCTGGTTGGCTGGTCGCTCGTTGAGTCTACGGCTACTGCCGCCGCCACCGCCGGCCGTGAATGGCCTCAGTATATAGCAAAATCGTCTCCTTTTCGTATCGGGATGGTGGCCCCCAGGGCTGGCTCGTCCTCGCGATCCGTGGTAATGGGGCCCGGAGGCGGAGGCGGCGGCCGACGGTTGGCCAGATAGCAACTATTAGAAGGCGGCGGCCGCTGCCGCTGCTGCTGTAGCAGAAGCAGCAGCGGTAAAGGCAACAACAATAACAACACCAGCAACAACAACAATGACAACGGCAACGACGCTAGGGTAGGTTGGCGCGAGAGACGACCGCTGAGCGGTCGAGGGTCGCGGGTCGCGAGCAGAAACCCTCCATTTACTCCATCCACTCTTATTCCCTGGCTCGCTGCTACATCCCAATGCCCCCGTGGCTCTGCTTTAGCCTCAGCAGCAGCATCATCACTGCCACTACGCCATGACGACGACTACCACTACTGCTATCACTATTACTACTACTACGACCACTATTAGGCTAAAATGGATCGTGGCTGAGCAGGCTGCTTGCTGGTGGCCCCAGTGCGCGTATTACCCCACTCATTCTATCATTAAGTGACGACCCCTTGCCCTGTCTATTTTCCTTCCGCCCCCCCCCCCCCCCCTGCATCCCCATCCTCCATCGTGTGCTGCCGGCTCTTAGACCACTACTACGACAACTACTATTACTACTGCCCTAGTCGGCCGGTCGTTCGCTCGCAGTGTACAAGCAAGCACTCGTCTTCACTGCTATCCTTTCTCGTCGCCTGCCGGCACAATGGTCACATGTGCGCCTCGAGAGATATAGTTCTGAACGAGGAACCAAAGGAAGGAAGTCTGGAACCCTTCTCGCCCCAGGCGTCATCTTCCCGGAAGGAGGCCTATCCTTATTTAGTCCTACATACACGCATTAGTTAGTTCAGACGTCTGCAAAGGGCTATGAGCTATGGAGCTCGGCCCATGACGAAGAACGGTTAGAGATTTCATCTCTGAAGCCGCTACGTAACGAGAGAGTGAGGCGGGTAGCAGTTTGTTCAAGTTGTTGTTGTTGTTGCTGTAAGACCAGGCATCGAGCCAGCCGAACACAACCGATAAGCGTCCGTTCTGACAACGCACAGAAGCAATCCACTCAGTCCCTTCGATCATTCTGCAGTAGCTCACGCCTCGATACCAAGCCAAAACTCCTTCCAGCGAATGGCAATGGCTCATTCTTAGCTCGTTCCGTGAGCTCCACGATTGTAAGAGAACAATTTTTGTCTCGTCTCATTTTACGGATCTTCTCGGCCACCTCAAACTATCTGTTGTTAGTTAGAGTAGCTGTGATCTACTCTCGAACCCATCCCACGGGATACGGTTCACACAGATGAAACGTAGGTGGTAGGAATGTCGGACGGATGACATGACGAAGAAAACGGCGGCGGGATGTACTGCCCGATGATCCCTATTAATAGAAAATTGCATAGACATTGTCGGGAAGTGGCTAGGCTAGCTGTATGGACTCTGTGTATTCTGCCTGTATTGATGGGCCGACGAGACGACACGAGTTCGATCAGTGCCCGGAAACCCTGGCGCAGCATCACCATCAATTCGGCCTGGCTGGCAGCGGGTTGTGATACGGCGAGGTTGGTCGTCGTGGCGAAAGCTGGTGGTGCCGCTGCTAACATAGACTTAGTCGCACCGTCTCGGTTAGTTAATAGTCTTGCCGGCCTGTAGTGCGTGGAGTCAGTGGCGCGCCTTGTACTATTACCCCTTACTACTTCTACTATTACTGTTACGTCAGTAGTTTAGAACTCAGCCGCAGCAGCAGCAACGACAGCAGCGGCAGCAGCAGGAGTTGCAGCTTTGTTTTGGGGGCGCCTATGTGCCTCCGAGTGGTACTGTGCACGTTGGTTGCTGGCGCCGGCTGGGAGCGCTTTAGATCATCCGCTTTAAGTTGGTCCAAGTACACACAGGCCAACACTGCGTCCGAGGCCGGCCACTACACTCTTGAGGAGCCACTACACGCAGGAGCAGGATAGCTAAACGGAAGGACATTACGGCCACCTGGACAACTGGCCAACAAGTCGGCCGCCAGTTAGTCAGGCGTCGATGCAGGCGGACGGAGGTGGCGGTAGTGGAAGAAGCAACGACAACGACAACAGCAACGACAACGACGACAACAACAACGACAACAACAATAACAACAACAATAACAACAACAACAACAACGAGGCCGGTTGCGAGCCAATGCGCGATGAACCACTCTCCACCTAAAGTATACGTCGTAGTCGTTGTCGTCGTTGACCAACAAGCAGTTCAATCCGGAGCGGCCAGCCGGTCTGTGGCGCTGTGGCCGCCATCACCCCCCCCCTCCCCACACACTACAGAGTGGTTATATTTATTGTTGCCTGTTGACTCCTTCCTTAGACTTTGTCTTAGTCGTAGCTACGAGTCGCAGGCGCAAGAGGAGGAGATGCTCACACGGGCCCGTCGCTACCGTTTATCCCGTCTAGATGGACTCGCCGATCGAACAACGGAGGGCGATGACGGCGACAACAACAACAAAGCAGCAACAACAACAGAAGTGACACCAACAACAGCAACAACAAAACAGCAACAATAACAGAAGTGACACCAACAACAGCAGCTACATCAACAACAACAACAACAACGGCGGCAGCAGCAACAACAACAACAGCAGCAGCAGCAGTAGCCGCAGTCTTCGTGGCGACTAGTACACTATACTACCACTACTATTACTTTTAGTACTTGGACTAATACTGTTACGACTACTACTACTACTACAACTACTACGATGAGCAACTTCTGAGTCACAGACTCTCCAAGCCGCCGACTATATTAAACACCTAAATTATGCCACCGGCGGCCTGTCTTGGCGCTCCCGGTGCTAGCGGTGATGGTAGAAGTAGTAGAAATAGTAGTAGTAGTAGTAGTAGTAGTTGGTGGTGGTGGTGGTAGTGGTCATGGGGTCATAGGCGGTGGTGGACACGCTGAACAACACCGAGTGCCGAGCGCCGTGAAGAAGCGAGAAACGACAAACGCGAGTGACTCCCCGAGACGCTGCCCGAGCTCAGCACGATACACCTCTACGCTTGGAACTGAACACGATATAGCTTTGGCTATGGTTCGGGAAGAAGATGACCGGTAGACCTACAGGCAGACAGACAGACAGATATACAGACGAGTTCGGCAATCCTGCGGATCACGACGCCACGCTGCCAGCCCGCCAACGAGACACAATCTATGAAACTATGGTCGTACGGAGCGGATGGACACAGCCGGAACGGTGAAGAGAGAAGAGAGAGAGAGATAGAGAGAGGTAAATGGAACGAACGAAACGGCAAAGACAGCGAATGCCATAGAAAGAATGCGCGGGAGAGAGAGAGAGAGGTCTAGTCAAACAAAGCTGCGCCAAATGAGATAGAGTAGATGGTCTCTAAGGCAGGGGGTAGGCACGAAAGGTACCGAGTAGAAGAGCAAAAAGAAACAATGAAAGGAAAATGTGTACGCACTGCTGTTACCTGAGAGAGACGACGACAAATGCGCCGCCAGCGAGCGCGAGTCGGCTTACATACATGTAGCTAGCTGTGTATGAGGTAGGTAGGTAGGTAGGTAGGCAGGCAGAGCTACATGATGGCGCGTAAGAGGCGGCGCATGCTATACGGAACGGCTCGACGAACGAACACGACGAGGCGTTCCGAGGAACTCCGCCGAAAGGCAACGAAGGTAACGCGGCTTGCGGAAGGATGCGCGCAGGCAATACCGTCCTAGGGCCGCAGGAGAAGTCGCGCGTCCTCTGGGACGCGCACCTTTTTCCTGATGGCCCTGACTCTCCTATTCACTCTTTTTCTCGGTGTCGTTTCTTCTACGTCTTTTGCATGCAGAGCCCCAGCCTCATCATAGATAGCCCCAACATAGACCTCTGCCATTGTCGACAATTATGATGGTCTACGTCGTCGTGGTTGTTGTCGTCGCCGCCGCCATCACAACCGGTACACTATGCGGAAGTACACAAAAATCGTCGCCATTGCCTTCATCACTGCGTGATCATAATAATAATTTTTATTATTATTACTACTACTAGTATGGTGATGATAATGGCCGACCCTGCTCCGGCTGTTGCTGCAGCTGCTCATCAAGGAATTGTATGACCATTATAGGTGTGCGTACACGAAGAGTGCGGTGAATGTACAAAAATGCGTGTGTACACCCGAGGTGTGGGCGGCCCCTCGCCAGGATCGCTCAATATGCAGGCGTGGAGCCGCGCATGCAACAGATAGACTCGTCGCATCATTAATGCTTGTCGTTCGTAGCAAACGTGAAGCTGCTGTGGTTGCTATTGATGCTAGGCTTTGATGCTCTCCTGTTCTGCGTTGCAAAGCGTTTGAACCTGGGGAGCACGTAGACCGCCGGCCCGTTACGATCTGATCATTCTAATCTCTTACGTCATTCGCAACCGCGGGGAACTTAGCCGGTAATACACGACTACTTGTTGCTTCGTTGGTACTTCTTTTAAACTTCGTCAGGTTTCCGCTCGGTCAGATTCAGGAGCTCTGTTTCAAAGCACGTATGCGGCGCGGGAGTTTTCACACCACGTACGGGTCCGCGTGGTTTATACGTATATGTCTTCTATTGTTTGCATACTTGGGAGTAGTAGTCAGGCAGGCATCCATAGGGCGCTGCTGCTGCTTCTGTCGCTAGTGATTCTTGCTGTTGCGGCTGGCCCCTGCGACGGCAATTTCTATCTGTTAATCTTGTAACTGTATTGTTGCTGCTGCTGCTGATGTGTTTGTTATCATATATCTTTAATGTTGTTGCAAGTTATTACCGCCGCTGCTGCTGGCGACCCAGTAGGGTGAGAAAACCTGCTGATGTACTAGATCTCTGAGCTCTAGTGCTAGATAATGACCGACACAATATGGACACCCGACGCAACTAGACGAACCCCTTAAGGGGACGAGTGCTCGACATCATCAGCACAGAAGAACGAGGCACCCTTTTACTCGCTGGCTTGGAAAGCTGCTTGGGGGGCCAGGCGTCCACGTTGATATGATGGCGGCAAGGTGTAATGCCTCGAGAGCCCATACCATCCTATCTCGTTCGTTCCCAACACTTCCCCCGCCTTACCTACACATAACAACAACAAGAGGCTTCGTGCCGGTGAGTAAGATGTATTGTAGTTTTTTTTTTGTTTTGGACTCGATAAGAAGCAGACACGACACAGCTTCACCTGCTGCTGCTGCTGTTGTCGTTGTTGTTGTTGTTGCTGTTGCTGCTGCTTGCTGCTGTAATGCTAGCTTAGACAAAGCAATCCCTTACATTGGCCAGCACACAAAACCTGTCTCTCTGTTTGGCTGGAGTGAGCAGCCCTGTTTCTACATCGGTCAGGTGAGTGAGCCTTAGGTCTGTATATAGCTGTGTGCGTAAGCATCTGTGCATGTTGTTGTTGCTGCTGCTGGTGCTTCTGCTGCTGTTTCTCCTCCTGCCGCCTTGCTACCTTAAAGTGCATGTACAATCTGCTGATCTGGTCCTTGTCTCAGGTCTACCCCGTTCGACCCGCCAACCATGGCTCGACATGCAACTGCTGCATATCCATGCTGCTTCCATATACTCACATAGATATACACGCTCCCCCCCCCCCCCCGACACACACACACATACACAAAACGCAACCCCCCGGTTGCCAGCTGACAAGAGGCTAGCTCTAGCTGACTGACATCCTTAGCCACAAAGTTCAGCAATCTTTTATAGGATCGACTTGTCTGTTCTGTTCTGTTATATCGCTATCGCTCTTTCGCCACACTTGTTTATGTGCATTTGTGGGGCAATCATGGTAGACTGGCTGAGGTCCGAGCCCCTTACCGGACGGCTGCTCGTTGGTTGCTCCTGTCTGCGAAAGAAAGTGACGTTGGCCAGCCTGCCCCCATCCCGCCACCTAGTCAGTGGGAGGACGGGGGGGATGGCCACGCGAGGAGATTCACCTTTCGGCCAGTGGCGATGTGCATACCAGAACCAAACCAAGTCGATGGGTAGGTCGCGACCATCGCTGCTCAAGTCAGTATGAATAGCCAACGGATTAGATCTAATAACAGTTACAAGGTAAGGAGCCTTACACGGAGGAGCCTTACACCTATGCAACAACCACGTACGCTATCCCTACAGTAATGCCGCCACTCGACCCGGCAGCAAAGCTTTGGAGCCACGGTGGTTGAATTAAACCCATGGGCTGCTAACAAATACCATTGAGGTAGCGGCGTTCACAGTACGACACCGTACGGCAAGGGATTTAGAGGCTTGCGTTATCCTCTCAGAGAACCCTTCGCAAAGTTCGTCAGCGCGACAACCGTTTTGTCGTCGTCATGGTCTCTTGGAGGCCTCGAACACACACGCAATGCTGGCAAGAGCTAAAACAAGCCCCATAACGCTCGTAACACGTCGCTCTGCAACGACGTCGAGCAACGATGCGCCCTCTAGTTCCTTATTGTATGCATGTATGTTTGTACGTATGAGCATGGTTGACTCACTGTACGGCTAGGCTCGCAGTCGTACGCGTCAACAACGCCGTCTCGGCGGAGATTCGCTGGCGGAGAATCGACACGCCCGTGCTGTACTGCGCAAGCAATTGCTTGTAAATCCAAGTTGCCATAAATTAGGACGCAGGGTGCGCCAAGTGACCCCTCCCTCCCTCCCGCTGAAACATGTCACGCATCGTCTAGTGTGTCTTTCGCTGAGCGACTACTTACTTCTAAGCAGCTCGTATTGCTGCAACAGCAGCAGCAGTTACGAGCGTTACTTCTGTTCGCATTGTTGTTCTAGTTGCGGTTGTTATCGTTGTTGTTGTTGTCCCCCGTACTCCAGCCCAAGGACCTCTTCAGCCTCAAAGGCGTGGGACAAACTACCTCTAGGAGGAGACGTGGGCCCCTTCCTACCTCGTCCACCGTTCTCGCAAACTGCGCGTGACAATAACGCCGTGTACCGTCTACAGGAATCGTCGTACCGAGCGTGCGGTCGAGAAATATATAAGATGTCTCTAGTTGGTCGTTGAAGACGCTAGAGACGCTGCGAAATGAGACTTCCAATCGGCTGACCAAGGTGCATGGCGGCGTCCGCTGTCTAGTCTCGCGAGCCTTACCATTATCTCAGAAGTGTCTCTCACAATAGCAGCACACGCAGAATATAGCGCCAGCGGCAGTAGAGCGAAGCCAGGCAAATCGGAGCATACGGTACATCGGGAATAGAGAATAGGGAGAAGCGGGTCTGCAAGGCAGACCTTATTACGACTTCTTCGACTGGCCACAACTGTCCGTCCATAAAGCCAACAGGCGATGTTATAGACAACAGATTTTAGAAGAAGCGAAGCAGGAAGCAAAACGAAACGAATAAGAGGGACATATATAGAGAGAACGCCAGGGAAACCGAGAAGGAGCAAACCCCAACGCATCCGAACAGAGAACCGGTTTTCGAAGGCCAAACCAGCAGCAGCAGCAACAATGTGGGATGGCAAGGCGAATGCTTTTATTGTCGTGTGATGCCCCTTAGCCTCCTTTCGGCCTCCGTACAAGACGCTCCCTGCCCCACGCCCCCCCCCCCCCATTTCTCCCTTCATCCCGTGTCGCGGGACGACGACGATGTAAACCATCGCGGCAATGTGCGTCATGCGGCGATAGCCTGATGGGGCCCTAAAGTCCGAGCACGACTGTAGAATGCGGCGACTCGCCTTCAGAGGCGGCCGACCACTCGAACACCCACCAACGATCGGTCGTCCCATTGCGGGCCCCATTCTTTCGACACTCTCGGTCGGTAGGATTTCAATTGGCGTTGAAAGCGAGAAGAGCCGGCCGGCCGGCCGGGAGCCTGGGCAGACTGCTGGCTGGCCGACGCTTCGTCAGCCTGCCACCGCCTCCGTCCGCGCCGATTCGGTGCTAGAGCGATGCGAAGAGGGTCTCGTCGCAGCCGATGCAGCCGATCTCGTTATGTTCTCAAATGGCGGCCACCCACCCGCCATCCGGCGGCGAAATAAAAATAACTTATAGCAGCCACACAATACCAATGGTCTTCCATGTTACTACTGTTGCCTCATCGGACAGCAACCAGCCTACCAACGCCTCTACCTAGCTACCGCTACTACCACGACCACCACCACCACCACATTCGGACGCTTGGTGCGCCATACACACGGTCGGTAGATACGCACATTCTCCCTTTTCTCTCTTGTTTTTCCAGAGGGAGGGATCTCTCCCGCTACTCTCCCGTTCTCTCCCCCGTCCCTCTCTCTCTGTCTCTCTCTCTCTCTCTGTGTGTCTGTCGCCTGCCTCACTCACACGGACGGCGGACCGGCGGGCCAAACCGGAACATCGAATCGACAGTCGCCACTATCCTAGGCCACATACACTACCGAACAGCTCACGCTTAAAGGCACAAGCAGCAGAGATGGATATACACTCTCAGCCAACACAAATCTATCTCTTGCCGTTGTTGTTGTCGTCGTCGTTGCCCGTCCCGACAACAACAACAACAACAACGACGACGACGACTGACGATGACGACGACTTCGCCAGCGTTACCGCCGAAGCAGCAGCAGCAGCAGCACCAGCAGCATTCATTCATTCATTGCACTTCAGTGGCCTTTCATCGCCCTGACTGGTGGGCACCTCGCCAACCTACTAGCACACTTGTCAAATGGCTTCGACGACGACCAAAACAAGAACAACAACAATGACGACAACAACAACAACAACAACAATGTCAGCGACGACGACGACAACAATGTCGATGTCTTCGTCGCCAACCGGCTGATGGCGTGCTTGGCCCTCGGGTCAGTTAGATCGCCAGACTGGCTGGTTGGTTGGCTGGTTGGCTGCCTTGGGTGGTTCCCATTTGGCCAAAGGGCGTTTCACTCAAATTCGATTACGGAAATTGGATTGTTGATTCGACAACGCCGCCGGACGGTGAACGCCTCGTAGCCTCGCGCGATATCCAGACAGTGTGCCAGAGAGATCCGCTCGGCGTGTGAGACGCGTGAGACCAAGGGCAAAAACGCAGAGAGAAACGACGAGAGTACAGATATATAGCACGAAAGAAGTGGGGAATGCCAGCCACGACAGAGCGAGGCTGGTGAAGAATAAATGTGCTCAAATTGGACACGTAGCTCCGATCAGATGATACTCGTTTAATTTAAACTCAGAACACCTTACGGGTGGTGGACGAAAGTATCAGCAGTAGTTGTGAGCGAGCGCGGCTGATTCAATGGCTACCAATCGGAATCTGCTCAGTCATGCCCCACGAAACACGCCGCTAGTGCTAAAAATGCATTGACGCGGTGGCACGCACTAAATATCCACAACCATTCTTCCTGTCATATGTATTCTTTCAATGTAAAATAATCGTCCAAGGTCTCTTGGATTTCGCTGTATGGACGAATTACGCGTGTTCTAACGAATACGTGGGGACGAACATTCGCTAGAGCAGTATAGAAATGCCCGCAAATAATATGTGCACTACTAGAGATGTTGCTCTTAGTTAGTTGCTAACATGTCCAACAGCAGAAATAAGATACAATTTTTACTTTATAAACATTTTTCAGGGAAACATAATCGTAGTAAAATGTATATATATATATATATACACAAGACGACACTGCTTGGGGACACACGTTCACTTTCGCTGCCCCTTCGTCGACTATGCCAGATCACTGCCAGATAGCAGGTCTATTCTCAAGCGTACAATGAGGTAGGCGGCTTCCTTCCCGGCATCTTCGCATGAATGGATATCCCCAAATAGGACCACGGCGCGCAAACACACACTGTAGTTTGGACAGCAGGAGACTGCTTTTCCTTCAGTCGGCGACTTTAGGCACAAGACCTTTCACGCCACTGGCAGGAGTAAACAAAGGGAACGGGCTTCGACGCGGCGAGACAAAAGGTCACAAACACAACAGCACAATGCGGCCAGTAGAGTCGCTCCCGGACATCGCACGTCTCCCACACAGCGTTGTCCCTTCTTCCTTCGTTACACGTTGTCTCACAGTCGCCGTTCGCCTCGTAGACGACGCTGGCTAAGGCATGGGCTCCGATGCGCATGTCCAAGATATCCTTAATATTATCTCAACCTCTACGGCAACCAACCAGTTCTCGGTGTCGGCCTATGCGAGGCCTGAGATTAGACCTGGAGACCCGTAGGCAAATGTTCTACGCGCCCTCTCAATCTCTCTCTCTCTCGATTTCTCTCTCGGGGACTGTTGGCATGCCAGCAGAACTTCGCTCGGCTTCTGGTCGCACGCTAGGCCTGCACGGACCGCAGCCTTCCGGACAGCAAGGAGACAACTGCTAAATGGATCTCCGATAATTTCCCTGCCTGTGTGCTCTAGCATTTCTACCGTATCCGTTATTTCACGGCCTTTCGACCCTTCTGCCGTGTCTCCTTCTTACTTCGTCTCGGCGAGTGCCTAGCCAGCAGAACTCGAACTCCTGGCATCTCTACATCTCCTGACCAAAGGGCCAGCTTCGACCGGATAGCGGCAAGGACCTCACGACCAAGAAGTCGTTAGTGCCTGCAGACAGTAGAGTCGCCCGCCTGGCAAGGCTCGTTCGACGAGGACGACGCCAGCCTGCAGGACGCAGGAGGAGCGTCCGCTATCAGGACACGAGGAAGGGATACATTCATCCCGAGTAAACAAAAGCCCGCCACACCGATATATGAGCGACAAGATAACAGGATAATGCTTGCAATAGAGCGCGGAGCCGAATAGACAGATGAAGTCCTATTATTAAGCAGACAGGCGGCCTGCAACTTAACCCTAGCAGGGCACGGCAGTGGCAGTAGATACCCGTCCTACTCCCTACCTACCGCCCCCCGCCCCGCACCCGTTCTCTCCCCCCCCCAATCCTCTACTATACTTTCCTCGCAACGCAAGCAACGGCTCCTGAATCCTCCCGTTTCCTTTCACCCGCCGAGCCACAAAGTCCACAAGACGCGAAAGACGCGTTCGTCGGAGCCACGTCTTTCCTGCGCGAGTCCGACGCTAAAATAGGGGCCCTTTTTTGTGGTGGCCCAGCCTTTGCGCTCGACCGCGTCACCAGGCAAACTAGAACAATGCATGATTAAATGCGTCGGAGGTGAAGCGAATAGCCCGACCCCGCCGTCATTGACGGCCGACCTAGTAGAAGAAGAAAGTCAGTCAGCTCCGACACACGATCAATACAGGAACAGCGGCAGCAGCGGCGGCGTCGTGGTGGTGTTGTTAAGCCAGCTAGACAGCGAAATAGACGAAGGCAAAGGATATTGCGTCACCGCTGGAGTGCGGCTGCCAACGACATTGCGATAGAGATGCGCGCAAAGTGGCAAGCAGAGCCTACAGAGGCACGAGACAAGCAATTTGTTGATTCAAAACAACGTGCTAGCAAGCCAATAATAGTGGCGGCACGTTAGAACGCTAAGGCAGCTTCCTGCTCTATATCGGTAATCGGCCGTTGCTTTGACGTAGGCAGCGGGCACGGCGCCTCAATAAATCACCCGGTATAACACGGCGTGACCTATTCGAAACCTGAGCGAGTTGCGTCTAAAACCATCATGCTGGCGAATTTTACAAAGCAGGCAGCCCCGAAACAAGTTTCACAGTTGGTCATAATCCCCAAAACAAAGGCCGGCCAAGTAGTATCCGGACCAAATGAATAAGACTGCGTCAGGCCACTGCTGCTTCGTCATTTATCTCCTCTCACTGTAAGCGGCACCATTGAACTGTAGGGTGTGTAAACACCTATGACCCGTTTTGCTGTCAGTGCATATTGCTTAAAGTATATATATATATATATATATATGACCACGGCTCTAAATTTTACTGAATATGATTGCCCCACGGGCGCGTATTGAACGACCGACTACATTATGCCATGGTTTACCAGTGTACTTGGATCGATCGAACTGATATCGGTCCGCTACTCCTCTTATCTCGAGTAAATAGCGACGGACAATCTACGCGGATGGTTCGAGTAGGTAGGGACAAATACCTAGACAGCGAGCGACACACAGCGAACGATGATACAAAAGCTGCAGCGATACAATACACTGCCAACCCCAACACTTCTATGGTAACACCAACTCAATGCTAGCGTTGATTGCGTCCGTCGTCTATGTCGTCCGTCGTAAAGCGACGAGATGTCCTTGAGAGGACCTCTGAGGTGGAGTTAACGAAGCGAGGCGGGATCCAATTGCGCCAGCAGCAGCAGCACCACCGCCGCCATCATCAACACCATAACCACCACCACCACCATCACCGCGAGCAGTCGTCGTTCAATACAGCAGCGGCCGCGGTGGCGAAGCAAGCCGCATCACAAGCCTAACGGGGAAATGAGTGGGGTGACTCTTTGTTATCGACTACTTTTCTCCATTGTCGTTGCCGTCCGCCCGCCCGCCCGTCCGTCCAGCCTTAGTTTTTCTTCGGTGTTTTTTTCTTTTTGCTCTTTTCTTGCTTCTGCTTTTCTCCCCTACGTTTGTCGTCTCTTGACCACTGTCCAGCTATCATTAGCGAGAGTCGTCGTCGCCGTCGTCGTTCGTCTCGTAGTTAGTCAGCCGCTCAATCGAAGGCATCGAACGGTCATCGCGTCGTCTGTGCACTATATGTGTATATGTGTGTCTATATATCTGTATGACTGTATGTCTATCAGTCAGTCAGTCTGTCTGTTCGTCCGTCTGTTTGTAGCCCTGTCTGAGTATGTGTATCACTTGCCGCATTTCGTCGACGGCGTGTGGTACACTCGTTATTTAGGTCTTCCCCCTTCCATCTTCTCTCGCTAGCTCGCCCAGTATCTGTACCTATTTCTCTCTCGATTTCTTCACTAGACCTCTCTCTTCTCTCTCTCTTCTGTATCTGTCTCCATTTCTCTGTCTTTCTGCATCTTTCTCTCATGTCGTCCATTGCTCGCTTCCACTTGGCCGAACGCCAGGCTGGCCAGCGAGCCGTTTGGCCTTGTATTGAAGTTAGCCGCCGAAGGTTCAGTCGGACGCTCTGCCGGCTCGGCGACTCGGACGCCGAGACTCGGCGGTGGCGGCGGCGGCAGCAGCAGCCTGGTAGAGTCAGCGATCTCAGCGATCAGGAGAGAGAAGATGCGTACGTAGATGCGAAGTGGATCTATGTCCGGCGGTGTTGGTAGCGGTGGTGGCGCCGGTGGTTTTCGATGTGGCCAATGGCCAGTGGCCGGCGCAGCAATCGCGGCAAAGGGAGAACTTAGTGGAGCGTGCAGCAGGAGCAGAGCAGCAACAGCAACAGCAGCAGAAACCAACACGGGACCATAAATACAAAAGGCATCAGCAGCCAAGCCATCAAACGAACCGATCGACGAGAGAACCAAGCGGCTGGTCAAGCGACCATCGAAAACAGCCAGATATCAGGGTCGCTAGAAGAAAGAAGGGTGGCGACCGTAGAAAAAGGCGGCCGCGGCAGCAGCAGCGGCAGCAGCAGCTGTAGTAGTAACAGTACGATTCGAAATAGGCGAAAGCATAACAGTGGCCAGTAGATGAGTGGTGACCAATGGTCAGTTTCTCTTGACCACCGCTGACACCGTTGGTGCTGCGGTGACGGCATTCGTGTCCAACACACTTCCCTCTCATAGCAGCAACAGCAGCAGCAGCAGCAACAACAACAACGACGACGACAAACACACGATGGATTCGTGGAGGACATCGCCAAGCGGTGACGCGACCGACCAAAAAACGACGACAACGAAGACGACTCCGAGGCGAAAAAGAAAGAGGACGAATAGGACAAAGAACGCGAAGGCAAACGAGAGACAACCAACCGGGCAACACTTCCTTCATTTGGTCCCCGCTTTCCAACTAAGAGCTAACGCATTCACATTCGGCGACTCCGTCATCGCCGTCTGCGAGCTGTACGCAGTCAACTACGGCGCTGCCTGGTCGTGCGGACATGCGTCGTTCACAACCACCCTCACGCGTGAGTCAAGCTTGTCATCAATAAGCGAGGCCGCTTGCTCTCGAAGCGTCAGGCGGTCAGTTCTCACACTGTAACCACCCCCCCCCCCCCCGATCACCATGTAAAAAGAGTCCGTTAGTTAGTCGGTCAGCACGCAGTCCGTAGCAGCAACCCAGACCCCCTATGTCACTTCCATTGTCGCTTGTTGACGCCTAACCATATTTTCTCTTCAAGGCCTTCGTCTTGTCCTCGTTGCTTCCCCTTGTTTCCCACCCCTTCTTCCCGCCGCTATTCGCTTTTTGGCGTTGTATCGTGATTTAGCATTGTGCCCATCGGGATGACTGAATTACAATCGGAAGAATCACGGCCGTGTTTCGGGCGGCACACGAAGCGGCCGCGCTCAAACGTAGCGGTCCGACAACTACTACAAAAGCTGAATCTCTTACGAACGAATGGGGCGGATGGGTGGCATGGACCGAGAAGAACTTACAGTTCGCACTGAACGTGGAAGCGGTGTCGCGGGAAGCTGAACAAGGATTTACAAAGGAGTCAAGTGGTTATCAGCGACGTGAGCAGACTTCCCTAGCACCTCTCGATCGTAGGAATCGAGACCCCCAGCCCTCGAGAGTGGCGGGATGCAAGAAGACACTCGGCTTCGGGGACTTAAGGGGCGAGCGCAGCGCCGGGACAACGAGAACATCTTTGAAGCTTTGCTCGAGAAGGCTCTGCGAAGTGCGATGACACACACACACACATAGACACACCGGCCCAGGCCACAGACACGAGCAGCGAGACCGAATCCGCTACGGGAACGGAGCCCGACGCCCTGAGCCCACACAAAGAGTCATACACTCCACTCAGCTCATCTTCGTCGTTCCGTAGGCCTAGGTCTATTGTGAATTTTCTGTCTGTTTGCCCTGGGGGAAGGGGAGGCGTTGAGAGAGTCGGGGGCGGCCTGTGACTCGGCCGTCCAACCTACCAGCAGGTTGCCTGAGAATGCGGCGACAAAGAAGGCTCGGCAGGGGGACTGGGGATCGGGGGCTGCGGAGTATCTACACATATTACCATTACACATGTATGCGCGCACCTCTTCTACCGCGAAGTGCCGCCGGTGCTCAGTCGGCACTGCTTGCTCGCATACCGCCGCTGTCACCCACCACCAACAACGTAGCTTTCCGTCGCTTCTTGGTCGACAACGACGACGACGACGACTCAGGTGTCTCCGATCGCGGTAGAGGGGATTTCCACGCCTCCTTTTCTTCTCCCCCGTCATGCTTGTCGCATGCTCACAGTTTCCCTTCCCTCCCCCGCTCGTCCCCGTTCGCCGGAGATCTCGATGTGCGGGAAAAGATCATGGTCGACGCCGACGAGGCACGAATGGCGGTTGGTAACGGGGTGAGAACGTCTTGGATTCCACCCACCACCACCTTTGGTAAACAGCCGTACCTCTACCGCCTCTTTTCGCTACACAAAGAAGCTCTTCGGGACGTTCAGGAATCACCTCAATCCCGGGCGCCATTTCAGCGTGTTACATACAAGCAACCAGCAACCAGCCCAAAGCGCGGCCTCTTTTGCGGAGTCGCATTGCTTGCCAATAATTGACACAAGGCGATACTCCTCCTACTCGTCAGGCGGCTCACGCTCTGCCCCCATATAGGCTTTGAAGATTAGCTCCCCGTTTACACCAACAATGCAAGTAACAACGGCTACAAGCCATCGCTACCTCAACCAATCTACATATGTCTCTCTATGTCGGGTGGCGCAGCGATTACAGTGTATATTATAACATCTCGCAGACAACAAAATGTACTAAATGTATGTATAAGCAAAGCTTACGCTTCATTTGACACGCATGTGGGCACCACTTTTCATTCGTGCAAAGAAGAAAAACTGAAGGGTAATACCAGCGGTACATTAGCGTCACTCGTACGAGTATCATTCGAATCATGTAATGGAAACATATATACACATATATATATATATATATATATATATATATATATATACGTACTCCTTTAGTTAGCCTTGATAAACCATTTAGAAAATAACAAGGCATAACGATGATGTTTAAGTTCTACCGACCCAAAGCCGCGTGGCGGCTATACTGTCGGGGAGTAGAAATCGAGGCTCTTCCTGGGATTTACTTCAAGCAAGCATGGTTTCTTTGCTGCAACTTGATCTTCCTGCAAGTCCGACCGGACGAACAGGCTCTCATGATGCTGACTTCCGGTAACCGGCGTATTTCCGGTCCGCGTGGACCACCCAAGCCCTGCAGCCATTCTGCCGGATTCATCAGCAACAGAAGTCGGGTTTGTCCTCAGCCTGAATTGCTGAGGAATGCATTAGATCCAAATTAGTAGATTTATGTATATATATATATATACACCGAGTTGGCCCCCTTGTGGATATCATCCATGCGTTGGAGGAAAACAGGAGGAATTGGAAATAGTAATGCGACTATTCTATACTGCGACTGGCCCGAGCTAGGCCAATGGCTTGTGACGACGACAGCATACCCGTGAGTCACTAGAGCAATAGCAGCAACGGCAGCCACGGAACGGTAGGCTGTATGTACCGTGTCCGAGGCACTTATCGAGACGATCATCTAACGAACGCCTCACAGGCACGCAGATCGTTCGCTCCACTCGCGACGAGGCCGTCAAGTGAGAGCCGAATGAGAGGAACCCGGTTGGTATGGACCCCGGGCGGAGCGGGGCGGTAAGGGAAATACGGGAAGAAAAAGACGCCGAAACTGCAACTGCGGGGGAGTGGAATGAGGTGGAGGAGACAAACATTGCCAAGAGATAGGAAAATCTCCGGGTCTGGCTCGCCGTATGTAAGGCCCGCCGCCGCTGCCACTGCCGCCGTCTACGCTACTTACAAACACTATATCGTTATGGCCCCGTCTCAGGGTAGCAGGGTTTGCAGCAGCAGGCAGTTTTGCCTCGCGCCCGACTGGCCGGCTACCAACCACTGTGCGTGTGTGTGTCCCGTGCTTGTGTCCCATGATAGAGAACGAACGAAAAGAGATTCGCTATGAGGAGGGCCATTACTATCCATACGACGGACGGCCACCAGAAATGAGCCAATAATAACAAGGCAAGCTGGCTATCGGGGGTAACAGCGGGTATGATGGCCGTCCGATTCGCTAGGAGGCATAGTGGTGATGGGATGGGGAAGCGGTGGAAGTGGAGGTGGGATATCCTTGCTTAGACACGGGAACAGGCGCTTCTACGGACGGGAACTAAGCGGGAAGTTCCCGTTGTATAATCGTGTCCGCGTCGACAATATAGAGGCACTGCTCTCATTACGGCAGAAGTAGCCTGCTGCACTTGTTCATCGATGACTATAGGTTGCCCGAATACTTCTCTTCGTCAATTGTTTGTCTATCCATTGCTTGAATTGCTTAGCGCTGTTGTCTAGCTAACAATAATCGTGTGTGCGCGTTGCCCTGATACGCCCCAGGTAACGCTTGCGTTGTAAGCGCACCCTGGATGTAGCGGGAGCCTAATATACATGCGCGGCGCAACAGTTTCCAATTGGACCACATCGATAACAAGCGCAGCAAAAGGGCGGATGTAATAACTATCTACGTTCTTGTACAGATGTGCTTTCTTACAAATCGCTTTTCCGCATTCGCTTCGAAATGCATTTCTGTCCTTTAGTAAGGATGAGAAGACTGCCCGAAAGATATAACGGAATGTGGAACTACATGCATTATGTCCGTAACTTACAGCAGCAAATAGGAACTTTGTTTTCGCAAAGGGCACGGTAACTATTCGGTTTGTTCTAGCGCGTATACTAATATACAATTATTATCGTCAAGGTCGTCGAATTTGTAGGTGGAATCCAAGCGAATGCAGGGCGGCAACGGCAAAGATGCTCATCAAATAAGGTACTGCAGAACTTACAAGCAGCGCTTCATCAGCGAACCAAATATTGCCGGTGGCGTTAGCTCGATCGGGACTGACGCGAAATCCTACCGTGTTCCGCTTAATAGGAACAGGCACAACGGAAGTCAGCACACTGAGGCGAAACTCTGCAGACTCGATGACCCTGCCTCGCAAGCCGTCCGCCGTCGATCCAACAGCTTGATAACCCCACCAAGCCGCTCGGATAAGCCGCTAGTGACAAAGTAGAATCTTTGGCCAAAACCGATTTGAACAGCGCTTGAAGATCATTACGTGAGCTAGTTGGGCAGCGCTAGCAGAAAAAAACCAGAAATATTCGCCAAAAGATTGGCACACCAGTGTACCACGCTCACTCAATGACCTTCTGACACGCCAAGCGTCCTTCCAGCAATTACTAGTACTTGCTGCCTGCACACGCTTCTTTGCCCCTTCGACTCGAGTCGTCTCGACTCGGCTGACTCCATTCGTCCTCGAGACAATTGGAGCAAAATGGCGTAAAATTATAAGTGTTTAATTCTGCGCTCGGCTCGCTTCGACTTGGCATCCTAGTAGGGCGCTTCCCCGGATAGTACTGCCTCTGCTGCCGCTTGGCCACCGAGTCGCAATGGCGGTGGATGAATTTGGCGACAAAGACAAGGCCGATGACAAATAGGCGTCGTCGGGTCGTTTGTTATTTACAAAACACAGAGTGCACATTATCTTATCACAGACTGTGCGGCATGGCCTCTTCCTCCCATCTAGCTTTTCTCTCTGTCTCGCACTCGATTGGTAGGGCAAGGCAGAGAGCTACCTATAGGAAGAGGAGAGACGGAAGAGAGACAGGAGAGAAAGACAACGCAAACTAGATACTTGCGAGAAGAACGTGACGGCTTGCCTTGGTGACATTACATAGGACCAACCGCGTACGCGAGCAGCCGACAACCGGGACAGCGAGCCGCTGGGCGTAAAAAGATAAATGCTCTGATGAACTCCGCTAAATCACTGCCGTCAGAAACAGCGCGGCAGAACGGCGAACATGGAATAGCAATTTTCACCCCGGGCCCGATTTCTATATGTCGCATTTTTATGCCCTTTATGCCCTTTTCGAGATCCAACCCTACTTCGGTCGCTCTCCTTTTTCCTCCCTTCTCGACGTCGAGTCTACGTGGCCGAGCACACATAGGCCACGCGAACATTTCAGCAACTGGGGTCGGCTCCCGTTGCTTTCAACACGCGAGAATAATCCCCAAAATGATCGACGTCCATGCTTAAGGAATTAGATAGACCATATCAGGGACAGTCGTCCCAGCTCCTAGTAGAACACTATAACGTTGGTTGCGCTGAAACATGTCAAAACCCTTATTTTTGTTAGCGTTGCTATGATGCTAACTCCATGAGTGTGAGTGTTGGCTTTGAAACACGGCGACTGGTCCTGTTGCTTTCCCTCTGGTCGTTCGGTCTGCAGCGGCGGTAAAGCCGTTAGGAATCGACGGTAAGTAGACTGTGTTTCCTCACTTCGAATCGGCACCGTTGGACGATGCCCTCTGACTGTCCACCACGAATCGACCAGCCTCGGTAGTCTCGCACTATCTCATCGTGAAGAATCATCATCATCATCATCATCACCACGAACACCACCATCATCGTCATCATTCCGATCGCCATCGGTGGTGGTGTGGTCGTGGTCTCGCACCGAATGAAAGTGGATTGACTGACCCAACGGTGAACGCACTCGTGCATAGCGAGCCTTAAGGCACGCACCGGTAAAGTGATGCCGAGTGAACGAGGACACTGATGATGATGATGCTGGTGATAATGATAAGAACGACAACGACGATGGCGGCGACGATGATGATTCGCCTGCTGTCGGACGGACGGACGGGCGGCCGACGGATCGACACTAATCGAAATCCCATGCAAATTTTATCGGTTTGTTCTCACTGTCCGTATTCCTCTCTCGTCGGTCTCGCCGGGCGCGGGCGCCGCTGTTTTCTTTCTCTCGCGTTTCGTGACAACTCCGGCCCCGATCCAAAAGCTAGAGACATTCCCCCGCAGCTCCCTCCGCTCCTGTCCTGTCCTGCACCTCAAGCCCCACGTTGCCGGGCCCGCGAGATCTTAGCCCACTCATCCTTGTGGACAAACTATCGAGCTCCGCTCTCGCAGCGGGATCCTATGCAGCGCACGGAAACAGTACCTGAGGAGAGTCAACTAGCAGCAGAAGTAGCAAGCAGCCGACTTCGCCGTTCCTTAGATGAATCGTTTCCCGTCTAGACATGCCGCCTACATCTCAAGTAAGTCGTCGTGACAAAACACGAGTCAGGTTTCTTCGTCAGATTCTACAATTCACGGAGGCATGCAACCCCTTTAATATATATATATATATATATATATACAGGTGTATATTACAACAGGCTGTAGACGGCGGGAAAAAGGAAGCACACAAATATATATATATATATATATATATATCAGTTATGGCGTAGACGGCGGAAAAGGGATCCGAATCCCATCGAACATTTAGCACTGTGTCTGCCCCACGATGGTGCCTACACACTTTGTACGGCATGCACTGCAACGACTCCCTGGCTGCGGAAAAGCTGGCACAAACAACGATGCTGCCGATATCGCGACGACGTTTTCCAGAGCGGACTAGATCCGTTGGGGCGGAGGGGGTGGGGTAGGTGTTGGTGGGCGCGGGGGAAGCGTAGAGGCGTAGACCTAATGCATATCCATCGAATCATCGTCAGCCAGAGAGAGCACAGCCTGCAGCCTCCACTCGAGTCATGTCTGCGTAAATTCAGACAACGACAACGACGAGGACGAGAACTTCGGCGACAGTGAGGGCGGGCGGCGTTGTGTCGAAGAAGTCCGAAAGCGAACGAATGCATGCGTGCGTGCGAGCGAGTGCGATGCTTCGACGCCCTCTTTTCAGCGGCCCGTTGAACTTGCGGATCCCTGTTTCCCACAAGCTTTGATGGGGGCCGAGGGAAAGAAAGAGAGAGAGAGAGAGACAGAGATAAGGGGGGACAAGTAGGATGAAAATGGAAGATGCTCCGTTCAGCAAACGGTCGTTGCTTTCTTGCCAGGTCGCCACAAAGTGCTTACAGCTATTGCTGCCTGCTGTAGGCATTCTCTAGCAGCCGGTGCAATCACCGCTATGGAGTGGATGTTCCTGCCCTCCTCTGTATTCCTTGTCTTTGTTTCTCTCGCGCGTTTTCCGTCTTCCGCCCCCCCCCCCTCTCTCTCTCTCTCTATATATATATATATATATATATATCTGTGTCGCTCTTCCCTAAATCTATCTCCTCAACTCCTCCGTTCCCGCGTTATCGTGTCAGCTCGGCGTCTACTCGGAACACTGCTGGTCCGCGCTTGCTACTTAGGTCTTCAACGAAGAAGTCGTCGTCGTCGTCGTGTTTCGCGCCGCCGTACATGCCACTCTCGAAGGTCGCCGACTGACTCGCGAAGATGCTCTCGGCAAGAGACGCCGCTACTCGACAAACTTTGCTTTTCCTATAGAACAAGCAGCTTTCAGCGCAAACATAGACAGGCGTCTACTACTATCGAGGACGAGGAGCGAGGGTAGCCGTACTCGCAGCAGTACTACACACAAGCTGCACCAACCAGCGGCATGGTAACAACTCGCTTGCCATCATAGGAGCAGGCCAGGATCGTATTCGTACGCGGCGTGTAAGAGCGACGACAGCAAAAGCAGCGGACAGAGCTGACGAAGAGCAGAAAGAGAAAGTTGTAGTCAACGAGATCCACAGTCGGTGGTGTTGTTGTTACACAGTGGCGTTGAAGAGCTCCCGCGCAATGCGTCATGACGGCAGCTAAGAGGTAAGCAGTAGTGTTAGTACCAGCGCGAAAGTAGGGGAAGCCCGCGCATGTATGTGTCTACAACGAGGGACCTACAATATCCTCTGTTGGCCGACCGATCGACCGTGTGTTAGGTTATAATCGTTGTTGCTGTTGTTGGTGGTGTTGGTGTAGGTACCGGTAGTATGTCGCCTATAGGCTAGACACCTACTTCGCCACTCATGGCACCGCGAACCAACAACAAACTTGCTGTCGTTGTTCGGGTAAAAAACAACAATAGCAACAACAACAGCAACAACAACGACAACAACTTTTACTTTTATACCACCACTACTGCAGCAGCAGCAGCAACAACAACGGATAGCCAAACACCCGTAGTGAAGACAGGCTTTCAAAGAAATCCGCGGCTGCCCGATAGCAAAAAAACATGTAATTCTGCCCAATGAAACACAGATACACAAACATAAAGGAGAACGGTACTCTAAGTGCAAAATTATTGCCTCGAGTCGACACCAGGAAGCAACCAACCGTTTGACAAGCCTCTGTACATGACCACCACAAAACCTTACCCAGTTTTAGCCAGATCAGTACAAGCTAAAGTGAAACTTGAACGTGTATGACAAAATAAATCATTGTGAGCTACCGTCAAACCCCTTACAGGTGTATTCTTAATGGCGCAATCATTAAACAGAAAATATGTACTATATATATATATATATATATATATATATATATATATATATATATATATATGCAAACGTGCTAGTTTGGTAGTTGGAAGGCTACATAACTAATATTGTAGATTCCGATAATACGTCGGGAAAGGTGTCAAGTCTGTGAATGTCTTATTTATGGTATGTACAGGGTAGTAGTAATTAAGATGAGAACGATTCATGTGGTATACTCATCGATAGCAAAGAAGATATATGTTATCGAAAATTTCACTGCCAATTTATCAGGAAAGCGTGTAAACAAACATACGTATGCATGGGCCCCAGTGGTATAATGTGGATGTATAACAGTATAAAAAGTATTTCGTTTCTTCTACTCATTTCGATCAAGAAGTATCTACGTATCTGAAGGCAATGTAACCGCTGCAATGGATCTGCTTGTTTTTTATTAATTGCCGTCGTTGAAAGAAGATTGCAGTCGATAACGGACACGCCACTTTCTTACGGCCTATATTGCAGCGTAGGCGATCCAATGCTAATTCGTATTGTGTATGTTACAAGCAAATAATTATCTACTAAACACCCACCACACATTTGTCTGTTTTGTAGAGAATTATTTGCGTATCCATCTGTGTTTTACCAAGCGTACACGATTACGCAAACACGACTTTATTCCAACAGTTTGCTTCCAACGTTCGTGTAAGTCGAATGCCCGAGAAGTCCTGAGATTCTAATGAAGAATCGTGAGCTCCCGTGCCTAACGAAAATGCGGCAAAAGAAGTCACCGTAGCTCGTTGCGACTGAATGTACAAGCAGGAACGAGAAGTAAAAAGAAGAAGAAGAAGAAGAAAACGACGAGGAAACGTAGCACGACGAAGAAACAGAAGAAAAATAAGACATAAAAACGAAGGTAGGGGACGGTGTGTCAAGTGGAGCTAAACTGGCCGAGCAGACGAATATACAGCAGACGTTCCCCGTTCGGCAGAAACAAGGCCGTCGCAAAAAGAAGACGGATCATCCTTCAGCTCATGAGGATCGTCTAGCCGACCGAGGTCCATGCACCCAACCTCCCACTCACCCACCCATAAGATCCTCGGCAGTCGTCGTTCTCTCAGCAGCTACCATTGTAGCGCAAGGAAATCTCCCTTCTGTACATCCTCCTCAACCCCCCTCTCAATCCCCCAGCGCTCCCTCTCCACGCACCTCATTTTTGCCCGGTAGTGCTACTACGACGACTACTACTACTAATACTATTTGGCTATTCGTGAAACGAGGGCATTCCCGGCGACAAAGAACATTTTGCACGTATACGTACGATAGCCTATTGAGGCGAGGTCTACAAGCTACATTGCAAGTGAGACGATGGCGCACGCCTGGCGGCCTATCCTATCCCGCTGGTCGAACGGCTATGGTAGTGCATAGATGTGTGCAAGCTTTGGGGTTTTGAAGGTTTCAACCAGCCAGGTTGCCAGCGAGTCGCAACACAGCGGTGGGCCGGGAAAGCCTTGTGCCAATCGTGTGGCCGACACGATGGTGTCGCTGTCTCCAGCACAGCCACTGACTGGTACGTCGCCCACCGCGGCTCCGAGGTTCAATATGTCTGAGTGGACGGACGAATTGTGCGCCTGCCGGACGAAGAAGGCACGAGGGACGGACGACAAGTGGGCACGAAGGGAGTCCCAGTTCGGTGTTCCGTGGGGCCTACCCTCGCCAATGTTGCTGCTGCCGCCGCTGCCGCTGCCACCGCTGTTACCGCCGCTGCTGGCGCTGCTGCAGTAGCGGCAGAAGCAGCAACAGCAGCAGCTATGGCCGTTGCCGCCGGGGCCGCCGCCGTCGACGCCGCTGAAGCGGTCCCCAGATCCCCGGCTCCAGCCTGTCGTTCGTGGTTACGGGCTAGAGCGGGCGCCGCTCGCTGCCCCTGGCGGCGGCGGTGGCGGTGGTGTCGCTGCTACTGCGTTCACCGTCACCGCCGTTGACGTCGTCGTTTCCACGCAGCACGGGTTCTGGGTGTTAGACTGCAGCAGCAGCTGCAGCCGCCGCCGCCGCAGCGACTACTTGACGAGGGGAAGGGCTTGCTTGCTTGCCTGCTCGCACGCACGCTACATGGCTGGCCCGCTGGCCGACCGGGCCAGCCAGGCAGCAGCTAACAGCCAGCCAGGCTGACGGCGACGACGACGATGACGATGAACGCCGCCGAGGGTCGTCGAGGGCTGGTGCGCATGCGCGTCACCGGGGCCTGGCAGAGGGCTGTCGCTCAAATTTGATTGGTCACCGCCCGCCTTTGATGGATTCGGCCGGCAAAAGGGGCGGCAGCGGAGGAGGGCCTTACGCCCACCCCCGAGCCGTCAAACAGCCAACGACGAGCAACCCGTTTCGGCGAGCCGAGTACTGCTCCAGCCCTACTGGACGGCGCAGAGCCCCCCCCCCCCCCCCCATCCCCCTACTTCCATGCAGTATCCACCCCCCCGGTGCCCCCTGCACAACCCCCATCGCACGTCACATCTGAACAGCGCTCCATTCCAGCGAGTCAACCAGCTACCTCCACACCCGCCATCGCCCAAATACCGGCGGTGCTGGTACAACAACGACATCAGTAACAACCACAACAACAACTCGAATAACAATAGCAACAACAAAGGGCACGTTATGTAAACGTTGTCTCGATCGTAGTTATGTTATAATATTGTCAACTAAAAGAATGAGTTTTCGGTTTATACGCACCTTTGTGTGTACTACATGTAGACATCCTAGGTCGGTCGTTAGGTAGCTAAGAAGCTAGATGCTTAACCAAACAATTAGTCAATTTTCAGATCTATCAAATGAAACTTAACTTGTACAAACACAACAATAGCCACAACAATTAAAACAAAACAGAAGTAACAATAACAGCAGAAGTAGCAGCAGCAGCAACAACAACAACAGCAACAATTACTACTACGTCCATTACTTCAATATCTTTTTAATTTCTGGTGTGGAATAGATTCAGGGAGCTGTCCGCGCAGTCCGTGACCGGAAAAGACGACATTACGATGAACGCGGTGCGCAAAATAACCACAATGACGCCATTACGTCGATGGAGCGCCCATAAATTAGCAGAGCTCTGCGGCTAGCTTGCCTGTTGGTCGTCCGTTGATCAACGGGCGCCGACAACGACGACGACGACGGCGGCGACAACAATGGACGACGCGCATTCGCGCATCACAGCTTTATGTCGTTTGTCGAGACAACGGCCAACCGCCATGGCAGACTCCATGGCCGCCCCGACAGACCGTTCGATTACCTGTCCACCTGCCGTAACCCTTCGTCATGTTGCTTCAAATTTACGCCGGTTATTTAGCTCGGTAGCCTAGTATTAATACAACTACACCACCACTACTACTAATACTACTTTTACTACTATGGACCCTTGTAACAGTAGTCTGGTAGGAGCTGAAGTGCTAGTTAAAGTGCTCATTCTAGTACTTAGACGTTTACACCCCCCCCCCCCTTAAACAAGCCAGTCAGTACCAGAAGTCAGCCTAGCAAAAACTCTAGTCTAGCCCAAAATGTGAGCTTGCCGTACAACTTGTCGTCGTTGTAGCAGCACCAGTAATGATCGTGGCGGTAGTAGAAGACACCTCGTCGTTGTTGGCTGTTGTAGCTGTAGGAGAGGTAGTTGTAGTATTAGCAGCAGCAGCAATAGTAGTAGTAGTAGTAGTCGATCGTAGTCGTAGTAGGTGTCTCTGAGGTGGTCCCCGGCGGAGACTCATCCATCATGTCGTCTCGTGGAAAACCAGACTGGCAGCTCACGTCACCTTAACTGACTGGGCCATTTTTACCTATGACATAAGACATGCGGGAAGCGACGCGCTGCACTGCGCTGAGGGAGGAAGGACGGACGAGAGCAGCAGCAGCAGGAGGCATCGACGAAGATGCCCTGCAGGCATCCTGCAGTCAGTGGCGGCGGCACTCACCAGACCGATACTAGACGGTAGCGAGGGATCACTCACGTTCAGCTTGCGCTGAATAGCTCTGACGCCCGCTACAACTAGAGCGTATATGAGTGAGGCCACGTGTACAGCAACCTCGTATGTATATACGTCTTCAGGTATGTATGTATGTGTGTGTGCACTGCGTCTGTACACGTAGGCCGAAAACGAAGCCTGCAGCAAAACACGTCCAACCCAGCCGCCCAGCAATCGCAGAAAATAGATCGAAGCCAAACAGAGATCGGTCGGTCGGTCCGGCTGAGTGGAGAAGCGTCTATAGACAGACAAATGTCTTCCTTCTACCATGAATGGATCGGCGTGTCTATTCGCTAGTAGTCGACCAATCGATATCGATCTCTTCTAAGACTGGCAGATAATAATTAAAGCTGTGTTTTCGACTAGTTTTACTATATTGCCCTGCTGCTACATACCTCTGCTGGAGAAAGCCTATATGTATTCAGTACGAGAACGCGATGACGATAGATGCATTTAGACGGTATCGTGCCAGGGCAACTTAGCCCATTAGGAGCGTCACAAATGTGGTTGTCAGATGCGTTAAAAAAACATTTTCGTCGATTTGCACAAACAACCTCGTGTGCACATGTCTATATCAGTTTGTACAACTAGAAACACATCGCAACCTGGTTTAACAGCTAAATCCATATATATATATATATATATATATATGCAATTTACTTGAAGACCCATATACACCGCACATAATGTAGTAACCGCGATATAAAACGATAACTTTACAAACCTTGTAAGTGGGCTCTGTCACTATATATATATATATATATATATATATAATTTAAGATACTTAATGGACGGCCTATAAAATCATATAATTAGCACGGTTCTTTTTTGGTCATAGGAAGGTATCATGATGTAGGTATGGTACAAAGTGTGCAATGTTTCGCTATTTTGCAAAGAGGGGGCAGACTACAGAGACTAGAGCCGGTAGTCCAGCTATGGTTCCAGCCATATTCACGAATTAACGCATTTTTTAACGAATTAATTATTCACGAATTAACGCAATCATGAATTAAGGCACGGCACACGTTAGCAGAAGGCTTCCCGAACGAAGAAATGGCCTTACATACGAAAACGACGACGATTACGATCATCACATGTGAACTTACCTGTTCGTATTTTTCCAGCTCCTGGTGGTAAATTTGTCGAATTTGCGCGAGTTTCGCTCGGTAGTCGCTGTGCTCGATCGCATTCTCACCCCCGGAGGCGGCCGCGGCGGCGTTCGCTGCCGCTCCAGCGCCGCCTCCTTTCTCGGGCCCCGCTACGCCTTCTGCGATTAGCATGTTATCCAACCGCATCAGCTGTGGGTCAGGGGGCTCCTCTTCTTGGGTGTTCCGTAGACTCAGTACTGTAATGAGAGAGAGAGAGAGACAAACACAGAAAACGTCGAGTTTAATCTCACTGCTGGACTGAAACATCAGCTCAAAGCACGCAGTTACAAGGGCTATTATTGCCGCTGCCGTTGCCAGTACAGTTATCGTTCCGGGAAAACGACGGTGATTGACGACGACGACGTGACGAGGCGTTCTGCACTATTATCTAGATAAATGTAGATTAAATAATGGTCTGTAACAAAAACTACGTCTACAACGACCGTATCAAATGAACTCATATCTGTCTATAGATATATAGGTCGCGCCAAATTCGTACGACACTATTTTTTGAACTTACACGTGCCGCATCTGAACAGCTAAGGTGTTGCTCCGCTTTGTCCAAATCAAGCAAGCCCGCAAGAGTTTGAACAAAACTCATATCAGCACCATATGCCGGAGATAAATTTCTATCTAAACCACAACAACAACAACACATCTCTCTTCGCGTAAACGACAGCCTAGCGACTAGCCCGGCGAAGCAAGTAGTACGCGAGACAGGCTCGACATTTCTTCAGAAATCCGCCTAACATATTCATTCAACCAGTTCTACTGGCAAAGTTTAGAAAAAATGAGGACACCTCTGTAATCACGGCTAGCTATACACCTAGATGGGTGGATATGTATATATATATATATATATATATATATGCGTAGACTTCTGCGCAGCACGTCCGTGATCCCGGCTCCAGGAGGATATCAACCCCTCCGTCTATCGGGTGCGTGTGTCTTCTCTTTGAGATTTCATAATACATGTACCACCAGCGTGCGTGTATGCATGTATGTACATGCATCTCTGCGTATGTCTGTATGTATGTATGCTGCGTGCGGCGTAGCTATATATTCTAGACACATTTTTCTGGTAACAAAAATCCCTAAAGGCTTGTCGCCTACACCGCCCACATCATTGGTGCCATTACGTGTCTACGGGCCTGCCCGACCAACCACCGGCTTCCTTCCTCCAGCATCCGTGTCGGCGGACGCAAAGCCTTCAGCAAGGAGACGCCACCAAGCTCAGCTACTTACGAAACATGCATTGGAAGATGAGGTCGGTGATGGCGGGCTGGCTGGTTGGTTGGCTCAGCGTCGTAGCCTAATGACAACAATAATAATCTCGGCAAGCTACCCAGCTCAGCGGCGGCGGTGGCGACTGTCGCAGCCAACACTGCTATCGCTGCTGCTGCTGCAGCTGCTGTTCTCCTCATACCCTTCTGCATCGTCATTGCTTTTTTGAATATTCAGCAAGGTATGAAGGCAAAGCAAACAGCAAGCCGTGTCTCTCGGCTCGATCTCGTACAGGTGGATGAGTAGATGAGGTAGCAGTGGTAGTAGTAGTAGTAGTAGTAGCCTTTCACCTTTGAGATGAGAGCTTGAACGTGGTTCATAGTGACACGTCTTCTTCTTCTTCGTCTTCTTCTTTACCTACCGTCTCGACTCGTAGCGCCAACGGGGAATAGCATATCCAACAACAACAACAATAACAACAACAGTAGCATCATCAACAACAACAACAACAACGACTTCAACTAGCAATCGTAGAGGCAGAAGGAACAACAACGATAACATCATTTTCCACCTCATAGTCACCCACTACTATCTATATACGCACCCCGACGGCAAAAGTCGTAGTAGTGGGAATGGTACCACCGTGTAGATTACTACCATAGGCACAGTATTAGCAATAGCAACAGCAGCAGCATCAACAACAACAGGAGCAACAATATTAACAGTGACAACAACAGCAGCAGCAGCAATAGAAGCAACAAACCGCCGCTGAACGAAGCCCACCTGGCTTGCACCGAGTCGACGCGACACACACGCAGCGATTCCCGCCGTCTCCGCCACTGCTGTCGCTTCTGCAATACGCGACGGTGGAGACGATGCCCCTAGCCGCACTCTCTAGTGTGTAGCGGGCCACGCATGCTTCACGAGTGCATAATTCACTACCAGACGCGAGGCGCCGGGTCGAGCACAACCTGCTTGAATCGCGCGTTTCCTCTCTATTTCTCTCTCTCACACACACCTGCGTTCTCTTTCTCTGCGCTTCCATTCTTTTCCCTGCTGGCTCACGGCTCTCTAGCCGCAACAGCAAAGCGTTGCAAACATTGGGTTGTATCCTGATTAAAATTAACAGGTCACACAGACGACACTGACGACGACCCGAACGAACCTCAGGCCACCACAACCACCACCGTTGGCGCGGCCGCTGCACCGTCACCACCGAAGGTGGTAGCGCCGTTGCTACAGAATAATGCGTCGACTGTGGCTCACTTGCTGATGATACTGTTGCTGCTGCTGGTGCTGCTGCTAGGTTTGGAGGGACAACGCTTGTCTGACAGAAGCAAGGGAAGTGAAGCGGAGGCTGTGTTTGGGGGGGGGGGGCTGCGTTGGGGTGTGGGATTAGGCCTGATCATGACGCTCTCGCGCCTAGTCGCGAGGGGTGGATGGACCGACGGTGAACTAACGATGAACCAGCGTACGATGGCGTCGCCGCCGCCGCCGCCGCTCAGTCAAGAGGAACAAGGGCAACAAGCCTTTCGAGGTGGTCCAAGAGGCTCATGGGGGGGGGCATAGGCTGTGGGCTGGGGGTTGGGAGCGTACGGGAGAAGCAAGGGGCGCGGATGTATAGTGTGGGCAGCGGGAACAACAAGGAGAAGAGAAGGACAACGGCACGGCGACTCAGACGGTTGTAGCTAGCGCGTAGCAAGTCTGTCGCTGTGACGGCAAACGGAAACACGCATTTGTTGTGTTGCTATCGGACGATCTCATTCGCCGCACGTCGGCTCCGCCGCCGCTGCCACTACCACCACCACCACGTATCAGCGCATGTGACGCTGGATCGGTCCGCCTGCTTGTACGTTCGTCCATCAGTCCGTTCGGTCGGTTCCGGTAGTCGCCTACAGTTGTTCGTCGCATCCGCTTTCGGGCAATTCAGCGTGTCTGCACGACCGCGCATCCGTCCGCCCGCCCGCCAGTCTCCTCCGTTCAGTTCTTGTTGTCCATGGGACCCGGCCAACGTCTCCAAAGCCTTTCTATAGAACATCATACAGTTGCTATTGTTGCTGTTGCTACTGCTGCTGCTGATTGTAGGTGCTTTTGACGATGAGGTCTGTCGTGTTGCAGTCCGGGCGACTTTCCATTTGCGCGGCCCAACACGCGGGCTAGAGCATATGTTTGACACACACAAACTTTCATGTTAACGTAAGCCTTATGCAACATGGACATGGCAAGCTGCACACCTTGGCGATTGCCTAGTGCCAGGGTGCCGGACAGTCGGACAGCAAGAAGCCGTCGCTAGAGCAAAAGCATTAAATCTCCTCGTCGTTCGCCTTCGAGGGCACACGTGATCATATTCAAGTAGCTCAAGTCAAGTAGGCCCTCAGCTAGGAGGGTAGGGCCTCGCCTAGAGGGCTAGAATAAGGCGGTGGTGTCAACGGCCGACGGCGGGACCTTGCGTCGGCAGCGCCGCTTGCAGTTGCTGCAACTGCATACGCAACTGCCGAGCATACGCAGGAATAGCGTGACGAGCGTAAAGTGTGAAATGAGAACATATTTTCATAGATGTTTGCGCCGCCTCAAGTAAAGCGCGACGCCGACCACGACGCCACGACGAGTCGGAGCCCTTCCCCCTAAAAAAAAGGGGAACCGGCACGGGCGGCCGCCGCCAGAACCACGCCGCTGTGATAGACGATAACCAAGGGCTCGCTCGTTCGTTCGGCATTTCCTCGCTAGTCGGCCATGAATTCCAGATGAATTCAACATCTTTTCGTTTTACGAGCTGCGACGTCCGGCGTGGCCTCACTTTACCAGCGCCGCCCCTTGAACAGAGAAGACAGAGGGAAAAGACTCGTTGCTGGATCCCTCGCGGGCTGTGGGCGGCCAACAACCCGACGATGGACGACGACATCGACTGGTTTGCCTAGCTTCGACCGACAGCCCGCTGTGTATTAATATGAATCCCTAAAGGACGAGAGCGAGCGAGGCGCGATGCGGACTGTCATCGCCAGAGGTTCATCATTCACTAACTACTCAAGCGCCCTCCAAACAACCCAACGCACCACCCATATCGTCGCCATTGCATCTATTGGCAGCCGGCTAACCGCGCGATCGTGGTTCGTTTGCCGTAGTACCCGCTCCTCCCTACCCCCTATCCACTCCCGACCCCCGTCCCCGCCTATGCATTAGCATAGCTCGACCGTCGGCGGCCGCGGCATCGATGCATTTCGTGCTTCGGCTGCCGGCTTGTAGCTGCTTGCCGGTTTGGCCTTTATGGCATCAGCCTCCTACAACATCCTATCTGGGATCTCATGGCGCCGCCGAATTCTTGATTCCATCCTGCCAATTGCCAATCGCCATGCTCTCGTTGCCAGACCAACACAGCGTCACTGAATCCACCAGCCGCCGACAAATGCTCATTCAGGCCAATTCTGCCGACGGATTTGTGCGGACTTCTTTCCATCGTTCCGTGCCTTCCTTCGTTCTTGACTTGGCAAAATGTCCTGGCAGTCCCGCCTCTTCATCACCTGCTATTTCCTGCTGCTGCTGCTGCTAGTTGTCGGCTTCGAAAACGAACGTCATCGTCGCCGTCGTTGTCGTAGTTTGTCGTTGTGCTCGCCGTCATCAGCCGCTGCGTTGCTTGGTCATGCTTTCGGCAATAGCCGGTGTCACGTTCCCATTTCTTTCCGCCGCCACGACTCTTCAGACATGTCCGATTCTCGTCGCCTGCTCACCGGTCCGTTCGCTCGTTCGTTCGGCCGTCCATCCGTCGTCTTCCTTTTCTTTTCCGTTCGCTTCTTGCAGAACACCCTCGATTCCCGGGGCCGGGGATCGAGGGTGGTTGGTGGCTGTATGCCATCGCCCAACAGCCACTCATAAATACGAATGAAATCGAGCCGCCATAGTCGTCTACTGAACGAGCACAGATCCGTTCGAGCAGAAGGAAAGACGATCATGATGAGGATGATGCGGATGATGATAATGATGACGACGACGACGACGACGATGATGACGATCATGGCGGTAGGCGACGACAACGACATCACTGAGTCGATGTCAGCCCTTTCAACTCCCCTCCGACCACCTCAGAACAAGCACATAATCATCCTCGCGTCTCTTACACTTTACTTACATGTAGTAACGATTTCGTGCGCTTTGCACAGTAAAATGAAAATTCGGTTTGCGCTACGCGTTGCACTCTAGCTTCAGTTGTACGTCAGTCCCTCTAGTGATATTGTGATCACACACTCAACAGCATATATATAACAAACCAAACGTATATAAATATATATATATATATATATATATATATATATATATATATATATGCATACATATATTCATATTAGTAGTTTTCATTTGGGCGTTAGTGAGTTCCCATACAATGAGATAAGTTTGTATGTCAATACGTAAAGTACGCGTACTGCAAGTGCAGATTTCAGCTTGCTCACGCGCTCTCATCGCTGATTTCAGCAATTCTGACGCTGATCGCTGATTTTAGCCTAGCTTGCGCGCACTCACGTAACGTAACAGCTCAGTGAACATAAATTGATTTCAAATCAAATACAGCCCCCCTCACCCCTACCCTGCTGCATGTCACTCAGTAGCATCTCGCAACAGCACAACCATCACATATAGCCGAAACAGACAAACGCTGGCGCTGGTAGCCCGCCGTAGCCGACATGGGATTGGTGTTAACCTCATCACCACCCCCACCACCCCACCCCCGCCCCGCCCGCAGGTCCACCATGTAAGTCCGGAAATTAACATTACACCAGCGGTATATGAGTAGCGTCCTGGCGAGCGGGGATCAACGCGCGACAATCGTACCCGGTGTGTTGTGGGTCCATGTGGCTCTGCGCTCTGGCTGTATCGCTGTTCAGCTGCCGGGCTTTCCGTCCGACCGACCGAGCCAACCGTTGGTCAGAGGGGCTCCCGGTCCTGCCTTGACGGCTATCTGAGGCGTGCCTCACATGCGTGTGTATTTCGCTATCCTGCGCGCGTCCTTCTGCTCCCCTCCTCCAAGGTGTGCGTCAATGGGGTGTCTTCAAGGGGTTAGACGGGCGAGGGGGCCGGGAAGAGCTGTACGTATGTACGTTCGGGCGTGCGTGCGTGTGAACGTGTGTGTTCGTCGCTGCATGAACGTCTAACTGTTCGTTTGTATCTGGGCAGCAGCGGCAGCAGCAGCAGCAGCGGGGTTCTTGACTTGAATGTCGCTTCCTACGACTACTACGACTACGACTACTATGACTACAACCTTTTCCCCCTATTCCTTCTGCTCGTAACGGTCATTCGTGCTCGTTCCATGCCCATGCCTCTCTCTATCTCTTGCGCAAGCGGCCGACCGTGCGCGAGCATGCGTCCATTGTCCCCCTAACACCGTCACGACCGTCCGTTCGCCCGTCTGTCCGTCGGCCGCCCATCCATGGCTACCACTAGCACAACAACCTCCATCACCATCACCACCACCATCACCGCTGCCGCCGCCGCCCGGCCGCTGCAAACTGCAGGTGGTGCAAATGACCAAATGGCCAAATGGCTTTGCAGATGGAGGGGGTCCGAGAGGTGGTGGCAGCAGTGCTCCGAGCAGCAGCAGCAGTAAGCGTGGCAGTAGTAATCGTCGTCGCCGACCTCGTAGTAGTAGTAGTAATAGAACGCAAAGAAGAAGAACGAAAAGACAGATAGAGACAGACAGGCAGACAGCACCTGAGAAGCTCTGCACACGGTGCCGCCACCCCTCCCCCCCCCCCCCCCGCCCGGCCACTGCTATTACAGGGCCAATATACCCACACACAGATAGGAACGCGCTCAAGCGGTGTCCTGCTGCTTTTGCTCATCGTCATCGTCGTTGTTGTCGTAATAAGCATACCCATAGACGTCCATATACGGCCACAAACTCACACACACACACATACAGCCCCATACTACGCCCACAGATATACACCCCTATGATGATTGCTAATGGCCCCGACAGAGCGGCAACGACGAGTGCCATCTTAGACAATAAAATCGTATCAACTGCAGCAGTAGACAAAACGATGGCGTCTGCTGGTTAAACTCCATCAAATGAGTTGGTCGGATAATCTAAATGCTCTGTCGCCACACTTAGAGACACCACACGCACTTATATATATATATATATATATATATATATATATATATGTATCTACGGGGTATCCATGCAACTTCCAGCCATACTTGTGGGTACTTATTAAACATGTTTAAATAAGCACCTTTCCCAGTAGGATGGTGGGGCAGAAATGTTTAGTAGTGACAGTGAAATGACGTGTTAACAGAGACGAGATCTGTATCTGGCTGCTGCTAACACCCTCGCCCTTGTTAACATAGGACTCTATGGGAATCCCATATAGGGAGGTGGGAAGAACTCAAGGTAATCATATCACGAATTGGACCACCATCGATTTGGCACCAAATTATGCCTATCAAAGGCGCATCTTTCTTAGCGTGTGTGTTAATGGCGTAATAGCAAATTGTTAATGTCTTTAACGCAAAAGTCCCAAAAACAAAACATGATCTCAATTTTCATGACCTTATTCAATACGACTATTTTTGCACTCACCCTGAATATATATATATATATATATATATATATAGGTGAATAATAAAAGCGGGATGGTTGGGCGTGGCAGTGAAGATCGTGTGAATTAGCCTGGCCGTCTTTAACGCCAATTTCGATTTGTTTTCGCATGTACCTCTTAGGCCTCTTTCGAAGGCCTTCTCTGTCCACGCACGACTACCCGCAAGCTATGAAGTTTTTCGCTGTCACTCATCCATCTGCTCACTCATTCGTTTTCTTCGCTTCTTTTCATCATTCCCACTTCGATTTGCGCTTAATCGCGTGGTCCGCTGTTGCTGCCTCGGCGGCCTGCACGCAGGCAATTTAGCTCAAGAGGGCAACAAAAAATATAACGATAACAATCACAGTTGTACTGGCGGCGCGCAGGGAGACAGGATTCTAGACGGGGAGCAGGCAACCGAAAAGCAGATAAAGGTGCCAAGGCAAATGCGAGAAGGTTGGCTAGGATTTGCAACCGTCACCGCCATCAAGCAAATGCCGTAACAAACGAGTAGAAGCACAAGCGGGAATGATGGTAGTGCGAAAGCCGACCTAGCTCAAGCAGACAGACTAAAAAAAGAGAAGTCGAAATTATCACTGGCCAAGCTAAGAAGCCAGTCAAAGAATGGCAACGAGGCGAAGGAGCAGCCCGACGAGGAGAGGAAAAGGAAAATCCGAAAATGAGGCTGGCTGTGGGCAGAAAAAAACAAGGCATCGTAGAAACGACCCACCGACAATGATGAAGCTTAGCACAGACCGTCAACCACGTGCTGACAAAGTCGACCGGCAGAGGTAAAGATGCCGGCCCGGCAACAGCAGCAAAGGCGAAGGTGGATGGGCAGACCACGCACTAATACTACTACTACTACTAAGTGGAAGAGTATATAGCAAATAAGTACTCAAAAAATAACAGAGATGTTGCACACCTTCTCTGCGCTCCGTTGTTCGCGCGCTTCTTACCCCCTCTCGTGTCTTTGTTTTTTATTCCCAATAGCGTCCGGCGTGGAATGAGCATTTCCCGCGCACAACCGTTTTTTAGGTAGGTAGGTGCCTGCCTTAGCTCGGCTGTCGCTGGCAGAGCGCAGTGCATTCGGGCAGGGGGCGGTGGGGCGGGGTGAAGAGAAATAGAGGGGGGGGGGGCGAATTGTCTCCCTACTTCTTCAAGCGCCTTCCCAGAGCATTGAACGGACGACGCTTCTTACTACGTACAGCAGCAGCAATAGCAGCACTGCTGCCTTCACAAGTCACACAAGCTTCGTCCCATTCCTCGTCTTCTTCTTCCCATGTCCTCGTCGTCCTTATCCAAACGTGAGCTATATGCATATACATACGGAAGCCACGCTCTATATGGGAGGAGTGTACGCCCAGTGAGTCGGCAGCCCGCCGACGCCACCACCATCACCGTCTTCCCCCCTCCATCGTCGTCAAGCAGCGAAATATAATCGCATGCACACGACTCAATGGAGCAGTGGCCCCACGAACAACGACGACAATGACAACAACAACTACTACTACTGCTACTGCTATTACTACTCCTACCGCTGGTGCTTTTTAATGGCCTTTCCCGGCACAGTGCCTTCTAGCACCTCTTTTTAGATCCACCCCAAGCCCCCAAGCCTGTAAGTCACCCCAAACCCACAATCGGATCCTATTGCAGAGAACAGGAGCCAGCGAGCAGAAGAACGTCGTCCGAACCATGGTCCTGCCCCATGTCTGCCCCACGCGTACAGTACGCCCGATTTCTGTATGTCTATCTGTCGAGGATAACTAGTTGCTGCTCGCTTACTCGTCTGGATTTGGTCCTCGCCCCATCTAATGGGAAGGAGAAGGGCCGAGGAGCCGTCGATTCGGATCTGACAGATCCCCTCGTCGCCCCCTCCTGCCGTCTCCGGCCAGCCTCGCGAAGGGCACGAGTTCCTGCCAATGCAGTCTCGCATAGAGCTGGGAAGGCTGGAGGAGCTTGGGCCAGATGAGGGGGGGGAGGAGGGGACACGGTCTAGGGGATTTGAAATCGAAACTGTGAAATTATGGTCATTTATATTTCATCGTCGACTGGTTCCGGGACGGTCACACACGAGCCGAGACGCCGCTCACGTTAATCTCCGGATCTCTTTATCCTACACGCCCTAGCCACCTCTTTAGTACGAGGTAAGTAGGAAGCCAGACAGGTCTCCGTCGTCGGCACGATTTTCGAAGCCGATCATCTGCGGCCCGTTCCGTCGGGCTAGCTACATATTAGCGAGCCGGCGTTTCGCCTCTCACGTGGTCTCTACCCGTCGTAGTTTATACATATATACCTATGACTCTCCCCGTAGGGTTTGCCCGTAGGCCCGACTGGACAGGAAAATTGCCTGCTATTTACGCGTGTGCGATTCTCGATCGTCGTGGTCGTCACAGTGATCATCACCAGTTTTGTCGTCATCATCAATCCCTCCGATGCAATCCGTCCGATCTGCACCATAAACCATCGATGTGATTGTGCACGATGGTAAAGCGGACTCAGGAAAATTAAGCACTCAGGAACACCTTCAAGTTCTACAAGTACTAATAAGTTGAGGTGAGGGAGAAAGAAGAAGGTATCACGAGGAGATAGGCTCGTCATGAACAAAGTTAATGATCAATGCAGAATTAGTGGTAACGGTAAAAGTAGTAGTAGTAATAATAATAATAATACGATGATAGCCGAATAAAGTGTTGCACCGGCTAGCAAGAAAAGAATTAAAGAGTAGAGGCACCAAATGAACTGCCAAATAGCAAACCTTATCTTTGACTAATTCAGTCATTTAGCGTTATCAAGGTGACCAAAAGCATACAAAAAAAAAGAAGAGCAAGAATTGTCTCCAGAAGCACACACTGATAATCAATAACATGTGTTTTGTTCTTTCCCCGTTATTACGCAGCGGTAAATGCTAACTGATCGCTAGTAAACGACTGATTCCACAACCAGCCACACCAGCGAATAGTCTTCCACGAATCTATCGATTCAGTATCAATACTGTGTGATGTGTGGTATGGTGGCAACATTGACCGGTGGACAGACCAGAGTTAAATGCCAGATCAAGTCAGAGAGCTTTGCACGTAACGTAACTCCTAGGGCACATTTGCATGACATTGGCAAAACAAAAAAATAAGAAAGGTGCGGCGGGGCGGCGCAAGATGCAAGCAACTAATGACGCATTATTTGCTGGACTCTCGGCGTCGAGTCGCTTTGACGCTCCACAACACTCGTAAAACAGCACTTACAGCATTGCGTCGCCGCTCTAAGTGCGAATCGGTGGTGGTGGTCGTGATGCTCTTAGTAGTAATGGTGTAGTAGTAATTGTGGTAATAGTAGTAGTAGTTGTTGTAGTAGTCTCTGTCTCAACGAAGTAAAACGAAAGTAGATCCGCTGAAAATGGTTGTAACATACATTCAATAAAAAAAAAGTAGTCTCCGTCTATGAAGCAATGTGAAAAACAGTTCCGTGGATGTTAAATCTTGGCTGAGGGTCAGCCCGAAAAAACGTTACTAATAGTAGAGGCTGTAGTGGTAATAGTAACAGTAGTAGTAATCGTGGATATAGTACTACTAGAGGTTATCTGTTGCGCAACGAACCCAACACGCTATGGTAGGACCATTAGTACTATTCATTTTTATAGTAGTATAACTGGTAATAGTAGTAGCAGTAGCACTAATAGTACTAATAGTAATACTAGAACAACGTACACAAGAGTTACGCCAGCGTTGCAAGATCATCACCGCCTTCAGCAGCGGCAGCCGCAGTGCAACAGCAGCAGCAGCAACAGCAAAAGTAGTAAACTCTAACAACGCACGACCAAGTCTAGCGACGGCCTCGGGCCAAGAGGCGAAACAAGCAACAAACTGGCACACCGGTGTCCGTTCGTCCGTAGCCCGTGTTTGGGATGAGTCAGGTTTACACGACCTGTGCGCGCATCACAAAGATGATGCAGCCGAACCCCCCCCTCTCCTCTCTCCCCCTCGCCGTACCCCACTGATAAGAGACAGACACAGAACGCGAAAAAGGGCGCAGTAGAGTGCGAGAGCAGCAGCATCAGCAGACATAAACTGAGAACTCGCAGCAGAAGTAGTACAAGAGAGATAGAGATAGACAAAGAGAGATAAAGCGAACGGGGGGGAGGGCGGTGGGAAGAGGCGAGACTCCCCCAGCCGAACAGGTAGGTAGCTACGCAGTCTGAGATAAAGGATGACATGATGTGTTGTCCTCTGGGATTGCCTGCCCTCACATGCTGCCGCCGCCGCCGCAGTGGCCGCCGCCGGTGGCGTTTCGCTGTGAAGTAGCGAGGTGTCGGTCGGACATACACTGCTGAGATAGATAGCGCGTAGGAAAGCGTTCTTTATTGCGCTTTTATTGGCCTTCCTCTCTCTCTCTCTCTCTTTCTCTCACTTGCACACCCACTCAGCACACTCACTCGTCTCTGGCTCTACACGTCCGTCTTTCTACGCGCGACCACTCACGTTAAGACTGCTACACCTACCTACAAGACACCTTATGCCGCACCCCCCGCAATCCTCTTCTTCCCCACGGGTCGTCATGGTGCGCCACTTACGATTTAGCTTATCTTTAAGAGAGTAGTCGAGAGGGGCAAGGCTGGATCTTCACTCATGATCGTTGCGTTGTGGAAGAGGCGGGGGGGGGGGGGGTAAGGTGCGAGGATGTAAGGGGTGAGCGTCGGCGAGATCGTCCTCTTGCGCCTTGACGGCTACCAGGGCGATACCATACCGCCTTTTCGTGAGACATGGCCACGGCGCGCAATTTGGCACATGTTGAACTTAGCAACTTTTATCTCGCCAGCTTCACGGCTAGCCGGTGACTCTGCTAAGCACAGTTTTCCGACTTACTGCCGAATAGACGATAGGACCTGACTAGAGCCTATGTAAGAAGGCCCGATAAGCAATAGAGGTCGAATCCTGCGCAATAACCACAAACAGCGAGCTTCGCATTCGAACCCCATATATATATATATAGACCTGATTCCATGTGAACGTTTGCAAAGACAGCCTGACGATTCTGCAGTCAGATTTGCCGACCGCCGGTGAAGGACGGAGGGGGGCAACTAGTGAGCCACACGAACGCCACCGCTTGCACCGCCGCAAAGACATGGAGTGCAATGAAGCGTACCGGCCGCAAAATTGGTCCAATATGGCGGCCGCCTATAGTTCTCCTCTCGCCGTGTATATACGCTATCGGCCATTGGGCAGCAATATATACGCATGCGGCTGAACGCTGGTATTGGCCACAGCATCCGCGACTCTACTATCGCTACGAATCCGCTTCCACAACATGTAACCAGAGAGACCAAAACTACGAGAGACCAAAACCCCCGCCAAGACCGCACACACCATGTGCTTTTTGAACCCAATCAGGCGGGTCGGCGTCCGACGAAAACGAAACAGGGTAAATAGTGATGGGAGAAACGATGAGTAAGTGCCTGCCAAACTAGCCAGGAGACCAAAACGCCTGCAGCCAATACAACTACGAGATCAACAAACCTATAAACTTCTATCTGCCTACCTCCCTCTTCGTCTTACGCTGGCAATCACCTACTAGTTCTCAGTTAGGCTGATAAACTCTTCCTGAACGGAACACGAAATATCGTAGTTAAAACTGTCTACGAGGTGACTGTTACAGCATTCTCAATCTTCAGGTCGACAACCGGTAAAATGGGAATATGTCGAGTATTTGCCTGCCACGGTGACAACACGAGGAACAGACATGTGCCACGAGCACCAAGCACAGCAGTCCGAGAATGTGAATCGACAGCAAATGTGCCACCTGCTGTTGTTGAGGCAAGAGTTTCTCATTTGCTAGGACATTGAAGGAGAGGCCGCCAAAAGAGTCGTAAGGTAGTCACGCTTGAGGAAGAACGTAGATGAACGAAGAAACGAAGACACTTGTGGGTATCGTCCTTAGAGGCGACCTCAGCCGCCTGTCCCAGGTAAGAAATTCCCTGAATTAGCGCTAGCTCATATCGCGCATGCAAGCGAGTGTCTCTGTCACGAAACGTTGGCAGCGTTTCGCTGGCTAGTCGACACGAAGCGACAAGGCAAGCAAAGCAGCAGTCATGGCGGAATTTCAGCAAATTCGCCAGCTATGCGATGATGTTTTCTCGACTCATCGTTGTGGTTTCCACACTAGGCATCGTGTGTTGTTGTTCGCCGCACGCGTGCCATTATTTCGACGAATGGACGAAAACAAACAAAATCGACAACGACGACGACAACGATCGCATACCGAGCCGCGCGTGTCGTGAAGTGAAAGTAGACGCCTACAACCGCCGACAACGATGAAGCCTGCGATGCGAATGCTACACACCGCTACAGCGAATGGTGGCTATAGCTAGCAAATAGGAATGCAGAATATTCCTCAGGAGGGTTCGGTCTGTTGACGTCTAGCGGATTTGGAAAGAGCTCGAGCTCTACCAAGTAAGAGGTGTGGCCGCCGGAGTCTCTTGCTGGCAGCCAGTAGGAAAATGCCCCTCCCTCCCCCCCCCCGGGAAACCGTAGAGAAGGTGGGGAGGGGGGCGGGAGTGTAGGAATGGAGTAAGGACGAAGAAGTAGGGGCGTCGTGCATGGCTGCCAGTCCCAAAGCCTACCCTGGCCGCTGTAGGCACGAGAAAGGCAGCGAAAAAGACTTTGGGCCGAGAAACCAAGATGAAACGGAAGACGTAAAGACGAAGGACGACAACGGGTCACACACAAACAGACGCACGCTCGCTAGCTTACACGCGCATAGGCAATCTGACGCGCACCCATACGCACTCAGTGCGAAAGCATACAAAGGAAACACTTCAAGAGACCATGAGCAGGAGGAGGAGAAGGGGAAGAAAAAGAAAAGGAAGAAGGCGAAGGCGAACAAGAAAAGACCGGAGGAGAATCATGAACGATCAACCAACTACTGGCCTGTTCCAAAGGCCGCTGGATGGTCCAGTAATCGTAGCCGTAGTACTCGTACTGGGGGTTGGGGTTGGGGGGTGACTGTAGTAGTAGTGGTGGTGGTGCTGCTGCTGCTGCTGCTGCCGCTGCCGGTAGCAACGCATCGGCACAGCCGCGGCTGAGCTCCGAAGGAGCGTCGAGGCTGTTACAGTTTGTAATTAGATACATCAATCAAGTTAATGAGTTTTTGGCGGTGGTGGCCGCGCGCGCTGCGCCGTGGTGCAGTCATCCAAGCAAGCGGGAAGCGGCAGGAGCAGCAGCCGTAACAGCAGCAGCACCAGCAGAAGAAGCAGCGTCACCGCGGAACTTCCGCAGTCAAACACGCGCGCAGCAGGGAGATGGACGAGAGGATACAAGGAGGATCGACGCAAGACAGAAGGGAGACCCGTAGGAAAACACAAGGAAGCAGAACAACGCCTTTCTCTCGAATGTCCCAGCAGGTTCGCTTCGTTCCTCTTGTTCCCGAGTTCGTAAGGAAGGCTCTTGACAATACTTGTAAAAAGGCGCGGCGAGCAAACGGCCCCGAGTCTGGCGCTAAAGGTGGCCACACCGTGATTCGGCGCCCGCCTTCGTCACTAGCAGACCAGCATGTGACCGTGACGGTAGTGGTGGTGGTGGTGGTGGTGGCGACGATGATGATGAGATGGTGCCCACTGGCTGTTGAGCATCCAACAATCGTTTGGTATACAAGACAAGCGGTACCAGCATCAGCAGCAGCGGCGGCGGCAGCTTCAACAAAATCAGCGCCAGCCTTAAATGAGTACGAAATGGCATGAGAATCAGTGTACTCGTCCGAGTATACCAATGAGGTACCAGAAGAGGACGAAGTAGGACGACGATTTGGAAACATGGGGGGGGGGGGAGGGGGCGGGGACAGAATAAAGGATGGAGAGGACAGGAGGGGAAAGAGAGGGGCAGCAGATTTGATAAATGCGAATAAAAATGCCGCCACCAGCGGCGGGTGTCGTAGCGAGATGTCACTCGCCGATGTTCGCCAACGGACACAGTCAGTCTCCGGCGGCATTCGCGGGCGCAAGTAGTGAGTGGCGCGGGAGCTCGAGGCCTACTAGGCGTTAAGCGGAGACCAACCACGGTCGCCCTTGAAATATGTACGACTACCACTACTACTACTACTACGACTATTACTACCGCTATACGTACAGTGATTGCGGGCTTCACTCCATTGTGCTCTATACCGTGGCTGTTCGGCTCAGCCGCTTCGCAAGCATGCCGAGTGTATGCAACACATGTCGATGATGTCGTGGCCTATGTTGTTGTTAATGCTGCTGCTGTTGCTACTGTTGTTGTTGTTGTTGTTGCCGTTGCCATCGTCTTCATCCCTGCTGCTGCTGCTGCTGCCGCCGCCGTCGTCGTATATGATTTGTGGTCCGCCAAGGCGCTGCTGGTCGTTGTTCGAGAGGCGGAAAGTCGTCCGCACCCGTGTCCTCGATAGGCAGCGCGCCTGCCTTCACTACATACGCTTGTTTTCTTGTTCTCCTAGAGCGATGTTGCGCTCGTACGCTTGGTCGCTCGATCTGTCTATCCTTTAGCCCTCGCTTCATCTCTCTCTCTCTCTCTCTATCTCTATCTCCCTCCTTCTCTTCATCTTTTGCGACTCCCTCGGTCGCTTGCGTACAAGCCTGACCAGCCATCCGTGGAGTAAGCAATATTTCCGACATTTTTGCCAACCGCCATATCATCACCATCTCTGCGTATGACATCGCACCAATTAGAAACAACTTGCAGCAACAGCAGCTTCTGCTGCTGCTGCAGCAGCGAGAGCGAGCGAGCGAGCGCACCACGGATCTGTGGCAATGCCTAGCAGTGGCCGATGATGGCTTCCCTAAAAATCCATACAGCTATATATATATATATATATAAACGAGCACATCAGCAAGAGACTCTTCATATCGCACGCTAGGGACAGCTTGCATTGCCCGACAATTAGGTTATATATATATATATATATATATATATATATACATATATATATATATATCTGGTACGCAGCAACAAGAACAATAAATCGTAGTACCAACGACATTGTCAATGACCACGTTTAGGGCGTACATAGAAGCCTTCTAACAAGTCTGTTGGCAATGCATCGAAATCCCAGTATGTTTCGCTACTAATTTCGCTCTCACTGGGCGCACTGCAGCGTACGGGTCCGTAATTTCAGCAAAATACTGACTCTCTACTGACTTCTGTCCACCAATAATGCGAGAAGAAACCTCAGACAATATAGTAGTAGTAGTAGTAGTAGTAGTAAAGCATGTGTGATTTAGCATTAAAGATTGTATTGTTCGCATTTGCCTCTGATATCAAACTCACACACGCAACGTTGGTTGAAGTCATTTAGCATTACGTTGAAGACTAAGCACGTCCGACACAACAAACACCTTGGTTTTCCTAATGCCCTGATAGTATGCAAATCGCGTAGACCCGCCAAGCGTATTTCCGTGCTTAAATGGCATGTATTGCAAAGTAGCAGCGTATTACGCCACTAATCACAGCAGATAATAAGCTAGGCGGTAAATGTATTTGCTATTCGGTTTGAATGGTTGGAAACCATTCTTCTGGCATAAACGGATCGTTGTCGCTGGCAGACCCTTTCAAGCCCTTAAATCGACCACCGACGCCGCAAAAGAATATATACGTATATGTATATACACCTTTAGAACGGCGAAGGAAGACTAGAAGAAAAAGCAGAATGGCGATACGGCGCACTAAACACGAGTCGACCATATATCGACCACAGAGTCCGACACTCGGCGGTGGTGCTCTCCCGGCGGCGGGTGGTGGGACTTCCTCTCATGAAAGTACAATTACCACCCACATTAATGACTGTTAACGATAACAGCGGCGACCACTTATACGCACTCGCTTGCGCCAAGGGGCACACGCCTGAAAGTCAACCAGAGAAAGAGGTGGAGGACGAAGAAAAAGAGAAAAAGGGGATAATGTCTGGTGGTGCCCTCCCCCCCCACCCCCACTTGTTCTCGTTCTCTTAAACAAGGGGATATCTTAGCGGCGCAGGCGCGCGCCATAAGAATCATATTAGTCTATTATGGTAAAGCCCATTCGTTACTCGCTCGGCGTACCGCCAGGCTGTAAAGCAGGTCGCGCGCGGTGCTGCTATCAGCGGAAGCAAGCTTTAGACCAAGGTGTTCGTTGGTTCGTTTGTTGGTTCGTTCGTCCGTCCGTCCGACCGTCCGTCCGTGCAGACTACTAGCTGGCTATGGAACTCGACTAGACACAGCGGGGCAGGTGCAGTGAAACAAATATTCATACTCCTAACTAACATAACGCATCGCTGGGTCCAGCCCTGCAGCTCCCGCAAGCGACGACAACAGCAAGAACAACAACAACAGCAGCAAGAACAACAATAAGGACAACAGCACCATAACAAAAAAGATAAGATTAATAGCCTTAGTTGGTCTCAAGACCGCGTAAGTTCGTTCCAGCAGCAGCAGCAGTACCACCTACTCTATTCTACCTACGCTCACTCCCGCGCCTCGCGGCCAGACTCGATGCGCCGAAGCATATTTGATTGGCGTGGCCGTACCGCCGATACCGTAAAGGCACCATCAGGCACTGTTCAATCCTACCCTGGCGCAAAGAAATTGTCCTTCCCGGCTGGCAGAATAAGCGTGCCAGACAGAGCACCCATGTCCCATCGGTAAGGGTCCGCTTACACACGTCAAGGGATGAAATTCGTGCCGGGCATGCATCGAGAACATTTGCAGCCAACGAGCTGCTGCTGGTGCTGCTCATCCCGCGTGAAGGCCGGCGTGAAGTCACTCGGTCGGTGGTATATGTGTTTGTGCTTCAGCTCGGCCAGTGCGCTAATCCTTTATATAGCGCGAAAGGCACGAACTCTCCAATTAAATTGCGCACCCACCCTCCCTAACCCCACCCTTGCCCAGGCTTCACGCCAATTGCTGAGTTAGCTAGCTGTAAGCATGGGTACAAGCGCACAAAGGAACAAACAGCAGACTTGCTTGCTATAAAATATCTAATAGCTGTAAAAACAAACCAAGCACACCACAAAATTGTGTGAAATCCACTTCGGCAACCATGACTGACTATGTGAAACACTGGGCCTGCTAGCCAAAGGTCAATTTGAGAATGGGTCAGAATATGCTTTCATGCTAGCTAAGCAATATATACATATATGCCTATGCCTATGCTTATATATATATATATATATATATATAGGCTCTGGAAAATGCTACAATTACTAAAATGCAGACGCTAGACAAATTGGCAAAGTTAGCTAGGTAGGGGTTATCTTCATCTCAGGGATTTACGCTAGTGATCGCAGAGGCGTGACTGGTGCAAAATTAAACGCGTTTTAGACAACAACAAAAAAAAACGAAACAACTGCATGGGAAGAGGCAAACTGATACTTGCTCACTCCGTAGGCCGCTTGCCACCCAACAGCAGCCTGACTCGAGCCAGCAAGTTTTTGGCAGCATGCACTTCTAGCTTCGGGTAGATCTAAGCCACGAATGCACGCATCACCTACGCTCATATCAGTCTCGTACAGGAGCGCTGAGTGTGGCTGAACATCCACCCTGGAGACCGCCAGACGATACAAGGACTACTACTGCTACTACTGCCACTGCTACGGCTACTTTACAACGGATCAGATCCTACTGCACTCCTCTACATACGACCTCTGTAAAAAGCAGAACGAACGAAGGCAAGCAAGCAGGCAGTCAGTCAGTCCGTCCGTTGGTCGGTCGGTCGCCTTCTGCCCCGCAGCACAGGAGTGTAAGGAGACTGCTGGATAAGGGCCGGGTTGGACGTAGCGACAGGGGTCTGGTGTTTGCAGCAAGAAAGACGCGTTACGCGTTACGAGGTTTAGAGCGACTAACGTCTGACCACTGACGTTTTCGCTGTCTTGAGCTACTACGTCAGCTTGCCGCCAAAGATTTCCCAGGTGATTCAGGCGGCTGGAGAACGACGACGACGACGAGGAGCAGGCTAGACTAGTAGAAAGCTCTCTTTTGGACAGTGCCCCAGGATGGGCGCGGTGCGAGGACCGGCAGTTCCTCTACTCGACGGCTGCAGTCTGCCCATCCCGCCATCCTGCGTCCTGTGTGCGAGTGGATCGCTTCTCGTCCACTTACATCGCCGCCGGACGAGCGGGACGTCGAGGGCTTCGTCGGAAGGCCGCTGGCCAGCGGAAAAAGCCAGTCAAAACGAGAAAATGGGTTCTCGGCTTCGCCTTTTAATCATCTCGAAGAGCCACTGCTGGCCGGGCAGTACACGGACAGCGGAGATACGCCTGCCGGTGGATCTCGCGGATAAGATGGACGAATAATAGATGACCTCTGGGATAGCTGCGACCATTCTCCCGGCATCCGTCCAAGTAAATGTTCGGTGGTGCCCTCTTCTTGGCCGACCACATACCCCGACGTACGTATCACACACACAGACACACACATACACACGCCCGCACACAAATACACCCAGAATTGAATCGCCTTCACAGCCGCTCGGGACTTCAGCTGCCCCGCCGCCTCTCATCTCGAACTATATTAAACATTTCCAGAGGTCTTGGCATCCCCGACGCTCGCGCCCAGGCTTGCTCTGTCCTGCATTCAACCCCCCCCCCCACCCCCTAGAAGCTTCATTCCCACCCATGAGTAAGTATAGCCTATCATCGCAAGCAGTCGGCCAATTGAGCGAAAGACGTTACGCAAAGCGAGCCAGGACTCTCGGCTCTCGGCAGCACCAGCGCTTTAATCTAATGTAAACTTGGGCCTGGGTACTCGCAAATCATCAATGCTGAGCGCTAGTGCCACGATAAGAAGAATGAACGAAGTCACTACGACGTGGTGTTAAGCGGCTACACAAATACGTCTGCTTTTTGTGGCCGCTTAACATCACGTTTAACACCATACAAGGGCAGGAAGATGTATATCTTTATGCAGACATATTTGCAGCTCGATCGGCTCGTTCTATCATGACAACCAATTGCAGTAATAATGCTGGTGGGCATCACCTGCATGATCGAAATGCTAAGTTGTTCGCCGTCACCACTATCATTATCTAGCCAGTACAGTTTCAATGGTTGCTACACATGCTGGCACGTTTAAACCGGCCCAAAAAAAATCACTGCACTAACGAGCTTTTCGAAAGACTACAAAGGGCAACAGTTGAGTGTTATTATTCAGCCAACTCGTGCAGTGTACTTCGCGAGGCCGCCGAACATAAAAGCTGAGCGACATAGCGTGATCCGATTTCGGCCCGTCTGCCGATTCTTCCTTCGATGAATAGACGCAGATCGAGTTAATAGGAATCCAGACGCGAGTCACAAAGCCACTGAGGAAGGAGTGACTGATTTGGTCCGCCGACATGGCTGCTACATTTCTGCTGCTGCTGCTGCTACTGCCGCTTCTTATTTTTCTTCTATGTACAAATGGCTAATTCTGATCTGGTCTGCTGCCACCGCCTGTTCGACATACAAATGGCCAATTTTAACTCCCACTGCCTTCTACCACAACTATCACCAACACCACGACGACGACGACAACGACGACGACCGCCATCTCCATACAGAGCGTGCTCACCCCACAGTAGTCTCAAATGCGACGTTAAGCCCCGACGAACCACTTCTCTCGTCGTGCGACTCTTCGAACCAACTCAAGTGACGACGACGATTCAAGTGACTTTCAATGCAATCTCGTTCACTTGATCGCCTACACGAGCCATTTCGGGCCGCCGGTGCCGCCGGTGCCGCCACCGTCGACTGTGGGGGCGAAGTGAGAACGAAGAATGAACGAGTTAAGTGTGGTTCTTCTTCCCTGTCGTCGGCTCGACGCATGACACGACTGCAGCATAAAGCGGACAGGGAAAGCTCAAATCACTAAAGTGCTGGTAGTGTCTCGACAAAATCGAAAGATCACGGCGTCGAGCCAATCCGCCATCAGCACTAGGCGTATGACGTCGTTGGCCACAAAACCCCGTACCCCAACATCCCCCTTCCCCCCCCCCCAACATTGCTCCTAATACTACGCCCCGACAAAGAGCAGACGGGCAGGGGCACGACCGATTGCCAAATGGGCTGGCTTCTCGCGGTACACTGGGCTATAGCAGAATCAGCAGCAGACGCTATCCATCCAGAGAATTCACAGATCGACGACAACACCAGCCATTGCCAGCCAACCAGCCAGGCAGCCAGCCGCAATAGCATCGAGTCGTCACACGTACGACCAACCACCAACGCGTGCACATAGTGACGTGAGATTGGCCTTCCTGGAACGGAGCAACGAAGGAAAGCTGAGGAAACCAGCTGCGGCTCTCCTCCCTTGTTGTTGTTGTTGGCCCGGACCAGTTCGGTTGCGTCCGACTGTGATGCGCACGCTAGCCGTGACGTCTGTTCCCTAGGACGTTGTTATTGTTCGGTATTGATAAACAAAATGGCTCAGTTGCGTGAGCTGATCGTGGCGTGACCACCTTCTTCCTTGCCATCTAGCCCCAGACCGCCCCCCCATGTCCTTCAGGCCCTCCCTCCACCCCCCAGAAGGCGGCATCAGTACGGCCTCAGAGGCAAGCGATCGAAACGCCGCATGACCCACTCCCAAAATATCAGGCCTTCCTATCGGTCCGGACCGATTCCCTTTTCCCAGGTAAACCTCGAGGGGAGGCTTCGTTCCCAATCGAGCAGTACAGTCCGACCAAGCAAACTCAACGTACGCTCTATCTCTATCCATGTCTACCAGGCGTCCCCGCCTTGTCGTATGCACGAAGGAGGTGTTCTCCTAAATTTCCCACAGGTAAGGAAGATCTGCGCGCAACCCCGAAGGAGTTGTTCCTTGCAGCCTCAGAAAAATTCCATCTTTAGGCATCGTCTTGCTTTATTCTGCTCGCGCTTCGACCAGTGCTATTCCTTAGTACTACTACTGCTACTACTATTACTTCTGCTTCCATGCCAGCTACTACATAAAGCTGATGTTTCACATCTCCAGCAAAGTCAGACTCGCCACCGACTGCGCTTGAAACGTCGATAGCCAACTCATAATTTGATCGCGTCCATCGTGTCCGCAAAGTTGTGAGTTAATAATAGCAGTTTCTCGATTCGCCAAAGTTCAGCCAGCTGGTTGGTTTGCGCGTTTATTAGTGGTTGCCATCCTTTTGGTCCTCGTGGCATGACGATACACGATATGGCGCTAGCCCGAGTCTATCCCGATATCATCCTGCGTCCTGCAGCTAGCTGTCTGCTCTATTAGGTCTGTAATTAATTAACTCACGTACGATCCGGTCAAGTCGCGAACATGGATGATCTAGCGTGAATCAAAAGTCAGTCGATCCGTTAGTCAGCAAGTTTCGGTCAGTCTGCCGGCCGCAGGCAGCCAGGTAGTCTGGACACTCCGGCCGGTATTGCAGCGAAATCCTACTATAATCTGTCCCGGTGCCAAAAACAGGCATGAATGGATGGCATAAGGAATGCGAACAAGGAACACGGTTTCATCACAACAAAACGATAGTGCACACACAGCATACCGCCGGGTCGATCTCTCGAACAACAAACAGAACAGTCTCGCGAGTCTCGGCTTGTTGTTTTGCTCGCAGGCAACGTTCGTCCCTTTTAGCAGTTCGTTCCTCTTCGAGAAACGAAGCTTTGGCTACGAACTTTCCATCAAATCTCGTCGAGCCTAATACTACTACTACTACGACTACTACTTCAGTGCAACACTGACAACGATGACGACGTGCGATATTCGTCACCGCATCTACACAGCGAACGAGAAGAAGCGTGCCTTCGCGTGCGTGCCTTCGAAGCGTGAACAGCAGTCTCCAAGGTGCTTAGCCCTGCTGCAACTGCTGCTGCTGCTGCAGCTGCAGCAGCCTGGGGACCCCGGCTGCCTTGTGTGCCCTATCACAGCGGAACATTCAAAAAACAAAGCTCTACATAAAATCCCTCCCTGGGAGAACCACTACTACCGGCTTCACCTGCTACCCGCGTTGTTGTTGTTGCGGCTGCTGCTGCTGCTTCTCCTTCTCCTTCTCCTACTGCTAAAGCTCGTTCAGAGCCGAAGCTTCTCTAGTCTTGTTTCTCACGTGGGGGACCGCTGCCGCGTATCGTTGTTGTTGTTGTTGTTGTTGTTGTTGCTGTTTTTGTTGTTGTTGCTGCTGTTGCTGCTTCACCTCGTTGTTTGTGCACTGGCCACCGCACAGCAAATGTGCGAGACGACAGCGCCTTATTCATTCACTCACTCACTTGATAGCGTGCATTGCACGTGCAGGCGTAAAAGTGTAAGCGAACCAGTGCTAGTAGACGTCTCTCTCCCCCCTCTCCCCTTTTCTCTCTCTCTCTCTCTCCCTATATATACGTTGCGTTGACTATGTATATACTTATATGTCTCGGTGTGTGTGTGTGTGTGTGTGTCTATGTATTCATGCATACATACGTATGCGTGTCTGTATCTATGAGTGTATGAATGTGAACGTATATATATATATATATATATATATGTGCGTCGGTGCGCGTGCATGCGGTACAAAGTAATGTCTGTGCGTACAAGAAGATGATGACGCGTTCTTGATGGCTCCCTTGTGGCTTATTTTGGATAGCAGCACTCGCCGAAGAAGCTCTCGCGGCAGAAGCGTGCGTACAGCCGACTGAGACTCGCTCGCGGCGCTGCTTGCTCCGCGTTGCAAAACGTCTCCCCGTAGTGTTCAAGTTCAACAATCCTGAAGCAGCTGAGTGAGACCAACGAATTTAATCTCTGCCTGGTTGGTCACTTTAGCGGCTTCGGTCGGCGAAAAACGAACGGGTCGTTGTTGCTGGCCGCGGAAAAGCTGCCCCCGAATACAGTGGGCGAATAGCCATCGCCGGTGGCGGTGGCGGCGGCGGCGTTCGCTGACATCGGATTGGATTCGAATCCCGCACCCGACGCGCACGGTCGAACTGTGCAGTGCCAAGGATGTAGATTTTTCGTCAAACATTTGCTCACTGTCACCACAGGCCAGCCACAATCAGGTTCCAGACAGGTGAAGGAAAGGGGCGGGGGCAGAGGGTGGTGGCGGGAGCAGAAGGGTGGGGGCGAGTGACTGCAAAGGGCTGCAAACAGTTTGTCGTGACGAGCGGCTGGCAGCCTTGTTAGCGGCGGGTCGCCGGCGTATGGCCGCTGGCGCCGCCCGACGCTTCGAAGCTGTCGGCCAAACGAATCGAAAATTTATCAGCCCAGCGTGTCTAATTTGAAAGTTAAACCTAGCTAGATGTCTCTCCCGCTCAATCTCTCCCGCTCTATCTCTCTTCCGCGCTCTCTCTTCCCCCGCTCTCTCTGTCTCTCTGTCTCTGTTCGTCGTCTCTGCCCCTGAGTCCGTGTTCGCCGTTATCGGCCGTTTAACTGGCGGCGCCGTACTTCAACAACGGGCCGCCTGCCTTGACGGCCGGGCTGGCCTGGCGTCTGGTGGCCGACCGCCGACCGCATTGTAGCACGAAGCGCACCAGTCGAAGACGAGCTCGATAAAGGAAGAAGAAAGCCCACGTGATGGCAGATACGTACGTGGGTGAGGGGGGGGGGGGGGTGGGGGTGGGGGCAAGAAGATGAGAGCAAACAGAATCGCCAACGTCACCAGCCGTCGGCGGTGAAGTGGTGACAGCGCAGGTGATCCCAGCGCGTTTCCAAAGACCGTCTCTCTCTGTACTGAGAACGCAGGCGGCCCCGATGCAGCCCATCGAACAAACCTCTTCGAACCTCAACCGAACGGAGATGGACAAAATGCCTCATACTTTTCTCGACGGACAGCGCCGTCCGTTCAATCGCTCACTCACTAACTACTACTACGACTACCAGTACTGGCTCAAGATATGTTTGCTAACCTGGCGTAAAGAAAGCGAATAACACAAGGGCGTTGCGTTCGTAAGATGAGAAACTGACGAGAGAGACATGGAGCACGACGGAGGTTAAGAGAGGCAAGTATGAAGGGATAGATTGAAAGAAAAATCGAGAGGCAAAGAACAAGATGGGCGAGGAGCAAATGTCCCATAGAGTGCCTATACGTCGTCGGCGTCGTCAACAACAACAGCAACAACAACAACGACAACGAGAAGCATTCGACAAGCGGGTATTTAATTAAAGGAATTCCTGAAGGGCTCGCCATCTCGGTAATGTTAATCACACTTCCTTTAATATCAACCCACAGTGCCCACCTCGCCATTCTGACAGGCAGCCCATGGCCGCCTGACCGCTTGCTTGCTCGCTCGCTCGCCCGCTTTCCCAGTAAAGAAGACCAAGACCCTCACCCCCACCTATCCCTCCAGCAGCAGCAGCAGCAGGAGAAATCCAACAGCGATAGCCTGACCACCTTCTTGCTTTGGCTTCGCATGCCTTCCCTTCCATATCCTCCAGCTGTTTATCCCGCTGACCACCCCAAACGGTGGGCGATTCCCCATCACGGCGGCGGCAGCAGCAGCAACGGAACCAGCAGAACCAGCACGTCCCAAATCTCTTGGCAAATGACGAGGTCTCCTTTTCTGCGTTCTCGATCGCTCTCCTCCTCCTCCTCTCTCTATCTCTCTTTTTTCGATCCCTTGCGTAGCTCGATTGCAGCTTCTCTGACAGCTGCGAACACGGCAGGCGGGCGACATCGCGGCACACAAATAAAGGGTCAGTTGACGACGACCAACACCGAGTCCAGGACGACAGCGCTATCGCGGGGCCAAGACGACAACCAGGAACGACGCTGTAGCGGCGGCAGCAGTAGCCGCCGCAGCAGCAGCGGAGGCTGGAAAACACCAGCGCCGATGTGAGCAGCGCCGAAAGGCGTGAGAGAGAAAGGTGCAAAGCCAATGGGGCCTTCTTCTGCCTGCCTCATCGTCACCGTTCGTTTTCGTCGACGACATTCAATGAGAGCAAAATTGGTTTTTCGTTCGCATGCTGCACACCTGGCCACCAGCCGCACCGCCATCACGAAACGACCACACGGCACCACCGTCCAGTCCAGTCCAAAGGTATGGCCGCCGAGCGTCGACAATCGTGGTCACCACCAACACCACTGCCACCACCTGATAACTTGACGGACGGCGATGCAATATTCATGCCTAACGAACGGTACAAGATCGCGTTCACTAAATTAAAAAAAAAATATATATATATGAATATATATATATATATATATATATATTATAATATATATATATATATATATATATATATATATATATATATATATATATATATATATATATATATATATATATTTATTTATAAATATATATAATGGATTCGAAGCAGTAAAGTTCAGAATTTCAGAACAAACCAAACTGCGCGTAGGGTAAAACGAATGTGCCGTGACGGAGATAAAAACGAAGACGAAAGAACCGACAAGAATTGAATTGCAAAGACGTAGAAGATCAAAGCGATCCAAAGAAAAGACCGAGTGAGCAGAAGTTACTGCTGTCATCTACAAAATCGAGCCTCCCCGTGGCAAACCTTAGCCATCCGTATGATGTTTCTTCATTGTTGAACTTTCGGGCAGATAAGAGATTTTAATTTCCGTGTCTGTCTGTGATGGCGATGTGGCGAAGCCAGCGATCGACGGCGAGGGTGGCAGATATGCTCGGCGCGAATCCTGTCACCGCGATCCGCTTCCGGTATAATAAAGAGTAATGCTAAAAGGTTAGATTAGCTCTACAATAACAGCGAATGAAGCCAGATGAATAGAACTGCCAATAACACTATTTGCGAATACGATTTTCTACCAGTACGAATAAAAAAGCTAAGGATAGTGGTCTGAAGACATTGTATTTGTCCATAGAAAAGAGATAATACACCTTTGACAATGATAGGTGTCTTGAATATTTCAGCAAATACCCCCGTTTTGTAAAGATAGTGGGGGGGGGGGGGGATGGTATGCTTAAGAACGGAACGTTACTATTGCCAACATCACAAGCGGAAAATGTTATCTCGGATAGCTGCTTGTGTATACTAGATGGACATGTTTTTTCTTTTTCTTCACTCTTTTTTAGGCTGAAAACTGAACAATTCTGAAAATGTCGGAGCTGCTTGCGTCATATTTCATCTTCTTATAAGTGTGACGATGTACGCACCTATCGTATGCATTGCTCAGCTCTAAGACGTTATATATATATATATATATATATATATATAAGCTCTAAGACGTTACATATATATCGTTTGTTAAATATTTGGTTTCGACATACATGGGATTATGTACATCTGCTAAAAATTCGTGTCCCAAGGCAAGCTCTAGCATGACATGAGCCCTATGATTTCATCCTTGAACAAATTTTCTAGTTGGAAATTAGCTTTACTATGGAGATCCCTGTGTTAGCTCTATTGTATATATATATATATATATATATATATATATATACAAATATGAGTATGTATGCACTGCTGCTATTAATCAACATTTGAGACACCTATAACATGACCACGAGTACGGTCGCCGGAGCGCCTGCGAGGAGACACGGGGGGACACGGTATCCCCGTTCAGTTGCTCCGTCTACAGGTAAAGCCATTTGGTAGGACCACCGTTGTTGTTGTCGTTCGTCGTCGTTTCTCTGAGCTGGCCTCCTGGAGGTGCGTAGGGATGCAGCACTTCGCTGCGCCGAGCGAATCTCCAAGCGTGTAAATATGTTATGACAACGACACCGACATATTTCATCGCTGAGCGTCGAACCTCGCCGATGGCTGGCGGAGGCGGCCGTCGTGGTGGTGGTGGTGGTTCACTAGCGCCTCGCTGCTGCTGACTCTCTGGGACGCACTATCTATCCATCCACTGCTCCCTTCGAGCCTCCATACCTCTAACCTCACATCCCACCCAACAACGTCAGCCGGCCCCTCTGACAATCTCACTCAACCAACAACGAGCAGCGCCAAATCCTCGTTCTTTGGTAGTCTTCGTCATCGTCGTCGTCGTTCTGAGCCCCCCCCCCCCCCCCCCCCCCGTCCCCACCCCCCGAACTCGTCGCCAGTTCTGAACCCCGTGAAGCCGCGAATCACCCCCAACGTCTCGCTTCCCCCTTCTCACTCGTATTCCTTCCCTCACCCCCTTCGCCTACCCCCACCCACCACCGCCGGCACCTCCTTGTCCTTCACTTCGAAGGCTTCTGGCAGCCGTTCGCATTTCGCAGAGACCTGAATGCGTAGGTTGCTGCTTGCTACTCTGCCGGCCTTTCTGTACTGTTTCCTCGCTTACTGTGAAGCGTCGGATGCTTCCATGCTGGCTGCGTGTTTCGCTTGTACTGCTGTTCCTGTTGCTGCTGAAGCATCATCTTGGCTTTCCTGCTCTTGTTTCTTGGCATGCATGACATGGCCGGCCAACCAACCAATACCCTCCTTCGCCTCTGACCGGCTAATCAGTTGATCGGAGAACGGCGGCCATCCTTGCAGGCCAACCTCCCCCCCAACCTCTGCCCGTCATCCATCCCCACTTCCACCCGCCCCCTACCAACATTTCTTTCTCCATCACTAGGAGGGAAGAAATAGTGTTGCTCCGCAATTCCACCATGGCAACGAAAGAGCAATGGGGCAGAGATCGCAGGCCAGTGCCAGCCAAGCTGATGATATAACAGCAACAACAGGAGTAATGAATGAACGAATGAATGAATAAACGAGCGACCGAATCGACCGGCAGCCACATAGCGACAACGGCCAATCTATCGTAACGCCATGCCGCCGCCGTTGTTGTTTTGACGCGCTGCAACATCCTCGATTCTTTGTGTTGTCTGTGCACACGCGTGGTGCCCAATTTCGCTTTTTGTCAGTCGTGTAGTCAGCACCGATCGCACCAAACACCTCTCCAAAAGGAAACGTCATCTTAAGCATGAGACAAGAAGGGGCAGAGTAATCTCTCTCTCTCTTAAGAGAGAGAGAGAGAGAGATTACTCTGCTAGGAAGAGAGCTAGGAAGAAAAACAACGGGAGAGAGAGCGAGAAGACTAACCAGTATCAATCGCCATTTAGGTTGTGCACGACGGCAACAGTAGCAAAAGCACGTACATGCAGGATCAACCGTCGTCAAGGAGTAGCTGCTGCTACTAACTAAAGTTTTCGGGCTGAGCCTTAGCCAAGATCTGACGTTCAGTGAACCGTTTTTCACATTGCTTCATAGACGGACTACCCCCATAAATAGAAATCGGTGCAACGGTGGGGCTCGAACCCGCGCACCTCCTATGTGTCGTCTCCTCTGGTCGCGAGCCACAGACGAATGCACCACACCACTGGGCTGCTGTTGCTACTACTACTACTACTACTACTACTACTGAACAGCCGCTGTGTCGTGCACGTCTGTCGTGCATATTCGTACTGTGCACCTGACGGCAGTCAATTAAATCGTCGTGATTAATAATGTAATAGTTGTTGTTGTTGTTGTCGTCGTCGTCGCCACCATAACTACTACCATCATTGTTAAGGTCATCGTGGTGGGCCCGCGCCGGCGCACACTTTGTTAGCCTCGTTCGCCGTCCTCGGGTGCTGTCGTTGTCACCGTCGTAGTCGGCGGCGCAGGCAGGCGACTCAAGGAAAGATCGACAGAGACGGTTGCGACAATACGACAACGTGTTGTAGCTATCAGGCCATTGCCAGTTCTGACCAAGGCAATAATGCAGCACAATGCAGCGATTGCGATTGATTGCCTTGCTTGCATCATTGCGTCGCGTCGCAAATTCGTCGTCGGTCTTCTGTGTGTCTTCGAGACAGCATGTTATGGTGGCAGGGGCGCAGCAGAAGTGACCACCACGATGTGTGGTGGTAGTAGTAGTAGTAGTAGTAGTCGTAGTAACTAACCGTCGTGGTGGTGAGTCGTCCGTAAGCTATTACACGAGTAGTCTGAGCGGATTAGGTAGGCGCTAGTAGTCGTCCGGCGTGTTGTCGGTCGTCGTTGGACTGACTGGATGATGTTGATCTCGCGGCTGACTCAGACGCGACCAAGTTTTCGCTTCTCCCCCAGAGCCCCAATCGCTACCCCTCACCTCCACCCCCGTCCGCCCTTCTGATCTTCATCTGTGCGGCGGTCGGTCGGTCGGTCGGTTGCTCGGCCGTCGCCACCACAGACTCGCACGCTCCATACGACACCTGGGCCGGTTTGAGCGACTGAGCCAGCTAGCCAGTCTGGAACTGTTGAGCGACAAAATATGAAATATGGCCCCCCGACCCCCTTCGCGCGTATCCCTTCGCGCACATGCATATACATATATGTATATGTATGTTCGTGTGTGTGTGTGTGTCTGCCTATATGGCTTCAGATAAGCTGGCGTCCGCTTCCAATCCATTGTTACGCTGCCTGTCTGCCTTACAACAACGCTTGCCGATCTGCTGGCTTACGATACGCTGGCCACGAAGTATCGCACATCGACTAGGCTAGACTGTGTGGACTAGAACGAAAGAGTCTTCACGGCCATAACTGGCAGCCGGCACTACTGCCAGAGAGCAGAGCTTGTGCGCCGCCAACAAGCAAGGCGGCGCTACGAACCAATGCACTGGTTCAGAATAACTAATGCGCTCGAACGTGCTTCTCCCTACGCATTTTAACAAATATATATATATATATATATATATATACGTATATATATATATATATATATATATATATATATATATATATATATATATACACATAGATATATAAATATATATATATATATATATATATATATATATATATATACATAGATATATAAATATATATATATATATATATATATATATACATAAATATATAAATATACATATATATATATATATATATATATATATATATATATGCTTGTAATGTGCAAATACATTTGCACTTTCCTCGTCGATACAAGAGAGATGTTGGGTAATTTCTAAGAAAGGAAAATGCCTACGTTTGCAATCACTGTTAAAGCTAATAAGACATATATATATATATATATATATATATATATATATATATTGATTCAGGATGTATGTTAAAGCAGAGGCCTTCCTAGACGCTAGATAGAAGGGCTTCCTAGACGCTTTTAGCGGAACAGCGCAATATCAGTACGTCGTAATTACCTGGAAGAAATGCAAAAAGAAAAACGTTAGTATAAGAACACTGCAGGGTAATGATAGCTGAATTGACGCTTGGATCCCGTTTTTGTGTCTTCAATTTTACATTTATAAAACAAGATAACTCAGTCTGGCATCCATGTAAATGCACGTACATCAGCCGCAATCAGTGCCAGCTAGTAAGTTAACTATTTGGTAGGCCCAGTCATATATATATGTATATATATATATATATATATATATATATATATATATATATATATATATATATATATATATATATATATATGAACTTTTTCGGGCTGACCTTCAGCCAAGATTTAACGGATAAAACAAAAAAATCATATCCCGTACTTATACCCCGTGGTATATGTATAACACTGCACGATCTAAAAACTCGCATATTTCAAATCCTACGATAACAGAAACAACAACAATGGCAACAACAACAACAACAACAGGAAAATAAAAATTCATAGTTAGCCATAATCAGTTCAGTCTCTTAACTGCGATGCTGCAAACGCAGTCAGTTAGTGCAAAAAATCTGCCGGCCGGCATGCCGGTCGATGGCGATCGTTTCGAAAATTGGCGGTATTTTGATCGGTGGTCGCGACGACGACGCCTCGCGGAAAAAATGCTGGCCCAGTAAGCGGTGCCCTCCAGTGGGCAAAGAGCAAATCTGGGTCGAAGGGCGCCATTTCCGAACGCTCTTCAAACCATCCGTCGCCGTCGTCGTCGTCGAGAGTGTCGAGAGGCCGGTTTGTCTGTGTATCATCTCTCTGCCAGTTGGTTGCTTGCTTGGTTGGTTGGTTGGATGGTTCATATGTCCGTCGGCCACTGTTCGCGCCGTCGGCTGCTTCTTCTCCACTTGAATCTGCTGCTGCTGCTGCTGCTGTTGTTGCTGCTGCTGTTACTGCTACTACTGTCAAAGGCCGCGACCGGCGCCGTTTGCGAGGAGGGCGCACACCCGGCCCTCGCCTTCAACCGCCCGAAGAGTGCCTAATGCTATCACTACGACGGGCATGGCCGTCATCGTGGCAACTATCGGCAACTACATCGCCCCTATCAGCAAGCACCCCCAGCCTCATAACCTCCACCACCACCACCACCATCACCGTAATTACCGCAGCGGCGACCAACCAAAAGCAGTATTCAGCGGCATGCTAGAGCCACGTTGCCAACGCCGCAGCTGCTGCTGTTGTCGTCGTCGTCGTCCTAGCAGGCACCGTGGCTGGTCGACACACAGAGTAAAGGAGAAGGGAACTCAAGATTCAGTGCTATTTGTACCGCCTTTGCGCCAATACACCCCCTCCCCCCGCGCTCGTCTTCTGCCCTCCCCGAAGCCCCGAAGCGCCTGGCCGGCGGTACTCCAGTTCATCATCAACCTCTTCTGCTATTCGATAACAGCCGTATCAGCAACAGCATCATGATCATCATCAGCATCATCATCGACGACGACCTTCAACGGCTTACCAGCTAGACTTCGAGGGCAACCAGAAAACGGGGGGAACAAAGAGAGCTCGTTAATCGCCATAACGATCTTAATCGTGTGAGCGTTTAGTTCGACTCTACGACGATATCGACCACGGGTCAACGTCGAAGTCGGTGTCGTTGCCGCCGCCGACGATGGCGTCACGGCAGAACAAACAGAACAAAAACCAAAATATGATCGACGTGGACAACCACACCGTGTTATGAACAAAAAAAAATTGCACAACGACGCAGGACCACAGAACAGAAGAGAGCGCATTTTGCTTCATTGTTGTTTTTGTGGAAGCGGTGTGGAGAAGGCCCCGATGTATACTGGGGGACGGACATCTGGGAAGTGGCAAGTGGGCCACGCGAGAAGGAGGGCGTCGCCTATAGTTACTCGATGAGCGATAAAATCTAGTCTATTAGTTTTTTGCAGTTGGGCAAGAGAGAGCGAAAAATAGAGTAAATGCCTTTGCGCACACCCGGCGGCACGGGCAGTACGGGACTCGGGATAGTGCCGGCGTTGTTGGCGGCAGCGTAACCCCCACTCGAAAAAACCTCGACCTCTTACCTAAAGGCCGCCTCATGACGACGACGACGATGACGACGAGGCAAGAAACTGGTCAATACTATCCGCCTGTCTACAACAAAAAACAGCACCAGCCTCTATTGTTAGCACTGCTGCTACGAATTCTTTCCCTACTTTCAACTGCTGTCTGCCGTTATTACTGGCTGGTCTTCGACATTGTCCAGCGGTTAGTCGCCTGGTCGATCACCAAAGCATACACGAGAGGAGGCTACGAGGAGACGTCGTCGTTATGGCAGTTCTTCGCAGTCTAGAAGCTCTGGGGAGAGTGTAGGCGCATCGGACGGAGAGACCGAGTGGGGGTGTGGCATTCACAGCCCCCGCAAGTGATGCTACCACGAACGCTGACTGAACGAAAGGCAAGCAAACGAACTTGGTGTTGGCCAACTTTATCGCGTCGTGTCCCATATAGGCCCAACGGCCGCCTACGACAAATCTGATAACGACCATGACGACGCACTAAACGGGCACCAATTGTCATATTCTGTTCTTTCTGAATTTCTTACTTAGAACTCAATCGAGCAATGATAGAAGAATGTGATTCACAATACTTTGTGCTGCTATACACACACACATACGCACACGCATATATATATATATATATATATATATATATATATATATATATATATATATATATATATATATATATATATATATATTGTATGTATACAATTGTTTAATGTATGTATACATATGTATTATACCTTGCATATACATGCATTTTGCTACTCAGAGTAGCAATAGAGAGAGTTAGAACTCAGGAGCATCGGGTCCAAACGTGATGTTGTTTCCTGTTAACCATTGGAATTGCACCTCTACAGCATACATTCCCACGACAGACGAAGAAGCCGCTGACGCTAGCCATGCATGTCAGTTCGCGGTGAGGCGGGAAGAAACTCCTGCGTGTGTTTAAGTTCCCAGCAGACAATGCCAGAGGAAGAGCTCCGCTTCGCTGATGCTTCAAGCTCCCATATGTGAAGCAATGCGGCGAGCGCGGGCCAACGGGAAATAGATAGGTGGACAGATCGACAGCGGCGAGGAGATGAGATTTGAAAGGAGGCAAATTGAACACAAACGAACGAGCGGTATCGAATAATTGGCACTCGCCATTCATATTACGGTCGGGTCCTGCACGAAAGCTCCCACTCAAACGGATGCAGCAGTCTGTGCGTGTCGACCGCATCGGGTCATTGTTGTTGCTGTTGCTGTTGTTGTTGTTGTCGCCGTTGTTTGTTGTGTTACCAAGTTAACTGACTGAGTTAAATACTGTTGTTATTGTGTTGTGCTAACTTCGTGTTACCGTTTATCTTCTCTGTTGTGTTGCCGTTCGCGTCACAGACACATACACACTTTTATAATGATGTCTTGCTCTCTCTCCTCTCTCGATCTCGCACTGCTAGAGTTCATTCAGTATGGCATATGATTAGTCATATCGTGAACGTAGCTAGTCAGTCTAGTGAGCACAATTGCAACTAACAATCGTAAAGACAATAACAATGCAATAGCATGGCGCCAGCAGCAACTGCAGCTACAACAACCGGGCTTGCATATATATATATATATATATATATATATGAACTGTGTGTTTCCCTTCACGCATAACATGCAAAGTAACCATTGGTTAATAAAGCTTTATATATATATATATATATAATATGAAAAATAGCGTTTAGTCGGCAACAGTCGACTCTCAATCATTGTTTCCCATTGATGCTCTCGATATCGTTGTCGCGTGCGGTGCACAGCAAGGCATAGCGCAGTAGCTCTAGCACAGATGTTGTAATAGCAGCAACAGCAGCGGCAAGCCTATAGAATCGAGGCTATGCGGCGCAGCGCGGCGATGACCATTGAAGGCAAGAACGACGGTAACACAGAACCCCCGTGCTGACGTCCCCCCCCCTGACTAGCTGATGATGTCGCGGACACTCCGGTCGTCGGTTATTGATTGGTGATGGTGGCTCCGTCACCCGCTATTGTCTTCGCCGTGTTGATGAGCTGACTGTTCGCTGCTCATACTGGTGTCACTATGTGTCTCAGCATGTGTAAGCATGCAAAAGCGAGTTGCAGGAGTGATGATGATGATAGAGTCCCGCCGCCGCCGCCGCGGGGGTAGCTTCCGCGGGGGTAGCTGCCGCGGGGGTAGCACGTGAACGGGCACGACAACCAGACAGCAAACAGCCACCCAGCCAGCTACCTACCGTACGAGCCATTCTTGTGTCACTACGATGATGAAGCAGGCCAGAGTTAGGCTGTAGCAGGAAAGGGGGGGGCAGGAGCAACAGCAGTTGTGAACGTCTAGTCCCAGCTATGGCCAGTTATGGTGGCGCCGAGAGTGGCAGCGGCAACAAGCGAGGGGCAGACCGAACCAAAGAATGGCGTTAGCGCACAAGGGCAAAGGTGTAATAAAGCAAAAACAATGCCCACAGCCCCCAGCGCCGGGCAAAAGGCCGGTCGGAGGACCAGGCGCCGCCGAACCGGCCTAGCAGTCGAGAAGAGCGGCTGGTGGCTGCCGAAGGATGCTGGCCGCTGGTAAGCCGGCCCGGCTGGGAGACCGAGGCGGCGCCAGCAGAATCCGCGCTTGCAAGATCCTTGCATGCAAAAAGTTCGCAACGGCACCTCATATTCTCGTACTTATATTTCTCGTCCTCGTCCTCATCCTCCTCCTCCTCCTCCTTTTTCTTCTCCTTCCCATCTTTCCTCATTCTTATCCTGCGCGCCTCCACCACCTTGCACCCCTTCTGCGCCCTTTTGCCTTCACTGCACCCCTCTCGTCTTCTTTCTCTACCCCTTCCAGCATCTCCACCTCCTCTGCAACCTCGGCAGTTGCCGCCGCTGCTGCTGCTACTACTACTACTGGTTCTGCTGTCTGCTTCATTAATGCGACGCATATCTCACTCAAGCCAGCTTGGGGGCCCGTCTTTCCCCGCTGCAACCCTCAACAGGATGACTCGATCAAGTTCACTCTTTCTCTCTCTCTCTCTCTCTCTCTGTTTGCTTCACTCTACCCTTTATACCTCATTCAAATCCGCCACAGTCTCTCGCATCTCGCATGTGCCTATATATATATATATATATATATACCTATCTTCCCTATATCATCCCTTCTTCCTCGCACTTTTCGTTTTTCCTCTCTATCTCTCTCCTTATCACTCTTTAGTTCGCATTCTATCTCTTGCGCTCGCTTTCTTCTTTTTTTTCCGTTCGAGAAGGCTCGAAGCGACAGAAGTCACCCCCCTCATAGTTTGGTGCACACTGCAAACTACCTGCTACTGCTCTCGTGCAGCAGCAGCAGCACTGCCGAACAGCTCTTCGAGTATGCGTTTTTACACCACTGTCGGCTTTTTGTCATGTTTTAGATTTAGGGAGTACGGTGACGCGACGGCTGATGGGGGTTCAGTTAAGCTAGGCGGTGCTGGGATCGAGCCAACGAGCGAGCGACCGACCGATCGCAGATAAAGTCTATCGCCGTGAGACAACACAAGCAAGATCAAACAACAGTGGCGAGTTAAGAGAGACCAACCAACACACGAGAAGCATGCTGTAAATCCACGTTGCCCATCACAACGCCAACGCTCGACGTCGTTCTTTGAGCCAGTGCCGGGCGTGTGTCCCGTCTGTCTCTTCCCGCCGTGCATCGCATATGCAAAATGTTGCTGTATCAAGAGGCGTTCAGCCAACAGCAAATTCGACGACGACGACGACAACAACAACAACAACAACAACAACAACAGCAGCGGCAGCAGCAGCAATAATCGCGAGGACGATCGAAACAAAAAGCAAAAAAAATATTCGTAGACCAGAGGAGAAAGACGAGAACAAATCTGTGTTGAACAGCCAGTGTGAAAAAATGAGGCATGTTCAATAATAGAGACTTCGTCGCCCAAGGCCTGGCGAAATGACCGGCAATGACGGTAACCATGAAAAATCAATGACAAACGACTTCATCACCACCAGCCCCCGGATTCCTCTGGTTCTGTCAAAGGAAAGGGTCCTAAAGCTACCTCAGTGAACGCCGTGCCGCCTATCATCTGTAGGCGCTGTCAATGAGTATCTATATACGCGGACAGCTAAGCGCCGGTCGCAAACGCCGTTGTTGACCGACCAGAATCCCGCCGAATCCCGAGTAATTGCCGCCAAGGTAGCCCTGCTGAAGCGAATGACGTAGTGTGCTGCAGTGTGCGAGTCCCGCAAGCTGCGTACGTTCGTTTCATTATTAGGTAAGCGGCCGCGGCGACGCCAGGCGAAGGAAAAATAATATGCGTAATAACGGATGCCATCGGTATATATATATATATATATATATATCTATTGTTCCTGATATAACACGCTAATATGCTCTCCTATGCTACTTATCTAGTTGCCAGTCAGCGTTTTGACTACGGTGCCTGCCGTACGTGAAAGCTTGCACACACCTGCTCCTGTCATGTATTGGCCGCTTAACAAATCATTGTTACAAACTCTATACACGAGCCGAGGACGTACGCGATCGAAAGCTATCGACGACTTCGAAAATAAGTCTCTCTGCAATCCAGTGGCATAAGGTCAGTTTGTGCAAACCTGTACCGCCTGCTTATTCCTGTTAAGATATATATATATATATATATATATATATATATAAACCATTTGTATGCTTGCTTCGCCGTTTTCCTCTTTTTAACATCCTAATCAGAATTCGACACAAACATGTTGTCAATAACGTAATGGAGCTGTGCTAGCTCGCTCATATGCTCAGCACAACCGCTATCCCTGGTAGCACAACGTGTACTACGGCATTCTCAGGTATCACCACAGCCATATATATATATATATATATATATATAGACACATACTGTATACAAAAATTTGGACAATCGATGAATCGATGTTCCTCGTATAGAGCGTATAGAGGGGTAAGAGGCCATTGCTAGCGGCTTCCTACTGAAACACAGAAACAGCACTCCCTGCCGCCCAGATGCTTCCGTTGTCGAGTCAGCCAGACAACGAATGAATGAATGGTCTTAGCAAGAAGAGTACCCGAATAACAACAGCCACTAAACGAACACGAAAGGGAAAGTGAGAGAGAACGAACACGAGCAAAGAGCCAATGGCCTACTCGATGAAGTCGCATGTACGAGTGCGCAATGCACAACAACTATGCTGGAATAGATCACTCAGTCGGTACCTTGTCTTCTACTTCCCAGCCCCTCTGCAGCCATTGTTTTTGCTTGAAGGCTTGTAATAAACGAGTGGCTGGCTGTGCAGGGTAGCCCAACATTCGTAGGTAGGTACTGATGATGATGGTGACGACGACGATGATCACTCGACACGCAGGTAGGTATGTATCCGCTTACCCCATCTGTATACGTGAGCCTCTATATCGGTGCGGCGTGTGTAGGTGTAGGTGGGAATGTAGCTGGGGGCTACGGGGTTCGTATGTAAAACGGAACCGATGATGGGAAGATGGCGGCAGAAAGTGGCTGCGAAAAGCAAGAGTGACCGGGAAAAGAGATCTCTGCGACTCGGCAGCTCAATGACTTTGCTCGCCTGAGGCCCGACGACGACAACCCACTGCAAGATCTCGCGCCTGCCCCCTTTGACCCAACCCAGTTCAGTCTCGCTGCGACTCCCCCCTGTTCCCCATTGCCCGGCGCGGGCTGCCGTCGCCCTCTCAATGGCACAAATCCCCTGGGACGAAGCGAAATGCAAAGTCGCCGCTTGGAGAATGGCCGCCGCCGCCGCCGTCGAGTGGGTGGTCAGACAGGAAGGACGGGGAAAAAGAGGAAGCAGGGGAAGGAAAAGAAGAAAAGGCGAGCTGGGAAAGCAGGGGGCTAAGGGGCAGGGGTAAAAGCGTCTGAACAACGGGCGAATGGCGGCGTTCGTGGTGGTGGCATCAGAAGTGGGAGGGGGTGGGGGGCAGGGGGCGGCAGCAACAGCAGCAGCAATAGTAGGAGCCGTAGCAATGATGGTAGTAGTGGCCTCCGAACAGGAGAAAGTCGGTGAACGCGGCTGTGAAGGCGTCGGCGATCGGAATTGAAAGGAGCAGACGCGCCCTAAAGGACAGGGACAAGAAGCGTCGCCACCGCCGTGATAGTCAGTCTCCTGCGCGGGCCAATCGTAGCGGGCGAAGCGAGCGACAAGCGAGACCTCACTCGCTTAGCACTTGGCGAGCATGGCGGGCGTTCGCACGCCGTCGTCGTCGTCGACGAGGCCAGAGTCAAAGAGGTCCAAAGGCACTTCTTCGTCCGAAAAGTCGGCTCAAGTCTCGATTAATTTTTCCATTCTTATGCTAATTCCACGTTACTTGTGATGCTAGATCGAGCTGCTGATCCGAGATGGGGCAAGCAGAAGCAGGCAAGCAACTAGCAGCGACCGTCTTTCAAAGAGAACGCAAGATAAAGAGCTATACGAAAAATGGGAGAGAAAAAAGAGGGCGAGGGAGAGAACAAGAAGGAAAAAGAGAAAAAGGAAAAAAATAAGATCGAAGAGAAACTCCGTAAAAGACCAGTTTTAAGAAAAAATCCTCCAACCATCCCTGCATATATATGAATATATATATATATATATATAGACACGCGCTTCGGCAACAGTTGTGCGCTGCGTTGCTCTGCTGCTGCTGCACGCACGGACCACCTAACTGTGCATCTCTAGACGGCAGATGGACCTACGGATGTCTTATCAGAGAACTAGTGGCGGAAAAGAAGTACCCGTACTGGCAATGGCAGTAGTAGTAGTAGTAGTAGCAGTAGCTCATCGTCCACCGATGCGGCATCAGCTGGCCCAATACTTGACGTCTTCGCTAGACAGACAGACACAAGCCTGACAGTGCCAAGCGAGCACCACTTGCCATAGCTAGTCTGGGTCGGGTGCAAGCGCCAGCCGCCACGAAAAGCAGACGTCGCCGTTCTACAAGAAGAAGACGACAAGCCAGGCGGCACAGGGCACAGAGGCCCTCGTTGAAACAAGGGCGCCCCGTCCCGGATCGCCCAGCGATGCCCAGCGACCCGTTACCACGGCAGAACGACTAAGAGGAAGCGCATCCAGTCTCTCTCGCTCTCTCTCTCTCGGCGTGCAGAAGTCCTGGCGCCATCGAACATCAATGACAATCTAATATCGGCTGCTCAGCAGGTCGCCACAGCCGCCTCGCCGCCAAGGCTCGACAGCGCACAACAGGACAATGCGAAGACTGCCTTGTTGTTATCCGACGGTAAGCAAAACTTGCCTTTACGTCCGGCTGCCGGTAAAACTCACCACCACCACCACGACTAGCACTACTAACACCACCATCACCATAGGCTTGTCAAGTAAGTGAGCTAGCTATAATATGGACTCAGCTGGATCGCAATTAGCGCGCTCTGCCGATTAATGGGGCGACGGGCGCGAGAAAAAGACACTTGTAAGAAGTGCCTTGAATCTTGTGCAGCGAGCTAGATTTAGATGGTGAGAGATTCGTTTAAAATGCAGCAGCATCCATTTACGCTTAGCCCTCCTTGCTTCCCCAGCCCTTCCACTGGCTTTTCCTCCCTTTCTTCGCGCACTCACCCCTACGAGAGTACCGGCCACCAACAACTCCCACGCAACGAAGAGAAGCCCAAATCGAGAAGCGACCGCTCAAGTTAATTTACGTTAAAGGCCCTCTACAAGTACCACTACCCGTATCCCGTCCTGCCCCTTATCTCGCTTAAGCTTCACTTATCCCTCCTTACAGACAATGCTCGGCGCATGCATGTTTGACGCCGGCGGCCTCTGGAGGCTGAAATCCGACAACCACTGCTGACCACCCACAAGCATGTGCTGCACACAGAGAGCACTTAGCCATGCACAAAAATAATGTCGGAATGCCATATCTGATAGTTACACACAACACAGTTTTCAGGCGACGATAGTGGCTACAACTGTGCTTGCGCGGAATTTCTGCGAGTACGACCTAGACGAGGAATGCGTGACTCATCACAAACGGAAGCAAACATAGACAAATGCGGACATACGACAGAGCAAGCCAGCGATGAAGCCGGAACACTCCCCCCCCCCCCCCAGCAACAGGGAAATCGGATTGTGCAAAATGCGGCCAAAACAGTTGGTCAGTTGTTGGCAACGGACCACCGTCGCCATATAAGTAACGGCTCGCAATCTCCAATAAGCAATCTGCGAATGAACGCGTTTCAATAGTACCGGGCCCACTTGCTTGTATAGAGGGTAGAAGCGGTGGCTGCAGTGGAAAGACCGCGCCAATTTACTTTGAGGACAGCGGCTTCATCAGCAGGAGCAGCAGCAATAGCAGAAGTAGGGCAAGAACGCGACGAAGATTACCATAACAACAGGAGAAGAAAAGCGTCCAGCTAAGTGGCAGCCTCAGCCCTCCACAGTTTTGCGGTCTGAGCTAGCTGCTGGATGTTTTCCTTACAGGCTCACATATACTCTACACGTGTATACACTGAGCTGAGCACGCATATACGCATGGAACGAGCAAGAACGAAGAAGGCAAAGGAGAGCGAGAGAGAGATGGCCAGCGTCCACCCTTGATGTGTCGTCCCGTTTGGCCTATGGCCTTGCTATAAATCTCCCTTCGGTAGCAAGCAACGCTGGCTAATTCGATTAATTCTTGCCCTCGATTCGATTGTGCGTAAGGGGCAAGCAAGCAAGCGGAGTTGCACCCGTTCCCGGACTGCAGTCATGTCCGAACAGCAGGGGGCCTTTTAACGGCTATCGAAGACGAAGCTGTACTGCTGTGTTACTGCCGCAGCGGTTCAAGAGGATGGTCGTTGCTACTGCTTCTGCATGCATGGTTGCTGCACGCTAAGCAAGCGCATCTCGCCTTCAAGACAGGAAGCAAAACCATCACAACCACCAATTCACGTAAGCTACTCGACACGCGTTCCACGATGGCTGTAAGAACTTGGTGGTTGTAACAATTTGATACTACGGCTCGGTGGTTGAGAACAAGACCTACTGCTGCCCTTCCGTTGCCGTCGTCGTCTTTCTGCCTCCTCTTAGGCTGGAACTATTTGAGTTTGCGGCGCTCGCTTGCGTCTCGCTCATCCGGCTCCTTCGGTGCGGAGCAGCCCGCCACGCTAATAGCTCCTCCGAAGGTGCTTGCTCTAGCTCTTCCTGTTTCTCCGCGCCGTCCTCCTTCCCCGCTCATCTCATACACAGCGGAAAAGGGTTATAAAAGATCCTGCCCGCCCCCCACGCGGCCGTACTTACGTTGTTCCCTTGTCTGCCATTTGCCGCCTTATCCACTGACTGCCTCCGACAACTGGGGTCACAGGCGATACTCATGAAGTGATGGCAGTGCGGCAGGGCGAATCTCAACGTCGAGAGCACAGCCATTCGAAAACCATTACGTTCTATCAGGAGACGCGTATAACAGACGAAGCGCTGCCTGCGCCAAAGTCGAAAATGTTGAAGCGCCAAGTATCTCGGCCGATACTCGGCGCCTCCACCCCGTAACCCCGCCCACAGGAGTGCGAATACCCCCGGATAGGAGTGAGTGAACCAGCTAGCCAGCCATACAGGGCACATACACCTGGAATATCTCTTGGCTAGCAATGAATTCGCGGCGGTAGCAGTCATAGTATCAGCAGCAGGTTTCGCCTTGGCCCTCTGCACCCGAACTTTACAGCTAACATTTCCTCGAAGGCGTGCGATGGTTATCCACGCCTTCGCGCGTCAGTCGATTGTCTCTTCAATAGCCTATGACTTGTCTCCCCCTCCCGTCCCCCTGCCCTTTGGCCCCTCCGTCTTTCACCGCACTCGCTATCTCCAAATGGTGTATGCGTTGTCAATTTAGAAATGCACGGTAGTTCCCCCACGCTCAGTAGTAGGTCATCACGAAACCCATCCATCAAATTGATGAGCCAATGCCCTCCGCGCTAACGAGCTTTCTTTCCCTTTCATGCTTACAGCAGAATTATAACATATCCACACATACTAGCGGCAGTAGTATATGCGGTAGGCTAAATTCTGGCGAGGAGCATTCTCGCACGGACTCCCCTTTCGCCCCCCCCCTCCCTCCCTGCCCATCGTCTTACTTCCGTTCAACGGTGGCTATTCCACTTTAAACGATGACGACATACGCAGTAGTAGCAGCAGCAGCAACAACAACAACAAATCTCTTCCCGGGAGAACACCGCAAGCGCATTGTTTAGTGCCATTAACACTCGTTTAGTGAGCATCTCATCACTCATTCATTTGAACCTGGAGAGCAACGTAGAGAAAGAGAGCGCGAAGGAAGGCATACAGGCAGGACAGGCAGCGCGCGCCTTTTCCTCCCTGTTTGGGTGCAGAGTCCACCACAATACACTACTACGGGACCGTGTCAAAGCGATGATCCTTGATCCGGTCTGGTTTCTGCTCTTCTTGCTTTCTCGCTTCGCTCTCTCTCCCTCTCACTCTTTCTTTCTTTATCGCTTGCGCAAGCTCTCTTACTCTGCCTTCACCAACTCTCTCTCTTCTTTTTCCCGACGCCGACGCAGCATCGCGACGGGCAAGAGTAGTACAACTGCACAGGCACTTTCCTTCCTGTGGCTCGTTCGGCGCCGTGTCGCCCCGCACGACGGTGTCCTCTGTCAGCGTTTCGAGCCTTCGCCTCCACCCCCCCCCGCCCAAACCCCATCTGCCCCATCAATGGTCGCCATCGCCGCTGGTGCTGCTGCTGCGTACGAGTAGTAGACCTATTAGCGTGTTTGCGTGTTTGGGGCCACACACGAGCCCACTGCGCCTGGCCCGCAGCATGGGGTTTGTTGTCGTCCCCGGGGACTCCTGTCGCTGCGTGCCGCTGACGTCAAGCCTTAACTTGGTCTACAGCGAGCTCGATCGTCGGAACGATCGGTAGGTTAGCCACGTATCATCGTCCCCATCATCATCGCCCTCATCATTACCATCATCATCAGCAGCATCAGCAATACATCACATGCCTTTTAATGTGCTGATGTGGCGGGCGGCTACTACAGCGACCACTAGTGCGAGTAGTACCAGTAGTGCCACTATTGCTGCCCCTGTTTCTGCTGCTGCCGTTGTTTCTAGCCCCTCTACCGCCTGCATGACTACTTCGACCGCCCCAACCATCTTCGAAGTCTGTCGCTCTCTCTCTCTATATATATCTCTCTCTCGCTCTATCATCTACTTTCTACAACGGGCTCCTGTCTCTGCCTGCCGCTAATCATTCATTAATCATCCATAATGAGGTCTACCAATCAGCCAGCCCTCGACTCCTCGAGTCCTCGACCCTACCATCCGTGGCCCAGCCCGGCGCCGCAGCCGCCCACTTACAAGCAGCAGCAGCGCTGTAACAACAGCAGCGACCTCAAGACCTGTTCTCTGTTGGCAAGAGTACATCGAAGCCTTCGTTCGCTTTTCATACAGCGTCGATGAGAGCTTTCTATTTTTCAAAGTTGGTCTGCAGCCGCCATCGTCGTTGTTGCATCTAACTTTGTTGACAACTTCACACAACAGCTTCAACTGCTACCAATCGGCCGCTTACAGCCCCGTTGTGCTGCGGTGCATCGTATTGCCACGCCACAAGGTGATATTGCGTTCGACGTCACCGTTTGCAAGGCTTTTCCCATCCTCCTTCTATATCCGGCCACGTTCGAAAGAGAAAAAGACAAGAGGCAACCGAGACTACTATTTATTATTGATTTCACAATACTCCACTCACGAGGCCATACTGAAAAAGTACTGCGAGAGTCGCTCAGTAGCGAGAGTTTAAGCTCGACCGATATCCTCGAGTAGTTACCGCACGCGTGACACTATGCGAGCAACTACACTATGTACACGATCGCTGCGGGAAATCATGCATGCGTGCATACTGTACATGTACGTACAGGCGTGCATGGATCTATGCTGCGACATCGGCCGGTGGCGTAGGTATGTTCATATACTGAATATTTCATTACTGAGCCGGCACGGAACACGACACGACGGAAGGGGTCTTTTTTCCCGCTAAAGGAGCGCAGCGTACATAGCAGCAGCAGCAACAGCAGTGCCGAGCAGCACTGCGGTTCATAGACTTGCTGCATCCACAGCTTCATGGACAGCGATCGCTTCTCTTTCTCTGCTGGTTCATATGGTTTGTTCTCGCCACCGCTGCCGCCGTTGCTGATGCTGATGCTGTTGCTGCGTCTCGTTACTAATACATGGATGGAAGAGATGCGATGCGACCATGGACGACGATCCCGACTTGTGCCGAGGCCGAGCAGCAAGCCGCTCGAGCAGTAGTCACGGCAGGTTCGCATAGCCGTAACGGCCTCAGGCCGTTCGTTATTGTCGTGGTGAGGTGAACGACGCCACAGGACAGAGTAACCTTCTTCTAGCAGCCACGAGATCCGACGCAGAAATGGGCGCCTGCTGCATGTACCTGACCACAACGGAGTGGTGTGAGTGAAGTGACCGAGAATTTGCGCTACGCCCGTACTCGCAGAGTACTTCACTGAGTTTTGGCGATTTTGGCAACCGAGTAACCTCGACTGGCTCTCTCTCCCTCTCGCTCATCCATGATCTCTCTCGGATCGCCGATTGCTTCGCTTTCTCTCTCTTTACTTTGCTTACGAGTAGCTCATAGTAGTAATCGTAGTAGCAGTAGTAGTAGTAGTAGTAGTAGTGTCTCTCCGACGACGCCGATGCTGCTGCGGCGGTGCTGCGGTAGTGAAGGCAGCTCGTCGTCGTCGTTCAACAAGTGCTACCCGTTCCGAGAAGCCATAAAAAGTGCAAAATACCACCACGCGGGTGGGCGAGCGGGTCGAGGTCGAGCCGAGCCGAAAGCCGCCCGTGATAGAGGAGAACACTCGATTAATAAATACTTTAAAGGCAATTTCACAAATTGCCACGCGCGCACGCGGCCACACACACACACACACACGCTACATTCAGACACGCATGGACACATCCGCACACTATATATATATATATATATATACTATATATATATATATATATATATATATATATATATATATATATATAATACAGGATGGACCAAGTAGAGCAAAGTGCGGTGTTGTGCATGCAGGCTTGCCCAATGCAATGCAACGATTTGGAACGACGAGAGTGGGCTGTAGGATCTGTCGTGTAGCTAGCTACACGTTTTCAACGCGTAAGTAGAACAGTCGACGTGGGGTGGCCGATTCTCGTGACCTTTCTTCCTGTCTTCCTCATGCCGCTGCTTGCCAATCCGTGTCATTGGTAATACGAAGTCAACAATCAAGGCCAGTCACAGTGGCCCACACGAATAAAGCGGCACGATTCACCAAGCAAATATCAAACTAGCAGCTCAACACCACATCTATGAGTGCAGTGTGTAGACACCGTTATAAACGTTAAGTGCACATCCTCATCCGTCCACGCAAACAGAAACCGAGCGCGTGTATGCCAGTGTTGGGAGCCATAGCTCCCTCCTCAGCTTCGACGGGGCTCCTAAACGCTTGATGACCCTTATGCAGTTGGTCACTCCCCACAGTCTCAGACCGGAGGAGAGCGGGCAGGGAGAGGGGGGGGGGTGGGGTAAGCCTACGAATAATCATCGTATTCCAAGCCTGCTTACTTACTTACACACTGCAGCTTGGTAGCAGCAAACATCATGCTACAATGCTGCCTCTCCAGACCAGCATGATGCCTGATGATTGAATAGTGATGGTGTGATGGGATCAACGCACTTTCACGGTGTGACCCCCGTATCGCTGACGGAGGCGACATGATGCCAATGGACCGCACAAAATTTCGTTTACATCGCAGCGAACGACTTTGGCAGAAAGCATGCTTCGCTTGTGCTTCGCTCTTTTTTTTCTCTCTCTTTTCTTAACAGCAGAATGGCGATGCAAGTGAAAATTCAGTCCGCTAGCAGATTCAGTGCAGTGTTAAATTGAATTGGAAGACTTGAATCGGCCAGCAGAGAGAAAGATCGAGAGAGCGAGCGAGAGAGAAAGAGAGCGAGATGTCTTACTAGGGTTGCTAGAGTGCCGGCCGGCCGGCCGTACGAACGGACGGACGGACAAAGATCTCGCTAGCCGCCTTGCTGTCTGCTGGTAGAATAAGTGAGTGTGATACGTATAATCTATTTTCCCGCCGGCTCCCAGGGGCCTATGCATCTCTACCGCGCCTACCATCACCAGTCCCGCCGCCAGTGCCGCTACCCCCATCTAGGCTCTCGTCCTGTTGTCGTGAAGGAGAAGAAGGCCTGAGAGGAGGAGGCATACTATGCTCGCTATGCTAGCCAGACCAGTCACTATCGTGGCGCGGGCAAACTCGTCGAGTAGGGCGCGCTATTATCAAATCAGCCGCCGGCCAAGGAGGAGGCCAAGCAGATCGGATAGCCCCGATGGTTCTTCGATGCGCCTTCGGTGGCAGCGGTCCCCCTACCACACCCCCCCCGCTCGCCCACGTTCTACGGCCGCCTGCAGAGAACATCGAAAGAACCGATGAGCCCGTTTGCCGCCGAGCGGCGAGCATAGCCGGCTGGCCAGCGGGTGTGTCTGCCTCCATCCCAACAGTGATTATGCTAAGAAGCTGCGCAAAGAAGCGAAGAAATCACTGAGATCAGCCCCCCCCCCCCCTCAAACGTGGCCTCCCCTCCTAACCCCCTTCGAGACGCTCGCTGCAATCGAGAGCCACCGCCGCTGCCGCGCTGATCGGCAGACAGGCAACGTCGAAGACCGTTCGAGCTGACTCGCGAAAGTCAGCTCGAAAATGAAGAAATCTGCAACGGCAGCTCTGAAATGTGGGCTTCGAAAAGGGTCGCCCTACGCAGCTGCCGGGCAAAAGGGGGGCCGGTGTTGGGGCATCCGAATGGCGACAGTATCGCGTTTTAGACAAAGCGAGAGAGAGAGAGAGAGAGAGAGATGAATCTGCAAAGTGATTTTAATAGACTCACGTCAACATTATAGAAGTTGACTTCTTCTTAACAAGAACAAAGGTCAAACTTAGAGAGCAGCGCCAGGCACTGCTCGACACGCAACGAACGTTAGTCAAATGAGCTCTGCTGCCGCGGAAACAAGCTTGTAGTTATCCAGAACCTCTGATCTTGCTTAGAGCGCTAATTGCCACTTGGAACAAGGACCTCCGGCTAAAAGGTAGCTAATAGTATACAGAAAAAAAATCATATCTAGTCAAAGCCGAGTATTTTAATATGAATGAACCGAAGGAAAGGACGGTTAATACAAATGGTATGGCTTTTAATGTCAGCTACTAGCGGAGTCAAAAAAGAACTCTTTCTTAATTGCTATTGACTCCTCTTGATAGTAAAACTTCAGGAAAACCTTTCCTGGAGCTGCACTCTGTTATATTTAGAGCGTCAAGCTAAAGAGAAATACAACAGTGTATTATGAAGGCAGAGTTCATCATTACCTCGATGGCAGATCTTGGGCACAATTTGCTACGAAAATTGCACACAGTGGGTAAGACGAGTAAGACGCTAGGGACCGAAGTAATTAATCCGTCGGACCATATTTTCCACATTAATATACAAAGGCACTGTTGCAAAGCAACCCAAGACGTTAATGAAGTCGAAATACGACTCTAAGTCAATGCAAGCTCTCTTAGTTGGCGGGGACACTTGAGCGCCGCGCTGGGAGGACGAAACTCTTAACTATACTTCCCGAGCAGCCGCAATCCGAACATTATATCCTGCGCTATAGAAATATTAAGAAATCTCCTGTTAGACGTGTAGGTTTACCCAGGATCGACAGGTGTAGAGTATGAACAAAGAAACGTTTCGGTAACATAGCATGCGTATGTGTGGTACACGTTCACTAGTGTGAACCACACTAGAACATGCTGCCTGCCTCGGCAGTAAGCATGTTCTAGTGCTGCCGACCAACACAGCCACGACGGCTGGAACGTCTTTTTTCGGACACACGGTAGCGCGCTACCTGATACAACTTTATCCCCTTAATCTAGAACGTCTAAGCTAGCCAAGCCCACACCAAGTACTACTGACCCAGCCACCAACGAAAGCTTCCACCAACTAAGCCCGGTTACGGTGGCAAAAGCCTCCGATGCTCCTTTGAATATTTATGGCTTGTAATTAGGAGAAAAAAGTAGTCTCTCCCCCGAGCGAGAGAGCACACAACAGCTACGACGAAGAACGGCGGGTAGTCGAGGGAGCGGGGGGGAGGAGGGGGGGGGTGGAGGGGTCGTGGGGCGACCGGGCGGAACTCGGCGTCCGGCTAACGCGTCGGTGTCCTCGACGTTGTTGAGGGCGACGGCCTTCTGCTGGTGGGTTTGAACCAACCGACCGACCCACCGCTCGCCCGCCCGCTTGCCACCTCGACATGGCCACGCATACATTAACTTTTTGTCATCACTACTACCTAAGTCCCAAATCACGAGACGCAGATGATACTACTGGCCGATTCGAGCCCCCTCATCCCTGCTTGTGCCATGAATCCACGCATATACGCACATACTCACATCCACACATAGATCTTCCACATACAGGCTTTCACAGTCACAGCCGTGCACTGCAATGCCTTGCAATGCCACGTCGCTAATGTAACATCGGGAGAGTTATCTCGTTTAATCGAAGGATATCCTGTTTCTGGATTAGAGGATGGTAAAGATGCTGCTGCTGTTTCTTCTTCGAGTGCCACCACAACCACCACCGCTATCATCACGCCGGCCTCCAGCAGCAGGAGGAGTAACGAGGAGAACGGCTCGCGCTAGTCTCGTTCTATTTGACAAGTCAGCTGGCTAACTGGCTAGCTGACCTGTCAGCATTCAACGCAGGCAGAGGCGCATGGCCTCCTTAAAAGAAATCACCTGAAGACCGGAGTTAGCTGGATGGAGCCTGCATGAGCCGCCACCAACCCCCCAATTCCCCGGTTCCTCGCCTCCTATAACCTATGCCTTCACCGCAGCCATTTGCCGCCGCCCCTTGCCCAATTTCAATTCCCCCTTCCCTTCCAACCTCATGTTTCAACACTTCACCAATACTGAAGACAGACGGACTTCAGACCCACGTACCAACAAGCCCAGCCACAGTTCATCCATCCTGACCAAGAAGAATAAAGTGAATAAGCGGCTATACTATCGCCACTGCTATTACTACTACTACTACTAGTACTGCTAAATTGTCTGAATGATGTTCGAATGTTTACGAATAGCACCAATGTTGTCGCAAAAGAAAGCATTGTCTATCAGTATGACGGTAAAACGGACCAGTCAGCCCGTTGCTGTCAAGCCGCCACTGATTCTGCTGCTGCTGGTGCGGCTTCTGTTCCTACTTCTGAAACTACTTTGGCTGGTGCCAGTCGGATGCTTCGCAAACCGCTAAAACCGCTCTCCTCTTTTTCTTTTCCCTTATTCTGCAGTCTTTCTTTCTCTCTCTCTCTCTCCCTCTCGTTCTCCCTATGTGCATGTATGAGAGCTACCAAGTGAGTGAGCGTGGCAGCCAGCCCCGTTCCCCGCTTCCCTCCCTACCCAGGATCTGTGGCTTCGAGGCTGCACGGCAGGCAGGCAGGCAAGTTCCTACCGGCGGTGAGTGCATCCCAGCGGAAGACAAGTAACAATCCGTTAAATGAAGCGCGTAGTCTCGCAGCGTAGGCATTGCGCTGCGGCAGGCCTTCCGCGTTCCTGCCTCGCTGCCCAAAGCTGCTGCTGACGCCCCCTCCCCCTCGCCGCCGCCGCAGCCTCTGTTGTTGTCGCCGCCGTCGTCGTGATCGCCCCTGCTGCGGGGGTGGCCGCCGCCGCCGCCGACGCACCAGTGTCACCGACGCGTGTAGCGACGACGACAACGACGACGACGACGAGGACGCCGATGCACCGAGCTGCAGCCTGCAGGCTGCGGCATAGTTGAGCCCTTTATGCTTCTGTAAGCAAAAGACTACCCCCGACCCTGCCTCCCTCCAAAGCCTGCTCAAAGAACACAACAGCATCACCATCCAAATCGTGGCAACTCCCTTCCATACACCTCCACACACCGGCACACCACATAGAGACACACACACACAATCGGGCACATACATACACAGGCCCCTCCGACCAACGACATTGCCCAGAAGAAAGAAAGGAATATCAAGTCTTTCAATTCAGTCTCTGTCGGTCGCCTTTCTTCAGCCGCCGACCAGCTGCCATAATTCCCTCTGTCATGTGCAATTAAACAAAGATGTCCTTTCGTCACAGTATCCTCACAGTAACATACGGTAGCGACACGCCCGCAGGCGGAGAGACGCGAACCACAATCATACCAACTGCGGCGGCGGCAATAACAGCAACAACAACAACAATAAAAATCGTTATCATGATATCTGCTGCATTTTGTCACCACATCGAAAAGAACAATAGTAACAACAATCGCAATAACGGCGATGTCAATAACAAAGACAACCGTACCACGACATCAACAGAAGCAATTCCATAGGACAACAACTAGCGACTTTGATCTGATTATCGCGCATACATGCCCATAAACATGAATCAGCCGTAATCGCATCCCCCATATTAATTATTCGATCGCTCTCTACAGACCTCAATGAGATTACAACGTCTGTACTGCCAGCAAGCCTCCAACTAAAAAAAAACAGTAGTACAGTGTATTTTTTGCGACAATACACTACTGTGTAAACATACTAGTAGTATATATATATATATATATATATATATATACTGCACACCATAGACAAACAAAGAGAGAGAAGACAAAAGCTTACGTTACCGGCAAACCCCAAAGCGTGAGGTTTGCCGGGCCAATTCGAAGTTGCGCGTCAAGTTGCGTGCTATTGGTCGTACAGCAGTAGGGACGTCGGCGGGGGGGAAAGGGGGGAGCGACGGCAGCAGCAGCGACACGTTGACATCGTTTAGCCGTTGAGCTGCCGACGCTGCCTGTACACGCAGTAGGCCAGCTGACTGCCAACAGCGCAGCTATGGAAAGCGACTGCAAACGACGCCCCCCCCCCCCCGCTCACCTCCTCCATACGCCCTCCGTCCACTCACGGCTCAGAAGGGTGGTCATGGCGATAGCATTGTAATGTGCTGGTGGCGATGGGTGAGGGCGATGGCCGGGGGCGCGGGGCGCTTGTCGAAACGCTTTGCCCGTCGAAGTTGGCAAAGCTAGCCAACTTTGCATACATACAGCATATGGCGGCCGTAAAGCACATCATATGCGCGTGGCCATGTGAAACCAGCACTACGGAGTGCGGAGGCAGTAGGAGAAGCAATAGCAAGTTCTCTTCAGCCAGTCCCGCGAAGCAGCGAGCTGCTACAGTTCCAGCAATACTGCCCCCTCGCACCCTCTCAACCCCCGCCCCGGTCAACCCCCTAGCGATTCCCAAGCGGGCGGCACCGGCGCCGGCCACCGATCGGCTGCGCGACAAACGCGCCAACGCAGCGGTTCTGCGGCTTTGTTTTTCGCATCAAAAAAGCTTAAAACTTTTCCATACGGCTGGTTTCCATACAGGCAGCGGCGGTGGCAGGCACGAGCATAGATGCATACTTTGGAGACAGTGCGGCGATCCGGGTGACGGTCGCAGTTCAACCGTGGTCTAGATTTCGTCGATGATATCGCCGAAGAAAGCCGTCGAAATGCGTTCACAAACATACAGTCATGGTCGTACATACACTAATACATGTTCGCATGTAAACATCTAGATATCATTCGGTGGGGTAATGTGCCGCTAAGCCACATTAGAAGAAACATTAGAGGCTAGTTAGTGTGTGAGTTGTGAATTGTCTAAGCTTGAGGTATGAGTCTGGCGTCGACAGGAGGTTAAGTCACGCCTGACTGACGCACTGAGACAGAACTACAAATGGTCCACACCGCATGCCGCCTAAGGAATTCTCGCCTAACCTGCCGGCCACACACACTAGAAAATAGACTAATATATCCACTGACTCTGTGTGCAAACTGTTCAAACTGTACGCGCTATTCACTTAGATGCTCTCATGTGTAGATGATGATGACGATCAGAAGTCCAATCATAGTGCCGGTGGTTGCTAATGCTTGTTGCGTGTTGCGTGCCGCATATAGCGGCGTAAAAAACAGCGGACAGATCTGCATCGACAGCAACAGCAGTCCCAGATCTGGAAAAAGACACACGCCGAAGAGCCGGGACGATCTCCAGGTATGGGCCATGGGGACGCCTGGACGCCCCATACGCATAGGTGACCACTGGAAAGTGCAGCGCTAGAAGCAGCGTACACGTTCTGTACCCGAGAGAACGGTTGCCTTTCTAGAAAGTTAGCCATGTGCCCTGGGGATCTAGAGGCCTTCGCTGTGCAGAGCCTACAACTTACAACTACTTGTCGGACCCAAGCGAAATCAAAATCCCGTCCACGCGGCGCGGTTCACGCCAGTTTCGCCGAGGGCCCCGTATCGCGGCGTCGTCACAGCCCTGAGCCGCTACACCCGTTCTTGCTTCTGGCACGAAGCGTTTTTGTGCTCCTTGCCGAAACCATATCGAAACGAGCTTGAAATCCACACACTATGCGGACAGCGCAGTCGGAGAACGCATCGCCGTCGTGGTAGTCACGGCATAGCAGCCACGCTGTAGTAGTAGTAGTATTAGTAGCAGCTAGCTGCAAAGGGGACCACCACCACCACCACCGTCGTGCTCGCTTCCGTGCGCGGATATTGAAATATGTATATCAAGCTGCCAACTCCTATTCAGTGCGTATTGTATTCAAAAAGAGTAATACGTAAGCGTCTACTCTCGAGGTTGCTTCACTCACTTCACTTTACTGACTCTCCCATATCTCTCTCTCACTCTCTCGCTGTGTTTTTCGGCCTCTTGTTCACTCGTTCGTTGCCTCGTCGTCCCTTAGCGATCATTTCCTTTTGCCTTCGCTCTCTCTCTCTCCCGCTATATATATATATATATATATATCGCCCGTGTATCCCTATTTCCCTCTCTATATCTCTCGCACGCTCTCTCTCTCTTCGTTTTGGCTCCTTTCGGTCTCCGTTGTCATGCGTCCTCGGCGACTTTGAGACGACGCAGAAGCAGCAGTTCAACTTGTGCTGGTGTCGTTGTCCTAGACCATGACGGTGGTGGTGGCGGTGGCGGTGGTGTTTGGGATGGGGCGGGGCGGGAGCTGACGGGGGTGGCTACCGCTCCCCTGGGTGGGGCCCTTTACCATCTCGAGAGACCATCGAGACATCGAGAGACGGCCATCGCGCCTTCTTCGCATTCGGCGCCTGCACACCGCATGATGCAAGTCGTCGTCGTCGACGTCGCCGGCCGCCGAAGATGACAACAACTACTACTATTACTATTACTACAACTACCACCACTACGTTGTCCCTCGACAGCAACCACATCAGTGCACGCGCGTGCAGCAAAGAACGACTAGTGCAAACCAAGACAGCGAAAGATAGACACACCCCCCTAAAGGAGAGAGAGAGAACGAGAGAGAGAGAGTGAACACAGAGGAAAAGAGAAGATGGCCGGAGGTCGGGGGGAGTAAGGTGGAAGGAGTGGAGCGAGAACGCGAGAGGAGACGGTGGCAAAAGACAGACAGCAGGGCAAGCAGGAAGCCCGTGCAAGATTTCGCGGTGGCACAACGTGGGCGAACGGACGAACGGACAGGCGGGCTGGCGGGCAGACGGTGAGGGGCGTTTTAGGGGAAAACGCAACCTTCAGTTGGTCGACTCCCGCCTGCCCAGGAGACCACTTGCAAGTGTAACGATACATCTGCCGCTACTGTTCCCGCCGTTGCTGCTGCTGCTGCTTCATCTGCAAACAGATGGCCAAATAATACCACGATGCAATTCTGCTGCGCCGAATCGCACAGCTTAGAGACGCTGTCTCGTCTGCACACCCATAGCACACAAGCAAGCGAGTAGCCAGCCATGTGCTGGCACATCTAGCCAGCCAGCCAGCCAACGCACGCATCTACCCACGCACACAAAAACACATATCCGAGCCTACCACCTACATACAAACATACATAGATACATGATACAGAATGGGCCACACACATACATGACACCACAGATACACAAATAAGTCGTAGCAGTCGTACGAACAGTGTTAGCTTCGTAGGTCGGCTTGTAGGTAGAAGGTGGCCGTGCCGGGATCAGCTAAGGGGGACGCAGACAGGAACCGAGCTTGGTTGGTTGGCAGAGGGGTCGCTTGACCGGAGACCGAGACAGACAAACAGACGGACAGACAGACAGACAGCCCGACCGACAGAACAACGACAGATCAGAGCAGGGCAGCTGGTGCTCGGTGAGCACTGCACCACCAGCACAGGGGGGTGGTCGATGGTGTTTTTGGGCGATAAGGGACATCAGGCCGACCGACCGGTCGGCCGGCCGGCGGGCGCCATATCCCACGGGCGGCAAGCCAATACACCCCCCCCTCCCCGTACACAGAACCAGAGAGTGAGAGAGAGAGAGAGAGAGAGAGAGAAGAACCCCCAGAGAGCGGGGGTGGGGTGAGCGTGTCAGAGGGCAAGCGAAGAGACAGACACAAGAGAACACCAGCTACAGACGCGCAGCAAAAGAACAGCAATACACCTCCGCTGACGGTCGTGTAGCCGTCTATCCCATGCGCCGCTTCCGCCACCGAACACCCACCCACCCTCCTCTGCTCCCCCCGCTCCCCCCAAATCGGCGTTCGCGCCCACGCCCAGCAAGAGCCCAGCAGGTCCGAGCGCGCTCGTAGCGCACACCGTCGACCCTATAAGTCCGAAGAAATCGAGAGGAGGATTCTTTGATGAAAAAAGATCCGAACATCGGTGGCGACCGGCCGTAGTTGAGAGCACTGGCGAAGGTGAAGTGAGCTAAGGTGAGCTGAGGTAAGACGTCGCTGCTCCAGCAGGGAAACGAAACGTTTCGTTTCTCTGCCGCGGTGCCTGTAGCAGTAGCCCCCAAATCGTAGAAGCAGTAGTGCAGTAGCCAGTGGCGGCAGCCGCAGCAGCAGTCGCAGCTGCCGTTGTAGGACTAGTTCCCGTTATTGCAGATGATAGTAGTTCAAGAGATCAGCCGTTGGGTCAACAATGTTCGCTACTATGAAAGAGAGCAACGATAACAACGGTGAGGCCAGCGCCATGTCGCTGTAGAGACCGAGAGACCGATCAACTCGGTCGGACACTCACTACGCTGAGTTCGGCTGGTCTTTGCTGGAGACTATTCGATAATCTGCGATTATCCGATCAGCAGCCGATCGTACTGCACACCAGTAAGTGGAACGAGTAACAGCAGCAACAGAAGCAGCCGCAGCAGCTACAACCACCGTAGGCACGGGCAACACCGCCGCACAGATTTGCACCTCCTAAACTGAACTGCACTTCGCAACGATGTAGCGTCTCCACGTGCTTCGTTCGCTCGCTCACGTAGGAATCGGCAGAGAGAAGAGAGAGAGAGAGAGAGAGGGGGAGGATGGCAGGCGTACGGTCGTTTCCTCCCACAGTTGAACTCGATTCCCGCCGAGACGGTTGGACCGCACCACAGCGCCCTGGTGAGAGTTGAATGGTCTCAACTTAATGACTTTCTTTTTCTCCGTCGTCGTCGACGCCGTCGCCGCCTCCAACCTTTTCCTAACTCTTTCTAATTAGCAATTACGAATCAGGCTGGAGTGAGTTGGCCCGATAGCAGCAGCAGCAAAGCGGCTGCTTCTCATCTTGCGAAGGCATTAAGTCTCCTGAGGTGCCCTCGTCGGATCGGAACGCCGAGTCTGGCTCGGGATTGCGACGCTACGTCGCCTCCACCACCACCGCATCACACGATCGTAACTAAGACTGGCGTTACCGACTTACTGAAGTCCTGCGAAGCCGGTTGAGGTGCGTAACACGATTCACTCGGCCACCTCACGGCGAAAAGCCGGCGGGAATCTCGTGAGACATTAAAAGTTTGTTAACATAATTTATCTCACTTGTGTGTGCTATATTAGCGTGATGTCGAGATGCCGCCCAAATTGGCTTGAAACGTTACTTCGCCTCAAACTAGCACAGGAAAGCAAACAGAAAGAACCTAGAGCCGCCTCCGTGCGGTGGCGGTGGTGTCATTGCTGTCAATGCTGGAGAGGTTCATCCGCCAGGTTTTCCGTTGCCCGACAACCAGCCACCGGCCGCTGCTACCTGAAGGGTCTAGCAGAAACACCTCTGATAAGACGCCCTACCGAAAACTCGTGCCAATATGCCAAATTCTGCCGCACTCATCGAGAATCGAACTAAAATCGCTCCACACGTACCTGAAATAGAAACAAGACAACAAGGAATTAGGCCAACGTCAATACTGTCATTCCAGACAAGTACAGTTCTGCGTAGCGGACATCGATCTTACACTAACATTTTCAAAGAAACAGTAGGGCCCGTTATAGCCGCAGCATGTCGTAAAACGAAAGTAGTTCTGATACAAATAATTGTAACATATATTCAAAAGTAAAAGCAGTAGCAGCCGAAACAATAGCGCCAACAATGACGTCAACAATAGCAACAACAACGACCACAACAGCAGCAACAACAACACCAAGACCAACAATAATAACCTAAACATGGATAGCAGCAGTGAAAGCGCGCACCCTATGCTTGCTCTTACTAATACCTGATCACGTTCATAACGCCGACCCGATCTCCCGCATTTGTGCTACAGCTCCAACTAGAACTAACTGGCATGTCTACTGCTCCTGCTTCCTGCTACTGCCGGTGGCGGTGGTGGTGCCGCTCCTGCTACCGCTAAGGGGCGGACAGCGAAATGTCTTACACGTGTCCGTGGGCAATTGCAGTAATATCCCTGATTTCGACACATCAGCAACACTAAGGCACTAAGACAACGCGCGCCACAGGATATTAGACCCTAGTCCAATACGGCGCGCAGAGAGCGCGAGGTGGTACGAACGAGAGACAAGAGAGGGCGGAGGCGGCGGCACACAACACAGCCGCCCCGCCGATAGGTGTAATTAGTGGAAAGATAAGCAGGGATGATAGCCGGACCTAGACAACATGATGACAAGCGAGCAAAAGCAGCCAGGACCCAACGCTTCTCCCCCCCCCCCTCCCGCTATTCCCGTCCAGTCAATGGCCGTGCCGTTGACAAGCAGACAACGATGACCGTGTGCTGAAGGTTCTGGTGGCACCAGTGGCAATGTTAGGCTCATTCGCTGTGTCGGCGGAGATCTCTAAGCGCCAATCGCCAACAGAACACAAGGAACACTGGAATCCGGTCAGGGGGACTTGGGCAGGCCCACACGTTCAGGCGGAAAAGATACCTCAAGCCGTCAGTTTCAACCAGTCGAAGCAATGGGGATGTGGAAGCCGCTGGAAGCGTTAGCCTGGAACAGCTGTTGGGGTTGTTGTTATTGTTGTTGTGTTGATGTCTTTGTTGTTGTTGTTTTTGTCTTTTTCGTCGTCTCAGCTCAACAGCGTAGAGTCAGTGTCGGTGTCAGAACGCGGTAAGCCTGGCGAACGCCACCATGAGACGGTGGTGTAAGTGACCATCGAACATCGGCCATTAATCTCTCCCACGTCCGTCTACCACGTAGAACCACTTGTCGTCGTCGTTGTCGTTCGTTTGCTTCTTGTTCTTGAGCCGAGAACTGTACAACGCCCAACACAGCTTACCTAATCAGCGGTACTACCCGAGAACTTCCCCCGTAACCTCGCTCGACTGGCTGGGGTGCGGCTGGTTTCTGGTGGCCGTCTACAGCTGTCGACGCCCCAAAACACAGCAGCCGCCGTAGCAGCAGCAATTTTCCTCCCCAAACGCACAAGCATAGATAGGTCCTGCCACGCAGAACGTCTCCTGCGCCCGTTGGGAAGAAATTTCCCTTTTTCTTGTTCCACTAGTTCCTCTTCTTCTTGTTCCTCTTCGTCTGCTTCTTTCTTCTCGTTCTCATCATCCTGCTTCTCATACTTACTCCACCACATGCTTCTCATATGGATCATTATGACGTTATCCAGTATGCTATCTATGCGAGCACGTATGTATGTGTGTATGTATGTACACACATATATACACATGCATACCCACCAACATACCGAAATGCGTGTATGTGCACTACTGTATAGTGTTTCATCTGGACAAAATCCACCACAACCACCAACCACCACCACCACCATCTCTACCGAAGCAGGCCGACACCGCCGTGCGGAATTGGGTTTGCGGCGACGTCTCGTCGCCGTGTCTACTGCTGGCTGGATGGCTGATCGTCGTCGTCGTCGTGGTCGTTGGTCGTTCTTCTTCTTTTTCTTCTTCTCCGTCTTCTTCCTGCTCGTTGCACCCCAAGCCGGCACATGTAAGTAGAGCCAGCCGCCGGCAGGGCAGTCCATCGCCGCCGCCGCCGAGACACGTTCATTACCCAAGGATTAGGTTACGCGACTTGGTCGTGTCTCCATGGTCGGCCATCGAGGCAACAGTCAGCGACGGCCACGACTCCAGCATCTTCGCTAGCAGGTATAACAGCAGAGAGACGGTACTCCGAGACCCTACGATCGTTGTTGTTTGTCGCCGTCGCTGTTGTTCTTCTTGTTGTTGTCTGTCGTTCTCGTTGTTGTTGTTGTTGTCGTCGCTGTTGTTGTTGTTGTTCTTCTTCTTCTTGTGTTGCTGTCGTTCTCGTTGTTGTTGTTCGTCGTCGCTGTTGTTATTATGGCTGGTATGATCGTATTGCTTGTGGTGTTGCTTGTAGTTGTTCCTCGCAGTGTTGTTGTTGTTGTTGGTATTGTTGTTGTCGTCGTCGTCGCCATCGTTGTCGTCGGTTCTGTTCTCAGTACCATCAGCATCACCATGAGCATTGTCCTAAGCATCATCGGCAACATTATCACCATCGTCGTCGTCGTCGTCGCCGTCGCAATCGCCAACATCACCACCGTCGTCTTTGTCCCTGTTGCGTACACTTCACCTGAAGGGTAGCAGTAGTAGTAGTAGTAGTAGTTTTCGGGACAAGCAGCGGGGCTGGCTGCCGCGGGGGCGAAGCGAGGCTGTTGTCGCCCACTGCCCCCTTTGGCGGGCAGGCAACCAGCCTCGTTTTCTCATCATACAGGTTTTGGCTGCGGCTCTTATCGGCGCTTCGCCTGCGGCGTCCAAATTATGAATAAAGTGCATTTTCCATATTAGCGCGACGACGCAGACGTTCGTCTCCTAGGAAGGGAGCAAAAATAAGGTGGAGGTAAGGGAGGGGGTGCAGGCGGCGGCGAAAGGCGCACAGCGGCCAGGGGGGTGCGGAGGGCCACGACATGCTCATACTCGATCGCTAGCTAAAGCTAGCTAGCTGGCCACCTTCATCGGTGGAGTCGTCGTCGTCGAGACGACGATAATAACAACAACAACGACAACGGCATGAGGAGAAAGCTTGTGTGTATCAGGCATCAGAAGAAGAAGCCATCTTGCGTTGCCACCACGCAAGAGAGGTGTCTTCGCCTCTTCCTTCTTCTTTTTTCTTTCCTTCTTCATCTGTTCGGCACATCGCCTGTCTGCCTGCCTGCCTGCGCCACTTTGCCCTCCGTATATTGGTTCCTTATCGGTTGCGCTAGCAGCAGCACCGCCACCGCCTCCGCCGCCAGTGTCGCCTCTTCCTCTTTGGGCTTTTCTTCGTCGTCGTCTTCTTGTTGTTGTTGCTCGCCGGCTTGTTTGCGCCGCGTGCTTCTGTGGCGTTTTTGCGCGCCCAGCCCTATACAACAGGCCACACGATACAGCAACAGCACAGCGACAACCAGCGATAACGAAGACAACGAGTACGCCGACCACGACGACGACGACGGCGGCAAAAGCCAAGGGTTGATAGAGTGAAACGACTGTGGCGGCGAAACGATAGACACTATGTCCGACACATGTGTGCCTTTGTGCGGAGGAGGAGGAGCAAGGAAGGATGGAGAAAGCGATTCGGCGGGGAGCGGGGGGAGCGGCGAGAGAGAGAGAGAGAGCGAGAGAGAGAAAGACGCGAAGAGTGATGAGATGAGATGAGGCAAGCAGGAATGGGAAGAAACAACAAGAGCCGAAACAAGCCGCCCGTTCAATGATGATCTAGGCTTTTACGGACAAATAAGCAACACGACTCGGAGACTGTTGCTGGAGGTTGTAACCACAACTGTTGTCATTGAGATCGCCGAAGTACGTGTACGAAGCAACTATTATCACGTTCACTCCCGGCTCACTTGACAGTAGCATATAAAAAGATATATTGTGTGTTAGAAGTATATATATATATATATATATATATATATATATATATATATATATATATATATATATATATATATATATATATATCCCACACAAATATTGTAACACACGAAGAAAAAGATATAAATATATACATATATAGTTACGATTGAATGCGAGGAGAAGGGGTAGCTAATATAAGCAGTGTTCAGAGCTATACCCCTCCATATAGCACATACTCGAGAGGCTTGTAAGCGTGCTGCAGATATCATTCAGATATAGGCAGTGATCCAAAAACGATTCGACCAGTTTCAGGTATATGGTCAAAAATCGTCATCGTCGAGCGGGCTAGCCGAACGAGTGACGCACGCGGTCGATGACCGCATACTAATAGGTGCAGCGACAGCAACAAGCGACATCGATACGCCTCGTCGTATTCGAGTACATAAGGTCCGACGTATTATCGTATGCAAATTATAAATAAATATATGTATATATATATATATATATATATATATATATATATATATATATATATATATATATATATATATCTGTAAACATGGTCTAAAACAGCGGAAGTCATTCATATAGATCGTCCTAGCTTGAGGCAAGATGGGGACAAACTTAATTTCAAAGGCAAAATCGATCACAGGTGGTTTTGCATAATGGTCACATTACGAAGTGGTGCTAACGCTAGTAATGGTAGTAGAAGTAGTAGTAGTAGCAGTAGTAGTCAAAGTAACAAAAGAAGTGGGGATTCGTCTGGATTCATCCTCAGCCTTGCCTCCACCTTCTCTATCACCCCTACATGTGAATATTATTCTGATTATTACACTGTTGGTCGTCGGTCGGTCGGTCGGTTTGGTCTGTTGTTACGCGGGCGTGCCCGCATTGGGCACAAGCAGATAGATCCCCGACATACAGCGACGGGGGGGCAGTGCAGAAAAAAATGCGCCCCTGGCAGCACCTAGGCTCCAGAGGTCCTACGGCGGAGAGCCTGTCGCTGTTCGGATCGATTGTCGATATTGCACGCAATCGGCGCACGCGCTATATGGAATCTCCTCTTGTATCTGTCTTCTTCACAGCGAAGCCGAAATGAGAGAGAGGTAGACCTCAACTCTCGTCGTGTGCGAGTGTTTCTTCCGTTGGTGTGCTTGTTATTGTTGTTGTTGTTGTTTTCGTTGTTATTGCTCATCTTGTTGACTTTCCCATTAGAGCGAACATTAGCACGGTGACTCTAAATCTACATTCTAGCTGATATATATATATATATATATATCGAGCAGCCCAGCATGAAATGAAGTGCGCGCATTGCAGCCGTGTATAGTTAAAATAGTTTCGAAATAAACAAGCAACGTTTCAGGGATTCACCTGGCATTCCAACCAAATGTGTTCTTTCTGGCGTAGTTCTTGGAAAACGTATTATTGACTCATGTGGAACAGTCTCGATTTGTGGTGTGCTAAGTAAAAACTACGTTAGACCCAGCTCCTCCGCCTTCCCTAATAATCGTAAGCAAAACACGATACACACACACGCGCGCGCATACACATCCACATCCACAATAAAGAACTCTTTGATCTAGAGACCGAAATCGATGAACGAAAAAATCAGAAGACCAGGAAGAAATCCAAGATGTAACTAACATATACATACAGTGCTAGTTGCAAGTCAGCATGTGCAGCTATGCCGTCCACACAAAGTGTCCCCACGACAAAATGGCTGGCTGTCGACAGTCACCTGCCAACAGCTGCGAACAAACGTCGACTCCCATCGCCCCGTAAAGAAGTCTAAGAGCGAGCACACATAAGAGCGAGCGTCGGGATCGCACGTTGAGAGCGGCTCGTGATTCGCCTCGTCGAATTCTGCTGCTGCTCGCTGCTGAGCTGCCGGTCTCGTAACGGCCGATCGTCTCACCTGCCGCCGACACCGAGCGGTGGTGTCATGAGCCGCTGCGATCGTGCAAATTAACAATGCTTCTTTCTATCAGTCATGCAGCTGCTGCTGCTGCTATTGGTCCTACTACGGCTGCAACTACGACAACAATAACAACAACAGCAGCCAGTACAGGCTGTTGTTCATGGCTGCTGACTACATTATTAGTAGTCACGTTAGCGTCGTTGCTCGTGCTATGCACTCGATGACGACGACGACGACGGCGATGAGCACGGCAGCGGCGGCGGCGACGTCTTCGTGTTGTTCGGGCGCCCATGTATGTCGTCGCCCAACAGTAGCCCCAATTATCTCTCTGTTTTTCTTCTGCCCCTGCCCGCCACTCCCTTCCCTATCTATATATCCTCTCTCTCTCTCTCCCCTATGTCCACTCCTTCCCCCCTTTCTCTTATTTCCATGTCCACTCCTTTCCCCCTCTCTCTTGCTCTCTCTCTCTCTCCCATGTCCACTTCTTTTCCCCTCTCGCGCGCTCTCTCTCTCGCGCCCTATATCTTTATTTATCCATACACTCTATGCATTTTACGCACGACGCCAGTGGATCATTGGCGTACCACCAGGGCTCAGCCCCGGCCATATATTGTCAGCCAACGCTAGCACAACGTTTTCGTGCGCTTTTGCCCGCTTACTACTCACACACATGATCTGAGACGCGCCCACATGCACCCACTCAATGTGTACTCAGTTACACTTCTGGCCGCTGACGAGCCAGGCAGTCTGCCAGCAAGCAAGCAGCGACGAGCGAGACGAGACACATAAGTTAGGGTTATGGCTGCCGTGGATACGACACTATATAACTACTACGACGACAACAACAACAACTACGACAACAACAACAACGACAACTACTACTACAGCCACACTGAGCTTTGTTCCTTTCTTCGCCGCTGGCTCTTTATCCAAGTTATGCTCGCTCACGGCGGCCCACCTCAATGTGGATGTGTGTGTATCTGTCCCCTCCGCAATAGCGGCCGTCGCTCGCGTTTCGGCGCGCCGACGCCGGGAATGCAACGGTGTTGTTAGTTGAGAAGCTGGAGATGGCATACGCTGCTGCTGCTAGCTGCGACTTCTGCTGCAGCTGCTAGCAATGCTGTAGTAGAGAACCTGCAGCCCCAGCAACCCTGGCGTCCTCCTATACACGTCTGGCGGTCCAAACTGGCATGATGATCGTGAGCTGTACATATGGTGGGATAAACGAGTGAACGGTGGGCGAAATGAGTCTCATTTAGAGCCCTCTTAGAGCTTGCTGCTCGTGGAGGAAAGGAAAGCAGTCCAGTGAGTGTTTGTCTTTGTCGTGGCTCTCGTTGTCGTCTGCGCCCTCGTAGAGCGCTACATCCTCGCCCGTCTGCCGTTACATTTCGTCATTACTTAACAATATTTCGAACGTCGCCACGCGTACTGTCGTATCTTGAGTCAAAGTGCCACCCCCCCCCCCCCCCACACGTACAATTTGATTTAGGGTCATCCACCTCATGGTAGAGGGAGGGGGGGGGGGTTGAATGGGGTTGGTACCCTCCGAATTGGCCACTCTTCTCTCTTACCTTAAGCTATGTGTAGCTAGTAGTCTATAGCGGCTTATGATCACGAAGCACCGGAAGGGTCAACATTAGTCGATCACTTCAGAACCTGGCAGCACGAAGGGGCGGCCTTCGGATCTGACGCTCTTCCGATCCGAACGAGAATAATTCCGTAGAATTATCATTCATGTTCACCGTACACCGACTGCCCCGGTCTGCACAGCGGGCCTTGCAAATTATTCACTGACTGATCGAGAGACGCTAGGGAAAAGGCAGCGTTTATGCACAGCTACTTCCTCATATTCGCTACGACATCGGAAGCGGGCTCCGTCCGTCTGCCTGCAGGATGTAACTTTGTGGATCTACGCGGGTAAAAAAACGAATGACCGTGGGTGTCCACAGGCGATCAAGCTTCAGACCGTCATCCTCAACACCGCCATCTTTGAATCTTTCAAGTGTCAGGAGACGGCTGCAGAAATAGCGGCTAGCAGCCCGGTATCCTTATGAGCCGTAATGACCTTTGGTCGAAAAGAACAGAATGTGTTTCTACTTCGGCATTATCTTGCTCTGGCCGCTGCTTCATCCTTTAGTTGTTCTTCTCCTTCTTCTTTTTCTATTCTTCCTCGCTGCAGCACCAGCACCCGACCACCAACCCGTCGCCGCGTTTTTATTCCATGAGTTCTGAATCACCGCTAATTGCTCTCTTTTGGTTTCTTCTTTTCGTCCCTTTTTGAGCGTTCTCTTCAAACCTTTGTCCCCACACCCTTTGCAGCTCCCCCCTCCGCCCCTTCTATCTACACATAAGCTCTTCCTCAGCCCACCCTCATAGTAACGCTCAAAGTAAAAAGCACAAATGTCGCAACAATCCGTCGAGTGTGTATGTCTTCTGCCCCATGTGTGCCTTGGGCTTTCCGTTGTCTTTTCGCCGCCCCTGCCGCCGCCGCCACCGCTGGTGCTGCGGTTTTCCTTCATCGTAGTTACGCTCCTGTTCTGAGTCAAGTTCCGTCGTATGCCGCGCTTTTTGGTGTCTCTCGGTTTGAGACGCTTTTGAGAGAAGGATAAGTGGAGAGCCCCGGCGTTCGGAGCGAGTAGCAGCCTAGCAGCTAATGACTCGTTTCCGACCCGCCGCCACCACCATCCCATAGACGGACTCCCCGACGGCCCTCAACCTCCCCCCGTAACCCACCAGCCGGCTCTGTCATAAATTTGATTAGAGAAAAATGAACCTTTTGTCCTCGATCTCGGTAAGAAAAAAGGACTCGGCTTTTATCTCAGGCTCGTCGCCGGCGGACGACGAATCGTACGAGACCACGTACTACGCAGTCCACTCCACTTCACACAAGACAACAGCCACGAGTCACGAGTGTGCGCCGCACGCACGCTGCCTAGATAGAGTTAACGACATACCGAGCAGGCAAGAGACTACTACCACTATTATTACTACGATTACTATGATTACAACGGCTGCTGCGACTATTACAACTGGAGAGCGGCAATAGCCACGCCGACCACGCACAGCCACTAGCCACCGTTGCGCTTCCATTTCCAATGGATCTCGGGCCTCCAAATTTAAACGAGATCTCTCTGTCTCTCCGTTTCACTCTTCTGGCGCATTCGCTTGCTCGCTCGCTCGCGACACACCGACCAACCGTTTGGCGTCTCAACTAAACGGCATCTTCGCTTTCGACATCGCAGCCTCGAGTCTAACCAGCCAGCCAGCCGCGAGCGCAGACCATATGAAATGGCTGGATGATGGTTGGCAATCGCGGGGGTGTTTAGAGAAGAGAAGAGCGGATTGGATAGATCTACTGCAGCTAGTAGACATCTTTCTCAACGCACACCCGCCGAGACACAAGTACACATACACAGACACATACGTAGACACACTGTACACACATCAGGCTGAATACAGTTAGCCCGCTGGGACAGCAATGGAAAATGGGCAGGGCAACAGAGCAGGGTAAGTAAGGGGTGTTGGCCAGAGAGAAAGGCTAAGTTTCTCCGTTTTAAGATTCATCTCCAGACAAACGACTCAACGACTGAGGCGTTCAAAGGCCTGAAACTAATTGGTGGTGATCGCCACCGATGCGTCTAAATGTGAAGAACGATTCACGACAGATGGCTGGCTCTCTGCGAGTTTCTTCTCGGCGGTGCCGTTCGCAGAGATGCGCCCAGCGGCAGCAGCAGTAGCGGGGGCTGCCGCAATTGCGAAACTGCAATGTCGCACTGTCTACTATTCGGCAAGCATTTTCTCGACGGCAGGATGACGAGTGCGTGCAGGTGTCGTCAAGAGAACGAACCTGTCGTTGTCGTTCTCGACAGGAATCAGCAGGCCCCCCCCCCCCCCCCGGTCTCGAGCAACCAAACAGCGGCGTAGAATAATTTTACTAGGTCTTGCCACTAGCTCTAAATAAGGGCTTAAATGCCCATCTATAACGTTTGTACTATGCAAGTCAGTGAACGAGGAATGTGGGATCACTACTGGATTAATGCAAGATCCTCGCCCAGCTCTACTTACCCTGTGCTGCCCCTTAGATTGTTGTTGTGGTTTAGCACACTATCGATGTACACCTCACAAGCAGTGGTACAAAAGCATATGCGTACAGGGCAATTAGTACGCCACATTGCGCACCGTAATCCGCATTATCATTCTGATCAGCTACAGAGCAGGCCGGCGGCTTACTTGCGAGGAGCGGAATCGCGGAATCGGAAAATCCCGTTACTATGCCCTTGTTACGAGTGTGTGTGTCTCCCTAGTACAACCAGCACGAGGCCAACGTTCGCTCTCGTCGTAGGTATTGCACCTACCGATGCCATCATTTCACTATGCGCATTCATGCGCAAATACAAATGCGGAAGCCCGCTGACCACATTTCACATTATTGACCTCATAGATAGCTACTAAATGATTACCGTCATCATTACGCAAGCGTATCACTCATCAGCAATAGCAAAACAAAGCATCATTTTCGTCTTGACTTTACACTCATGAAAGGAGCAGCCTCGCAAACTCATCTAGCACCTACTCAATCGGACTAACCCGATTTACGTGGGCCCTGTCCATGTGAACCCTCGAAGCTTGCAGAACGCCATCGCCACCGAAGACGTGGCCAAGTTGTCGAAATGCGCCGAGACCAGAGTACGACCCACGCATGATAGACGATACGACGACTACGGAGATTAACTGTTTGTGAACGGAGAGCCCCGTGCAGGACGTGGATGGGGGTTGGCCCCGAAGACGCAGAGGTGGGTGTGGGGCGACGGAAGAAGTGGTGTAGTGACGGCAGGCCGACTGGCAGTCTATAAACGCCAATGACTGGCAATAGCAGCAACACGCAACGGTCGTAACACTAGCAGTAATCGTAGTAGAAGAAATAGCGCTAGTAGTGGCAGTTGTCGTGCTGGTGGTGATGATGGTAGTAGTGGTCCATGACCATCTCGTAAAGGGCAAACCAGCGAGTAACTGGGGTGGCTGCTGCCGCTTCGGTCTAGGGCGGTAGAGAGAGGCGTCCGGCGCCCGGCGACCGCCGCCCGCTCGTGCGCTCCAGGCCGGACCGAGGGAAGCAGAAGGGCAAGGGCGAGGGAGACGGCGACGACGCCGGCTACACCATTAGCACGACGGTCACGTAACGGATACACACGAAGCGACACAGTAACTGCTCCTCGACCAGCAGCAGCAGACGTCCACCCCGAAATCTTCCCTTGCACCCCCCCCCCCCCCCCGTCCCAGGTCCTTCGCCTGTCCTCGAGCTCGGTTACTACACGCTCGACACCACAACATAGACTCGTCTCCATAGCCATTACATATAGCCAGGCTGTTCGCTTCGTCCTTCATTGCCTGCTTCCTTCCGTCCGTTCGTCCGTCTGTCCGTCCGTCATTGCACCAAACAGACACACCGAAACACATACATACGCTCATACAAAGCAGCGCAGCGAATTGTACTCACAACATCGCGCCGGCAACGCTACACACTCGTCACACGCAGCACACGAGGTCATCTCTGCTGGCGGCTGCACGCGGATTCTACGCGAAACCTGCTGAGACCGCCGTAGCTGCCGGCTAGTGCTCCCCTTAAACATGTTTTCTCCACCCTCCGCCGTCGCCGCCGCCGCCACCCGCGCCGTCCTATACACAAGCAAGCACACTCATTATCACCTCTCGCGGGCATCTTTCTCGGGCTGCCCAAGTAGAACGTGTGCTAAGTGCATTGCCAAGCAAAATACAAGTCACAGTTAGTGGTTAGAAAATTCGAAGAACGAAAAGTTGAACTTCACGACGTACACTCCTCGACAACTACACTTTTTACTTGTTTAGTCTTGAACGATGAGGAATCATTTTCAGTCCGCACGACGGGACTTTGAACCTTGAAGATCTACAGGTACAAACACACATACGCATACCTCTAAATATATATATATATATATATATATATATATATATATATATATATATATATTAGTTTAGTACTTCTTTGCCTCGAATAGATAAACTTAGAATTACGCGGACCACTAACGTAAACTCGTTAGTGGCTAGAGGTAAACAAACGATCGTCACCGCTAGCAACCTCAATTATTGTGAAACGGACTAATTAGACCCAAGTACATCTTTGTCTGTGTACTGCAACCCCCCCCCCCCCATTCCCCAACTCGCGCGTCCTTTTACGCGTTCTCGATAATGTTTCTCATTTCATTGTCGCTTTGGTGGCGCCGACATCATCGCGAATGTTGTCTAGTCGCCCATCATATGCCTGTCCGTTCGTGCCATTTGGTGATGAAATATAGTCGTTACGGTGCAGCGCGGCGACGCTGGTGCTGATGCGAGATGCATTAAACAAAGATAATTAAAAAGCTAAAACTAATTGATTCCGCCGCCGCCGCAGCTCTGAGCTCGGTGGCCACAGACAGAACAGATGTGGTCGTTGGCGGTTGGTGGCGTCGCGCCGACCACTACCGGCGTCACACTGCGGCCGCGCTCAACAGTTCAACAACAGTCGCGCTGGAGCCAATTCTCGTTTCTCTGACGAGATTTCGGCCTACCGATTCTTCACCGCGTTACAACTATCAGCGTTAGTGGTCGAGACCAGGCCAGACCATTTGTTGTCTTGCTCGCGCTCGCAATTTAATTCATTCGTTCATTCATTCATCCACAGGACGACCGACGACGACAGCAACAACAGCAACAGCAGCAGCAGCAATAACAACCATAACAACAAGAGCAACAACAACAACAACAACCATAACAGCAGCAAGCAGCAACAACAACAACAGCAACAACCATAACAACAACAGCAGCAACAACAAGACCAGCAGTCAAACGCGGCTGCCAATTTATATCTGTCTGGTCTGGCCCCCGTCATGGAGCCATCCAGCAAGGCTAAGCAATGTCGCCGCCGAGAACAGTCACTATTACTATTAATATTACTATAATCATCACCACTAGGATCGCCACGGCTTCGTTAACTGGTCGTCGTCGTCATCGTTGCGTCGTCATCGTTGTTTGCTATTAAACTGCGCCACCAATCAACGCAGAGCGTCGCTCATCACTCCTATTTGAGCGTGCGTGCGTCGCCATCATGTTGAAGATGTTCTGTTGTTGACTTCTTCTTCTCCTTCTTGCTCTGCTCGTCCCTGGTCGTCCCTCGACGAACGGCCGTCGGCCGCGGCCGGTGGCCGGCTTCGGTTCAACCCAGCCGTCGAACAAATACGAGTCTAATGGCCGCGCCCTAGATCCTTATCGCCGCCATCATTACACACAGTCCAAAGCCACTACTACTACTACTACTCCAATCCTCCGGCCACCATACAGGAACACGGAGCTAACTTCAGCGCCAGCCCGAGAACGACCGCGCGAGAGAGGAGGAGGAGGAGCAGGAGGAGGTGGTGGTGGAGAAGATAAGGATGCCCGTACTAAAATGTACGTATTACACCAATCGGCCGTATCTTTACCTGGACAGACTTAAGTGTTCGCCGCGTCGATGGCTCGACCTTCATGTCACTGATTCTCTCTTGTTCTCCCGTTTTCTCTCGTTCTTCCTCTTCTCTCTCCCTATCTCGCTTCCCCTCTCACTTTCCTATACCATAAACGGTTGCCGATACCTTCTTGTCCAGCCCACCTCTGCAGCACCTGACCCCTCCTCCTTTGATTCGCCCTATTCGCCTGCGTTTGGCGCTCTCAATTACGGTGTTGTTCGTAATTTTTAGCTAGACCATCGTAATTTCAACAATTTAACTTTGACTATGAAAGAGATGATGGTGGTGGCGATGATGATGATGATGATGAATGATGGTGGTAATAATGACAAAGGCTGTGCCCACAGGCCGACCGGCTCGAATCAACGGCAAAACCAACATCTACGCGCCGTCTAGTCCCATCCGCCAAACCAACCATCTACGCAACAAACTCATCACGGTCGCTATTAAAGAACACGACAAGGTTCGGTCTATCGATGTATCCGTCTGCTCTGTCTGCCTGTCTGTCTGTTTGTGTGTCTATCTATCTGTGTGCGGCATCATGCAACGTAGACACTGGCAGAACACACCAGCCGGACTGAATGGCAACAAGCAAAAGAGGCATCTGTTCTACCTGGAGTCTTTACAACGACTACGAAAACAGCAATGACTGCGATGACTCGCACACCTACACAACAACAGCGACGACGACAACGACTGCTTTTACCTCCACCACCACCACTACCTCTGTTGGTTGCTCCTGCTGCTGCTGCTACTGCTTGTTAGTTAGCGAGCTAGTGGTTAGAGTTGGTTAGCGGCTAAGGCAAGGCGACGTCGTTGTCACTCGTCAGTCATTAGACGCAGATGCTGGCAGAGGACGAAGCATTGAGAATCGGGTGTCGCCATTACTACGACCAGTACTGCTGCAGCAGCTGCTGCTGCTGCTGTTACTGCTGAGCGAACTCGCAGTCGTCTCCGCAGTCGATCGGCCAACTCCAACCAGGCGACTCCAACCTATCTAGTCAAGCATCGACTAGGACGGCGCTGCGCAACACACGGCGATGCCTAGCAAAGACAGTGCAGCAGTGAAGCACTTTTTGTAAGTGCTGTCCCACACGCTGCCGGCGCCTCCTGTTCTTCGTCGCACAAATTGTTGTATTTGGGAACGGAACGAACGGGAACGGGCCGGGAGGTGGCGTGGAACAAAGCGTGCAATAGATGACACCAACGAGGGACGCGCGACGACGACGACGACGCCAACTTGTGTCGTTCAACAACAGCGGCAGGGAACTACTTGCAAGAGCAGTTCTACTGGCACCCTACCTCCCCCTCCCCCCCGCCACTTCCAGCTTCTGCTACCGCCCCGACTCAGCGTACCCACCTCTGTAACTAGCACCAGCACCCCCCCCCCCCCAACCGGCCAGGGATCCCAGTAGCATTGGGAGACGTTCCACCACACCACGTCGAGATGTGGCAGAGTGGGCATCGTTGGGCTCGTGACGTCCGGTGCCGTCAAGCGCGCCTGCGTTGCCAGCCAGCTCGACAGTACCAGCAAAAGCAGTAGCAGACGAGCCGTCTTATGAACATCTCTGCCAACACGTGTAGAGGTAGCTGCCTACGTAGGTGTCAGGTTATCGCTTGCGTCACCCCGGGCTAACCAAAGAAACAAGAAGGTTGAACGTCATACTACTACTACTACTACTACTACTTCTTGCCAGCACGGCTAGCCCCGGAAAGCCCTAGCTAGGTAACTGCTAACAATAGGGGGTGTAACGGGAAGAAGAAAGGGGCGCCCGCCACGAGGGCTGCCCGCTGTCGAGAGGTCCACAATCTCATTAGTGTACTACAACTGCTATTACACCTACTACTTCTACAACTACTGCGATGCCGACTACTTGGCTCGCTCACAGGACTGTGGCCCCAATATGATCGCAGTACACCCTCGGACCCAACCACGGCCACCACCAACAGCAGACACGAACACGCCGTCCTATCACGGTTGCCGTACACGTTGTTCACAAGCGAGCGATTATACGGAAGCGTCTTAGTTGCGCCGCCGGCTGCAGTCTAGTCGCATTGTCGACCAACCGATCCGACGTTGCGCGATAAGACTACGACGATGGTGGCGTGAACGGGAGCGGCATCAGGAACAGCGACGGCGACGCTCGCAAATAGTATTAGCAAGCCAGCCCACCAACCCACCGTGCCGCAGCGTGTCCGCCGAAGGTCCAACTAAGGGATGCAGCATTGTTCTATACTACTTGGGGAAAGGGCCGGGGGCCACCCCGTAGACACCGTGGGGCGGGAGGGGGCAAGTAAGAACAAAAAGGCATACAGTACAGTGCTGCTACCGCTACTGCCGACGGGACTGGGGGATTGGCGCGAGATGGGGAACACCAGGGGGGGGGAATAGCTGAGGACAGGCCAACTTCAGTCAAGTCGAGATCTCGATCTCGGTCTCGGGGAGCCCATGGATCGCTCTGCGCGCTCGCATCTCCTAAGCCGCTTAGTCCCGCAGCGAGGAATACCAAATATAGTAAACGACAAAGTCGTACTACAGGCGGCGGAATCCTTTCCGGCGGGCGTCGTCAGTTCGTCATGAGCGGCAAGCTTGGGCAAGAGCGAACCAGGAGGTGGGTATAAGCAATGTGACTCGAGTTCAGCCACAATCTGCCCTGCCCTTTTGCCCCCTCTCCCCTGAGCCCGTCCACCCAGCCAACCTAGTCATGGTGAACAGATGCCAACGAGATGGATGTCCTCCTTTCACGGTCGCTGGTGCCGCCTGCACGACTGGTTCTAGCGTTGAGTTTGGGCTTATCTTTACGCGGCCCGGGCGCCAAAATCGTCCGAGCAAGCGGCAACAGTAACAGAGCAGCAGCAGCAAAATCGAGACTCTGCGCGCCACCCGACAACGCCACGTCGTGTGGATCGCAGCAGTCGCCGGTACTGAGTCGGTCCTGTGCAATCCCCAGACTGGAAAGCCTGTCGTCCACCGGCGTCCTGACCTGGCGGATCTCCATTGCGCCGCCGAAGGCTCCGACGGCCGCCTACCCGCTCGCCCTGCTTGTCTAAGTACGGCCGCAGAGCAACCTTGCTTGCTCAGCGGCAGGACAAGCAGCGACGGCAGCAGCAGCAGACGCGCATCTCTCAACGCACTCTTTCGTGTTTATTTGGAAGGGATCGTTTCCGGTCCGAAGCGGAAGTCGTTAGGCTCCGTTGCAGCATCAGCAACAGCAAAAGGAAAAGAACAGATAGGGAAAAGAGATCATCCCATTGCGCAGAGCTATGGCGATATGCCAGCCAGCCAGCCAACCAACCAAACGAGGGGACTGACTGGTTCAGAACGGCTGTCCAGTGTCTGCCCCAGCGACTGAGGGTTGGGCAAAGCTAGTTCGCAGACAGGCAGGCGAATCCGCTCGGAGCAGTAAGCATGGCAGCCCGCAGAATAGTCGAGGCGGGCGATCCCACAAACGGACGCATTATACAAGAGCATAGAAGCAGCAACGACAGCAGCAGCGGCAGCAGCAGCAGTCTCCATCGCCGCCCTAGCTGCGGCATCAGCAGCGCCCGAATCGACGCCCCCGCGAGCATCGCGGACGGACGGACGGCCGGGCGAGCAAGCGCGCACGGCCACGGTTGCGCCGCCGCCAAGATTCCGAGATGCGCAAACGACGGCAACTCTCCGACAAACGTGTGGGCTGACGGACCTTCTCTCTGCGGATGGATCAAATGGCGCGGGATTTCCTTTTCGGCCTTTCCGGCCTTGCTGAGCCCACCTCCTTCTTCCTCGTCTTCTCCTTTTTCGCCTTCCTCTCCACCTCGAGTCCGGCGTCTAGACCAGCTTCTAGGCTCGCGCTGCGTTCGCTCCCTGCTGGCATGCCAGCCACCAGATCTTTTTATCCCCCGTTCTTAGAGTCGACTCAGCAGCTGCCGACCGTCAGACCGGAACCTGGAGAATTAAGTGAGAAGTCGCCGCCGCCGTCGCCACTGCCAGCGGATAGATGCAAGCGGGGCAAACTGTAGAGAAAATCGTAGCAAACTCAACGGGCCTTCTTAGCCGAGATAAAAGAAGACCCTAGCCACATCATCAAAACTACGCCAAATAACGCCAAGTAGTGTTGTAGAAATAGCAGTAGCAGCAGCAGCAATGATCACATAAAAGCTAAACAAAGCGCGAACAAAACAGTGTTTATCGCGCGCGTGCAATCTCCTACAGATACCTACCCCCCACAATGAGTGTTCGTCCGGTACATTTGGCGACTGGCGGTTGTCTGACTAAATACGATCACAAAACTCTCCGTACGGCTAGACGACATACTCGACAAACGCACACAAGGCTACCCACCGCCTGTAAAGTGACTGTGAGGAGACCAAGCAAGTGTGTGTCGTCCACACGAGAATAACGTCAAGCCTTGGCTCGGCTGGTAGTGGTGGCAAACACCCTACTGTTCCTCTCAGCTTCCCTAATGGCTCTTTAAAAACTCGCGCTCTGCTAATTATGTGCTCAACTCGCGTCTCTAGCCGCCGACCGGACTTTCTTCCTCGGCTTTAACATAGCCCTCCATCTAGCGCTAAATGACCACAGAACGTGGGAGGCAGCAGCTTAGTCACTTTTGCGAAAACATTTTGCACATAGGGACAGACTCAGGCAATGCACGCAAATACGTATGTACGCGCACGCATATATATATATATATATATATATATATATATATATTATATGTATATTCCTAAGTAGTCAATGAGAGATCGATCTCTTTTATTTCATTATAAATGACGAGAACGGCACCTGCTATCTCCCCTAATATATTGAGTGGACCAAAGGGGGTCAAAACACACCCACTTTCGCACACTCACATCTCATCTTTGCACTACGGTGACTCACCAAAAGTTTGTCGCAGTTCCAAACTTCTCTACACAGCCAGGCAGGCCGATTTGCACGGACACCGAGGGGAGTACCGTTGTGAAGGTTGTGCTACACCGACCAACAGTTAGTTGGCTGAAAGTTGAGTACTTCACCTAGGCTTGGCAGGAGGTGATTTTCCACCAGGACGCCCTTGTCTGCAGCTAAGTTTGGGGCCCAGAAGACCGAAGAGTAGACCCGATCGGTTGGCAAGCGAGAACAGCGGGCCCGCCGGTCGATCGTGATCTGTCCACCTCCGCCGTTGTTGCCTGATCTCATAATAAAGGCCTAGGGGCTAATTGTTGGACACTGGATATCCAGTGGGGTAGGCCAGGCGCCACTACTGCTGCTTTGAACGCTCGGGAAGATTAGAGAAAAGGCTTCCATATGCCCAGCTGTCTCTCTCTCTCTAGCCCTCTCTCTCTCTCTCTTTCGGGCACTGAGCATTGGACTGAAAGCGCGCCCCGAATCGCCATGGGCATTCAGTGTCCAGGAATCCAATTCAGCTTCCATCGCGTCTCCTATGAGCGCATTGAAGCTGTCAGGATGCCCGTATCATCACAGCAATACGACTCGGTTTATCGACTGTCGCGAATGATGCATGCTTGATACGTGGCCTCCGCCTGGCGACCTTGTACCACCTTGCCAGCTTCTCCCACGTAAGGGCTCGCGCAAAGATCTTCTACTGGACAAATAGAACGCAATACAGGGTAAATGCACAGGACGTCGTGACGACCCACCGACCATTTTGCCGACGGCGATTGCTTCCTGTCTGCCTGAAGTCAACGCTTTCGTTCCGCATTGCAGACAAAGGAAAAGTGCAAAAAGTTTCAGCTTCTCTTCAAACACAGTTAGACGCTTTGGCCCAGTCATCCCCTATCCGCCCCGCGTCTTGCCCGAGCTCTACGCCCCCCCCCCCCCCTCCCGAACACGGTTCTCTAAACTACTTACAAGCTCGCTACCGCCTCCGATCGCGCGACTACATAAGTACTACCTTCTTCAATGGGCAGGCAGCAATTCTACAGTAGAAGTCGGATCTCGGACGGAGAAAAGAGCGGGTCGACAATCAACTTACTTCCGCGCTAGCGCGGCCCGCCGCTAGCACCACCGTCAACGTCGTATACGCTACAAGCCTCTCGTGGGCGAATGGTGTCGAAGTGCAAAACTGTGCCAAAAAGGGGCAGTAGGAGCAGCAGCAGCAAGCTTGTTGCGAGACGGCGCCAATTTCAACTCGATTATCGTTGGCGTCCGCCATCGTCGTCGACCCGTCGACTGGCCGGCAGCCGTTTCCCTGCTGGGCTGGGATCTGCTAGCTTGCTGTGTTCCAGAGAGGAAACGCCGAAGGTCCCAGTAGTGGCAACTACTAGTTAATTTTGGGCGCCACTCTGACGGCCTAACAACAATGGTTCCCACGCCCGACATCGGCTGAGCGGCTGGCCCACGGACTGACTACACTGTGGTGGTTGGTGGTAGTGGTGGATTACCTTTCACGACGTCGATGACGACAGCAAACCGATCGACAAGCATTCCCTACGCCCGAAACGTGACAGCGCCAAATAGGTCCCGAAAGTCGTTCGGTTGGTCGTTCGGACAATCGACGCGTGGGCCGCGCACACCCATAGACACGCACACACCGATATGCGTGCTCTAGCAAGCCTCAGTCTCATCCTAGAAGGACCACAAGGATGATGGCGTCGTCAACAACAACAACAACAACAACGACGAACGACCCCAGCAACAGCAACAACAGCAGCAACAGCAATTATTACAATAACAATGCATGCAGCCGTGGCTATCGCTGCCGCGAGCTGATCAGCCGATAGTAGGCTTTTCGCACCCACCATCAGTCACCCGTCACGGCTTCCGTCATACAATACGTCAACAACGACAAGGCCACAATCACACCCACAAGTGGAGGCCGCTGCCGCCGCCCGCCACATCGTGAAACTATGAAACCACAACCACGGCGACGATGATGGCACGAATCGAACTTTATTATAATCATCGACTCCATATCGGCGGCGTAGTCGCGCCGACGGTAGTAGCCCATCGAATATGGCGGCGGCGACGACGACGACGGCAACGACGACGGCGACGACACAACGTTGCCTATCCGCCTACAGCCGACAGCAGCGACGGCAGCAGCAGCAGCAAGAGCCGACAGAACGTCAAATGACTCTGCCATCACGGCCGACCGTTGACGTGCACCAACAGTGTGGCTCACGCCACTTGCTATTCATACATAGGCGCCGGCGGGGATGTGGCGCATGGATTCGGGACCCGACGGCACACCGAACGACGTCACTGTCGGATGGTGGTGGCCTGTGTTGCTATTTGGATGGCCTGTGCACTGCTAGCAGGAGCAGAAGCAGCAGCACTGCACAGGCCATCCAAATAGCCGTACTAGTGGCACTGTAGCAGCGACTGTAGCAGAAGCAGGCAATAGCTAGGCCAAACCGAGCCGTTTTTCTTTTTTTTCTTTCTTCTTCGTCTTTTCTTCGACGGTTGTCGGATTACATTTCTCGCTCGGCTGCCCCCCCCCCCTCCCTCCCCGTGCGCCTTCGTCCGCTAGTACAAGGGGTTGGTAAAGAAAAGTCGGCTAAAAGGGCAGACCGTATCCCGTGCTTCGCCTAGTTGATCTCTCTCCCTCTCTCTCTATTTTCTTCATTTTCTCCCAATCTCCCTTTCTATCTCTCTATCTGTCTCTCCATCTACTGCTCAGTTTCTATTTCTATCCGTCTTTATCCCGTTTGCCCTATCTCTCGCTTGTTCCTGCAACGACACAAGAGCGTTGATCTCGACGAGCCGTCCGCGGCCAGATCTCTTTCTCTTTCTTTACCGCTGACTCGTTCGCTCTCGATTATACGCCACGCTCGGCTGAACTCTCCGCAAAATTACTTTGGTTGCTACTGCTTCTTCCTCTTCGTCGGCCGCCGCCGCCGCCACCACCACCACCACAATCATCACCGCCACCACCATCTCTATCACCACCAGCTCTACCACCACCACCTCGGCTAAGATCGGCGCCTTTGCTCGAGCAGCTGTAGGGAGGGCCGACGTCTGCGTCTGGTTCTTGGTGGCCGTCGTTACGTTGTACGTCTGCCTACCCCGCCACTGCATGGCCAGTACCTAGCTGCATGATCGGCGACGACAGCCACGACGAGAACGACGGCAGTCATGGTGGGCTGAGATACAACGGAGCCACGTACGTGCATGAGATTGCAGCTGGTGCTACTGGTGGGACCCCGGGGGGGGGAAGGGGGGGGACGTGGAACTAGGTAGCGGGTGGGTGGAAAGACAGCACCCGCGAGCATGGCCGAATGAGGGCGAGAAGACGAGGAACCGAGCAAGAGAAACGAGGCAAAGGGGAAGATGCGAGAGAGCGCGAGAGAGAGGGAGAGAAGGAACAAGAAACATATGATCGACCAAGCAGAAGAAACCCACGGAAACCAATGGGGGGACACGCTAGGGAAGGAGCGCCGCCAGGGACAGACCCTGTTCATGTTGTGTGAAACGGTTCCTTCGGTCGTTCGTTCTGCGGGTTTGTAGGGCAGCAGACCAAGCAGCGATGGTGTCGGCGGTGGCGATGGCAGAGACGAGCCGCCCGCGCGACTACGGGCGGCAGATTACTGATGGAGGCACCGACGAAAGCGCCAGAAGCCAGGCAGGCCAGGCCGCCAGTCATGCAAGCAGACCGGCGAACCGCCAAACGGTCGAGCGGTCGAGAATGGTGGCCGAGTAAGGAAGATGGTGACGAAATCATTCCTCGCAATCTTTTCTCACTGCAGCGGGCGACCGGCGTTTGTTCATGTTGCCCCCACCGCGGTCCTCCCCTTCATAGACGCCTATGAATTAATCATTTTACATTACCCATTACCTCTCCTCACTCCTCTAGCCCGAACAATCCGATTGAGGTTCGCCAAGAACGGCGAAGGTGAAACATAACGACAGGGAAAGATAAAGAGATAAACTGAAAAAGACTGGCAAATGGAGCAGGACGGGCGTCACGGAGTGATGAAAATGAATGCTGTACCCGTAAAAGACGTATGCATCATATCAGAACATGCCGTTTGGCGTGGCAGCTAGCTGTCCAGGGAACCAAACTAGCCGAAATGTAATGAGAAATCGACAAACGGAGAGAGGGAGAGGTTAATTGTCTGCGTCTATGCAGTTCAGGCTATATATATATATATATGTGAGCGCGTTTGCGTGTGGTGGGTGAAGGTGGATAAGCAAGCGCAAGTAGAAGAACTTAATGTGAAATTAATTACCCACGCCTAGATCGCTCGGCCGATTTGCGCGTCGCAGCGTTACCCCTGTGTAAGCATGTGCATCGATAGATGCTTAGTAAGGCTTAAAGAGCAATCCCAGCCGCCAACTCCTACGCATAGTTGCTACAACGTGATACTCAAAGAAGCTTTATACTCTCTCTCTCTCTCTATACTGCCCTTCACTTTCACTTTATTTCTCCTTTGCCTCTTCCCGTCGATGGCTTTTTCTCCCCATTCTGCACTAATCGGTCAACGTTGCACACTTGCTTTAGTTTCACAATATTACAACTTAGCCTTATGGAAGACGTAGAAATGCAGCTATGCGGGCTGATTCGCACGCGTGCTATCACACAACGCTATGTGAAGATGCCCACATTTAGAATGCACATTTGTGCGTTTACGCGGTTAGTTATGTATATGTGCCTTGGGCTGGCTAGGTTCCTGGGCCTATACCACTAACGAGACACTGGAGAAACGCTTGCCGCGGCCACTGCACACTGCCGCTGCCTTCACTGTCGGCTTCACCGTTGTTTCACCAACAACACCAACCGCCGCAAGTAGTAGATGTTGTGCCTTCGTCTTTGCGCAGAGACGGCGACGCCTCGGTGGCTTGTCTCGCCTCGCCTCGTCTCCTCCCCTGTGTGTGTGTGTGTCTTGCTAATTGCCTCATCGACGTAACCGCGCGCCCCGGTCACCTAATAACAGTGTCCATAACCTCCATTCATCCGACAAAGACGAGCAGCAGCTATCCGTCCGCCCTCTTGCTGGCTGCCAAGCAACAAGCCACAGAGGCGGCCAAGCGAGCGGCTCAAGAAAGTTGCTTGTCTGGTGAGACGGTGAGACCGTGGGACGGAAAGCCTACCAACGGCGCGGAGGGCGCGCGCCTTGCCGCGCAAGGTATTCAGCGTTCCCAGCGCGCCTGAAACTGTACGCCCCAAAGAGCGGCTCGCCCCCGAAGTCTGCCCGAGTCGGTGGGCCGGTGGGCCCCAGCATCAACTCTCAAGGGGCTAGATGGCCGCAAAGTATGGCGGCTATAGGGGCGGGCCGGCGGGCGGTCGTGCGGGCGAAGATGCTTCCCCCCGGTGCGGTGATATTAACTCCTCCGTCCGGCCATGGATGACGGCGACGACCAACAGGCTAAGCCTTATTCATTCATAGTAGCGTCCGAAAGGGCTCAACCCTCCCTCCCTCGTTGCGCTTCCTTCTTCTTCGTCCGCCGCCCTACCTTTCTCCTCCCTCCCTCCCTGCCTGCCGCCGAAGTAGTTAATGGCCACGGTATGCAGATGATGCAACGGGAAGCTTGGGCTACGTTCACGTCAGGCAAGCGTAAATAGCTAAGCATCTCCGCGGGTAAACCAATAACATATACAGATGACCATGAAGCAAGTAGTGTGTACGCAGTATCCAGAAAGACAACTAATGATATATTCCTGGGCAATACATATATGATCCCAGCCTCTTATATATATATATATATGTTTATGTATATATATATATATATATATATATATATATATATATATATATATATATATATATTATTATATACATATATATTATGAGCGAAACAAGAAAAACGGAGCATCACTAGCCTGTCGATACACGGTGTCTGCGCGATATCGCTAAACATGCTTGGCCTCTACAAGAGGATATAAACGACATGGATGATAGACCAGCAAGCAGCACATCGATACGCCACTTGTCGCACAGAGCGATGCGGATGCACTGCGCGGACCTATTTTCGTGATCCACATCCACATCATATTGGCGAAGCTTAGCGGGCTGAAGGCTAGCTAGGTGAAGGCACCTAGCCAATAGCGGGTGAAGTGATGCTAGCGCACAGGGCAGCATTGTGGCAAACGGGAATCATAGGCACCGAGTTCGGCCAGTGGAAACGGTAGCTATCATCCCATCGATTTCTTCGATCTACCAATTTGGCCAATCCCCGATAGCAAAGCTACTACTACTCGCCTATCCATAAGCGGTAGTCGCAGAAGCGGCCGCGGTCGGTGGCAGCAGTAACAGCAGCAGAAGACGCGGTAGACCGACGACTGCAAGCAGGCATTTCGCTCTTGCAAACTATATACATGTGTGGAGCCGAGGGAGAGATAGGCTCGAGAAGCTTTGACGGCCGTTTTTCGTTGCTAGGTGGCTGGCTAGCTGCTGAGATGATGGCTGCGAGCAGTGTTGGATTTTACACAAACCAAACCAAGTCTGGACCGCAGATCAGCTCAGCCCAGCCCACGCCCAGGCCCGTCTCCTGCAGCGCAGTGCCTTAGCCCAAGTCATGTCGGCCGTAGAGAAGAACAGCGTGACACCCGCGCCGGTGCCGACTTTACAGCTGAGACGGGACGAGGATAAAGGTGGCGACGACCACGACGGCGACGACGCCAACAACGTTCGATGGGTCGAACAAGTAGAACGACAAGCGAGGATCACGACGTCGGAAAACGTGTTGGTTTGTGGTAGCTGCAGAAACTTCCAGGCGACGTGGGTCGACCATGCAGACAGGCAGGCAGACAGTCAGACACGCAGGCGGCTATACACGTTTCGCAGTTTCTTTACCTCTCCGTGAAACACGCTCGTGCACGGTACGCAGCCTAGCTGCACGCGTGGCATGGCGTCAGAGCCAGAGCAGAACCAAGTATATGTGGCGGCGGCGGCGAGCGGGGCCTCTTCTTGACGATTCAGGCTCCCGAGCGAGCTCAGACTTGGCCTTCATTGCGGGCTTGCCGGGCAAACAACACGACCAGGTTCAACAAAAGGAGCGCCCGGTATGTCCGAGTAAATTGCAGCAACAGAGGCAGTAGCAAAAGTAGTGGCACGACCGACCAGTGGCCGAATAGAAGGCCCGCCGCGGACTGGTGGACGGCGTAGTCGCCACTACGGGCGAGCGGGAGCAGCGGGGCGGCGGGGGCATCGGCGTCGGCAGACGCAGCAGCAGCAAGCTATGGTCGAACTAAATCCGCGTAAAGTGTCGCACCATTAGCCGAGTACAAAGGATAACCGAGAGGAAGGAGAAGGACGAAGGAGTTCAAGCGGCTACTGGCTGCCTTCGTGCTTGCCTGCCTGCCTGACTGACCGACCGACCGACCGTCTCCCGGGCCGTTCCCGACCAATCGGCAGTAATCGTAGTACCAGTTGTAGTAGTAGTAGTAAGTAGTAGTAGTAGTAGTGTAAGTAGTAGTAGAAGTAGTAGCAGCATCAGCATCAAAGGCAGTGACGGCGACGGCACCACCAGGCGCTGCTTGGCCCCGAATCGTGTCTGCGTAGACTCTTGAAAGCCCACGCTGTCCGTGACCGGTGAATCCATGCTTCGTTCAGCCAGAACTAGCAGCAGCAACAGCAACAACAGCAACGTCGTCATCAGCGATTGAGCCTGGGCTGCTACGTCTACTACTGCTGCTGCCGCTGCTGCCCAGTGGACCGCCTAACGCCATACTAGTTTAGATAGCAACGGTGAAGATGGTGGCCTGATGCCGAACATCAGCATCTCCACCAAGACCAGAGCCGCCCGCAGCAGCGCATCAGCAGCAACAACAAAACGAGTCGAATAGCCGGCGAACGGCGATTACTCAGTGTGAGACGGCGGCGTTTGAGTTTGAACACTCAATAGGAGCAGCCATTGAGTCAAGCTCGCTCGCTCACTCACTGACTTACTAGGGATAGAGTGGACAAATAGCAGGAAAATGAGGAGGAGAACAACGAGGGAGCCTCGTCTCCTTCTCCTATTCCCCTGATATTTTCCCCTTATTCCCCCGATCTTTTCCCTTATTCCCCCGATCTTTTCCCCTTATTCCCCCGATATTTTCCCTTATTCCCCCCGATCTTCCCCTTATTCCCCTCCTGCTTCCATGCTTCCTATTGCCGTTGCTTTGTAGTACTAGTAGTAGTAGCAGTAGTTGTAAGAACTGTAGAGAGTAATGGCGGCTCAAAGTCGGAGAACAAGCGTCTGATGATCTGACGATGTGGTTGTCATGTCGCGACGCTGACTGCTACCATCCGCCCGCCTCTAGCGGTAGTATAAGCGGCGGTGGCCTCGGAGGATGAACGAACACCCGGTAGCCGCTAAGAGGCTTCATTCCGAAACGCATGTCCGTCCGTACGTCTTAGTCTCACAATTAGTCAGTCGCATTGCCGAGTAGTACAGCGGTACAGAGTCGTAGCGTGGCGTCGAACGATCAGCCCACTGTCACTCGGCTCTGCTTAATAGGCCGCCGTCATCATCCGTCATCATCTAGAGGTCTGCCAGGCGGCTGCTGTATGCAGCACGCGTCACACGGCAAGCGTCACGGTACCGTCAGCATCATCACTATTAATATCAACATCACAATCACCACTAGAGATCATAATCACCACCATCATCACCGCTACCACCATCATCGTCGTCATCGTCATCATTCGCGCTCCATACTCTCCGAATTACTGGAACGGCTGGCGCGGCCATCCTATGTCAAGTAAGACATACTTGTTTATATACGCACTTCTATTGGCTCCTACTGCGGACCGGATCTACGGACGCCGCTAAAGAGTCCGTTTGTTTAGCCTTCGTCTAACAGGAATCCGTCCGCGGGTTCGGCCCAGTCAGCTATATGCCAGACAGTTAGATAGCCCCCGTTAGCAAAGCGGAACGTTGATCGCGACAGCGGCAGTAGCGGCTGCTGTGTATCGTGTATCGATTTATATGACACGTTCTACATATATGAGCCTTCCACTAAAACATACACGATGATAGAGGCATACGTATATACAATACACGACTATAGATTACACAAGCACATATATTATACGATTATAGATACACGCGTAGGATACATGCACAATACGAAATACATATGTGTATATACACACGATTACAGATATATTCGTGCATAGATGCGCGATTATAGACGCATACGTGCATAGATGCGCGAGTATAGTTATATACGCTCATAGATCACTCTAAAAAAAAAATATATATATATATATATATATATATGCACGCACATATACTGTAGCCATAGTCCGATGATGGCAGACTTAGTCTCACCGTCATCGATCGATCAGTTAGCTCAAGTGATACCACCACCATACCACCACGTTATATCTTTCAAACGGTTCTAGCGCCTCCATTGCCATACATAGGTAGGCAACGCTAGGCGCCCAACGATCAACCCGCATGTTTCTAGATAAATAAGAACGTGCACATGGGTGTGCATATATATATATATATATATATATGTGTGTGTGTGTGTGTGCATCCATACACAGATCTACATAAAAAATACATGTAGGCTTTCCTAGACAATGCATTATACGAAAGCCAATGCTGGTGACTTCTCGTTGTCAGCTGTAGAAGCTGCAAAGATAGTTTCCGTGACCTTAATGCCCAGTTGGCGTGCTCAACGCTCGGGGTTGCTCACCCGCTCGGCTCACTCAGGAGGAGTTTAACGTATACACCCCTCCCCTTCACCCCCTACTTTCTTCCCATCTCACAGTGCGCACGCATACAGAGCTCTGTGACGTGTCGGCTTGACACGCACAAGCCAGACTCCCCTATACATACGTTCGCTCTCGGCGACGAGTCCCCCTCGTACCGCCAAACAGACAAAACGAGCATGTGTGCATACTCAGCGCTCCTCGATACAGTGTCTCACGCTCCATCTTGCCATTTGTTAATTCGTCTGGCGCTCAACTCCGGCGTGCCAACGCGGTCACGTTTGAGCGACCAGAACCGATCCGCTGCAGTAAGAAAGCGAGCAGCTTTATTCACATCGAGATTCTTGTCTTGGTGATCTCACGCTGCGGCGGCAAGGGCAGCGACAACCATTGACTAACAGAGAAGCAAATTCCAGGCCAGAATATCAGTCAAGCGCCCACTCGCGTTTGCGTTTATGAACCTATATCGTCCTCCAGGAGGTGTCGTTAGCGGCTGACTTTTGACGTCCAGATAACACCTTGTTTAACCTCCAGGCAGGGCTTCTAGCCAATACCAGCAGACGAAGCATATATATCGGTAAAAGCCTGTTTCACTAGATCGGTATGCTACGTACCTACGGAATACCCCAATTCCCGCTCACACTTTCTCTATCCCGCTTTCGTCGTCTCTCTTGTCTCCCTCGCTCCCTCCAGTTGCAAATAGCTGTCGTTAAAGCCCACTCCTCTAAGAGTGTCACTATGCCTTACACGGCTATTGTGGACTATTATACGGTCGGGCTCGTCTAATGACACAACAGCATCATCATCATCATCAACATCAGCAACAACAATAACAATAACAACAACTAGCACGGAGTGCGCGAACAGACGCCTGAAGCCCGGCGACGATGACGACGTTGTAAGCGCTGGTGCTTAGCGTGTGCTCTTGTTCCTGCTGTCGTTGCTGCTTGGTATAGCTCGGCGCTCGTAAACCTGCTGCGCTGTTTGTCGAACTAGACTGTCAGACTACACTACACTCGACTCTTTAGCGTCGCGCCGGCCCATTGCTTGACAGGAGACACGGCCGGTCATCGACGCACGACGCACTGCTGGACACCGCGGACCGCGGCGACGCACCCCCAGCCCCTCTCCGCCCGAAAGCCCCTACCTTTCCCTCAACCCCACCACCCCCAACCACTGTGGATTTGCGAGCATCCCCATAAAAGACGACGGACAGTTCACGACCAGCTGAGAAGACTGGCTGGCTGGCTGGCTGGCTGCCTTCCTTCCCGCCCGGCGCCTCATTCTACAGCATCGCCATTCGAAGCAGACCATTGGAGTACTTACTAGTAGTCGTAGCAGCAGTAGTAGTAGTAGTAGTAGTACTCCGATAGTCTTACAGCGGCCGGCCCAAAGGCCCTCCGCGGTCACCACCACCACCCGACAAGGACCCATGAAGACATGTTCCATGAAGACATGTCCCATCTACCTGGCGTATCGGCAGATGTTCGTGTGTGAGGTGCTCGACACTCGGTACACCACCGGGTCGCCAGACAGACCCTGAGGGGATGGCGTCACCCTATGCTGTCCAGTGGACCAGCTACTTACAACCGCTGCTGAGCACTAAAGCGACTATATCTCACCTATCTTTTGTTGTTATCTTTCCTTGATTTTCCCTCCCTTTCTCTCTCTCTTTCGCTCTTTCCATCTCTCTCTCTCTCTCTCTCTTTTTGTTTCTGTATTACCTTGCCTTGTCTGTGCCGTTTCTACCAAAAGCACACGCTCTTACTCGGGCTCCAACCCCGCGCCGCACGGCCGAATAGCCAGCTGCGTGACAGTGGGTAAATGTAAATTTTACGATTTCACCCGAGCATCGAAAACCGCCTGCTTGGCAGCTCGATTCCACTACCGCCACTACTACTCCTAGTACTACCACAAATGACAACCCGACAAATACGAAGTGCTACATTCGATGTCCAGCACCATTCGTCTAGGTCAAGCAGCTAAGCTATGTATTTTGAAAATCACACACCTTCATTTCACCCTGTCGTTACCATTGCATTTGGAGCAGTCCAACATTGGAGCAATAAGTGCCACGTATAGGTCATCATATACATACACTTATATGCGTATGTATACAGTCGATGAACCTGGAAAACGGCGGGAATTGCTAGAAGCAATACGTCGTTTTAACACATGGGTCTTATATGACGCCGTATATAAAAAATGAAAATTACTTTATATTATATCATATCCTTATACTTGGCCATATCTCCGTCAATAAGTGTGCTGCCTCCAATTTAGTCAGAAAAAAGTGACACAACATTACGCCATTGGAGGGCATGCACTAAAACAGTCGACGAAATATTAGATGTGGTCACTTCGGGTAGCCCAAAATGCACCTAACACATACATGACTTCATCCTTAAGACGACTAATAAACTGGATTGAGAATGCTATATTCTTTGATAAAATTGATTTAAGGACGTATGTAAAACTTTTGAAACTCCATATATGTCCATACTGAGCTATGCATACATATTCAAGCCAAGAAATTACGAGAATTGAACACTGGTGGTCAACTGTTTAATGCTGCAGTCGGCAACAATCTGAAGACTTCTAGAAAGCACATCCTATGGACGCAAGAAACGACCACGTTCTACAGAGATGCGAACTTCGAAAGGCCTTGTTGTGATGTAGGCGCCATGCGCCTGCAGATGTCGCCTCATTGACACGCCACCCGATGAAGACGAAAGTTGTTTTGGATGAGGTGAGTATGGAGGAAAGCAGGGAAAAGAGATACCAGGACGAGAGAGGCTGCCATTGAATTGGCCATTTTCACGGGCTATTGTTTTTGCATTACATTTTGGCTACAGTCTTACCAGCGGCATTCTGGCCACAGCCAGCAGCAGCAGGACATGGCCACTCAACGACAGGGAAACAGGGAGAATAGGTGGAAAGGTAAAAGGGCATGCGACCGCCCGCTCCCCCACCTGCCATGCCTGCCTCGGTGCTGTGACTCTGCCAGACACAGAGCCCCCTACCTCAACGCCTCATGAGCGACTGCGTTGGGGTTGGCACAAACCGCGCCGCCGTTCAGGCCGAGCTAGTGAGGCGGCGCCGCAAAGACGTTCTTCGCAAGTGCCCGCAAGACATTGCCCGCGTCGCTCGGTTGCCTCCGGAAGGGAATGCTGGCTGCCTGGCTGGCCTGCCTGGTGGGCGCAGAGGAAGCAGAGATAGTAGTGGTGTTCATGCTTTCGAGCTTCTTTTTGAGGCCACACGGCTTCTCCTGTACTCTCATTGTCGTTGTTGTTGTAGTTGTTGTTGTTGCTGTTGTTGTTGCTGCTGCTGCTGCTTGTGCCGCTGCTGTTCCTTGGACCCCTGGTTCGCTCGCTCGCTTGCTTGCGTGCATGCAAAGATCCTCCAAGGGCCTCCTACCAGACCATTGATCTCTTGCAAGTAAATGAACTGTGCCGTACGTCGCCACCCATCAACGTGATCTGCAATGCAACGCTTTCGTTGGCGCCGCCGCCACCACCGCCGCCGCCTTCGCCGTCGATGGCTCTTTGTTCCTCGTCAGGCATGTGCAACGAGCGGACGCCAAGGGCGCCGCTCGCGGCACATTGAAAGCAGCACGCACACACACAACTGCGCACGTACTATACACGTATACAAATACAAGTGCCGTGTATAAACACGCGTGATACAGGTTTGAGCATGTGGCGAGGAACTCGTGATGGCCCGCAATCTCGTCGTTGTGTGGTGTCAGCTGGCCCGTGACCTCTTCCTTCTGTCGGGCCACCAATCTGTGTGTTCGCATGTGACTGACTATATATGCCTGAAGTTGTTTGCTAACGTCAAACTGGAATCGCTAATTTGCAACCAATGCCGATGATGCCCCCTCTTAGCAGCTATCTGCTGATGTTGTTATTCGCGATCTCGTCATTTGAGCTCCTGTCTCTCTCCCCCTTATTCTCTCTCTCCCTCTCTATGAAGCTAGATCTACGAGACTTCACTTTGTCATCATCTTCAGCAGCCTCAGCCGCGGTCACAGTTGCATGGGCGTTATCATCTTCACCATCATCATCATCATCATCACCATCATCATCATCACCATCATTATTATACTGTCGTTGGGGATGCTCCGAATATTGGCCTGATGGTGCGGCAGGTGGCACCGACGAGAAACTCATGTCGATCACTTGCCGTTGTTGTCTACCGCTAACACACTCCTCTCTCTCTAATACATATATATATATATATATATATATATATATATACCTCTCACTCCCTCTATCTGTGTCTTACTATGAGGGATTAAGCTGGTGGCATAGCAGTAGGCACGCGTCGGCCGAAGCGAGCGACAGACACATATTCGCGGCACCGGCTGGTGGCCGGCCTACAAAGCTAATATAATTTTAATATCGTTGACAGCAGCAGCAGCCACGTTGACACCTCGAATGCGGCGACGCGTCCGCCGTCTACCGCCGCCGCCGCCTCTACGACCACTAAAGCCTATACCGCTGCTGCCGCTGCACTGCTACTGCTTTCAGCTCGAAGCTGCTGTCGTCGTCGTTGTTGTCGTCGTCGTCGTGCAGGGGAACTAACGTGTCAGCTCCGTGGCAACACTGAATTCGTGACGACACTCGCCGAAGCGGTACCAACAGAACAACTCCGCTACCGCTACCGAGTATTAACAGAAGAAGCCTCCAGCGCCTCCACCTGCACCGGCAGCAACAGCAGCAGCAGCTGACGGTGTCACGCCCACCCGTTGTGCCACTGTCGTCAGATGCCATGATGCTACTGCTGCTGCTGCTGCTATGTGATGTCGTGGATCGTCCTCCGCCGGTCGGTCGGTCGGTCTGTCGTCAGGCAAGAGACAACGATGTGTGGCAACACGTGCCCATGACTTCGTTAAAAAGCACTTACAGGCTAGCTCACTGGCTAGGTGGCTACGAGTTCTAGCCGTACTTCACATACGGAATGCCAGCAATATCTGTCAGCTCGGATATACGGCACATCGGCACATGGCATCCGAAGAAGTGGCTGGCTGGCTGGCGGCTTGACTGGCTCGTTGCCGCAGCCGCCGCCACCACCACCACCACCGCTGCTGCTGGTGTCTCCGCCGAACTTCAACTACGCAAAGAAGCCGAGGCGCTCAGATGCTACGCGCAGACACTGACTCCCACTCAACCCTAACAACCAACCACCAACCCATACACCCACCCACCCAGCCACATCTGTTATCAGTGAACAACATGTGGCGACATTCTATTAGTGCAGCTAAGCAAACGATACCAGATCCAATAGCATCATCGTGCCCCATCGAGCAAGCATCGAAACCCAACCGCCTGCCGGCCGGCCGAGCGGCCTGTCTAGAATCCAGCTAATACGTCGCACGCACGCACGCCTGCCTTACGCGCTGCCCTGATACGTAAGGGGTGTGAACCCTATCGTTGACGTGGAGCGGCGACGAAAAATCAACGCGCTGTTCGATCTTACCTGCCGAAAGATGATGATCTCTTCTCGTTAAACTTCACTTTCGTTCTCGCTTCGACCGTCGTTCGAGGCTTTACAACAAGCTAGCATGGATACGCAGAAACGGCGCGTTCAAGCTCCGCACGCACGAAGGCAGACGCAAGAGGGATGGCAGAGGAACGCGGTCAACAAAGAACGCTATGATAAGCTAGGTTACGGGACGCAAACCTAACCGTCGAGCCCTGCAGTGCTTACCGTATATGTAATAAAGTAGCGCGTGTTGTCTTGACGGAGCGACAGAACGACAGAGTACAAGGTTCAGCCAGATATCAGAGGCTAATTCAAGCGAATCTTAGACGGGCTGAAGGCAAGTCGGTGTAACATCCAGGCAACGACGAAGACAACGCCGACGACGACGACAGAGACGAAACAGAGGAAGAAGAAAAGGAAACCGTTGCTCGTGTTTGCTCACAGCCATTCATCCGCTGGTGGCTTCGGATACCCGTCCGTAGTGTTGTAGGTCTCGTCCGCCTGCCCGCACTCAACGTTGTTGGCTCTAGCATACATACATAACCCCTTGTATCTACAGCGGCCGATCCCTCCTCGCCGCCTGTGTGTTTGTCGACATCTTGTCATGAAGAAGGGCAGCCAACAGCCGCAGTAGCAGCAGCAGCGATGGACAAGCCGATGGGCCCGCTGAGCCTCGCCCCTTCACTGCGAACAATGCTGAAGATAGCACAGTGGGAGGATACACCCGGCCCTGATGTAACGCACGACAACCACGAAACTCTACGACCACCATGATTTCTACCGCTAGTAATGCTACCTCGACTACAACAACACCAGCACCACCACCAACAACAACAATAATAATAATAATAATAAGACGAAAAAGAAGAAGACGCCACGTACAACTCTGCACAATACACATGCATGTCACTTTAACCAAACGTCGTCATCCACATACGCCTTGCTTGTGCTCAACAACGCAACATACAAAGTGCGCCACGTCTGCTCTTGTTGACAAGGACGACCGTCCGCAACCCACAAAGACAATCTCCGTTGTTCTCTGCTGTTATTTCCTCTGCCACCCCCCCCCCCCCCTCCTTCTTCCCCGCCTGTCCACGCCCTCCCCGCCGTCCTCCGATTCACCCCCGGAGTGAAGCAGTGCAAGTCTATTCTTCCGGCGTATAGTTTTGTGTTTTCTCCGGCCTGCTGCCAGAAGGGATCAACGAGTGTGGTGGGGGCTTGTCTCGATTCGGTCTCGATAGAGGCGGTAGGGGCCGCCAACATACAAACACTTTTTTTCCATTTCACTTCTGCTTCCATAATGTAATAGATTCACTATTGGCTCACAGTTGCACGGCCACAACACCGCTACTGCTGTCGCTGTGGGCGCAAAAGTCTTCCGGGCTCCCAATTCGGAGAAGTTAGCTCACCACCGGAACAACAACATCAACATCAACGACACGACAACAACAACAACATCAACATCAACGACACGACAACAACAACAACAACAACAACAACAACAACAACAAGCACTACGAAGAGAGGTGTGAGCCATGCAGTCTTGTACTCCTGGTACTGGTTGTGGTGATGGTGATGATGATAGAGGGAGTGGTGCCACTGCGCCTCGAACACCGGTCACAAAAACTGACCAACATCAAGCTCTGGGTCAGCAAACCTTGAGTACGAACATGCCACCGTAAGGTTCATACGTCGCTGTTGTTGTTGTTGCTGTTGTCGCCGTCGTTCTCTAATCGCCTAGTCTGCTGTATAATGCTGTTCATCATCAAATCGGTCGCTCTACCGTCACCTCCCGAGAAGGTTCTTTCTTGTTCTTCCCGTTCTACTTTTTCGTCGTCTTCTTCTTCTGCATATCCTCTTTTTCCTTCCAAACCCAACGCTCCTGCTGGTCACCCACCCCGCTGGCTGGGCCAGCTCGACGGTTGGCCGGCGTCAGGCGGCGACAGTTCCCTAGGATTTCTATTTCGACTTTATCGCATTCACGTACACATACCTGAAATCGAAACCGAAGTGGTGGATGGCCACACACACGCACAGACAAAAACACGTAAGTATGTATATATATATATATATATATATATATATGTATATTTATGAATATATATATATATATATATATATATATATATACATACATACATACATATAAGTGGGACATGCGGATCTCTCCTCCCCCCGTTAGATGATCTACCTCCTGTGTTTTGTTTCGTTTCTGCCTCTACTTCTTCATCTTCGTTCTTTCGTTTTAAATCAGTGAGCTCAGAAAAGCGCCCGAATCTTGCGTTGCCTTGTATGCACCAGATGAAGCAAAACAAGGCGCCGACCAGGTAGCTTTAGCCAAGCAAGAAGCAGGAAGGCAAGCGGCAGCAGCAGCAGTAGGCTCGGTCCCTGAGGAGAGACCGAATAGCAGCAAAAGCGCACGCAGACGAGGTAGCTCTTCTCGCGACCACCGACCGAAGGAAACGAAAGTAGCAGAGCAAAAACTCACAAATTGATCGCAACATGAAATAGCTCTTAGTGGAGCGGCAAGCCTGCTGCTGCTGCTCTGTCTCACCGAAGACGCCGGCGACGTTCTTTGCCATAAGTTAGAAGAGAGAGACAGACAGAGAGGACACGATGTGCAGGCCGAGGCGGTAAAAGGCATAGAGCTGCCGCGTCCCCACCGCGAACGACTTGATCAGATCACATGCAATTGCCCCCCTCCGCGGCCGCCTCCGGCCTCCCTCTGTTCCCCTGCACGCCGCCCCGTCTAGACCCCCTTACAATGACACCTCTCAAACACCACACCACCACCACCACCATCTAGTTGACTTTGTCGGGAGAAGCTACTACAAACAGTCAGGTAAGTAAGGATGTTTCAAAATACAAAGAAAAGAACCCGACACGAATGAGGAACATCGAAACTCCGAATATACCGGATATGAAAAATGAGCCTTCGTTGTAGGCGTGTATATACGTGTGTTACGAGCGAACATGAATGCCCGCCTTGCAAGCAACTTGTAGACCAGATCATCCAACTATAATATCCTGCATACTATACGCGATCCCTTCACACGGTTACGACTCTCACGCGACTAATGACCGTCCGATGGCACGGTTGACATCAGAGTACGATGGTACAACTATTTTTTTTCGGTAGCATTGCCACCTAGGCTCCGGCTCGCTTTTCCTGGTCGTCTTTCTGGTCCTACGAAACACAACTATGCTCAGAAGTGCGAAAACTTTAGGAACGCCCCGTCGTGTCGCGACCCGACCTGTTCCGTTGCGGTCGCGGTTGTCAAGCGCCATATTCAGCCCTACTCAGCAAAAAGCTGCGAGCAGCCAAAGATTCCGAGCCCATATACCAAGTGGGCCAAGTTAGAGAACGAACTGAGGCTGAAGAGCAGGATCATAGTCGTCGTCTCTCAAACTCTAACGCTCGTCTTCTTCTCGCCGACTTCTTACCGACTACCGCAACGGCTTGCCTACATTCGCCAAAAAGAAGGCCGGCTCGTCATCTCGACGAGTGATGGGAGCCCAGGGGCGGTCGGGGGCCGAGGAGGCCGGGAGTGGTGGCTTTTTAGGCAGCCCCTTCGCTCGATCAAATCTCCCCGTGAGCGCTTGCCCGGTCCACCGCTCACCGCGCCTGCCTGCCGCGTACCGACCTTCAGCCGAGCGACGGGAAGAAAAGCTCCGACGATTATTCCGGTGCATTTAGACGCGCGTGCGCGCGCTCTAGAATCATACATACGCACACGCAGCAGCGATATCGAGATGGAAGAGGAGAAGTGGGGTAGATCGACAGATAGACAGATATACAGCCAAATAGATCGAAACTCGTGGATAGCGATCGACCGAGCCAGGCCGACCGACCGACCGACCGGCCGGCCGGCCCAGTGTATTATATATTGTATCGAATAAAAATAGAGCTTTTAACGTCGTTCGCCGCGCGCCAACGTACGCTTCGAGATCTCGCACGAGGTGCCGCTCTTGGACGTGCATAGCAAAGAATGAGGGTAGCAAGCAGAGCATCCGCGGCGACGGCAGCAGCAGCAGAAGCATCAACAGGCCGTGAAGATCACTGTCGCCCCGGTCCTCAGCCCGGCCGCCTGGCCGCCCGTCCGCCGCCTGCATATGCCGTCTGTATAGACTCTATTTACTCTATGAGGCACATGTTCCCGCCACACGACGAGAAGGCCCTGCTCACTGCCCTTCACTGCGTTCGTGCGGGCCACCGAAGCCGCTGGAGTCTCTGTCTGAGGTGTTGCCGCTGTGACCTGCGACCAGTAGCCGCCGTTGCCGCCGCGGTCGCTGTCGGGGGCGACAGCGACCACGGCCGACGACGACGACGACCACTGCATATTTCACGCGTACCAGCCTGCCCTGTATGCATGCATGACCCTTCTTCGTCTGCCGGCGCTGGCGCTGCTGCTGCTGCTGCTTCCGCTGCCGGTTACTGCTACAGTTTCCTATATAGAGCCGCCAACAGCGGCGGCATATATCGTACGTGGCTGGGTGCTGCTTTCTGGCAGCGGCAGGACTTCGCCGCCACCACTGTCATCCCCTCCCCCACCCCCACCTACCTCCCCAGCCAGACAGGTAGGAGCGAACGGTGAAAGTGGGGCATCGGTGCATCCTCAAGCTACTGCTAGTGCTGCTGCTCTCAGCTGCCGGGAGGAAATGTGCTGCGCCTAAAAGCCTTGGCGTGACAGTTTGCGACCGGGCGGGCAGGTAGTTGGACGGCGGGGGGGGGGGTTAGGGGACGCTGGCGCGAGACGACTTGGCCAGGAGCGGATGGGCGGCGAGCCATTGAAAAATAGGCTATCCCTCCGCTGCCCTCCATCTCGCACGTACCTCCCTCCGTCCGAACACCTCTACCCCCCTGCATGGTCTGCCTACCTCATCACCTCGGCGATGCTCTAGGCTTGCTATCCCCCCCCCCCACCGCCCCCACTTCGCCCCCAGCCTCGTCGCCGTCTCGACCCGTCCATCCCGTGTCGCGCCGTCGTCACAGCACGAGATGGCCATTCGCTATTTAGCTCTCTTAGGGGGGCGCTGAAGAACGACGAGAGGCCAAGGCGGCAAGAAGGGAGAAGAGGCCAGCCACTTCACGCGCTATGAAAAACCGAGAGCGACAACGACATATCAGCGAACAGAACGAGACACATGACACACCTTCGTCTCACGGATACGACGACGAAGCTGCTGCTGCCGCTGCTGCTCTATCCACCCGTGCTCGTCGCCTCCGACGAAATGCCCTCTTGCAAATATACGCAGCGTTCGCCTACGTGCGCGCGAGTGCTACGAGTGGGCCTTTCTGAAACTTCCCTTTTTCTGCCGGCGGCACCGCATTAGGACAAATTCGATACTACTACTACTATCCTGATATTCCCCTCTTTGTTCTCTCACCTTTGCCATTTCCTCCTCTTCCTCATCCTCCTCTTACTCATATATGAATCTCAATGTGTAATACTCGAGTCAGACTTCAGATAAAGATCACGCTTAGATAGGTGTTTCACAGTATCAGCTGTCTTTATTATTGTTATTATTATTATTGCTACTACCATTACCTGCACAACGGTTCGCCTCCAAAAAAATGTTTGTAACATATATTGCAATATATAAAAAAAAATATTCAAATTAACTGCACCAGCGTTGCACCAAGTATTCCTACCGGTGCAACGGTACGCAATGTTGTAGGATGCGCAAGGCATGTATTCTGCCTGTATTCTGTGCCTATATATTGCAGCCACTACGCACACGTAGCGACCCTACCTCTACGCCTAAATGATAATCCTGTAAACAAAACGCCTTTAGCGTCGTTGGCCAGAGTAAAGCATGTATGTGTGCACAAACTCCAAACTACTACTACTACTGCTACTGCTACGTAAGCCAAAAATTCGACAGTATCGTGTCTATAGCAGAAGCAGAAGCTTCTGCTAATACGTATATCAGCGGCCGCTTCTCTCGCATAGACAGCTAGGTATATAACTAGCTAGACAGACAGACATATAGACAGATACATAGGTAGATGATCGCAACAGGCGACATAGCAAAGATTATTACAAGCCGGCCGAGCCGACCTTCCCCGGCACTGCGACTAGGCGACAACCCATCTCCTCTGACATTCTCGCTTTCTCTATCCTAATATTTATACATATATATATATATATATATATATATATATATATATGTATATTTATACATATAAATATATATATATATATGTATATTTATACATATAAATATATATATATATATATACATACAAACATATACATCTAGCTTCAGTACTCATCTGCCACCGGTCTCTCTCCCTCTTTCTCTATCTCTCTGGTCGTCTCAGTCAATTTCGCTGACTCGCACGCAAGCGCTCAGCGGTGACAGGATCTCTAGGTAAGGAAGCATACGATAGGATAGTAGGATGTAATGGGCAGAGCATGTCGGACTGGCTGGCGGGCGCGCAGGCTGACACACACAAACTCTATACGGGTTTGTGCGAGGAAGATGGTTGCTGCAGAACAGCACCACCACCACTACCATCATCATCATCACCACTACAATCACCATCATCATCATCATCACCACCATCATCATCCTCACGAAGGTTGCTACAGCTCGGCCGTTGCTTCCGTCCGTCCGTCCGTCCGTCCGTTTGTCTGTCTCTCTGTCTTGAATAATGACACCATAAGTATATGATCCCCCTCGCTGGCTAATCCCTTCGTTCGCTGGTTCTCGACTGCCGCCTCAGCTCCTGCTGCCGCTGCTGCTGCTGCTGGTGACACCTGGCTGTCCAACAACATACGGGCCACTCCCGCCCGCCGATGGCCCTGCTTCGGCCCTCCCTGCGTCGCTCCACGTAGTCGACGACGATGATGACGACTATTACTACTGCTACGGCTACGACAACTACAGCTACAGCAGCTGCTGCCGCCGCCGCCAAAAAGATTATTTTTTCAAGGTGTCAAAAGTCTAATATTTTAAAGATTAACACTCGTCGACACTGAAGCCGGTGCCGGTGCCACTGCTATTGTCATGTTCATGGCCGTCATTCCTGCCTATCCTCGCTGCTGCCGTCGTCGCTGTCGTCGTCGTCATCGTCGTTGTCGTCGTCGGTTGGATCATTGACTTCTGGGTTGAAGCCTCGTGCACACGTCGCCGTGCATTTACGAGGTGCACACCTTCATGAGGATGAAGCTGAAGGGCTGAAGCACATGAGGAGTCAGTGGCAAGTCAGTCAGTCAGCCAGCCAGTCTTCTTCAATAAGTTGAGCAAGTTGGCTTGCCGTTTCGAGAACTGACGAAATGCGATGATAGTGATGATTATGATGATGAGGGCGGCAACGACGACGACGACGACGATGATGATGATGGAGATCATCGCCGCCCTCACCATCATCATCATCATCGCCATGGCAGGGCAGGGCACGCCAGCGAACGCATGACTTGAAGGACTTGTCTAAACGTCGGGCCTCGGATCGCGTCCTCTTTCGGGCAGACGTATCGCCTATTCTAGAAGAGTTCAAGGAAGCGGGGAGAGGCGAGGCTCGAACGGGCGCTCGTGGGGCCGTGCGAGCGTGTTTCTCAACGATAACGTCTTCGTTCGTTCGTTCGTTTCAACTAGCTACCATCACTACAGCTCGTCTTTTCGGGTCAAAACTAATCACTGCCGTTGCGGAGTTCGTTAGTTCGTCAGAGGAGCTTGCTGACGAGTCTCGGCTCGCCTCGGCTGCCCGCCACACAAAATATAGCACGAGAGTCAATCCGCCAAGCCGTTGCTTGTGCGGCTGTCTGATCTTGCAGTTCGCTAACTAGACGCGCTACTACTAGACTACTACTACTACTGCTACTACTAAATTTTAGTTACGACATTTATCGAGAGACTGCGTCAGGCCACGATACATCACGCCAGCATCGTAGGCACAGCGTCGTCTTTAGATGCTCTAACAGTTAATCCTGCGTCCCGCAAGCTGCTAAACTAACATCATCATGAGAGCATGCAGCATCACTTTTATTTGGAAACAACAAACGATTCCTGTGTGACAAACATGAGCTAACCTCATATGTTTTTTTCAAAACTCCTGAAACAAAGCTAATTGACGCGCAGGCTACGCGATAATGACACATAAAATATAATACAATAGATTATGTATATATATATATATATTGTTTTTTTTATAGAGTACAGACACCTTTATAATCACATAGAAGTATGCGCACATAGCTTATATTAGGATATAAATCATTCATAACGTGACTTTTTAGAAACATAGCGCGGATTCGCAGTCATCACGAGCATGTTTACAGGCTCTTTGTTCAAACAGCCACCGAATAGAATAGACGGTCTACGATTGTGGGTGCCAGTACAAAGTCAGTGTGCTAGAACGAAGGAAAGATTACCACACGTGATCACAGAGAGTCGCCCAGTTGGCCATTTTGAAGCAACGAGAAAACAAGCGAACGCAGAAAGCACTCCGATCAGTTTTCCCCGCTCGCACCCTCCACGTTTGCTTAGATCTCAAGGCTGCCCCCTTCCGGACCCCCGATGCTTTCCTGCAGTAGGGACGACCCCATATTTCCCTCTCGTAGAATAGGCCTAACAGGGGACCATCAAGAGAGAGGCATCCTTCCTGTATTGTATATGCTGATGGTAGCTACCACCACCACCAGGTCTGGCCAGGCCGCCAAGCGTGGGTGGGAATCTGGCAAGCGAATCATCATCATCATCGTCATCCTCATCACCAGCATCAGTCAGGGCTACTACTAGCCAGGTAGGCGTTTTGGTCTAGAACAGCCAGTCAGCCCGTCTTCTCGACAAACATCCCCAGTTTTACCCCCTCTGACGGCCGTGGCGGCAACCCCCCCTCGCCCCTCCCTATGGGGAGAAGGGACCACCACCATCACCACCCGCCCCACCCCCCAACTCCTCCTTCTTCAGCTCCGTGGAGGAACCCCTGGGCGGCTCCCCGGTAATCCATCTTCGTCCCGTCGCAGCGCCGCCCGCGGCATCGGCAGCATCCGCAGCAGAAGCAGCAGCAGCAGCTACCAAGCAACGAACGAAAAGAAAGCAGCAACGCGAGAAGCAGAGAGAGAGAGAAGCAAGTGAGCGGCCGTAGAATCGCCTCTCGGAGAAGCGGTACACAGGTCGGTACACTCAGTCGGCAGTCGGCAGCAAGCGGTCGTCCTCGTCATCGTCTTCCACAGTGGCGGCCACCGTCGCCAACCTCACGAACTCCAACACGAATTGCCATGAACGACATCGACAACAACAACAACCTCAACAACAACAACAACAACGAAAGTGACGACGATCATCATCATGATGATGACGACGTCAACAACAACAACTACTACTACGACAACAACAACAAGTGCCGATGGCAACAACAGCAGTTGCGGAGACGCCTTCATATGCCTGTCGCCCTGCGGTGGTACGCAAAACAAGCTAGCGACAAGAAATAGCTCCGTATAAGCGGTAGTGATGTAGAAGCGAGCAAAGAAAGTCAAAGTCGTCGGTGCCGAGAGCAAGAAACGCTAGAGAGAAGGGGAGAGAGAGAGAGCTAGAAAGAAAGAAAGAGGAGAGAGAAACGAAAACGTAACGCGTCTAGGAAGTTCAGATGCAAAAGTACGACCGGCCCATACGACCCATGTATCGCGTAACGCCTACCACAGAACCCGTATGCTGAACGCAGCAACGAAACACATGGAAACTGCGTCTGTCACCAAAAGGCCGCCATCAGCCATATAGAGCTAACTGCAGGAGTAGAACTGTGATGATTGGCGCATGCATGTACACAACTAAAATGTAACTAAATATACTGTGTGTATGTGCGTATGTGGTGAAATAACGTGCACCAACGATATTAGGGGCCATCCAGTCAAAACCGGTTGACCTTGCTATGTCGGCGAGAACTTGTTCCTGCCTCGTTTGTGTGATAAAGCCTGAGCAGGGTCAATAAAAGAAACAATAACAAAGACTCCAAAAAGTGCGAACCATTCCATACCGAACTTCTACAAAGAAAATGGTACTAAATATAGCAAAAGTTTGCTTTTAATGCATACACGTGATGTCAATACATAGTACAGATGACAGACGTCTCAGATTGTTCGCCAGCATTCTCATTTAACCGTACGTCACGTAGGACTCTCAGTTCATGCGAAACCTCCTAGTACATACTGCTAGTTACCTAGTTAGAGAGATGGGTTGTAGTTGTGCTGGTGGCGCACAGAGGGCGCCACCACCACTCATAGACTGAGAACACTCGTGACTTTCACCAGCATATAGCAGTGCTGAACTCGTAGCAGATGACTTGGAATGATGTGACGACTGTACGATTTGTATACATATAAATACAATATAGGTGGTATAAGCGGATAAACGTAGACCATGTGTCGATATATATATATATATATATACACTAGACCAGGTGTATATATAGATATATACACTGCTAGCAGTTCTACTGCTCGTTTACCGGCCCCACTAATTTGGCTGCTAGAGTGCTTTATTGAAGATGGCGGCGGCTGCGTGTCGCCGCCAAGCAGGGACAGACGAGACAGACCTGGAGAGACAGAGAGAAAGTTAGAGATAGACATAGATATAGAGAGACCTAGAGAGAGAGAGAGAGAGAGAGAGAGAGAGAGAGAGGGTCGAGGTGGAGACGAATATGCTGGGGCGATGCAGGACGGACGACGTTGCAGAGTTCGTAACAGAAGTCGTAGCAGACGTCGTAGGAGCAGAGTATCAGCTGTAGTAGTAGGTGTAGTTGTAGTAGTAGGTGTACTATAGTATACGAAGTAGGAGTAATAACAGCCTCTTCTTCACCTACAGCTGTAGCAGCAGCAGCAGCAATAGTAGTCGGCGAATAAGCTAGCGGCCCGACTAAGCTTGCCCGCACGGGACAGCTCACGGGAGGGGTGAGCTCCCCGGGGAGCGCTCGCCGCGCTAAGCGTATAATAGCCGGCCAAGCCGTGGTAGTAATAGTAGTAGTAGTAGTAGAAGCAGTGCCATTGCAAGTGTTCGCGTATAGCGATTATGGTAGCACCAGTAGCAAGAGTACTAGTAAAAGTCAATGTTGTAGAGCAGTATAGAGCAGTATTAGTTCTAATAGACAATGTAGTAGCAGCAGCAGCAATAGTACTAATAGTTAATGTGGTAGCTGCAAGAGTACTAATTGTGAGGACTGTGATAGCAGCAATAGTTCTGATAGTAACCGTAGTAGCAGCAACAGCATTCATAGGAACTGTAATGGCAGCAATAGTATTCATAGTAACTGCGGTAGCAGCAATAGTAACTTGGCTTAGCTTGACTCAACAAGGAGACTCACGATGGAGTTGCTATAACCACTGAGGCAGCGTCCGTGCTATTAGACTTAATGCACTCCTCACTCATTGGCGATCAACCTCTCATTCATTCACTCACTCACTATACAATCACATTATATATATATATATATATATATATATATATGTGTGTGTGTGTATGTACTTTTCTGCAATATTATCACATCCATTCTTAACTGCTGTCATGGGCACGGAGAGAGAGAGATTTGGTCAGGTTCGAAAGGTTGGTACGTCTAATGCCCAGCAGCAAAGAAAATAAAGATAAAATGAATGAACATTTGGCGCAGGCCGGAAACGGTGAAGTTTACAGAGAAACGCGTTCATACATGTAAACATTCAACAGTTCCCAGAGACACGCGTTCATACATGTGTTCACAGACACACACACACATATATATAGTATATATAATATATTGTGCAACAACTGAACTGAAATCATACGAGTGAGGACTTCTTTTTATTTGTATGCTTTTTTACCAGACATCTCTTATTTTTCTATTCTTGTTTACTCTTTTCTTTGCCGTATTCTTTCTTTGCCGGGGTGAATAGACGAATGGAGTGTAGTAGTCGAAGTGTCGTCTTCACCTCCTAGCCTCCCCCTAGGCTCTAGATCATCACCGCTGTCTACTTAGCAATCTCTCTCTCTCGGGCGCCTTCTCTTCTCTCTCTCTCGCGGTGTCTCAACCTGTTTGCCGTTTACGTCGTTATTACTAACAATTTGCCAGGAATTTGGCGTACAAACATACGGGTCGGTCGGTCGAAATGAGCGTATCCTCGCGCCATGAATGCATGCATGCATGGAGAGAGAGACGTATGGACGGACATAGACGGGATGCCCACGTACTACAACGAGTGTAACGTCACACACACACGTAAAGAACGTAGGCCATAGAGGCCAATCTGCATTTGTCGGCCGGCCGGCCGGCGGGGCTGTTGCTGCTGGTGCCGCTACCGCGGCCAGTGTTCTAGTTTAAGACTTTCAACACCGCCATCAGTAGCAGCAACCGTCAGCAAGCCTCTATCTCAGTGCCAGTCTAACCAGACGTCAATGGTTTACTTACTTAGAGCGGCGTGAGAGAGATACCAAGTGGGAGAAATATATATATATATATATATATATAAACATATATATATATATTTATATATACATATAGAAGGAAAAACAAAGAGAAAGAGAGAGAGACTGAGAGAAAAACACGCCAAGGTGCGCCCGCATCTCCGCCAACTTATGCGAGCGATGTTCGTTCAGGTACCGACCGTGTACCGTCAGGTGCACTGTATGTGGTGCATTTGATCACCTGGCACACTAGCCTATTAGGGATCAAGCAGTAATATGACTACGACTAATAATACCAATAAACGCCATCATTATCATCTTCAGTGCCAGCATGAACATCATCATCATCATCGTGATCAACATCATCATCAAAACGACCAAGACGATGGGCACTTCAGAACTCAGCCGATGTACCTGCCTACGCGCATACTAGTGAACTTGTAACGAAGCCATCATCTCATTCTGCATTCACTACCTTATGGAGACGACATTCGCCTTGCCATTACGGTTTGTCGTTCACACATATATTCGGTTATGTCTTCTTCGTCTCTTGTTACTACAATTACCACTACAATTAGAAATGTAATTTTACCACCATTCGCGTTATATATATATATATATATATATAATCTCCCGCCATTTTTCGTCACTTTATCCGCGTTTCTATTGGGGTACGTCGTCTCCCAGATCAGAGACAGGATCACCCCCCTCCTCACAGTCCCACAGTCCCCACGCCAACCAACTCTTCGTTCGCCGCTCTCGGCTGAGAAATTCGTATGACATATCCGGACGGAAGCAGGAATCACCGAAAAAGCACACAGACGATACGACACGGCCGAAACAATCGAATCGCCAGCAGCCGTCTAAGATCGTCGAGCCAACCACAAGAAAGGGCGAGCTTGACGCCGACGAAGACAATGAAGACAGCGACAACGAAGAAGGCGACAGTCCAGTCGACCACATTGATTTGACGGCCACACACAATATTCTTGATGGGAGGTGCCTGCGAACTCTATCCGGACATGCACACTTATATACAAGCAAGCACACATACACATACAAGCACGCCCGGACAGACCAAACTAAGGCATATCGCGGAAGACATAGGGCGGAAAAGCGAAGAACACCACAGGAATCGGGCGAAGGAGCGAAGGATGATGACGATGACGACGACAAAAACATCAACAACAACAACAACGACAACAACAACATCATCAACAACACAACAACAACTACGAATATAACAACATGATTTGAGCCAAGATAGATGATCCTGCCGTTTCAACCTTTGGCCTGGTTTTGGCTACCCAACTAGCCTGTCTGGGCCGCTCAGTTTAACGCTACAACACCAACCCGGCGGAGGTCGTTCACACAACGATTTCTGACACTAACAGGGATCGCGTCCGCTTGTAGGCGGTGGCAGAAGCAGCGCGATTCAGACGACTGAAACTCGGATCGCGCGCCGACCGACCACGCGGAGGATGAACGACACCCCTCGATCGTAGAGATCGATCTTCCAGCAATCGGTCGTAGATAAGTTAACGTCGCTCGCCTCCGGTTGCTCCGAACAGAGCATGGCTCATGTGTTGAATATATATATATATACATATATAGATATATATATATATATATATAATATAATATATATTATATATATATATCTATATATATATAATTACATCTATATCTATATATATATATATATATATATATATATATACACATATATGTATATATATATACATATATATAGTATTAATATTTGTCTATTATACATTACATATATATATACATAGCATCTTCTAACTATTCAGGTTATCGTGCTCCAACGAAACCAAGGGAGATTTACGTCCGGCCGACTGTACAGCATACGTTGAAACAGCCATACATGAGCAGCTCATTCGAAAAGACAGCTCGGTTGTACTGTACGCAAACATAACAGAACAGGGCAGGACAAGTCGGTACTAGGACGGGTACGCAAGTCGTGTTTTCGCCAACGTCAATCTAACGCGTCCTTACGCAAGTTCGATTAGGCTTTATTCATCGTAGTAGTGGTGGTGGTGGTGGTGGTCATAGGACATTGACCATTGCATTCCTTCTCGTACACGTGCACGTGGAGATGTCGGCTCGAAATAACGGCGGTCGTTGTCCCTGTTGATTCTGTTATACTAGTTTTGTTTTTAGCGGCAGTTGCTCTTGTCGTTGTCTCTGCTGAGCTATTGATTCAGCTATGTCAACCCGCTGAAACAAGAAACAGTGACGGCACGTCCTGACAACAATAGTGGCACTAGTGAGAAGAAGAAGAAGACGTGTGAATGTATCGAACAAAATGGCGCGTGCGCCAGGAGTTCAGGCCAGACCCAGGCCGATCTGGCGTTGAACCGGCGCTTGGACATCCGACCAGTGAACACCGCGAACGTACCGGTGATGTTCATAGGTGTTTGATTGACAGGAAGGTTGAGAGAGAAATGAAGAGAACGAAACAATGGAGGAGACAGAAAAAGAAGCAGAGCAGTAGCCACAGCAGGCATCAACAACAACAACATGAACTACAACACCAAGAGAAACAGCAACAACAACAACAACTACATGAGAAACACCAATAGCAGCCACAACAACAACAACAACCAAGGAAGAAAAGCAGTCTCAGTAGTAGCTCCTGTTGACGAGAGTACGCAACAGGCGGAGCAACAACAACAGCACAAGGTTAAAGTGGCATCAGTAAAGACAGAAACGTCACCAGAAACATGGCCGGCCCCGCAACCTACCGTCCGTTCACCGGCCGTCTGTATCGTCACAACCACCGCAGCCATAGCTAGTAGATGCTCTACAGCGAAGCCAAAGCCTTGCCAACTGAGTACCGAGTTTCGGTCAGAACGAATATGTGCGCGCAAAGTCAACACATACGCATATATATATATATATATATATATATATATACACTCGATAAACAAAGCTAACAGTTGACAGGTATGTGCTCCAACTTTGGCACTTAGCGTTTCGTCTGTCATTGTGTGACTGTTGGTATCCAATAATAGATGGGGCTCAGCTCAAGCCAAGTACGTGGACGACTAAACAATGCGGCAGAAGCCCAATAGTTCAAAAGGTGGCCAAACACCCTGCGTAATTCCGCAGGAGATTTTTAGACATTTCCGCAGGAGCAACGCGATGTCCGCATGCCGTAATTACCTGGAATCAATAAAAGAAAACAAAGACGTTAGTATCCGAACGTCCCAAAGCAGTGTACGAGAGCAACCCTTCTACCTACCTCTACTCGGCAAGAAACGAAAGAAAATAATTGATCGAGGCCATTAATCGAGGCCACCGCCTCATCATCATCATCGTAGCCCAGCAGTAATGGAGTTTTACATACGTTGTGCATTATCGCCTTGTTTTTCATATTCACCTTTTTTTTTTACTTCAGAAACTACTACTAGCAGATCACTGAAGCCTGGGTGGGGGGGCGGTGGGGGGGTTGGTGCGAATCGGGTGGTGATGCATCAGCATCGTAAAGAAATCGATTACTTAACCCAAAGTAGTCAGGAACAAAACGCAACCATACAAAAAGAGCAAGAAGAGATAGAATCGACCGATAGCAATCATGCTCAGCATGCGAACACACCAACCAACCAATGCAAGGCGTGGTCTTCAAGGCTCACAGCGACCGAGCAAGCCAGTCAGCCAGCCAGCAATCGGCGACGAGTTTTCCTCCTCTTGTTGTCCGCCATCAGCAGGACGAATTAAATATATTTTCGACGTTGAAGCCAGAACGCCCCTGCGGCATGCATTGCCCTACAACATCTACTACATTCACATCGCCCACAGCAGCAGCAGCTCCTGCAGCTCCACACGATTTCTCTTCTTGTGCCCACCACCCCCCCCCCTTCCCCTTCTCTATGGGCTGCACCACTACCCGCAAACGGGAGGGAAAAACAGCCACCATGATGCGGTAGCCCGACGGGATCCTGTCAATCGTATGGCGGCAGCAACAGCACACGTTCGGCACGCTTCGGCTCTATTCAGGACTGTACACCCCCCCCCCCCTTTGTCGGCCTTCCAGACCCCCGACCAGGGGGTACAAAGGGCCACACGAACAGACAAGAGACAGAACAACAACAACAACAGACCGACGGACGGACGGACGGATGGATGCATGGACGGGTGGACGCATACAGGCGTGCAGGCGTGCACGCTACGGACCAATCGGTCAGTTCGACCGACCTTCGTGCCACTTCCTTCGTTCGTCATGTGGGGAGGCAGTAACCGTTCGACTCGGCTCGCTCGAAAACTGCATGTCAAACCGCGCCTGCATCCATGATGATGATGATGCTGACGATGATGATGATGCTGACGATGATGAAGACGGTGATTGTGATGATGGTGATTGTGATGATGGTGATTGTGATGATGATGATGGTAATAATGCAGGCACTGGCCAACCAACCAAGCAGGCAGGCCGTGCGGGCGGGCGGGTGAGCGAGCGTCGGGCCACCCTGGACTGTGTCTATCTCCTTAAACCAAGTCGACGGCTGTCGATTGTTTTTGAACTCTGCCGCTGCCTGAACAACTTTGACTACTACTACTACTACTACGACTACCAATACCACTCTATCATTACCCCGTATTACCCTACTGGATTGCCACCCTGTTTTTACAGCGTGGTAGTGCGCTACCGTCGTCGCGGCTGCTGCTACCAGCAGCAAAGCTACAAGGCGGCACCACGACAACAACCACCACCACCACCGCCACCACCGGCCGAAGTTGAAGTCGATGATGACGACAATGACGACGAAAAACAGCAACCATATTACACTTGTTGTCAACTTCGTTTAGACTACTGGTTTACTATAAGTCGGGCCTAGCGGTGAACAGCACAGAACAGCGCGTTGGCGTCTTGTGCTCGCTAACTCGAACACAAGATTCGCTCGCTACTGGTGATGCTGCTGTTCCTACTGCTGTTGCTAATCCATTCTTCTCCCCTTCTACTGTTTCTCCAGCCCAACCATCTTCTATCCTCCAAGGCGACCGACCGACCGACCACGTCGCCCCGAAAGCAGCGTTGTCCATCGAACAAACGGTGGTCGGGTCGACGCTGGCCGACGCAACGGCATCGACAGTGGAGGGGAGAACATTATTTAAACACGCCACCACATACATTGGCCCATCCCTCGGAAGCTGGCAGCGTGACGTTAACACAGCATGTTGTGCGGTTCATACACGTTTGCTGTTGCTGCTGCTGCTGTTATCGTCAGGGTTGTTGTTACGGTCGGCGTTCTCATCATTCTCGTCATCATCATCATCATCATCACAATAATCATCATCGTCATCCTCCTCATCATGACCCGTCGCCGTCATCATGGTCGTCACTTACGCGTTCGTTGTTGTTGTTGTTGTTGTTGTTGTTGTGGTTGTCTTGCCAATGAGACTTTCTAATTGAATCAATTGAGCCGCTGCCACCGCCATCCCGTCCCATCCCTGTCCGCCGAAGCTGCAGCGGGAGCGCCTTAGCGCATCAGAGCTGCTACTATTTATTATTAGGCGCAGACAGTAGCAATGACGTCGACAACGACGATGACGACGACGACCACAGACTTAATGTCAAACGATGATGTCCGCAGTAATAACAACAATACCAGCAACAAAAACAACAACAACAGCACCACCAGCAGCAACAACAACCACAACACATCAGCAGCAACAACAACAACCACAACAACAGCGGCGGAGGCGTTGATGTACAACGACCGTGTCGGCATCGGCGCTCCGAGCAACGTCTACTCATCACAACTACGAGATACGCACTTTGAGTACTAACTGCGTTCAATGCTAGCACAGCCACAACAACAACAAGAGCAGCGAGAACGGCGATAAAAACAACAACAGCAACACAACATTAACAACAACAACAACAACGACAGCAACACAACAATAACAACAGCTGTTGTTCCTGGTGATGCTACTGGAGTCAGCCGTGACGACGACAACGACAACGGTGTCCTCCGGGGCAACTCGTGACACGATGTCGTCGTCGCCGTCGCAGCCACAGCCGACGGCGCCGCGTTAACTTCGACTACACTGTAACTACGCCTACCGATGCCAACAGTCTAATTACTACGACGGCTTCTATTTATTGATAACGCGCATTCAAAATTGGCATGATCCAAGGCAAGCCTTCAGACTGTACGCACAGAGATCTCTCTCTCTCTATACATATATATATATATATATATATATACGCACAGAGATCTCTCTCTCTCTATACATATATATATATATATATATATATATCCACGCGTTCTATCCATCCATATATCCATACATATGTGCCCTATGTGTATGAGCGTCTGAGTGAGCTATGTATGTCGAGAATAAGAACAAGACGTGCTCTACAATCGGTATTAATTAGTACTACTGCGTGTGCGTCGGCACTCTTATTAATATGACGTTTTTCAGAGCAAACAAACGCAATGATCGTCTGTAGCTTGATTGCCACGATCATGACTATCATCTAAATCATTATCGTTGTAGTTCTTGTTCTTTTTGTTGTTGTTGTTGTTGTCGTCGTCGCCGCCGTCGAACGGTCAGATAGATGGAATGAAGGAAATAGATTGGGGAATTAATATACAGGAGAATGAAAAATAAGTAGGTCGTGTTTGTAAATGAATAAATAACGAAGAGACAATTGGTAGGTAACGTCGATAGATGCCACCAACTTACTGAAGGCTGGTAGATTCTGCTGATGGAAGGATTGACAGATTGAGGGAGGGGGGAGGAGGGGTGGTCGAAAGTAATTCATACGGTTGGATGGATTGATGCGATGGATGGCGACTGCGGATCGTATGGTGGATGTGTTGTCGGTGGCTGGGTGTCGAAATGCATGCGTGGATTCGTGGGTTGCATGGGCTACGGAGGAACGATAGGGGGGGGGGGGGGAGAACAAATAGGGATCGGTTCGATTGAAGGTCGGTGGGAGCTGAATGGGGGTTGGTTGGATGGGTTGCAGGTCTCCGGATAGGTAGGTGGGTGTTTGGTTTGTTCGTTGGTTAGTTGGGGGTCCGGGGGGTCTGGGAGTATAGACAGATAGATCTTCGCTGTCAGCGTTCGGCTTGATGAGACGGGCCGTCAGGTCTGGTCACGCAGCAGCAGCAGCGACAGGCCTGCTGACCCACTCAACAACAACAGCAACAGCAGCAGCAGTGGCAGGCAACCGCAGTGGCAGCGGGAGCTGTAGTACAGTGTGTCTCTGTATCTATACACCACCGATCTCGATATGTGTTTCTTTTTGTCTGTCTGTCTGTCTGGCCAACCGACCCTTGTCGGCCCTATCTCCCTCCCGCCTGCCTGCCTGTCGTGCTCGCTTGTGTAGTGCTGGCGTGTGGTCAGTCCAGCCAAATGAGCCGCGAGACCAACCATGTCAAGCAAGGGCGGCGGCGGTAGCGGGGGCGGCAGCGGGGGCGACGAGCACAACGGATTCTCGCTCTAGACATCTCTCGGGGGTGCAGCTGCTGCTAGGGCGACTACTAGTACTACTACTACTGCTGCTGCTGTTGTTGTCTACGTAGTCTAGTACGGGTTGTTTCGGCCGGCCGAACTAAGGGTATTAAGTGGAATGGAACTGCTGGGGTTGGTTGGTTGGCTGCCCCTGCCTGCCCGTCTGTCTATCTGGCTGTCTGGCTGGCTGGTCGTCCGGCAACCAGGAGGGTGATCGGTGAGCTGGTGGTGGGCAAGGAGATGGGGTGGGCGAACCAACAGCTAGAGGAGGGGGGGGGAATCGGGGGTGAACGGGGGGCGAGCATGTCGACAGCACAGCCGGCGACAACACAGCGAAAGGATCAACAACTCGGCCCCTACTTGCCCTGACTGGCCTAGGTTGTCCTCTCTCTCTCACTCTCTCGCGCGCGCTTTCGCAGGAAGGATTAGCAAACATGAGACACACGCAGGCCGGCTGACAGACAGGCCGGCAGGTAGGTACCACTAGATAGAAACGTAGAAGCTGGTGGGTTGTGGACGGCGATGGCTCGCACAAAAGCGACCGTGGCTACAACACGCACGCAACGCGCCGCTTACTTGTTATGCCCCCCACGTCGACTCAGTCGGCCCTAACCTCTCGCTATTCGTACTCCCCCGCTACATCCCCCCTCTTCCCCTCCGCCGCACCTCCCGAATCCTCAAATAATACGCGATACGCAAGAAGATCTCTTCAAGATTCATTCACTCACTATCATCTGCCCCTGAACTAGAGGCTATGAGCACAAAAAATAAGCTTAAACTCTTCCCAGGTGACTAAAAGATCGTCGACTGTTTTTCTCAATAAAGATAACAAAAATCTACACTCTCAAAATAAAAAAACGACACGGTTGGATCGACAGATCGACAGGCAAATTAGAGCAAATAGACCCACTATTAGCAGCTCAATTCATTCGCTCGTGGGTCATCGACGACAAGTGCTGCTCTTCTGCTGCCAGAAAGGGAGCAGCAATGGCAACATTTCGGGGTCAAGAAAGAAAAGCTGAATATTTACCGAAGACTATTTACCGGAAATTCATGGAAGCACGTACGTACGTATACAAATTTTGTTTCAACTTTTCATAGCTACTTTACTAGCTCGCTTGAACTCGCTTTCGAATGGTCGGCGCTTCACAAGCAAGTGACGGCGTATTTTATTGGCGTAATTGTGTTCTTGCTGTTTAATAGATTGCTACGCATTGGCAACGCGTTCGATAGCTACAATAGCGGCACAGATGTCGACACGATACGAAGTGTCGGTCGCATACGCTCCGCAGAAGCGAGTCGACATTGCCAAAGTGGGCACCACACGTTACTCTTCGTAAGACTGTATTAATGCAGTTGAATCCAGTCATAAACTCTTCTCTCGTCCAGCCTCTCTTAGCGGCTCGTCCATATGACGATGAACGGTGTCTAATAACTGACTAACAGATTGATTCATCGTTGGTCCAGTCTACAACCAATTGATTCATCGCCTGTCTGCTTTACAAACGACGAATCACTTTAAGAATTAGTTATTAGGTCCTTCGTTTATCACGACGAAGGCGATGGTGTGGTATGCGTGCAGTCGTGGTTCAAATATACCCCAGTAGTGGTACCAGTAGTATGGACTGTATCTGTAGCCGTCTGGCTGTATTCTTAACCTTCCCCCCCCCCTTTCTACCGCCCCGACCCACCCATACGCAAGCCTCTGTACGCACGTGCCTATGTATATTTGCGTGTATGCATACACGTTCGACTATGTGTGTACAACGACGACTCTAAGGCTCTGTGGTCACCATAGGCAGCCACTGCAGGTTGCGACAAATCGACGAAGACCCAGGCCCGGCTGGAGGCGCTCGCGCACGCGTTCAACAACAAGGCGCGTTCAGTGAAGGGCTTTCCACCATCACGGCCACTGAGGCGATGCGATGATCACCATTCGCCACCTTTCGCACTGGCAACTTCTCCGAAGACCCGTTCCCTCCCCCCTCTCTTTTTGCTGCTCTTTGAGGCAGGCGCCACTGACCGGTGACACTTTAGACAACCAACGTTGAAGAGCGTTGTCTGGTTCGCGATGTCATTCATCTCCGGCGCGACGAGATGCCAATGTCTGCCTGCCAACAGCTGCAGCACCAGCAACTGCAGCAGTTGCTGCTGCGACGTACGACCACCA